>OX451740.1:945830252-947030252 GCA_948472305.1 Vicia faba
ATAAAAAGCCAGGTTCTTACCAAGATGAATAACGCTTTGACTATCAACAAATAACACATATTTGTCTTGAGCAAAACCAATCTCCTGCAACAAAAAAATTCAACCAAAGTAACTCTTTGCATGCTTCGGTAATTGCAATGAACTCAGTCTCTGTAGTAGACAATGCCACACATTTTTGCAATCTAGACTTCCAAGCCATAACTCCCCCTGGAAATTTAATCATGTAGCCTGAAGTGAACTTTCTGGAATCAATGCCTCTAGCCATATCAGAGTCTGAGTATCCTACTAAAGTAGGCTTATCTCTTACAAAGCAAAGCCTAATTAAAGTAGTACCGCAAAGATACCTTAAAATCCATTTTACAACATTCCAATGCTTTCTACCTGGATTTTACAAAAAAATGTTGATTCACTTCACCAAAGAAAGGATTAGGCAGCGCTTTTTTGGAATAGGCAGCACTTTAAAGCGCTTCCTATACTAGCTCTGACGTAGGTAAAGCCAACACTTTTTTTAATGTAAAAGCGCTATGTTGTTCCCATAAAATTTTCCCTTCCTTTTCTTCAAGATATTCTCCTAGGGTTTCTCAAATTCTCAAGGTGGCTGAAGAATTGATCAAACAAATTCTCCTCCTAAGCATTGGGTCCACAACTAGGGTTTGGTATTTCTCAAGCAATATTGGGTTTCCAAGGTCTCAAGTGGATTTCACAGTGCTTCATATGTATTCAAGAAGGCTCATATCAAATTTCATGCCTTGCATCACAAGTTCTCTCAATCAATTGCTCGGATGATCGAAAATAAACTGTATTGGCTAAAAAGTCAACATTTTCAAGATCAAATTCGAACGATTGTAAGTTCTTCATTATTCAATATTTATGAGTGGTTATTTTTGCGTATGACTCTCCTTGACACCATCCCCAACTTCTATTTACAAGTCAAGAGCCGATTATGTGCGAAAGATCATCAAAAATTCGAATACTTTAGAGGTTGCTTTATGGACTTTGACTTAATCTCAAGTAACTTTTGTCTGACTTCTAAGAATTGTAATTTCCTCAATTTTCAAGATCTTGAGACAATTATTTTTGAACATTGTCATAGGAATGTCATCTAAGAGTTTCTTTAAAGATCATAGTCAAATTGTGCTTAGAAGACCTTGAAAGTTATGGAATCGTCATAGGTCATTTTCTTGACTTAGGATGTTCTTAACTTCTAATTTCAATTCATGTCATAATTTTTTTTCCAGGACTATGATTCTCATGTTGAAATCGTTAACTTACAAGATTGTTGAATATTCTTAAAGCATGTGTTTTGTTCATCAAGAGATTGAATTCAAATTTAGCAATTGAGTTCCATTTGAATTGAGCATGGCATGCGAGTTTTATTTTGAGTACAATTTCTTATGGAATCAAGAGGATATACAATGTTCAAAACACATTCAATATTGTCAAACAAACATCACTCAATTCTTAGTCAAGACGTGTTCAAGATCGCGTTGATTCACTTACGTGTCAATCTCCTTCAAGCTTTTGTTCAAGTTCATTCAATCATAATTAATAACTTCTTACAAGGATATCCAAGTTCCTTAGGTGACTAATTTTCAAGACTTTATCACTCATGCTGCAAAAGCAATTTTCAAGGGTGTTTCAAGAGTTTGGTAAATTTCAAGGCACAAAGAATTCAAAGTTTTGTACTTAAACTTCAAGGTGAATATCTTTCAACAACTATTCTAGTTTGGACAATAATGTGGAAGTTTGAATTGGATTTATGATATACGAAGGCAAGTGAGTTTATACAAGAAAAAATTTTCGAGTTCTATTTTGCAAGTCATTCGAAGTTGTTACATCAGTATAAGAGATTTACAAGTGTCAAGTTCCTAAATTATAAATTACAAGCAATTCCGAAACTCCAAGTGCTAAGTTTCAAGTTCCACGATCCTTTTTCAAACTTCACCATTCCATCATCTTAATCACCATATTGCTATGTTGTCAGCTTACTTTAAGCTGTCCAAAAACTGCATGAAAAAGGCCTTTCATCAGTTCATAAGAGTCCAATATAAATGCTGCCCTGCTGCAAAATATCCCAACTTCTTGCTATTAAAACTTGCTGCCACAATGCCAAAATTTGTTTCCAATTTCCTTGTCTCAATGCAGCCCATAAGACAACAAAAAACCTGCACTGCTTCCCTGTAAAACCAGTCCTTATCCCTGCCAGAAAACCTGCAATACTGCCCTGCAAAATCTGCATCATAACAGTCCAACAATTGCACATAATTAGCAAAGGAATAACCTGATTCAAAAAGCAATAAAATAGTTCATTAAATTAGTTCAAATATTATTCCATTCCCCCCTCCCCCAAATCCCATCTTTCACACCTATAAATACAGCAGGGAAGAAATGGTAAAGGAGACAGCAAAGTAGATAAACACACAACAACATCCATCAGGAGTAAACACTCAAAAACTCACCTCAAAATCCTCACTAAAGTTACTGTAGAAAACTTCAAACAATCTCACATAATCTCTCTATCCCTCAACTTTACTCTACTTTAAAACCTCTAAACCCTCCTTCTACTTTACCTGGCAGACCTTGACTCCTTATTCTACTACCATCCATTCCTCTGCATTAACACCTTCAACAATACCTGCAGAACTTAGAGCAAAACAAACCAACTCGCCTTTGCCTCTAAAAATCCATAACCTCCATTCATATATGCAAATTCGCACAATCTCCTCTGTGCAAGTTTCAATCAATTTTCCGCATACGAGTCCGACAAAGTTCAACATCAACAACGACACAATTGATGGTAAATTTTTTCAGAAGGAAGAGAAAAGAGTTTCAAGGCTTCGTACTTGTTTTCTGGAGAAAATATCCTTGCCGCGGGTAATTCTTTTCCCCACTGATAATTCTTTATAGCCAAGTTATTGTATGTTTCTATCTCATGAGAACCGTTTGAGTGTTATTGTTGTCGAGTGAGAAATCTGCAAAAGATTGAAAACGGAATCGAGCGAACCATTATTGTTGTTCTACGTTTGAACTTAGAGTGTAGCAACATAGAGAGTAAAGTTTTGTTGTCGAGTTTACATGGAGGGAACTTAGGGTTCGGAATAGAGATTTACAAAAAATATTTGTCGTTATTATCTGAACCGCATAAGTAAGCGAAGAAGGAAGTGTGTTGTTGTTGTGTTAGGGAGAATAGAGGAACAGAGATTGGAAGAGAGAAATCGTGAAGCTTTTGTTTGAGGGAGTTAAGTGTGACTAAGATAGAGGTCATTTGTGGTTACGGTACTGCAAGAAGAAGCCAATTTTGTTGTTTGTTTACAATTTAAGCAGAGAAAACATGAGGATGAACAGAGGGAGTACGTTTTTTTCCAGATCAGGAATTGGAGGAAAAGAGGGATAATAAAGTATTTTTTTTATGTGAGTTATTGGAATAACAAAAAAATTAATTTTAACTTTCCCCCTTTCCCAAAAGCGTCGCGGCCTCTTTTCTCTAATTTAGGGTTACAACAAAACCCTTCATATTCCCTTCACAAAATCGGGTTTGGGTCTGTTTTATTTGGCCCAACCCAATTTTCAAATTTCAGTTTACATATTAGCAGAAGCAAATAAATAAACGAATGAGAACATGGCGTAATGGTTGAGGTGCTAGACTACAAGTGTGATGTACCGAGTTTGAGACCCGTGGGGATTTTTTTTCTTTTATGTATTTTTTTTCTTTCTTAACCCATACCTTTTTTTTTATTTTTAACAAGTAGTTTTGGGCTTTACCTGATTCAACTTCAGGCCCATTCGAAAATTCACTCTACTTCATCCTATATTTCTATTGCATACCTCATTTTTATAATTAACTTAGTTTAGATTTCATTTAGTAAATTATAATTTTAAGTTAGTTTAGAATTATTTTAATATCTTCATTTAGTTTAGATTTAATTTAATAACTTTAAAATTTTTATTTGATTTAGATCTAGTTTAGTAACTCTAGAAAGTTTATTTAATTTAGATTAATTTAACAATTTTAGAATTTTAGTTTAGTCTCATTTAATTTGACAATTTTAGAATTTTAGTATAGTCTAGTTTAATTTAATAATTTTAGAATTTTAGTTTAGTCTAGTTTAATTTAATAATTTTAGAATTTTAGTGAGTCTAGATGTATTTTAATAATCTTAGAATTTTGATGTTAATTTAGATTTATATTAGTAATCTTAAGATTAATTTAGTGTAACTTTAAATTAGTAAATTTATTATTAACTTATTTTAGATTTATGTTAGTTTAGAAAGCCTTAGAATTAATTTAACTTAGATTTAATTTAGTAAATTTTAGAATTTTAATTTAGATAAATCTTCGAATTTTAATTTAGATAAATCTTCGAATTTTAATTTAGTCTAAATAACTTTTATTTTAGTTACATCTTTATTTTATATTTTTACTTTCTTTTCCTTCAAAAACACACCAATAAACAATTTTCTTTCTCTTTTCATTTGCTCGTAGTTTACTATTTTTTTTTCCATTTTTTTGATTACTGTAATTGTTTACGGTTTGTAAATAGTTTAACTAGGCTCTTTTACTTCATCCCCATTCATAAATTTGTATCCCCATTCTTAAAGCATTGTAATAGTGTAGAATTTTATTTTCCGCACTTTACCGCATTTCCTTATACTGTATAATAATTAGGCGTGTATGACAAGATTTAAAATCGACCGCTAGACAATCCTAAATCAAGACAAATTAAACTCAAATCAAACACACTTTTCACACGCGCACCTCTAGGATAACCTCGCTTGTTGCCTCAGAAAAATACTCATGTCCCTCGAATATGGGGAGGTTTAGCAAAGACCCTCGATAGAAAAAAGATCATAGTCTCTCGATGGCCCTTCGATGTTGCCTTCGGGAAAACGATCTTAGTCCCTTACGACAATTGCTAAAGCGTCTCACAAGTTGCCTTCTATGACTGTACAATGACCCATGCTTGCCCCTCACATCCAATGATATGGCTCCCTATCAACTAATGGTAGGCAATCGCTATCTAAAGGAGGAGGAAAAGAACAAAGACTTTTTGAGTAGGTAGATTGCTCGTAGTTTCTTGCTCACAAACATTTCAAAACAAACATCTTTCAAACACACAAACACTTTCTTGAAATATTTTCAAAGTCAACACTTTATATGCATTCTTATAGAGACGAGAGTCATTACAAAGTTTGCCCAACGGAGGAACTTTTCAAAAATATTTTCAAACAAACACATTCACACAAACATTTCAAAGTGATCTAGAAAATAAGAGTCTGTGGATAACTACGGATGAAAAGGGTGCTAACACCTTCCCTTTTCATAACCTACCCCCTGAACTCAAGAAAATTCTCAAAAGGTTTTTCCTGTTCTTTTCACCCTTCCCTTAATTAGATAAAAGAAAAGTCGGCAGGGACTCTTGCTATCTGCAACATTTACAATCAAACGTAAAACACCCAAGTCATTTCTCCCACTATATTAAAGAACTGGAGACTCTTCTGGGGACTTTATTTAAACTAAAAGTGGGGTTACCTTAAGAGCTAGATCACCTTTATTGCTTTATTTGTTTGTCTTGTTTGCTTTACATTTATGGGTATGCTTGGGTTTTACTTGTAAAGATCTTATACCTTGATCTGGGGCATATTAGGTAAGTAGAAATAGATCGTGGGGACTATGCGACATAATACCGACATAGTTGAAGCAATGTCTATGTTAGTATGACACATTTGTTGGTACCAGTGTCCCTTGAGTCTGGTCAAGGAGAATACGGGGCCGTTGTGTGGTGTCATGAAGCACTAACTGACCATAAAACCTTAGTTGAACAACATAACCATTAGAAAGTGGTGAGATAGCTAGCTTTAGTGCAAGACTAAAGTTGGTTGATACTCGATACTACACTCATTGATATTGGACTTTTGTGATATTTTAGCCGCAGTTTGGATGCATGATCTAAAACAATGCCCAATGAAGAAAGATCGGTGATATTGAGATTCCTTAGAACCCGATTACTTTCTTTTAGGATAGGTTGAATCAACTAAACTTCAAGAGGGTACTTACCTATAAACCCTATGTAAGCCTAAACCTAAGGCCTTGTGTGCTTTGTTTGTACGTGATTAATTGTTTATAAACATCATGATATCATTCCATAGCATTTTCACTAACCATTTCAAGGACCTATGGATTTATCTTTGTTCTTTTTTATAGGATATGGCTTCCACTCGCTCAAATACCATCTGAATTAACTTCACGAGGGTACCTCCTCAACTCAAAGAGTTAGCATCAAGGGTTCCTGAAAATTCTCCGTTCACCAAGAGATATGGTCAACTTCTCAATCTTGTTACCTCAAGCTTTGGAGAATACATGATAAGGGTGCTCTTTCAGTTCTTTGACCCTATGCATCATTGTTTCACCTTTCCCGATTATCAATTGGTGCCCATAATGGAATAATTATCTCAACTATTGAGGGTACCAGTCCTTGATCAAATACCATTCACCCGTTTAGAGAAAACTCCAAGACCTGAAGTTATTGCCAATGCTTTACATTTGAAGAGTTATGACATTATAGCCAATTGGGAGACAAGATATGGGGTCAAAGGCTTTTTGGCTAAATTCCTGATGGAGAAGGCCCGACTATTTTGGGATGCTATGGATTTACAAGCTTTTGAGGAGATCTTGGCTCTTCTCATCTATGGTTTGGTGCTTTTTCCTAACCCTGACCAACTCATAGATGTAAATGCTGTCAAAATTTTCCTTACTCGTAATCCGGTGCCTACTTTGCTTGGAGACATTCTACATTGTCTTCACACTCTCACCATGAGAAAGAGAGGGGATCTTAGGTGTTGCATTCCATTGTTGTCTAGGTGGTTTATTTCCACCTTCCTCGATCAGTATTGAAGAATGAGCAAGGCTTAAGGTGGTCTTAAAGGCTGATGTCGCTCTCTTATTTGGATATCCATTGGTGTTCTCGATCTCAAGAGGACATCATTATCATTGACCATTGTGGGGAGTTCCATAATGTTCCGCTCTTGGGTATTAGAGGAGGCATCACTTATAACCCTTCTCTAGCACTACGACAATTTGGGTATGCTCGAAGAGATGGTCCCCATGACGCACTCATCCAGGGTATTGTATTCGACTATGAGAACGATGTCCAAGGTTATCATCAAAGGTTTGTACGAGCTTGGAGCATGGTAAACAAGGGTGATAGAAAGTCTTTGGTGCATAAGAATTCCATTCCTTTGGAGCCTTATCTCAAATGGGTGCAATCTTGCGCCCAGAATCTCATGATGCCATATCATGTTATTCTACCAATAGTTGCGGAGCCTGTTGCCGAAGGGGATGTTCCTTACACCATTCTCCATCTCGACATGCCTACCTACCTTGAGGAATTTCATAGATCTTAGATTCAACTCAAAGGAGAAAGAGACACCTTTGAAGCTCGATTCTACACAAGCAAGAAGAAAGTGTTGGAGCTCACCAAGAAACTTCACGAGGAGCAAAGCATGAATGCCTACATTGACACGAAAAGGAAGCACCCGTGGGAGACTTGAGCCTTTTGTTTTAGAAGTTCATTTTGTTGTCATTTGACACCCTTTTGCTTTTTTTCATTGTAAGCCCAAGGGGAAATTGTAATTTTTGAACCTATTAATGCAATTGTTGTTTTTATTTCCTTTTTGGCTAGCAAATTTAAATCTCCTGAGATCCTTGAAAACCTTGCATCCACATTGCATGCATCATGTCATAAGCGGGTTTACCGATACAATTTTCTTCATCTCTTTACTGTTTATTTCAGTACAAGATGGCTCTAGAGCAAACCTTCAAGGTTCTGCAAGATCAACACACACAGTTCCAGGAGACTCTCCTCAACTTAGCCAAAGGACAACAAGAGTTGATGGTGCTTCTCGTCACAAAGAAGAAGACCAAGAAACAAACTATTATCAACATGGGAAGGAGGTTCAAAGGTCCTGTCCGACAGACTCAAGAAAATGTTGTCTGCTCCAAAGAAAACGACAATCAAAACGTGGATGTTAGAAGCACCAGAGCTTGAGGTGGAAATAACTAGGTTTCTGAGGACGAAGACTACACCGAAGAGAAATATCCACCGGCAAATGAGAAATACAAACAGCTGGAAGACCGACTTAAATTTGTGGAGATCTAAACAATGCCTGGTTTGGACTTTGGAAACTTAGGTTTGGTCCCTGGGGTGGTCATTCCCCACAAATACAAAGTCCCTGTCTTCGCCAAGTATGATGGTGTCTCCTGTCCTAAGATGTATTTGAGGTCTTATGTCCGCAAGATTCAACCCCACACCGCCGATAGGAAGTTATGAGTGCACGTCTTCCAAGAAAGTTTATCTGGAACATAGTTGGAATGGTTTTATTAACTTGAGGGGACTAATATCTATACATCGGAGGATCTGGATACTGCCTTCTATAAACAATACCAGTATAATACTGACCTTGCACTAACTCGTGTGCAATTACAAGGTATGACTATGGGCTCAAACAAAGGTGTAAAGAGTATGCCCAAAAGTGGGGGGACCTGGATGGAAGGGTGCAACCCCCATTAGCTGACATAGAATTAGTGGACATGTTCATGGGTACCTTGACTGGTCCATTCTTTAACTTGCTGATCGAGAGTTCTTCATCAGGGTGTACTGAGTTGATCTTGACTGGCGAGCGGGTTGAAAGTGGAATCAGAAGTGGAAAGATCCCAATGGCCTCAACCTCTAATGCTGTAAAGAAATTGTTTGTTGGTAAGAAGGAGACTAACGCTATTTATGGACAAGGGAGCTGTATCAATAGCGATCGTCATCAGTCAGTAGGAGAAGTACTGATTTCAAACCTGACCCAGGTTCAATGACCATAACAATCAAACAATCAACAAAGGCCTAATTCTCCGAGGAGGCAGTTCACTTAGATCAACATACCACTGTCTCAAGATTTACAACATTTGTTGAAAGAAGATTTGTTAACTCTGCGAGATCATCCTCCAAATCCAAATACTGCCTCTCCCAAATATAATTCGAATGTGAAATGCGCTTATCATTCAAATAACAATAGAAATGATACCAACAACTGTTGGGCATTGAAGAACAAGATCCAAGATTTGATTGATAACAAGGTGATCGAATTTGACCCTCCGCAAACCCCTAATGTGATTACCTCACCCATGCCTGGGCATGGTAACAGTGTTAATGCTATCTTCGATGTCTCCTTTGTCTCCACCATCAATGATTTGACTACTCCTTTGTTAGTCATTAAGAAGAACCTACTGAGAGCCAGTTTATTTCCTGTCTACCTTGAAGACTGTTACCATTGTGCTTCCGAAGTTAATGGTTGTATATGGATGAAGAAAGGTATCCAATGCCTGATTAATAGCCGTGAAATTTTGTTTGAAAAAACTCCATCTGTAAAAAGTTTGCCTGAAAGAACACTTAAAGATGTCTCCAAAATTACAATTTCAAATACTCCTATTAGGATCACCTCTAAAGGCCATATAAGGATTTCTGTTGATCCGATAGAAGCTCCCTTAATCATTACTACCCTGGGGCCAGTCCCCTATACCTCTGACAAAGTTGTGCCTTGGAACTATATGGCAGAAGTTCATTATCATGGTGTCAAGAAAGAGCCATGGATTGCTGAAAATGAAGATCCTGAAATTACAAACATCACTGGAACTAGTAAGGTCCCAAGGACAGAAAGGGTCTTCTCTCCGGAGATCTCTCCTCTAACAACTACAACAATACATGTTCAAATTCCTGCTGATGGGCCAACTTCCAGTGCCCGAGGTAAAGAGAAAGTTACTGATCCTGCCGAGACTAAGGCGCCCACAAAAGATGTGACAATTGAAGACCCATCTAGACAAGAGATAGAAGAAATCCTGAATATCATCTGAAAAAGTGACTATAAGATAGTTGAAAAACTGGGACAGACACCCTCAAAGATATCCATGTTGTCTTTGTTATTATGCTTTGAGGCGCATGCCCAAGCTTTTCTGAAATTCCTAAAAAATGCACATGTTCCATAGGAAACCATTGCTGATCAATTCGAGAATTATGTTGTAAGCCTGACTACTGATAATGGATTGGGATTTTCCGATGCAGATTTAACTCTGGCGGGGAAGAATCACAATAAATCTTTGCACATCTCTATTGAATGCAAAGGCACCACCCTGACGCATGTGTTGGTAGATATTGGATCATCCCTAAATGTTTTACCCAAAGGTGTTTTGGATAGGCTAGATTGTGATGGGTTGGTGCTGAAACCCAACGATATTATGGTGAGAGCCTTCTATGGTTCGAAAAGAATGGTCCATGAAGATGTTGATCTACCGGTCAAGGTGGGGTCTCAAGTCTTAAATTCAACATTTTATGTAATGGATATCCGCCTAGCCTATTCTTGCTTTCTAGGACGCCCACAGATTCATGGGGCAGGTGCGGTCACCTCTACATTGCATCAAAAGCTAAAATACCATGTGAAAGGGAAGATTGTCACAGTCTGTGGAGAGGAGGATTATATGGTCAGTCATTTAAATTCCTTCAAATATGTGGAAATGGACGGAGACTTCTTTGAAAATCCTTGTCAAGAATTTGAAGTAATTCCTCCGATGATTGATGCTGCTAAAGCAACTATTCCAAAGATTGCCAAGGACACATCGAGAATGGCCTCTATAAAGGATGCACAGACTGTTGTAGAAGGCAGAGGCTGCACTATCTGGGGAAAACTTCCTGAAATCCCCTATAAATACGATAAACTTGGGTTGGGATTCACTTCAAAGGCTCAAAAAGAGGTTCGACGTGTAAGTGCTGGTGAACCACCTCTCCATATTAGCAATCATGGAGTCAACGCACTGTAAGACACTAATAATTATGGAAACCTAGACGAATGGATCTTCCCGACTATTGATGGTGGACTTAACAAATGGAAAGCTAAGGACTTCATCTTAATCTCCTTCCACCAGGAGTAATTTCTATTTCTTGTTTTTACTTCTTTAAGAAATTTGTATGTAATTTCCTTTGAAATAATGACTTTAAACCATGTGTCTTGCCCGGGGCACAATGGTCTGTTTGTTAAGGGTTTGTCATTTCATATATCATGTTTTCATTTAATGAAATCATTGGACTATTTTGCGTTCAAATTTTGCGCTCCTTGTCTTTCTTTTAATTTACTGCATTTTCAAATAGCCATGTGAGCTTACATGCACACAGAGACAATTGTAGATTCACATCCACTCTGGATCTCATTGACAATAATTCTGCTATTGCTATTTTTAACTTCGAAAATCCAATCTATCTAGTCGAAGACGAAGGTGAAGAAGATTGTGAGATACCTGAAGAACTCACCAGACTCCAGATACAAGAGGAAAAGGCCATTCAACTGCACGAAGAATAGGTCGAAGTGATAAACTTGGGTACTAAGGCAGATAAAAAAGAAGTCAAGATTGGCACCAACCTGGAAGACAGTGTCAAGGTTAGATTAGTTCAGATGTTGCACGACTATGTTGAGGTATTCCCTTGGTTATATGAAGACATGCCAGGGCTCGATACTGATATCGTAGTTCATCGTCTGCCAATGAAAGAGGGTTGTTCTCCTATCCAACAAAAGGTTCGTCGCATGCGTCCTGATATGTCATAGAAAATCAAGGCTGAGGTAATGAAACAGTTTGATGAAGGTTTCTTGGCAGGGGCGTCGTATCCCCAATGGGTTGAAAATGTTGTTCCAGTGCCGAAGAAAGATGGTAAGGTCCATATGTATGTAGACTACAGGGATTTAAATAGGGCAAGCCCTAAAGACGACTTCCCACTACCATATATTGATGTCTTGGTTGACAATACTGCTCAACACAAGGTATTCTCCTTCATGGATGGCTTCTCCAGGTACAACCAAATCAAAATGGCGCCTGAAGACATGGAGAAAACTACCTTTGTCACACAGCGGGGCACCTTCTGTTATAAGGTCATGCCTTTTGGGCTGAAGAATGCAGGCGCAACTTATCAATGAGCTATGGTAGCTTTATTTCAAGACATGATTCATTATGAGATAGAAGTCTATGTTGATGACATGATAGCAAGGTCCCAAATTGAGGAATAACACCTTGATCATTTGCACAAGTTATTTGAAAGGGTGAAGAAATACAAGCTGAGGTAGAATCCAAACAAATACACCTTCAGGGTGAGGTATGGAAAGCTCTTAGGCTTTGTCGTCAGTGGAAAAGTTATTGAAGTTGATCTCTCAAAAGTCAAAGCTATCCAAGAAATGTCAACTCCTAGTACTGAGAAGGAGATCAGAGGTTTCTTAGGAGGACTATACTACATTGCCTGATTCATCTCTCACTTAACTGCTACTTGTGAACTTATCTCCAAGTTGTTGAAGAATGATCAAGTAGTCAGATGGAATGACGACTTCCAAATAGCTTTTGATAAGATTAAAGAGTACCTTCAAGAACTTCCAATTATGATGCCACAGTCGAAGGGGGACCTCTGATTATGTATCTGACCGTGTTAGAGAATTCAATGGGGTGTGTGCTGGGGAAGCATGACGAGTCTAGTCGAAAAAAGTATGCGATATACTATCTTAGCAAAATTTTTACCGACTATGAAACAAGATATTCCCTACTCGAGAAAAATTGTTGCGCTTTGGCATGTGCTGCTCGCCGACTAAGACAGTATATATTGACTCATACCACTCAATTGATTTCTAAATTGGACCCCATCAAGTACATCTTCGAGAAGCGAGCTCTCTCTGGAAGAATATCCCGATGGCAAATGGTCTTAAATGAATACGACATTCAGTACACTACACAAAAAGCAATTAAAGGAAGTGTACTAGCATATCATTTGGCACATCAAGCTGTTGATGACTACCAATCCATGAACATTGAATTCCCGGACGAGAATATCATGCTAGTGATAGACTGTGAAGAACCTAGACCATATGAAGGACCCGAGCAAGGATCCTGATGGACTATGGTTTTTGATAGGGCTTCCAACGCACTCGGTAATTGAATTGTTGATGTGATCATTTCCCCCCGAAGGTTTCCATACACCTTTTACTTCCAGACTTTGCTTTGACTGTACCAACAACATGGCTGAGTACGAAGCGTGCATCATGGTTCTAAAGGCTGCTATTGACCTAAGAATCAAATTCTTAAGTGTATATGGAGACTCAGCCTTGGTGGTCAGTCAAGTTAAAGGAGAGTGGGATACCAAAAATCCAAATTTGATCCCTTACAAAGAACTTGTGCTAACCTTGATCCCTTAATTTGAAGAGAATACCTTTGAACACATTCCAAGGGAACAAAATCAATTGGCACATGCCTTAGCCACTATGTGATCTATGTTCAAGGTTATACGGGACAACGAAGCTCCCCGAATTACTATTGAAATATTTGACGAACCGGCATATTTCTATGAGATTGACACTGATGGGGTATAGGAGAAGCCTTGGTTTCACGAAGTGAAAAGATATCTTGAAGCACAAGAATACCCTGAAGGGGAATCAATCGACGACAAGAAATTCCTGCAGAGGTTCTCATCCAAGTTCTTCCTAAGCAATGGGGTTTTGTACAAGCGCAACCATGATTCAAATCTGCTCCGTTGTATGGATAAGAAGGAAGCAGAGAAAATTATGGAGGACATGCATAAGGGTATCTTTGGAACTCATTCCAGTGGACACACTATGGCCAAGAAGATTCTGAGAGCTGGTTACTATTGGTCAACTATGGAAACTGACTGCCATCACCACTCAAGGACTTGCCATAAGTTCCAGATTTATGCTAATAAGGTTCATGTACCTCTAATTCCTTTGAACGTCATGACTGCTCCTTGGCCATTCGCAATTTGTGGGGCATTGATATGATCGGAGAAATTAAGCCAACTGCCTCTAATAGACACCGCTTAATTCTTGTCGCCATTAACTATTTTATAAAATGAATTGAAGCAGCTTCATTTTCCTCAGTTACCAAGAATGTGGTGGCTCGATTCATCAAGCATAACCTCATATGTCATTATGGCATCCCTGAGAGGATCATCACTGACAATGGTACCAACCTCAACAATGCCATTGTTGTACCCCAAAATTTGCCCTCTCATTCCTCAAAAAAATCATATTTCATCAAGACATGTTGGAATATGAAGTTTGTTTCGTCAAGGAATTCAAAAGTCAAATTTTACTTTGGAAAAGTAAAATTTCTAAATACTTGGAATTTTTCTAAGTGTTTAAGAATTATGACAATTTTAGAACTTCTGACCAGGTTATCACCATAACGCTCAGCAAATTCTGGACACTCTCAAGGCAGAGTTTGGTCAGAACTTCTGGGCAAGTTTTCAAAAAAAGCTTCAGTCAGAGGTTGCAAACATGGTTCAGAACATGATGTTTCAATCAGAATATATGGAAGCAATGTTCTCCGGTTCAGAACATGACGCTTTATTCAGAACATGTGGAAGCAATGTTCTCCTTCAGAACATGCTGAAGCCAGAAGATACAAAGATCAGAGGTTGGATGTTACACTGAAGCTGAACTTTTGATCCAGAACTAAGCAATGATGCACAGTTTCACATGGCACGATTTCTGGTTGTGATAAGCCTCATCATCATTTAATGCTCATTTAATGCTCACAACCACTTTCTGAGTCTTTATCCAAAGGATGTCCACCACGTGTACCTCTACTGTCTTGGGATAACAACTTTGGTACTAAGCCCATACTATGCTTTTTGGTTTTTCTTAATTCCTGCTGACAGCCGCCATGCTTGCTTCAAGAGCAAGGCATCGCTTCAGCATATGAAGGTTATATTCAACGCTTTGTTCAGAACATGACCAAATCCCAAAACCTTTTTAATGCAACCTGCTGTAGACCTATAATCAGGAGCTAGTTCAGCCTATGCCTGCATCCCATAATTGCACCAAATTAGAATACGAAAACAGTGATGAAAAAGCAAGGGAACAATATACCAAAAATGTTCAAATCCCATTTGCCTTTCCCCCCAAAATCACAACAAATTCACCTATAAATACTTTGCTCTATCACACGTTCAAGGGGCTGGATTTTTGAAAGAGAGAACTATCAAGAGAGAAAAGGAAGTTGTGAAACCTTCATAAAAATCCAGATTTCTCATACACAAAAACAAACCTTTGTTCTTCCCTTTGAATCAAAGAACTTGGCATTTCCTCTTCCGTTTCTCTTGCTGACTCAGAACATCCAAAGGCAGCCACTCAAAGCTCCAAGCATGCTCCAGCTTCAAGGTAAGTCTTTCTGACTTTGCTTGTTTTTTCATTCAGAACATCATTAAACATGTAAATATCATAGTATTGATGTTGTTCATACCATTACATAAGTAGAAAACTGCGGATCAGAACTTCTTGATTAAGGCTAGGCTCAGAATCAGGATTAGAACTTCTATGAACTATTGTGCTGTTAACCTTCTGATTTGCTGTTTAAATTGATGATGTGCTGATTAAGTGTTGAAATATGGCATTAAAACTTATGATGTTCATTCATAGTTTTTACATACATAACTTCTATGATTTTCTCACTGTTAAACACACACAGAACTTCTGAGTTCTCTTCACTGTTTTAACACACAGAAATTCTATGATTTTTCTCACTGCTTTAACACTTAGAACTTCTGATTTTCATATGCTGATAACATGCTGAACTGCTGATTGTTCACTCAATGTTTTGACACGCACTGAACTGCTGAAGTTACTCACTGTTTTAGTGTAATACAGAAATTCTGACTTGTGGCCCATCGTCTGAATGTAACCCAGAATTTTTGTGTCTGTCCTCTAACATTTCTTGCAGGACCTCAGAGTTTACCAACTCAGAACTTCTGATACCCACATACGTCTCCTGCTGAGTCACAATGCTCTTGGCTCCAGAACTTATGATCCTAGTTGTTCTTCTTGCAGCAGCATGCTTTTTTCTATCTTGCATTTATTTTCCTTTTCATCATTTTTTATTATTAACATGAAAAACATAAAAATATTTTCCTTTTAATTTATTTCCTTAAGACAAAAACATTTTCTAAACAAGTCCATTTCTTTCTTATATTATGCATTTCAATATGGTTGTAATAATAACTTAGGATTTAATTTTACTTGCAATCCCCATTCATAAATATGTACCCCCCATCCCCTAAATATTGTAATAGCGTAGAATTTCATTTTCTGCAATTTGCTGTTTTCCTTATACTGTATAGTAATTAGGCGTGTATGGCAAGATAAAATAAACAAGTAGATAACCCTAATCAAGACTAAATGCATGCAATCAAACACACTTGCACACATGCGCCCTTAGGGTAATCTCACTTTGTTGCCTATCGGAAAAATAGTCATGTCCCTCGAACATGGGCGTTTTAGCAAAGACCCTCGATAAAAGATCGTAGTCCCTCGATGACCCTCGATGTTGCCTTCGGAAAACGATCTAGTCCCTAAACGACATTGCTAAAACGTCACTTGGGTTTCCTTCTATGACTACACCAACGTCCCAACTTCCGTCCCTTCACATCCAACGATGGGGCTTCTTACCAAAACAATGATAAGATAGCAACATCTAAAGGAGGAGGAAAAGCACATCTAAGACCTTTTGAGTAGGTAGGTTCGCTCCTAGTTGCTTGCTTGCTCACAACACAAACATTTTATACACCAACACTTCCATTTGAAATTTTTTCAAAAGATAACACTTCGTACGCGTTCTTATAGAAACGAGAGCCATTACAAAGGAAACCCTTTTCAAAATCACTTTCAAAAACACATTTCACAAACATATTCTTGAACTATTTTCAAAACAACACTTTGTACGCATTCTTATGGAGACGAGAATCATTATAAATTCACATTTTCAAAATACTTTTAAAACCCACATCACAAGCACACATTCAAACAAAAAGCAAGTGATCTAGCAAGTAACTAAGAGCCCATGGAAAACCATGGATGAAAAGGATTCTAATACCTTCCCTTTTCATAATCTAACCCCCGAACTCAAGAAAACATCTCTAAAGGCCTTTCCTGTGATTTTTCACCTTTCCTTTTGGATAAAAGAAAAGTCGGTGGAGACTCTTGCTAAACCGCAACATTTGCGAACACAAACGCAAAAACCTCAAGTCAGTTCTCCCACCGTATCACAGAACTGGCGACTCTGCTGGGGAGACTTAAAAGTGTGGTTACCTTAGGGTTAGATCACATTTATTTTCCTTCATTTGTTTGAATTGCTTGCTTTACATTATTGGTTCCTTATTTGGGTTTGTTTTGATCCTCTACCCGGATCTGGGGCACCTTTTTAGGTAAGTAGCAATAGATTGTGGAAACTGTATGACGTAGACCGATATGGTAGAAACAATGGCTACATTAGTGTGACACATTTGTGGGTATCGGTATCCCTCGTGGTGAATCGAGGAGAATACGGCGCCGCTGAGTGGCGTCATGAAGCACTAACTGACCTTAGAACCCTAATTGAACAAACTTGGCCATTAGGACGTAGTGAGATAACCGGTTTCGGTGTAGAGCTGAAAATTGGTTGATACTCGATGCTACACTCATTGAGACCGAACTTTTGGGATATCTCGGCCGCAAGAAAAGATTTATTGAGCTGAGACAATGCCTAAAAGAAAGGTCAGTGATATTGAGATCCTTTAGAACCCGATCACTATTACTCGGACAGGTTGAGCCAACTAAACTTCAAGAGGGTACTTACCTACAAACTCCATGCAAGCCTAAAACTAAGGATTTGTTTGCTTTGTGTGAATATGATTATTTGTATATAAACTTGCTTACCTCACATATCTGTACATAACATCATAACATCATACCATAACATTTTCAATAACCATTTCAAGGATCTCGAGGGTCTTTGATGCAGGGTCACGTTGAACCAGACGTCTACCAAGGGGCAAGAGGATTTATTTTCCTCTAACCAAACACCATCCAAGATCAAGTACAACAACTTGAGTCAAGGGATATAACCCACTTGATATGGTGAGCTTAATTCTCGTGGAAAGACATCCACCGATACAAAGCTCTCCAATCCAAAACTATAAGTGACTACTTACCCCGCGGGATCCTTGAAAACATGCATCCACATATCATGCATCATATCATGACAGGTTTCTCCCACACAGGTCTCCTTATCTTCCTATTGTTTATTTCAGTAAGATGGATATGGAACAAACGGTGAAATATCTCCAAGCTCAAAACGCTCAATTCCAACAAATGTTCCTGGTTATGGCTAAGGGCCAAGAGGACCTAAAAACTCTCCTTCTCAAAGACAAGAGGAAGAAGTCCAAGAAATCAGTAGGTATCCTGAACTCGAGAAGAAGACCTGGAGGACCAGTCAAGAGAGCTCTAGATCTTTCAACTCCATCCAACATGGGGGATAGTCTTGAAGAAGACCACGATCTGGAGATTGGTGAAGCCGAAGCTGACTTCTCTGAGGAACAATATCCTCCCACTGATGACAAGTACAAACAGTTGGAGGATCACCTCAGTGCTATGGAGATTCAACAGATACCTAGCTTGGATTTAGGAGACATGGGTTTGGTTTCTGGAGTGGTCATCCCGCCAAAGTTCAAAATCCCTACCTTTGCCATGTACGATGGAGTCTCTTGCCCTAAGATGCACTTAAAGTCTTATGTCCGCAAGATTCAACCATACACAACTGATCCGAAGCTTTGGATCCATTTCTTCCAAGAGATCCTGGTAGGGACTCAACTTGAATGATTCTATCAATTGGAGAGTTCTCGCATCCACACCTGGGAGGATTTAGCTGCTTCTTTTTACAAACAGTATCAGTACAATGCTGATCTTGAACCAACTCGTGTGCAATTGCAGACCATGACCATGGGTTCCAACGAGAGCTTCAAAGGATACGCCCAAAAGTGGAGAGATTTGGCTAGTAGGGTGCAGCCCCCTTTAACTGACAGGGAGCTGATTGACATATTTATGGGAACTTTGACAGGGCCTTTCTTCAAACACTTGATTGAAAACTCCTCAGCCAGGTTCACCGAGCCAATACTGACTGGCGAAAGGGTCGAAGCTGGCATCAAAAGTGGAAAGATCCAAGGAGCTACACCTTCTGATGCTCAGAAAAAGCCATATAATGGGAAGAAAGAGTCCAATGTTGTGTACAGTCAAAAGATTCGTCATGACCAGCACGTGGAGGCAGTCATGATCTCTGGTTCTGCGTCACACCGACAACAGCAAAGGGGAAATCAACGAAGTCCAGACGATCCTAAAATACAGTTCACCAACATCAACATGCCACTATCTCAAGCGCTATAACACTTGTTAAGGATGAATCTGATTGCATTTATAGGACCTCATCCAAACCCCAAGACTTTTTCTCCTAACTACAATCCTAATGCAACGTGTGCTTATCATTCTGACAGTCCCAAGCATGACACTAACGATTCCTGGGCATTGAAGTGCAAGATTAAGAATTTGGTTGATGCCAAGGAGATCGAATTCGACCCTCCGGAGACTCCAAACGTGATCACTACTCCTTTTCCAAATCACTGAGAGCAACTTGTTTCATTTTGAATTTTCAATTGTAATTTCTTTTGTTGTTCAAACAATTATCTATTAATGTCAAACTTTGTTTCATTAATGCATTGCATATGTTTGTCTTGATTTGATCCACTCATTTTCATTACATTTAAACTATGCTTTTAACTCTCTTTATGACATTCAACTCTTGCTAAAAGTTACAAGCCTTTAGAGGGAGGATGACGAAAACAATGCCATAATCTCATACAGTATGCTTTTTAACAGGCCTTGCTGACGATGTACATGCGTTTTTCAAATCCTAAACACTGGAGTTATAAGGAAGATAATCCCTAATCAACCCCTTCGAACCAAAGAAGTAGAAGTTTTCTGTTTTAACACAAATTGAAACCTTTAATCAAAACCTGGGGCAGGATAGTCTCTCATTTAATTCAAATGCGCGTTCAAATCACAAACTCTCATTTCGTAATACAACGAATGACATAAAAAAAAACATTCCTCTGGGATCAAAAGACAGTGATGGTTCCCTATCACATAGGCAGTCATTATCTCTCAAAAAAAGAAAATCCCACTAAGTCAAAACCTACGAAGGAAACTTAAGAAAGCTGGGGCATACCGCTGACTGTAATCTCAAAACAAGAACAGTCAGACAAAAATTAGGGATAACAAATCAAATAGAAAAAGGTCACTACAAATCCTCAACAACAAAAAAAATGTTGCAAAAATGACCGCCTTCCGATAAACTTAACTTGTCTGAACCATCACCAAAACGTCATTCCAGACTCATTTGGAGTTCAAATGTACAATTAACTGAGATTAGGACTGAAGAACATCACGAAGAACGGGTGAGTACAAATACACTTTGAGCCTTTATCCTTTGTTTGTTAAACCGTGAACCAAGCCACGTTATAACCCTTCAAAAGTCCTAATTGAAGCATGGGTTAGTTCGAAAGCATACTGTTACAAAAGGTATCCTGACTCCTGTAAGGCTTTACTCAAAATATAGAGTTGAATTACAAACTTCTTTACTTGCTAAAAACGCATTTTTCAAAACTTCAAGACAAACATAAACTTTGCATTACTTGAATATCACTGTTTGCATATGGCTATTTGTTTGACAGCGGAGAAATTCACACAACGAATATCTGATGAACGAAAGCTCTCTCAATGAACAAAATCAGTTCAAGAAGGATGATACTTCCATTGTCAAAACTCATATCAACAAGGGGACATGATATATCACTATCCAGCACACCTGGGGAAGTCCAGTCAAGATTCCAAGAAATCTCTCAAAGTGCAGAGTAACCAGGGGCAAGTCTCCATCTCCGTCACTTGGGGAATTGAATGCCAATCTAAACAAAGGGTTACGTACAGTCAAACTTTTCCTGGCAGTGCCACAAACACTCGCTACTAGGGGAAGTGACAAATCTCCCCAACAATCCTTCTCATAGGATGACTCCCAGCCAGAGTTTCGATCTCTAAATACTTTTTCCCAACTGAGACAACCTCAAGAATCATCGAGGACTTTCCCCAACGAAGTCATCACCTTTCTAGCAGATCGGCAACAGGTTTTATTTCCCCAACAAACTACAGATTCCCCAGTTTGAGTTTGCCTTTCCAACTACTACAAATCAAAGGACAACAACTCCCTTTCCCTAGTAGACTACTCTACAATCCCCAGCAAGTTACGCTAAAACCTGGACCCGACCAGATATCAGTTCAACTTCGACCCCAGTAGAGCAATGGACAATCGAGACTCCAGAACTCTTTTCCCAAACAGGAATCAACACTCTCCAACAGAGCTTTCAATATTCCCCAGCGGAGTTCTCCTCAAACATCAAAACAGGAATCCCCGGTGGAAATATTCTAAGCAAAGTTTGAAGACACACCAACTCTTCAACAGCAGTCCAGGATTTAATGACTCCCCGACTTTTATCAAGGATTTATTTTCCCAGACAAAGATACACTTCAATAAACATGTCACATTTCATACATCCTATTTGCATACCTGATAAGTGCATACGACACAATCTCATTTATTTTGAGAACATCATGACATCATGCATTTCATGCATCACGACATTGCATACAACTAACGTTCTACCTTTTTCAGGAAAGATCAATTAACAAATGGCTACCATCAACCATTTTCAAATAAGTTCCAAGATTAATACCTATAACAAGCCAGAAAAACTATATGTGGACGACTGATTGTAGATTAACACCTGAAACCAGACAGGACAACTATCTACTCGACCAGCTGAAGCAACCCTACACAGGTTCCTTCTCTTTCCAAGATGAAGTTTTACACGGACTCATCATCATGAAGCAACCCTACACAGGTTCCTTCTCTTTCCAAGATGCAGTTTTACATGGACTCATCATGAGGCAACCCTACACAGGTTCCTTCTCTTTCCATATGAAGTTTTACACGGACTCATCATGAAGCAACCCTACACAGGTTCCTTCTCTTTCCAAGATGCATTTTTACACTGACTCATCATGAAGCAACCCTACACAGGTTCCTTCTCTTTCTAGATAAATTTTAACACAGACTCATCATGAAGCAACCCTACACATTCCTTCTCTTTCCAAATGAAGATTTACACAGACTCATCATGAAGCAACCCTACACACGTTCCTTCTCACTTCCTGATAAAGTTTTACACAGACTCATCATGAAGCAACCCTACACAAGTTCCTTCTCACTTCCAGATGAAGTTTTAAACGTACTCATCATCAAGATACCCTACACAGGTTCCTCCCTTCCAGATGCAGTTATACACGGACTCATCATCGGGCAACCCTACACATGTTCATTCTCTTTCCAGATGAAGTTTTACACGGACTCATCATGAAACAACCCTACACAGGTACCTTCTCACTTACAGATGAAGTTTTACACTGACTCATCATGAAGCAACCCTACACAAGTTCCTTCTCACTTCCAGATGAAGTTTTACACTGACTCATCATCAGGCAACCCTACAAAGTTTCTTCCGTTACAGATGCAGTTTTACACGGACTCATAATGAAGCAACCCTACACAAGTTCCTTCTCACTTCCAGATGAAGTTTTACACTGACTCATTATGAAGCAACCATACACAGGTTCCTTCTCTTTCAAGATGAAGTTTTACACTGACTCATCATGAAGTAAGCCTACACATGTTCCTTCTCAATTCCAGATGAAGTTTTACACAGACTCCTCATGAAGAAACCATACACAGGTTCCTTCTCTTTCAAGATGAAGTTTTACACAGACTCATCATGAAGCAACCCTACACAGGTTCCTTCTCTTTCAAGATGAAGTTTTACACGGACTCATCATGAAGCAACCCTACACAGGTTCCTTCTTACTTCAAGATGAAGTTTTACACGGACTCATCATGAAGCAATCCTACACAGGTTCCTTCTCACTTCCATATGATGTTTTACACAGACTTATCATCAGGCAACCCTAAACAGGTTCCTCCCTTCCAGATGTAGTTTTACAAAGACTCATCATGAAACAACCCTACACAGGTTCCTTCTCACTTCCAGATAAAGTTTTACACGGACTCATCATGAAGCAACCCTACACAGGTTCCTTCTCACTTCCAGATGAACTTTTACACAGACTCATCATCAGGTAACCCTACACAAGTTCCTCCCTTCCAGATGCAGTTTTACACGAAATCATCCTGAAGCAACCCTACACAGGTTCCTTCTCACTTCCAAATGAAGTTTTACATGGACTCATCATCAGACAACCCTACACAGGTTCCTCTCTTCCAGAAGCAGTTTTACACAGTCTCATCATCGGTAAACCCTACACAGGTTCATTCTCTTTCCAGGATGAAGTTTTATACGGACTCGTCATCAGGCAACCCTACACAGGTCCCTCCTTTCCAGATACGATCCAGATTCGGATGTCATTCTGACGCTCATTTAGTACATTTCACAGATACGAGTCAGATACAATTCATTTATGGATATTATTCTGATACTCATCCCATGGATGTCATTCTGATAATCATTCAGTTCCAGCTTACAGATACAGTCCAACAATCATTTCTGGATGGCATCTTTAAGCCCATCTCCAATAACTATCCATTATCTCTCTAAATGGCATCTTTAAGCCCATTCCTTACATAATCAACTAACATATCTTCGAGTGCAAATTTTCTGGGCACTCTAGTGTTCAATCATCTTCCACCCTCAAGTCACGAATGACAGAAATACTAATCTAACTCTTCAGGTGTAAGAAGATTGAACAGGGGCAGTTGTTGTACCCCAAAATTTGCCCTCTCATTCCTTAAAAAATCATATTTCATCAAGACATGCTGGAATATGAAGTTTGTTTCGTCAAGCAATTCAAAAGTCAAATTTTACTTTGGAAAAGTCAAATTTCTAAATACTTGGAATTTTTCTAAGTGTTTAAGAATTATGACAATTTTAGAACTTCTGACCAGGTTATCACCATAACGCTCAACAAATTATGGACACTCTCAAGGCAGAGTTTGGTCAGAACCTCTGGGCAAGTTTTCACAAAAAGCTTCACTCAGAGGTTGCAAACATGGTTTAGAACATGATGCTTCAATCAGAATATATGGAAGCAATATTCTCCGGTTCAGAACATGACGCTTTAATCAAAACATATGGAAGCAATGTTCTCCTTCAGAACATGCTGAAGCCAGAAGATACAAAGATCAGAGGTTGGATGTTACGCTGAAGCTGAACTTTTGATCCAGAACTAAGCAATGATGCAAAGTTTCACATGGCAGGATTTCTGGTTGTGATAAGTCTCATCATCATTTAATGCTCATTTAATGCTCACAACCACTTTCTGAGTCTTTATCCAAAGGATGTCCACCACATGTACCTCTACTGTCTTGGGATAGCAACTTTGGTACTAAGCCCATACTTTACTTTTTGCTTTTCCTTAATTCCTGCTGACAACCACCATGCTTGCTTCAAGAACAAGGAAGCGCTTCAGCATATGAAGGTTATATTCAACGCTTTGGTCAGTACATGACCAAATCCCAAAACCTTGTTTATACAACCTGCTGCAGACCTATAATCAGTAGCTAGTTCAGCCTATGCCTGCATCCCATAATTGCACCAAACTAGTATATGAAAACAGTGATGAAAAAGTAACGCAACAACATACCAAAAATGTTCAAATCCCATTTGTCTTTCCCCCCAAAATCACAACAAATTCACCTATAAATACATTGCTCCATCACACGTTCAAGGGGCTGGCTTTTGAAAAGAGAGAACTATCAAGAGAGAAAAGGAAGTTGTGAAACCTTCATAAAAATCCATATTTCTCATACACAAAAACAAACCTTTGTTCTTTCCTTTGAATCAAAGAACTTGGCATTTCCTCTTCCATTTCTCTTGCTGACTCAGAACATCCAAAGGCAGCCACTCAAAGTTCCAAGCACGCTCCAGGTTCAAGGTAAGTCTTTCTAACTTTGCTTGTTTTTTCATTCAGAACATCATTAAACATGTAAATATCATAGTATTGATGTTGTTCATACCATTGCATAAGTAGAAAACTGTGGATCAGAACTTCTTGATTAAGGCTAGGCTCAGAATCAGGATTAGAACTTCTATGAATTGTTTGCTGTTAACCTTCTGATTTGTTGTTTAAATTGCTAATGTGCTGATTAAGTGTTGAAATATGGCATTAAAACTTCTGATGTTCATTCATAGTTTTAACATACATAACTTCTATGATTTTCTTACTGTTAAACACACGGTAACTTCTGAGTTCTCTTCACTATTTTAACACCCATAAATTCTATGATTTTTCTCACTGTTTTAACACACATAAATTCTATGATTTTTCTCACTGTTTTAACACTTAGAACTTCTGATTTTCATATGTTGATAACATGCTGAACTGCTAATTGTTCACTCATTGTTTTGACACGCACTGAACTGCTGACGTTACTCACTGTTTTAGTGTAATACAGAACTTCTGACTTGTGGCCCACCGTCTGAATGCAACCCAGAATTTTTGTGTCTGTCCTCTAACATTTCTTGTAGGACCTCAGAGTTTACCAACTTAGAACTTCTGATACCCACAGACGTCTCCTTCTGAGTCACAATGCTATTGGCTTCAGAACTTATGATCCTAGTTGTTCTTCTTGCAGCAACACGCTTTTTTCTATCTTGCATTTATTTTCCTTTTCATCATTTTTTATTATTAACATAAAAAACATAAAAATATTTTCCTTTTAATTTATTTCCTTAAGACAAAAACATTTTCTAAACAAGTCCATTTCTTTCTTATATTATGCATTTCAATATGGTTGTAATAATAACTTAGGATTTAATTTTACTTGCAATCCCCATTCATAAATATGTACCCCCCCCCCCCCATCCCCTAAATATTGTAATAGCGTAGAATTTCATTTTCCGCAATTTACTGTTTTCCTTATACTGTATAGTAATTAGGCGTGTATGGCAAGATAAAATCAACAAGTAGATAACCCTAATCAAGACTAAATGCATGCAATCAAACACACTTGCACACATGCGCCCTTAGGGTAATCTCACTTTGTTTCCTATCGGAAAAATAGTCATGTCCCTCGAACATGGGCGTTTTAGCAAAGACCCTTGATAAAAGATCGTAGTCCCTCGACGACCCTCGATGTTGCCTTCGGTAAACGATCTAGTCCCTAAACGACATTGCTAAAACGTCACATGGGTTGCCTTCTATGACTATACAAACGTACCAACATCCGTCCCTTCACATCCAACGATGGGGCTTCTTACCAAAACAATGATAAGATAGCAACATCTAAAGGAGGAGGAAAAGGACATCTAAGACCTTTTGAGTAGGTAGGTTCGCTCCTAGTTGCTTGATTGCTTACAACAAAAACATTTTATACAGAAACACTTCCATTTGAAATATTTTCAAAAGATAACACTTTGTACGCGTTCTTATAGAAATGAGAGCCATTACAAAGGAAACCATTTTCAAAATCACTTTCAAAAACACATTTCACAAACATCTTCTTGAACTATTTTCAAAACAATACTTTGTACGCATTCTTATAGAGACGAGAATCATTATAAATTCACATTTTCAAAATACTTTCAAAACCCACATCACAAGCACACATTCCAACAAAAAGTAAGTGATCTAGCAAGCAACTAAGAGCCCATGGAAAACCATGGATTAAAAGGGTGCTAATACCTTCCCTTTTAATAATCTACCCCCAGAACTCAAGAAAACATCTCTAAAGGCCTTTCCTGTGCTTTTTCACCTTTCCTTTTGGATAAAAGAAAAGTCAGTGGTGACTCTTGCTAAACCGCAACATTTGCAAATACAAACGCAAAAACCTCAAGTTAGTTCTCCCACCGTATCACAACCATGATCACTAAACTCTATACGCCGTTCAAGATCAAGCATCACAACTCTTCTCCATACAGACCTAAGATGAATGGCGCATTGGAAGCCGCAAACAAGAATATAAAAAAGATTGTGCAAAAGATGGTTGTGACCTATAAAGACAGGCATGAGATGTTACCATTTGCTCTTCATGGCTATCGTACGTCGGCACAAACATTAACTGGGGCAACCCTTTTCTCTTTAGTCTATGGCATGGAAGTTGTCCTGTCGGTCGAAGTTCAGATTCCTTCTCTAAGGATTATGAAAGATGCAGACTTGGACGAAGACGAGTTAATTCAGACTAGGTTAGATCAGTTGAATTTGATTGACGAAAAGAGGATGGCTAGTATCTGTCACGGTCAAATGTACCAGAAACGTATGATCAAAGCCTTTAACAAGGAGATCAAGCATCAGATATATCAGGCTGGTGACTTGGTGATAAAGCGCATCATTCTACCACAAGGTGATCCCAGGGTCAAATGGACTCCCACTTACAAAGGGCCATTTGTTGTCAAGAAAGTATTCTAGGGCGGAGCTATGATACTAACCACCATAGATGGTGAAGATTTTCCATACCTGGTGAATGCGGACATAGTCAAAAAATAATATGCATAAGAATGACCTGCTAGGTTGATTGGCGTAGGAAAAAATAATGACATCCCGGCGAACCAAAAAGTTTGAGCAAAAGTTAGGGATATATACAAAAGAGGTACACCCGGCAAGTCGAAAACCTGAAAGGATGGCTTGAGCAAAAAAGGGTATCCTGGTGGACTGAAAACCCGAAAGGGCGGTCCAGGAAAAAGTTAGGGATTGAAAGCATACGACTATGTCCCGTTGGATCACTTACAACCTGTTTTATTACCAAAGTCAAAAGTTCAAATGGTACAAGATCAGCTCAACCAACTTCTTCCGACATTAAGGGATGAGATATTTAAAGGTATAGAGGCAATAGCGGAGTTGGAACCCAATGAGAAGCCTTCCATGTGGCTATATATATATGTTTTCACTTTTTACTCTTTTCATTTCTCAACAATTTCCTCTTAAAAGGACTTCCGTCTCTTTGTACGAACTCGCCTGTTTATAGGAAAATTATCAATACAAATATACCTTGATGTTCAAACTTTTTGTTTTTTTCTGTTTTGTTTGCAAAAATGTCCAATGGCTAAATTGAATGAACATATGCATATGAACATGATTAAATGATAACAAATATATGCATAAAAATAGGAATAAGCATTTACTCAAAATTCTAGGAACCAGGCTGACACTCGAGTTGTTCATAAATCATGCAAAGTCACTTTCATAAGAATATCCCCACAGAGATACTCCTATGAGATTACCCCCACAGAGTAGTCTTCACATATAAGGGTACATTCCCCATAATCTCCCGGATAAATCACTCCAGCAAATAAAGGAGTATAATCTCTTTCCTAACCTACGGAGTTTCCAATCAGTACACTTCATGGAATTTCTCTTCCCCAACTGAGTTTGACCCTCCAAAACCGAATAATAAGCCTTACAGAGTTCTTCTCTTTAGTAAATTCAATTTCCCCAAGAGAGTTGGTTTCTTCAGCATAACACTTCTCCATCAACAAGGGTTTATTTCCCCAACAGGGTTTATTTCCCCAACAAACTATAATTCCCCCAGCTCGAGTCTATTCCTCATACTACTACAAATCACTGAAAAAAATTTTCTCCCCAGTAAAGTCATCACTATCCCCAGAAAGTTACTGCAAAACCTTGAATTCAACCAGATACCAGTTAACTTTATCGTCCTCAGACAAGACGGAAGATTATCCATCTCTTTTATCCTCAGTCAGGGCATATAAGAATTATTCTCCTCAGACAAGTCAGAAGTTAAACCATCTCTTTTATCCCCAGTCAGGATATATAAGAAATAGACTCCCCAGTAAAGCAACAGACGACCAAGGTTCCAAAACTCTACTCCCCATATAGAAATCAATACATCCCCTACAGATTTTCCTCAAGAAAGTAAGCAGGAATCCCCAGCGGAAGCGTTCTAGACAATATTGAAGATACACATACTCTTCATCCCCAGCAATAGTCAGGGATTTATTTTCCTAAACAAAGATGTTGCACGGGTTTACAATTACGCTTCAACAATATTTCACATTCATACATCACATCATATGCATACGAAACGCATATAGCACAATCTCATTTATTTTGAAAACATCATTACGCAATGCATTTCATATATCATGACATTGCATACAACTAACTCTTTACCTTTTTAGGAAAGATCAATCAAAAGACGAATATCATCAATAATTTTTAAGCAGGTTCCAGATTAATTACCAAAACAAGACGGAGCAAGTATCTGGATAAACAACCACAAATTAATTCCTAAAACAAGACAGGGCAACTATCTGTGAAGAACAAAACTAATTATAGATCAATTCCCGAAACAGGACGGGGTGACTATCTACATGACGATCAATTATTCAAACACCTTTCCCAGAGTATCACTCTGGAAAACATTTTTCAGATATAGTCAGGCGAAGACTCATTTTGATCCACTTTTAGATACAGTCAGGCGTACACTCATTCTAATACATTTTCAGATACAGCCAGGAAGAGACTCATTCTGATTCACTTTTTAGACACTGTCAGGCGTAGACTCATTCTAATATATTTTTTAGATACATTCGGGAGAAGACTCATTCTGATCCACTTTTTAGATACAGTCAGATACAATCAAGCATAGACATCTGCTGGTTCAGTTTATATCGACCAAGGATTTATTCTGATTCTTTTCTGGTAGACACGTTTTCCGGTTTAGTTTAAATCGACTAAAGCTTTATTCTGATTCTTTTCCAGTTAAAGAAAATACAAGACATTTGCGGGTTCAATTTAAATCAACTAAAGATTTATTCTGATTCTTTTCTGGTAGACACTTTTCCTGGTTCAGTTTAAATCGACTAAAGATTTATTCTGATTCTTTTCCAATTAAACACAGTACAAGGCATCTGCTGGTCCAGTTTAAATCGACTAAAGATTTATTCTGATTATTTTCCAGTAGACACTTTTTCTGGTTCAGTTTAAATTGACTAAAGATTTAATCTGATTCTTATCCAGTTAAAGACAAATTCAAGACATTTGTTGGTTCAGGTTAAATCGACCAAAGATTTATTCTGATTCTTTTCTAGTAGACATTTTTTCTGGTTCAGTTTAAATCGACCAAAGATTTATTCTGATACTTCTCCCAGTTAAAGACAAACAAAAACAACTCCTCGCTCAATTTAAATTGACCAAAGATTTATTCTAATATTTCTTCCAGTAGATACTTTTTCTAGCTCTGTTTAAATCGACCAAAGATTTATTCTGATGCTTCTTCCAATAGATATTTTTTTGACTCAAATTAAATCGACCAAAGGTTTATTCTGATACTTTTCCCAGTAGACCTTTTCGGGCTCAGTTTAAATCAAACAAAGATTTGTTCTGATGCTTCTTCAGCTACAGTCGAGTGTAGACTCATTCTAACGCCTCTATCAATAGTTACTTTAGATTGCATCTATAAGACCATCTCTGACGACTCTCCATCACTTTTGGGTGGCATCTATAAGCCCATCTCCGACAATATTCCGTCACTCTCCAAATGGAATCTTTAAGCCCATTCCCAGTATGATGAACCAACAAAGTTACTTCTTGTACAAGCAAGTGCAAATTTCTGAGCACTTAAATGTTTAATCATCTTTTACCTTCAAGCCACGAATGACGAACTTGCCAATCTAACTCTTCAGGTTCAAGAAGATTGAACAGGGTCAACTTTTGTACCCCAAAATTTTCCCTCCATTTTCTTCAATATATTCTCCTAGGGTTTCTCAAATGCTCAAGGTGGCTCAAGAATTGATCAGACAAATTCTCCTCCTAAGCATTGGGTCCACAACTAGGGTTTGGTATTTCTCAACCAAGATTGGGTTTCCAAGGTCTCAAGTGGCTTTCATGGTGCTTCATATGTATTCAATAATGCTCATATCAAATTTCATGCCTTGCATCATAAGTTCGCTCAGTCAATTGCTCGGATAATCGAAAATCAACTATGTTGGCTAAAAAGTCAACATTTTCAAGATCAAGTTCAAATGACTGTAACTTCTTCGTTATTCAATATTTTGAGTGGTTCTTTTTGCGTATGGCTCTCCTTGACGCCATCCCCAACTTCTCTTTATAAGTCAAGATCCGATTATGTGCGAAAGGTCATCAAAAATTTGAATACTTCAGAGGTTACTTTATGGACTTTGACTTAATCTCAAGTAATTGTTACCTGACTTCCAAGAATCATAATTTCCTCAATTTTCAAGATATTGAGACGATTATTTTTTCACATTGTCATAAGGAATGTCATCTACAAGTTTCTTTAAAGATCAAAGTCAAATTATGCTTAGAAGTCCTTGAAAGTTATCGAATCGTCATAAGTAATTTTCTTGATTTAGAATATTCTTAACTTCTAATTTCAATTCATGCCATAATTGTTGTCTCAAGACTATGATTCTCATGTTGAAATCGTTAATGTTACAAGATTGTTGAATATTCTTAAAACATATGTTTTTTCATCAAGAGATTGAATTCAAATTTAGAAATTGAGCTCCATTTGAACTAAGCATGGCATGCGAGTTTTATTTTGAGTACAAGTTCTTATGGAATCAAGAGGATATACAATGTTCAAAACACATTCAAGATTGTCAAACAAACTTCACTCAATTCTTAGTCAAGACGTGTTCAAGATTGCGTTGATTCACTTATGTGTCAATCTTCTTCAAGCTTTTGTTCAAGTTCATTCAATCGTCATTAATAATTTCTTACAAGGATATCCAAGTTCCTTATGTGACTAATTGTCAAGACTTTACCACTCATGCTGCAAAAGCAATTTTCAAGGGTTTTCAAGAGTTTTGTAAATTTCAAGGCACAAAGAATTCAAAGTTTTGTACTTAAACTTCAAGGGGCATATCATTCAACAACCATTCAAACGACAATAAGATAGAAGTTTGAATTGGATTCATGATATACGAAGGCAAGTGAGTTTGTACAAGAAAAAAATTTCGAGTTCTATTTTGAAAGTCATTCGAAGTTGTTACATCACTACAAGAGATTTACAAGTGTCATGTTCCTAAATTATAAATTACAAGAAATTCCAAAACTCCAAGTTCTAAGTTTCAAGTTCCATGATCCTTGTTCAAAATTCACCATTCCATTACCCTAATCACCATATTTCTATGTTTTCCACTTACTTTAAGCTGTCCAAAAAACCTGCATCAAAAAGGCCTTACATCAGTCCATAAAAGTCCAAAATAATTGCTGCCCTGCTGAAAAATAACCCAACTTCTTGTTGTTCAAACTTGCTCATAATGCCAAAATCTGTTTCCAATTGCCTTGTCTCAATCCATCCCATAAGACAACAAAAATCCTGCACTACTGCCCGGTAAAACCAATCCTTATCCCTGCCAAAAAACCTGCAATACTGCCCTGCAAATCTGCATCATAACAGTCCAACAATTAAACATAATTAGAAAAGCAATAACCTAATCCAAAAAGAAATAAAACAGTGCATCAAATTAGTTCAAATGTTATTCCATTTTCCCCTCAAATCCCATCTTTCTCACCTATAAATACAGCAGGGAAGAAACAGTAAAGGAGGCAGCAAAGTAGAGAAACACACAACAACGTCCATCTATAGTAAACACTCAAAAAATCACCTCCAAATCCTCACTAAAGTTACTGCAAAAAACTTCAAACAATCTCACATAAACTCTCTATCCCTTAACTTTACTATACTTCAAAACCTCTAAACCCTCCTTCTACTTTACCCGGCAGACCTTGACTCCTCATTCTACTACCATCCATTCCTCTGCATTTACATCTTTAACAATACCTGCAGAAATCATAGCAAAACAAACCAACTAGCCTTTGCCTCTAAAAATCCATAACATCCATTCATATATGCAAATTTGCACAATTTCCTCTGTGCAAGTTTCAATCAATTTTCTGCATACGAGTCCGACATAGTTTAACACCAACAATGACACAATCAACGGTAAATTTTTTCAGAAGGAAGAGAAAAGAGTTTCAAGGCTTCGTACCTAATTTCTATAGAAAATCTCCTTACCGCAGGTAATTCTTTTCCCCACTGATAATTTCTTTATAGCAAAGTTGTTGTATGTTGCTATCTCATGAGAACCGTTTGAGTGTTATTATTATCGAGTGAGAAATATGCAAAACATTGAAAACAGAACCGAGCGAACCATTATAGTTGTTATATGTTTGAACTAAGAGTGTAGCAACATAGAGAGTAAGGTTTTGTTGTCGAGTTTACACGGAGGGAACTTAGGGTTAGGAACAGAGGTTTGTAGAAAATATTTGTCGTTGTTATCTGAACCGCGTGAGTAAGCGAAGAAGGAAGCGTGTTGCTGTTGTGTTATGAAGAACAGAGGAACAAAGATTGGAAGAGAGGAATCATGAAGTTGTTGTTTGAGAGAGTTAAGCGTGACGAAGATGGAGTCCGTTTGTGGTTACGGTACTGCAAGAAGAAGCAGGTTTTGTTGTTTATTTACAATTGAAGCAGAGAAAACATGAGGATGAACAGAGGAAGAAATTTTTTTTCTAGATTGGGAATTAGAGGAAAAGAAGAATAATATAGTTCTTGTTTTATGTGAGTTATTGGAATAACAAAAAAAATTAATTTTAACTTTCTCCCTTTCCCAAAAGCGTCGCGACCTCTTTTCTCTAATTTAGGGTTATAACAAAACCCTTCCTATTCCCTTCACAAAATCGGGTTTGGGCCTATTTTATTTGGCCCAACCCAATTTTCAAATTTCAGTTTACATAATAGCAGAAGCAAATAAATAAACGAATGAGAACATGGCGTAATGGTTGAGGTGCTAGACTACAAGAGTTGTATACCGAGTTCGAGACCCGTGGGGGCATTTTTTCTTTTATGTATTTTTTTCTTTCTTAACCCATACCTTTTTTTTAACAAGTAGTTTTGGGCTTTACCTGATTCAACTTCAGGCCCATTTGAAAATTCACTCTACTTCATCTTATATTTCTATTGCATACCTCATTTTTATAATTAACTTAGTTTAGATTTCATTTAGTAAATTAGAATTTTAAGTTAGTTTAGAATTATTTTAATATCTTCATTTAGTTTAGATTTAATTTAATAACTTTAGAATTTTTATTTGATTTAGATCTAGTTTAGTAACTCTAGAAATTTTATTTAATTTAGATTAATTTAACAATTTTAGAATTTTAGTTTAGTCTCGTTTAATTTGACAATTTTAGAATTTTAGTATAGTCTAGTTTAATTTAATAATTTTAGAATTTTAGTTTAGTCTAGTTTAATTTAATAATTTTAGAAGTTTAGTGAGTCTAGATGTATTTTAATAATCTTAGAATTTTGATGTTAATTTAGATTTATATTAGTAATCTTAAGATTAATTTAGTGTAACTTTAAATTAGTAAGTTTATTATTAACTTATTTTAGATTTATGTTAGTTTAGATAGCCTTAGAATTAATTTAACTTAGATTTAATTTAGTAAATTTTAGAATTTTAATTTAGATAAATCTTCGAATTTTAATTTAGTCTAAATAACTTTTATTTTAGTTACATCTTTATTTTATATTTTTACTTTCTTTTCCTTCAAAAACACACCAAAAAACAATTTTCTTTCTCTTTTCATTTGCTCGTAGTTTGCTATTTTTTTTCATTTTTTTTATTACTGTAATTGTTTACGGTTTGTAAATAGTTTAACTAGGCTCTTTGACTTCATCTCCATTTATAAATTTGTACCCTCATTCTTAAAGCATTGTAATAGTGTAGAATTTTATTTTCCGCACTTTACCGCATTTCCTTATATTGTATAATAATTAGGCGTGTATGACAAGATTTAAAATCGACCGCTAGACAATCCTAAATTAAGATAAATTAAACTCAAATCAAACACACTTTTCACACGCGCACCTCTAGGATAACCTCGCTTGTTGCCTCGGAAAAATACTCATGTCCCTCGAATATGGGGAGGTTTAGCAAAGACCCTCGATAGAAAAAAGATCATAGTCTCTCGATGACCCTTCGATGTTGCCTTCGGTAAAACGATCTTAGTCCCTTACGACAATTGCTAAAGCGTCTCATAAGTTGCCTTCTATGAATGTATAATGACCCACGCTTGCCCCTCACATCCAATGATATGGCTCCCTATCAACTAATGGTAGGCAATCACTATCTAAAGGAGGAGGAAAAGTACAAATACTTTTTGAGTAGGTAGATTGCTCGTAGTTTCTTGCTCACAAACATTTCAAAACAAACATCTTTCAAACACACAAACACTTTCTTGAAATATTTTTAAAGTCAACACTTTGTATGCATTCTTATAAAGACAAGAGTCATTACAAAGTTTGCCCAACGGAGGCACTTTTCAAAAATATTTTCAAACAAACACATTCACACAAACATTTCAAAGTGATCTAGAAACTAAGAGCCCGTGGATAACTACGGATGAAAATGGTGCTAACACCTTCCCTTTTCATAACCTACCCCTTGAACCAAGAAAATTCTCAAAAGGTCTTTCCTGTTATATTCACCCTTTCCTTAATTGGATAAAAGAAAAGTCGCCAGGGACTCTTGCTATCTGCAACATTTACAATCAAACGTAAAACACCCAAGTCATTTCTCGCACTGTATTACAGAACTGGAGACTCTTCTGGGGACTTTATTTAAACTAAAAGTGGGGTTACCTTAAGAGCTAGATCACCTTTATTGCTTTATTTGTTTGTCTTGTTTGCTTTACATTTATGAGTATGCTTGGGTTTTACTTGTAAAGATCCTATACCTGGATCTGGGGCATATTAGGTAAGTAGAAATAGATCGTGGGGACTATGCGACCTAATACCGACATAGTTGAAGCAATGTCTATGTTAGTATGACACATTTGTTGGTACCGGTGTCCCTTGAGTCTAGTCAAGGAGAATACGGGGCCGCTGTGTAGTGTCATGAAGCACTAACTGACCATAGAACCTTAGTTGAACAACTTAACCATTATAAAGTGGTGAGATAGCTAGCTTTGATGCAAGACTAAAGTTGGTTGATACTCGATACTACACTCATTGATATTGGACTTTTGTGATATTTTAGCCGCATTTTGGATGCATGATCTAAAAAAATGCCCAATGAAGAAAGATCAGTGATATTGAGATTCCTTAGAACCCGATTACTTTCTTTTAGGATAGGTTGAACCAACTAAACTTCAAGAGGGTACTTACCTATAAACCCCATGTAAGCCTAAACCTAAGGCCTCGTGTGCTTTGTTTGTGCGTGATTATTTGTTTATAAACATCATGATATCATTCCATAGCATTTTCACTAACCATTTCAAGGACCTATGGATTTATCTTTGTTCTTTTTTATAGGATATGGCTTCCACTCGCACAAATACCATCTGAATCAACTTCGCGAGGGTACCTCCTCAACTCAAAGAGTTAGCATCAAGGGTTCCTGAAAATTCTCCGTTCACCAACAGATATGGTCAACTTATAAATCTTGTTACCTAAAGCTTTGGAGAAGACATGATAAGGGTGCTCTTTCAGTTCTTTGACCCTATGCATCATTGTTTCACCTTTCTCGATTATCAATTGGTGTCCATAATGGAATAATTATATCAACTAATGAAGGTACCAGTCCTTGATCAAATACCATTCACTGGTTTAGAGAAAACTCCAAGATCTGAAGTTATTGCCAAGGCCTTACATTTGAAGAGTTATGACATTATAGCCAATTGGGAGACAAGATATGGGGTAAAAGGCTTTTTGGCTAAATTCCTGATGGAGAAGGCCCGAATATTTTGGGATGCTATGGATTTACAAGCTTTTGAGGAGATCTTGGCTCTTCTCATCTATGGTTTGGTGCTTTTTCCTAACCCTGTCCAACTCATATATGTAAATGCTGTCAAAATTTTCCTTACTTGTAATCCCGTGCCTACTTTGCTTGGAGACATTCTACATTGTCTTCACACTCTCACAATGAGAAAGAGAGGGGCTCTTATGTGTTGCATTCCATTGTTGTCTAGGTGGTTTATTTCGCACCTTCCTCGACCAGTATTGAAGAATGAGCAAGGCTTAAGGTGGTCTTAAAGGCTGATGTCGCTCTCTTATTTGGATATCCATTGGTGTTCTCGATCTCAAGAGGACATCACTATCATTGACCATTGTGGGGAGTTCCATAATGTTCCGCTCTTGGGTATTAGAGGAGGCATCACTTATAACCCTTCTCTAGCACTACGACAATTTGGGTATGCTCGAAGAGATGGTCCCCATGACACACTCATCCAGGGTATTGTATTCGACTATGAGAACAATGTCCAAGGTTATCGTCAAAGGTTTGTACGAGCTTGGAGCATGGTAAACAAGGGTGATAGCAAGTCTTTGGTGCATAAGAATTCCATTCCTTTGGAGCCTTATCTCAAATGGGTGCAATCTTGCGCCCAAAATCTCATGATGCCATATCATGTTATTCTACCAATAGTTGTGGAGCCTGTTGCCGAAGGGGATGTTCCTTACACCATTCTCCATCCCGACATGCCTACCTACCTCGAGGAATTGCATAGATCTTAGATTCAACTCAAAGGAGAAAGAGACACCTTTGAAGCTCGATTCTACGCAAGCAAGAAGAAAGTGTTGGAGCTCACCAAGCAACTTCACGAGGAGCAAAGCATGAATGCCTACATTGACACGAAAAGGAAGCGCCCATGGGAGACTTGAGCCTTTTGTTTTAGAAGTTCATTTTGTTGTCATTTGACTCCCTTTTGCTTTTTTTCATTGTAAGCCCAAGGGGAAATTGTAATTTTTGAACCTATTAATGCAATTGTTGTTTTTATTTCCTTTTTGGCTAGCAAATTTAAATCTCCCGAGATCCTTGAAAACCTTGCACCCACATAGCATGCATCATGTCATAAGCGGGTTTACCGATACAATTTTCTTCATCTCTTTACTGTTTATTTCAGTACAAGATGGCTCTAGAGAAAACCTTCAAAGATCTGCAAGATTAACACACACAGTTCTAGGAGACTCTCCTCAACTTAGCCAAAGGACAACAAGAGTTGATGGCGCTTCTCGTCACAAAGAAGAAGACCAAGAAACAAACTATTATTAACATGGGAAGGAGGTTCAAAGGTCCTGTCCGACAGACTCAAGAAAATGTTGTCTGCTCCAAAGAAAACAACAATCAAAACGAGGATGTTAGAAGCACAAGAGCTTGGGGTGGAAATAACCAGGTGTCTGAGGATGAAGACTACACCGAAGAGAAATATCCACCGGCGGATGAGAAATACAAACAGCTGGAAGACCGACTAAAAGTTGTGGAGATCCAAAGAATGCCTGGTTTGGACTTTGGAGACTTAGGTTTTGTCCCTGGGGTGGTCATTCCCCACAAATACAAAGTCCATGTATTCGCAAAGTATGATGGTGTCTCCTGTCCTAAGATGTATTTGAGGTCTTACGTCCGTAAGATTCAACCCCACACCGCCGATAGGAAGTTATGAGTGAACTTCTTCCTAGAAAGTTTATCTGGAACACAGTTGGAATGGTTTTATTAATTTGAGGGGACTAATATCTATACATTGGAGGATCTGGATACTGCATTCTATAAACAATACCAGTATAATACTGACCTTGCACCAACTCGTGTGAAATTACAAGGTATGACTATGGGCTCAAATGAAGGTGTAAAGAGTATGCCCAGAAGTGGGGGGACCTGGATGGAAGGGTGCAACCCCCATTAGCTGACATAGAATTAGTGGACATGTTCATGGGTACCTTGACTGGTCCATTCTTTAACTTGCTGATCGGGAGTTCTTCGTCAGGGTTTACTGAGTTGGTCTTGACTGGCGAGCGGGTTGAAAGTGGAATCAGAAGTGGAAATATCCTAATGGCCTCAACCTCTAATGCTGTAAAGAAATTGTTTGTTGGTAAGAAGGAGACTAACGCTATTTATGGACAAGGGAGATGTATCAAGAGTGATCGTCATCAGTCAGTAGGAGAAGTACTGATTTCAAACCTGACCCAGGTTCAATGACCATAACAATCAAACAATCAACAAAGGCCTAATTCTCTGAGGAGGCAGTTCACTAAGATCAACATACCATTGTCTCAAGCTTTACAACATTTGTTGAAAGAAGATTTGGTAACTCTGCAAGATCCTCCTCCAAATCCAAATACTGCCTCTCCCAAATATAATTCGAATGTGAAATGTGATTATCATTCAAATAACCATAGAAATGATACCAACAACTGTTGGGCATTGAAGAACAAGATCCAAGATTTGATTGATAACAAGGTGATCGAATTTGACCCTCCGCAAACCCCTAATGTGATTACCTCACCCATGCCTGGGCATGGTAACAGTGTCAATGCCATCGTCGATGTCTCCTTTGTCTCCGCCATCAACGATTTGACTACTCCTTTGTTAATCATTAAGAAGAACCTACTGAGAGCCAGTTTATTTTCTGGCTACCTTGAAGATTGTTACCATTGTGCTTCCGAAGTTAATGGTTGTATATGGATGAAGAAAGGTATCCAACGCCTGATTAATAGCCATGAAATTTTGTTTGAAAAAACTCCATCTGTAAAAAGTTTGCCTGAAAGAACACTTAAAGATTTCTCCATAATTACAATTTCAAATACTCTTATTAGGATCACCTCTAAAGGCCATATAAGGATTTCTGCTGAGCCGATAGAAGCTCCCTTAATCATTACTACCCTGGGGCCAATCCCCTATACCTCTAACAAAGCTGTGCCCTGGAACTATATGGCAGAAGTTTATTATCATGGTGTCAAGAAAGAGCCATGGATTGCTGAAAATGAAGATCCTAAAATTACAAACATCACTGGAACTAGTATGGTCCCAAGGACAGAAAGGGTCTTCTCTCTGGAGATCTCTCCTCTAACAACTACAACAATACCTGTTCGAATTCCTGCTGCTGGGCCAACTTCCAGTGCCCGAGGTAAAGAGAAAGTTACTGATCCTACCCGGACTAAGACGCCCACAAAAGATGTGACAATTGAAGACCCATCTAGACAAGAGATAGAAGAAATCCTGAATATCATCCGAAAAAGTGACTATAAGATAGTTGAACAACTGGGACAAACACCCTTAAAGATATCCATGTTGTCTTTGTTATTATGCTTTGAGGTGCATGCCCAAGCTTTGCTGAAATTCCTAAAAAATGCACATGTTCCACAGGAAACCATTGTTGATCAATTCGAGAATTATGTTGTAAGCCTGACTACTGATAATGGATTGGGATTTTCTGATGCAGATTTAACTCTGGCGGGGAAGAATCACAATAAAGCTTTGAACATCTCTATTGAATGCAAAGGCACCACCCTGACGCATGTGTTGGTAGATACTGGATCCTCCCTAATTGTTTTACCCAAAGGTGCTTTAAATAGGCTAGATTGTGATGGGTTGGTGCTGAAACCCAACGATATTGTGGTGAGAGCCTTCTATGGTTCGAAAAGAATGGTCCATGAAGAGGTTGATCTACCGGTCAAGGTGGGGTCTCAAGTCTTCAATTCAACATTTTATGTAATGGATATCCGCCTAGCCTATTCTTGCTTTCTAAGACACCCACAGATTCATGGGGCAAGTGCGGTCACCTCTACATTTCATCAAACGCTAAAATACCATGTGAAAGGGAAGATTGTCACAGTCTGTGGAGAGGAGGATTATATGGTCAGTCATTTGAATTCCTTCAAATATGTTGAAATGGACGCAGACTTCTTTGAAACTCCTTGTCAAGAATTTGAAGTAATTCTTCTGATGATTGATAATGCTAAAGCAGCTATTCCAAAGATTGCCAAGGACACATCGAGAATGGCCTCTCTAAAGGATGCACAGACTGTTGTAGAAGGCGGAGGCTGCACTATCTGGGGAAAACTTCCTGAAATCCCCTATAAATACGACAAACTTGGGTTGGGTTTCACTTCAAAGGCTCAGAAAGAGGTTCGGCGAGTTCGTGTTGGTGAACCACCTCTCCATATTAGCAATCATGGAGTCAACGCACTGTAAGACACTAATAATGATGGAAACCTAGACGAATGGATCTTCTCGACTATTGATGGTAGACTTAACAACTGGAAAGCCAAAGACTTCATCTCAATCTCCTTCCACCAGGAGTAATTTCTATTTCTTGTTTTTACTGTTTTAAGAAATTTGTATGTAATTTCCTTTGAAATAATGAATTTAAACCATGTGTCTTGCCCGGGGTACAATGGTCCGTTTGTTAAGGGTTTTTCATTTCATATATCATGATTTCATTTAATGAAATCATTGGACTATTTTGCGTTCAAATTTTGTGCTCCTTGTCTTTCTTTTAATTTACTGCATTTTCAAATAGCCATGTGACTTTACATGCACACAGACACAATTGTAGATTCACATCCACTATGGATCTCATTGACAATAATTCTGCTATTTCTATTTTTGACTTCGAAAATCCAATCTATCAAGTCGAAGACGAAGGTGAAGAAGATTGTGAGATACCCGAAGAACTCACCAGACTCCCGATACAAGAGGAAAAGGTCATTCAACTGCACAAAGAACCGGTCGAAGTGATAAACTTGGGTACTAAGGCAGATAAAAAAGAAGTCAAGATTGGCGCCAACCTGAAAGACAGTGTCAAGGTTAGATTAGTTCAGATGTTGCACGACTATGTTGAGGTATTCACTTGGTCATATGAAGACATGCCAGGGCTCAATACTGATATCGTAGTTCATCGTCTGCCAGTGAAAGAGGGTTGTTCTCTGATCCAACAAAAGGTTCGTCGCATGCGTCCTGATATGTCAGAGAAAATCAAGGATGAGGTAATGAAACAGTTTGATGATGGTTTCTTGGCAGGGACGTCGTATCCCCAATGGGTTGAAAATGTTGTTCCAGTGCCGAAGAAAGATGGTAAGGTCCATATGTATGTAGACTACATGGATTTAAATAGGGAAAGCCCTAAAGACGACTTCCCACTACCACATATTGATGTCGTAGTTGACAATACTACCCAACACAAGGTATTCTCCTTCATGGATGGCTTCTCCGGGTACAACCAAATCAAAATGGCGCCTGAAGACATGGAGAAAACTACCTTTGTCACACAGTGGGGCACCTTCTGTTATAAGGTCATGCCTTTTGGGCTGAAGAATGCAGGCGCAACTTATCAATGAGCTATGGTAGCTTTATTTCATGACATGATTCATTATGAGATAGAAGTCTATGTTGATGACATGATAACAAGGTCCCAAACTGAGGAAGAACACCTTGATTATTTGCACAAGTTATTTGAAAGGCTGAAGAAATACAAGCTGAGGCTGAATCCAAACAAATACACCTTCAGGGTTAGGTCTGGAAAGCTCTTAGGCTTTGTCGTCAGTGGAAAAGTTATTGAAGTTGATCACTCAAAAGTCAAAGCTATCCAAGAAATGTAAACTCCTCGTACTGAGAAGGAGGTCAGAGGTTTCTTAGGAGGATTAAACTGCATTGCCTGATTCATCTCTCACTTAACTGCTACTTGTGAACTGATCTCCAAACTGTTGAAGAATGATCAAGTAGTCAGATGGAACGACGACTTCCAAATAGCTTTTGATAAGATTAAAGAGTACCTTCAAGAACCTCTAGTTCTGATGCCACAGTCGAAGGGGGACCTCAGATTATGTATCTGACCGTGTTAGAGAATTCAATGGGGTGTGTGCTGGGGAAGCATGACGAGTCTAGTCGAAAAGAGAATGCGATATACTATTTTAGCAAAAATTTTACCGACTATGAAACAAGATATTCCCTGCTCGAGAAAAATTGTTGCTCTTTGGCATGTGTTGCTCGCCGACTAAGACATTATATATTGACTCATACCACTCAATTGATTTCTAAAATGGACCCCATCAAGTACATCTTCGAGAAGCCAGCTCTCTCCAGAAGAATATCCCGATGGCAAATGATCTTAACTGAATACGACATTCAGTACACTACACAAAAAGCAATCAAAGGAAGTGTACTGGCAGATCATTTTGCACATCAAGCTGTTGATGACTACCAATCCATGAACATTGAATTCCCAGATGAGAATATCATGCTAGTGACAGACTATGAAGAACCTAGACCATATGAAGGACCCGAGCAAGGATCCTGATGGACTATGGTTTTTGATAGGGCTTCCAACGCACTCGGTAATGGAATTGTTGATGTGATCATTTCCTCGAAGGTTTCCATACACCTTTTACTGCTAGACTTTGCTTCGACTGTACCAACAACATGGCTGAGTACGAAGCGTGCATCATGGGTCTCAAGGCTGCTATTGACCTAAGAATCAAATTTTTAAGTGTATATGGAGACTCAGCCTTGGTGGTCAGTCAAGTTAAAGGAGAGTGGGATACAAAAAATCCAAATTTGATCCCTTACAAAGAACTTGTGCTAACCTTGACCCCTTAATTTGAAGAGAATACCTTTGAACACATCCAAGGGAACAAAATCAATTGGCAGATGCCTTAGCCACTATGTCATCTATGTATAAGGTCATATGGGACAACGAAGCTCCCTGAATTACTATTGAAAGATTTGACGAACCGACATATTTCTATGAGATTGACACTGATGGGGTATAGGAGAAACCTTGGTTTCACGAAGTGAAAAGATATCTTGAAGCACAAGAATACCCTGAAGGGGAATCAATCGACGACAATAAATTCCTGCGGAGGTTCTCATCCATGTTCTTCCTAAGCAATGGGGTGTTGTACAAGCGCAACCATGATTCAAATATGCTCTGTTGTATGGATAAGAAAGAAGCAGAGAAAATTATGGAGGACATGCATAAGGGTATCTTTGGAACTCATTCCAGTGGACACACTATGGCCAAGAAGATTCTGAGAGCTGGTTACTATTGGTCAACTATGGAAACTGACTGCCATCACCACTCAAGGACTTGCCATAAGTGCCAGATTTATGCTAATAAGGTTCATGTATCTCTAATTCCTTTGAATGTCATGACTGCTCCTTGGCCATTTGCAATTTGTGGGGCATTGATATGATCGGAGAAATTAAGCCGACTGCCTCTAATAGACATCGCTTAATTCTTGTCGCCATTGACTATTTTATAAAATGAATTGAAGCAGCTTCATTTTCCTCAGTTACCAAGAATGTGGTGGCTCGATTCATCAAGCATAACCTCATATGTCGTTATGGCATCCCTAAGAGGATCATCACTGAAAATGGTACCAACCTCAACAATGCCATTGTTGTACCCCAAAATTTTCCTTCTCATTCCTCAAAAAAATCATATTTCATCAAGACATGTTGGAATATGAAGTTTGTTTCGTCAAGGAATTCAAAAGTCAAATTTTACTTTGGAAAAGTCAAATTTCTAAATACTTGGAATTTTTCTAAGTGTTTAAGAATTATGACAATTTCAGAACTTCTGACCAGGTTATCACCATAACGCTCAACAAATTATGGACACTCTCAAGGCAGAGTTTGGTTAGAACCTCTGGGCAAGTTTTCACAAAAAGCTTCAGTCAGAGGTCGCAAACATGGTTCAGAACATGATGCTTCAATCAGAATATATGGAAGCAATATTCTCCGGTTCAGAACATGACGCTTTAATCAAAACATATGGAAGCAATGTTCTCCTTCAGAACATGCTGGAGCCAGAAGATACAAAGATCAGAGGTTGAATGTTACGCTGAAGCTGAACTTTTGATCCAGAACTAAGCAATGATGCAGAGTTTCACATGGCAGGATTTCTGGTTGTGATAAGCCTCATCATCATTTAATGCTCATTTAATGCTCACAACCACTTTCTGAGTCTCTATCCAAAGGATGTCCACCACGTGTACCTCTACTGTCTTGGGATAGCAACTTTGGTACTAAGCCCATACTTTGCTTTTTGCTTTTCCTTAATTCCTGCTGACAACCACCATGCTTGCTTCAAGAACAAGGCAGCGCTTCAGCATATGAAGGTTATATTCAACGCTTTGTTCAGAACATGACCAAATCCCAAAATCTTTTTTATACAACCTGCTGCAAACCTATAATCAGCAGCTAGTTCAGCCTATGCCTGCATTGCACCAAACTAGCATACGAAAACAGTGATGAAAAAGCAAGGGAACAATATACCAAAAATGTTCAAATCCCATTTGCCTTTCCGTCCAAAATTACAACAAATTCACCTATAAATACTTTGCTCTATCACACGTTAAAGGGGCTGGCTTTTTGAAAGAGAGAACTATCAAGAGAGAAAAGGAAGTTGTGAAACCTTCATAAAAATCCAGATTTCTCATACACAAAAACAAACCTTTGTTCTTCCCTTTGAATCAAAGAACTTGGAATTTCCTCTTCCGTTTCTCTTGCTGACTTAGAACATCCAAAGGCAACCACTCAAAGCTCCAAGCACGCTCCAGGTTCAAGGTAAGTCTTTCTGACTTTGTTTCTTTTTTCATTCAAAACATCATTAAACATGTAAATATCATAATATTGATGTTGTTCATACCATTACATAAGTAGAAAACTGCGGATCAGAACTTCTTGATTAAGGCTAGGCTCAGAATCAAGATTAGAACTTCTATGAACTGTTGTGCTGTTAACCTTCTGATTTGCTGTTTAAATTGTTGATGTGCTGATTAAGTGTTGAAATATGGCATTAAAACTTCGGATGATCATTCATAGTTTTAACATACATAACTTCTAAGATTGTCTCACTGTTAAACACACACAGAATTTTTGAGTTCTCTTCACTGTTTTAACACACAAAAATTCTATGATTTTTCTCACTGCTTTAACACTTAGAACTTCTGATTTTCATAAGCTGATAACATGCTGAACTGCTGATTGTTCACTCATTGTTTTGACACGCACTGAACTGCTGACGTTACTCACTGTTTTAGTGTAATACATAACTTCAGACTTGTGGCCCATCGTCTGAATGCAACCCAGAATTTCTGTGTCTGTCCTCTAACATTTCTTGCAGGACCTCAGAGTTTACCAACTCAGAACTTCTGATACCCACAGACATCTCCTACTGAGTCACAATGCTCTTGGCTTCAAAACTTCTGATCCTAGTTGTTCTTCTTGCAGCAGCACGCTTTTTTCTATCTTGCATTTATTTTCCTTTTCATCATTTTTTATTATTAACATAAAAAACATAAAAATATTTTCCTTTTAATTTATTTCCTTAAGACAAAAACATTTTCTAAACAAGTCCATTTCTTTCTTATATTATGCATTTCAATATGGTTGTAATAATAACTTAGGATTTAATTTTACTTGCAATCCCCATTCATAAATATGTACCCCCCCATCCCCTAAATATTGTAATAGCGTAGAATTTCATTTTTCGCAATTTACTGTTTTCCTTATACTGTATAGTAATTAGGCGTGTATGGCAAGATAAAATCAATAAGTAGATAACCCTAATCAAGACTAAATGCATGCAATCAAACACACTTGCACATATGCACCCTTAGGGTAATCTCACTTTGTTGCCTATCGGAAAAATAGTCATGTCCCTCGAACATGGGAGTTTTAGCAAAGACCCTCGATAAAAGATCGTAGTCCCTCGATGACCCTCGATGTTGCCTTCGGTAAACGATCTAGTCCCTAAACGACATTGCTAAAATGTCACATGGGTTGCCTTCTATGACTATACAAATGTCCCAACATCCGTCCCTTCACATCCAACGATGGGGCTTCTTACCAAAACAATGATAAGATAGCAATATCTAAAGGAGAGGAAAAGCACATCTAAGACCTTTTGAGTAGGTAGGTTCGCTCCTAGTTGCTTGCTTGCTCACAACAAAAACATTTTATACACCAACACTTCAATTTGAATTTTTTTCAAAAGATAACACTTTGTACGCGTTCTTATAGAAATGAGAGCCATTACAAAGGAAACCCTTTTCAAAATCACTTTCAAAAACACATTTCACAAACATATTCTTAAACTATTTTCAAAACAACACTTTGTATGCATTCTTATAGAGACGAGAATCATTATAAATTCACATTTTCAAAATACTTTCAAAACCCACATCACAAGCACACATTCAAACAAAAAGTAAGTGATCTAGCAAGCAACTAAGAGCCCATGGAAAACCATGGATGAAAAGGGTGCTAATACCTTCCCTTTTCATAATCTACCCCCTGAACTCAAGAAAATATCTCTAAAGGTCTTTCCTGTGATTTTTCACGTTTCCTTTTGGATAAAAGAAAAGTCGGTGGCGACTCTTGCTAAACCGCAACATTTGCAAACACAAACGCAAAAACCTCAAGTCAGTTCTCCCACCGTATCACAGAACTGGCGACTCTGCCGGGGAGACTTAAAAGTGTGGTTACCTTAGGGTTAGATCACATTTATTTGCCTTCATTTGTTTGAATTGCTTGCTTTACATTATTGGTTCCTTGTTTGGGTTTGTTTTGATCCTCTACCCGGATCTGGGGCACCTTTTTAGATAAGTAGCAATAGATTGTGGAAACTGTACGACATAGACTGATATAGTTGAAACAATGGCTACGTTAGTGTGACACATTTGTGGGTACCGGTATCCCTCGTGGTGAATCGAGGAGAATACAGGGCCGCTGAGTGGCGTCATGAAGCACTAACTGACCTTAGAACCCTAATTGAACAAACTTGGCCATTAGGACGTAGTGAGATAACCAGTTTCGGTGTAGAGCTGAAAATTGGTTGATACTCGATGCTACACTCATTGACACCAAACTTTTGGGATATCTCGGCCTCAAGAAAAGATTGATTGAGCTAAGACAATTCCTAAAAGAAAGGTTAGTGATATTGAGATCCTTTAGAACCCGATCACTATTACTCAGACAGGTTGAGCCAACTAAACTTCAAGAGGGTACTTACCTACAAACTCCATGCAAGCCTAAAACTAAGGATTTGTTTGCTTTGTGTGAATATGATTATTTGTATATAAACTTGCTTACCTCACATATCTATACATAACATCATAACATCATACCATAGCATTTTCAATAACCATTTCAAGGATCTCGAGGGTCTTTGATGCAGGGTCACGTTGAACCAGACATCTACCAAGGGGCAAGAGGATTTACTTTCCTCTAACCAAACACCGTCAAAGATCAAGTACAAAAATTTGAGTCAAGGGCTATGACCCACTTGATATGGTGAGCTTAATTCTCGTGGAAAGACATCCACCGATACAAAGCTCTCCAATCCAAAACTGTAAGTGACTACTTACCCCACGAGATCCTTGAAAACATGCATCCACATATCATGCATCATATCATGACAGGTTTCTCCCACACAGGTCTCCTTATCTTCCTATTGTTTATTTCAGTAAGATGGATATGGAACATACGATGAAATATCTCCAAGCTCAAAACGCTCAATTCTAACAAATGTTCCTGGCTATGGCTAAGGGGCAAGAGGACCTGAAAACTCTCATTCTCAAAGACAAGAGGAAGAAGTCCAAGAAATCAGTAGGTATCCTGAACTCGAGAAGAAGACCTAGAGGACCAGTCAAGAGAGCTCTAGATATTTCAACTCCATCCAACATGGGGGATAGTCTTGAAGAAGACCACAGTCTGGAGATTGGTGAATCCGAAGCTGACTACTCTGAGAAACAATATCCTCCCACTGATGACAAGTACAAACAGTTGGAGGATCGCCTCAGTGCTATGGAGATTCAACAGATACCTAGCTTGGATTTAGGAGACATGGGTTTTGTTTTTGGATTGGTCATCCTGCCAAAGTTCAAAATCCCTACCTTTGCCCTGTACGATGGAGTCTCTTTCCCTAAGATGCACTTAAAGTCTTATGTCCGCAAGATTCAACCATACACAACAGATCCGAAGCTTTGGATCCATTTCTTCCAAGAGATCTTGGTAGGGACTCAACTTGAATGATTCTATCAATTGGAGAGTTCTCACATCCAAACCTGGGAGGATTTAGCTGCTGCTTTTTACAAACAGTATCAGTACAATGTTGATCTTGCACCAACTCGTGTGCAATTGCAGAACATTACCATGGGTTCCAACGAGAGCTTCAAAGGATACGCCAAAAAGTGGAGAGATTTAGCTAGTAGGGTGCAGCCCCCTTTAACTGACAGGGAGCTGATTGACATCTTTATGGGAACTTTGACAGGGCCTTTCTTCAAACACTTGATCGAAAACTCCTTAGTCGGGTTCACCGAGCTAATACTGACCGGCGAAAGGGTCGAAGCTTGCATCAAAAGTGGAAAGATCCGAGGAGCTACACCTTCTGATGCTCATAAAAAGCCATATAATGGGAAGAAAGAGTCCAATGCTGTGTACAGTCAAAAGATTCGTCATGACCAACACGTGGAGGCAGTCATGATCTCTGGTTCTACGTCACACCGACAACAGCAAAGGGGAAATCAACGAAGTCCAGACGATCCTAAGAGATAGTTCACCAACATCAACATGTCGCTATCTCAAGCGCTACAACACTTATTGAGGATGAATCTGATTGCATTGATAGGACCTCATCCAAACCCCAAGACTTTTTCTCCTAACTACAATCCTAATGCAACGTGTGCTTATCATTTTGACTGTCCCATGCATGACACTAATGATTTCTGGGCATTGAAGTACAAGATTATGAATTTGATTGATGCCAAGGAGATCGAATTCGACCCTCCGGAGAATCCAAACGTGATCACTACTCCTTTTCCAAATCACTGAGAGCAACTTGTTTCATTTTGAATTTTCAATTGTAATTTCTTTTGTTGTTCAAACAATTATCTATTAATGTCAAACTTTGTTTCATTAATGCATTGCATATGTTTGTCTTGATTTGATCCGCTCATTTTCATTACATTTAAACTATGCTTTTAACTCTCTTTATGACATTCAACTCTTGCTAAAAGTTACAAGCCTTTAGAGGGAGGATGACGAAAACAATGCCATAATCTCATACAGTATGCTTTTGAACAGACCTTACTGACGATGTACAGGCGTTTTTCAAATCCTAAACACTGGAGTTATAAGGAAGATAATCCCTAATCAACCCCTTCGAACCAAAGAAGTAGAAGTTTTCTATTTTAACACAAATTGAAACCTTTAATCAAAACCTGGGGTTGGATAGTCTCTCATTTAATTCAAATGCGCGTTCAAATCACAAACTCTCATTTCGTAATACAACGAATGACATAAAAAAACATTCCTCTGGGATCAAAAGACAGTGATGGTTCCCTATCACATAGGCAGTCATTATCTCTCAAAAAAAGAAAATCCCACTAAGTCAAAACCTACGAAGGAGACTTAAGAAAACTGGGGCATCGCGCTGACTGTAATCTCAAAACAAGAACAGTCAGACAAAAATTAGGGATAACAAATCAAATAGAAAGAGGTCACTACAAATCCTCAACAACAAAAAAAAATTGCAAAAATGACTTCCTTCCAATAAACTTAACTTGTCTGAACCATCACCAAAACGTCATTCCAGACTAAATTGGAGTTCAAACGTACAATTAACTGAGATTAGGATTGAAGAACATCACGAAGAACGGGTGAGTACAATTACAATTTGAGCCTTTATCCTTTGTTTCTTAAACCATGAACCAAGCCACGTTACAACCCTTCAAAAGTCCTATTCGTGTGGGTTCCCAAGTTTTCGGCTCAACGTTCTATGTAATGGATATTCGTCCATCTTACTCCTGCTTATTGGGTCGACCCTGGATTCACAAAGTTGGGGCAGTAACTTCCACTTTACACCAAAAGCTCAAATACCCTGTCAAAGGGAAGATTGTTACTGTGCAGGGTGAGGAGGAATACATGGTGAGTCACTTGAATTCATTCCGATATATCGAGATGGACGGGGAGTTTATTGAAACCCCCTTTCAGCATTTTGAGGAAGTACCTCCAGTGTTGGCATCAGCTGAAGCAGTGGTTGAAGAAGACTTTCCGTTGAAGATGGCATCCTTGAAGGATGCCCGGGCTGTAATCGAGAAAGGAAATTGTGCAAACTGGGGTCAGCTTCCTGACTTCACTCAAAAGAATGACAAGTTTGGGCTGGGCTTTACTGAAGAGGCTCAGAGGGCTGTGCGCAAGGAAAAGATCAGAAAGGCTCCGGTGTTTATCTCCAACCCAAGGGTGAATGCTATTGAGGAGGATGTGGAGGAAGCAGAGTTTGACAGTTGGATTTACCCGACTACCAGCAACGGACCAAGCAACTGGACGGCAAAGGATTTTACACCTATCACATTTGTCACGCAGTAATTAATTTCTTTTGATTTCCAATTTGTAACAAACAATGTGTTAAAACTTTTATTGGCTCAGTGTCCTACCCGGGGCATCGTAGCTTCATTTGTGAGGGCTTTTTGTATGACATTTCCATATATCATCAATCAAAACATTGGACGTTTGTTGCATTTCAAATCTTATACTCCTTTTTCTTTCTGTGCTATATATATTGCAAAACAGCTATATTTACACACACTCACTTATACAGGTTTCAATCCACTATGGATCTCACTGGTAACGGCTCTGCTACCGCCAGTTATGACTTCGAGAATCCGATCAACTTGGCCGAGGACGAAGGTGAAGATGATTGCGAAGTGCCTGGTGAACTCGCAAGACTGCTACTCCAGGAAGAGAGGGCTATTCAACCACATGAAGAGCCGGTGGAAACAATTAACCTGGGTACTGAGACAGATAGGAAAGAGGTCAAGATTGGTGCCAATCTAGAGCTCAGCGTGAAGCAACGATTGATCCAGATGCTACAGGATTACATGGAGATATTTGCTTGGTCCTATGAAGATATGCCTGGTTTGGATGCCGACATTGTAGTTCATCACCTGCCAACCAAGGAAGACTGCCCTCCGGTAAAGCAAAAGGTCCGCCGTATGCGCCCAGAGATGTCTGAAAATATCAAGGCTGAGGTTATGAAGCAATTCGATGCCGGGTTTCTTGCGGTAACTTCTTACCCTCAATGGGTTGCTAATGTGGTGCCAGTACCGAAGAAGGACGGTAAAGTCAGGATGTGTGTCGACTACAGGGATTTGAACAGGGCCAGCCCCAAGGATGATTTTCCTCTACCTCACATTGACGTCCTCGTTGACAACACTGCTCAACACAAGGTGTTCTCCTTCATGGATGGTTTTTCAGGGTATAATCAGATCAAGATGGCTCCGGAGGATATGGAAAAGACTACCTTTGTGACCCAGTGGGGCACCTTCTGCTATAAGGTCATGCCATTCGGTTTGAAAAATGCTGGGGCAACCTACCAACGCGCCATGGTTGCTTTATTTCATGATATGATCCATCATGAGATTGAGGTATATGTTGATGACATGATTGCAAGGTCTCAAACTGAGGAGGAGCATCTTGACCATCTGAGGAAGCTGTTTGACCGACTCAAGTTATACAAGCTGAGATTGAATCCCAACAAATGCACCTTTGGGGTAAGGTCCGGAAAATTGCTAGGCTTCATTGTAAGTGATAAAGGTATTCAGGTGGACCCTGCCAAGGTTAAAGCCATTCAAGAAATTCCAACTCCAAAGACAGAGAAAGAACTCAGAGGCTTCCTGAGACGACTAAATTACATTGCCCGATTCATCTCACATCTGACTGCTACTTGTGAGCCAATCTTCAAATTACTGAAGAAAGATCAAGTAGTACGCTGGAACGATGAATGTCAGGCTGCCTTTGAAAGGATAAAGGAATATCTCCAAGAGCCACCCATTCTTATGCCACCAGTGGAAGGAAGACCCCTGATATTATACTTGACAGTACTTGATAACTCAATGGGGTGTGTGCTGGGGCAGCATGACGAGTCTGGCCGAAAAGAGCACGCTATTTATTACTTGAGCAAAAAGTTTACCGACTGTGAGTCTCGTTACTCACTGCTTGAGAAAACTTGCTGCGCTCTTGTATGGGCTGCTCGCCGGCTGAGACAGTATATGCTGACTCACACTACCTTGTTGATTTCAAAAATGGATCCCATCAAGTACATATTTGAAAAGCCTGCTCTGTCTGGGAGAATAGCGAGATGGAAAATGATCTTGACAGAATATGATATCCAGTATACAACTCAGAAAGCAATTAAAGGAAGTGTACTGGCAGATCATTTGGCACACCAACCTGTGGACGATTACCAATCATTGAACTTTGATTTTCCGGACGAAGACATCATGGTGGTAACTGACTGTGAAGTACCTGAACCGGATGAAGGACCTGAGGAAGGATCCCGATGGTCTATGCATTTTGACGGAGCCTCCAATGCTCTGGGTAACGGCGTCGGCGCTGTAATCATATCTCCCAAAGGAACTCATACTCCACTCACCGCCCGATTGTGTTTCAACTGCACCAACAACATGGCAGAATATGAAGCATGTATCATGGGTCTGCAAGCTGCAATCGACTTAAGGATCAAGTTTCTGAGTGTCTTCGGAGATTCCGCTCTCGTGATCAATCAGATCAAGGGCGAGTGGGATACGAAACACCCAAATCTTATTCCTTACAAGGAGTATGTGTCAACCTTGCTTCCCCACTTTGAAGAAATAACTTTTGAGCACTTCCCAAGAGAAGAGAATCAGCTAGCGGACGCGCTGGCTACGATGTCTTCAATGTTCAAAGTTAAGTGGGACAATGAGGCTCCCCGGATCATTATCTGGAAGTTGGAGGAACCAGCATACTGCTGCGATCTCGAGGCTGAAAAGGTGACTTAAAAACCCTGGTATCATGAGGTGAAGAGGTATTTGGAAGCTCAGGAATACCCTGAAGGTGCATCTGTTAATGACAAGAAATTCATGAGGAGGTTTGCGGAAAAATTCTTCCTCAGCAACGGCATTCTCTACAAGCGAAATCATGATTCAACTCTACTACGTTGTGTGGATAAGGCTGAAGCAGAGAAAATCATGATAGAACTGCATGAAGGTACATTTGGAACACATTCCAGTGGACACACCATGGCTAAGAAAATCCTTCGGGCAGGATATTTCTGGTCCACAATGGAAGCCGATTGTTACCAACACTCTCGAACTTGTCACAAATGCCAGATCTATGCTGACAAGGTGCATATTCCTCCAGTTCCTCTGAATGTCCTGACGACACCTTGGCCTTTTGCGATGTGGGGGATTGATATGATCGGTGAGATCCGACCGACGACATCCAATGGGCATCACTTCATCTTGGTGGCGATCGATTATTTCACAAAGTGGGTTGAGGCAGCTTCCTACGCCACGGTAACCAAGAGTGTCGTGGCACGTTTTATCCGGCATAATCTGATCTGTCGGTACGGCGTCCCGGAAAGAATCATTACGGACAATGGTACCAATCTCAACAACAAGATGATCACTAAACTCTGTGAACAATTCAAGATACAGCACCACAATTCTTCTCCCTACCGGCCGAAGATGAATGGGGCTGTAGAGGCAGCCAATAAAAATATCAAGAAAATTGTGCAGAAGATGACAGTGACCTATAAAGATTGGCACGAGATGTTACCGTTCGCTCTGCATGGGTACCGTACCTCAACAAGGACGTCAACCGGGGCAACTCCTTTCTCTTTGGTCTATGGCATGGAGGCAGTCTTGCCAATTGAAGTCCAGATACCCTCTCTCCGGATAATGAAGGATGCAAACTTGAGTGAAGATGACTGGATCCAGACTTGACTTGATCAGTTAAACCTGATTGATGAAAAGAGGCTCACTGCTATCTGTCATGGTCAGACGTATCAAAAACGCATGAGCAGGTCATTTAACAAGAAAGTCAAACCGCAAGAGTATCAAGTTGGGGACCTGGTAATCAAACGCATCATCCTTCCTCAAAGTGATCCCCGGGGCAAATGGACCCCTACATACGAAGGGCCATTTGTGGTTAAACATGTGTTCTCGGGAGGAGCCATGATCCTAACCACCATGGATGGTGACGACCTTCCTCACCCCGCCAATGCAGACATAGTGAAAAGATACTACGCATAAATAAAAGACCCGCTAGGTTGACATACCTAGGCAAAAATTAGGGCTTCCCGGCGAACCAAAAGGGTTCGGGCAAAAATAAGGGATGAAATGAAAAAATATGTACACCCGGCAAGTCGAAAACCTGAAAAGGCGGCTTGGGCAAAAATGGGTATCCCGGTGGACTGAAAACCCGAAAGGGCGGTCCAGGCAAAAATTAGGGATAAAAGCGTAATACTATGTCTCATTGGATCACTTCGCATCCGGAATTCGACATCAACTATCTGGCTCAGACTTCGGCATCGACCAATCAGCTTCATCTTCAAATAGGCAGCAAAGCGATGAGACGCTTGGAGACATAAAGGCGATAGCAGAGTTGGAACCCAGTAGGATTATTCACATAGCTGTTTTGTTTTCTTTTCAAAATTATAAATTCTGTATTATTCGGCGGCATCCTCTTACTAGGATGTCAGCCTCTTGTACAAAAAAAAAAAAAAAAAAAAGCCTATTCACAGGCAAAGTTCAAATCAATACAAATTCACTTGTCCATCCAAATTGCCATTGTTTTTCCTTTTTCTGTTTTGTCTTGCGACGAACGTCCAATGTTCATTTTTTATATATGCATTTGACATTAAATTGCTGATTCATAAATATTTGCATATGAAACGAAAGATTAATTACAGGAGACATCAGAAACAGGGGCAATGTGGAGCCGTCTGATGCAGTCTGGTTGTTTTGTCCGCCAAGGTACCAAGGTAGATTCGACTGAAGAACGTGACCAAATGATCTCAGCTCCCCGCAGAGTAAGGCAAGATTCAGCAATACTTCCCCCAGTGAAGTCATCAACTTTCCCCGGCAGGTCTAAAAGCTTATCCCCAGTAGATTCTGGAAGCTTGTTCCCTGCGGAATACGGACGTCTCTCCCGAGCTTTATTCAGAGTTATTCCTCACAAAGGACTTATAACTGGGTTATCCTCAGCTAATTGCTACGGAAGATCGCCCTCGGCAAAGTTCTTCCTATCCCCAGCGGAGCTAATCAAGTTTCCCCGACATAACTTGTCAACATCATCCCCAGCGGAGTTTATCATCATTATCCCCAGCGGAATCCATCATTGAAATCCTCAGCAGGTCTCTTGTCAAAACTTCAGCAAAGTATCTCTTCCACAGAGCCATTCCCCGGCCGGTCGTCAAGGATTTATTTTCCTTAAGACGAAGTTACACTCATAAACATTTCACATTTCATACATCCTGCTTACATACATGTTAAAGTGCATGCTCACACTATCTCATGTTGAACAGCATGGCATCATGCATATCATACATCATGACATCACATACAACTTATGTTTTTGACCTTTTCAGGGAAAAAGACAACCCTAAAGACAACTACCTTCAACTGTCACAAATTCCAGATTCGATACCTGTATCTAGCCAGGGCACATCTGAGAGTGATCAGTTTCCAGACTCGACTCCTGTATCTAGCCAGGGCACGTCTGAAGAGTTCGAAGATTCTACTCCTGTATCCAGCTAGGGCACATCTATCAACTGCAACATTTCCAGATTCGACTCCTGTATCCAGCCAGGGCATATCTGTTGACCACATTTCCAGACTCGATTCCTGTATCTAGCCAGGGCACGTCTGAAGAGTTCGAAGATTCGATTCCTGTATCCAGCCAGGGCTTATCTGTTGACAACTATTTCCGGATTCGATTCCTGTATCCAGCCAGGGCATATCTGTTGACAACTATTTCCGGATTCAATTCCTGTATCCAGCCAGGGCACATCTGTGAGCAACCATTTGTAGACTCGACACCTGTATCTAGCCAGGGCATATCTGCATAAAGAGATGGAAGATCAAACGCCTGTAACAAGCCAGGAAAACATCTGTCTTTCTCAAATACACAAGTTATCGCTAAGGAATCTCTTATGCGATCAACACTTCCAAATGGCATCTATAAGCCCATTCCCGACGAAGTTCTGTCACATCTTCAGATGGCATCTATAAGCCCATCTCCCTATCCACCACCTATCCAAGTGGCATCTATAAGCCCATTCCCGACATCACATTGTTGATACTCTAACATACGAGTGCAAATTTCCGGGCACTCTAGTGTCCAATCTCCTTTTACCCTCGAGTCACGAAAGGCAAACTTGCCAATCTAACTCTTCAGGTCCAAGAAGATTGAACAGGGGCAACTGTTGTACCCCAAAATTTGCCCTCCCATTTCCTCAAACATTTTCTCATCACCAGACCTTTAAAGATCAAGATCCAATTAGGGTTTCCTCTGATCAAGATTTCTCCTTGCACTGGTGGACCCAAATTAGGGTTTGTGTTTGCACAAAGATGTTTTGACCTAAAAAGCCTAAGATGACTTTCATGCTTCATGTTGGACTCCCAAGTTTATCCATACCAAGTTTCAAGTCTTGATTCCAAGTTTTGCCCAGTCAATTGGACAGATGACCTAGAAATCAGCTGTATTGGGGAAAAAAATCAACTGTGGCCAATTGACAGTCAAATCTCATGAAAATTGACCCACATCAACATTATGAACTCATATGGACCATTTGATCAAGTTTGGATCACAATTCCACATGAAATTTGATCAGATCATCAAAAGGGCAAAATGGTCATTTTTAGGGTTTTGACTGCACAAAGGCAATTTTTGACTGTTTGACCTAGCCAATGGCAAACCAAGCTCACATGTGAACTCAAGGACCCCATGGAATTGTCTTTACATGCTCAACAAGTTCAAAAGATCCCAAGTACACAAGATTGACAGTTGAATTTCCCAGTCAATTGATCAATTTTGACTGTACACTGAAAAGTCAAACTTTGACTTTTTGGTCAAAATCAAGAGTCAAGATTCATTTTTCATTAAAACATGCCAAATCATGAAACTTGTTCACCAAGAAACCAAGAAATGCAAATTAGGGTTTAAAATGGAATTTTTCATAAACTTAGAATTTTTCTAAGTTATGGAAAACCCTAATTTTTTCCCAACTTTGCCCCACTTTTTAACCATGATTCATTTGGATTCAAACAAAAGTCAAAACATGAAAGTTGTAGCTTGTTGCATAATCTACAACTTTGATTCACAAAGTTTTCTCATTTGAAGCTTGTATCTCAAGTTACAAATTTTTGAATAAGGGTACTAAACCATTCTTAACTTAGTGAAAATTTGACCTATTTTGACAAGGTTTTCTACCTAACTTCAAGGCCATTTTCCATACACTTCCACTTGGAATTTCAATTTGCATTTCAAATATGGATTGTAGTACACATTCCAAGCTTTCCAAAATGTCCAAGAACTCATCAAACAACCTCATGACTTGAGAGATTCGAATTTCACAATTTGGCAAAAACTCACTTTTGAATTGGCCATTTTTCATGTTCATAAGTTATGCAAACTTCTCAAAACCAGCATGCCCTTGATTAAAGGTCCTTAAACCAAGTTACACTCAATAATTTAATGCTTGTTCATTGTGTAAAAGTGTTATTCTATGAGTTCAATTATTATATACAAGTTTAATCCATTTTTAGATAAAGCAAAATAACCATTTTTGAAAAGTCATGCTTTATGTCAATTGGTAAATCAAGCAAGTACGAACCAAATCTCTTTAGCACAAGATTATGAACAAATCACTCTGATCAAGAGAAGCTTTGTAGCAGGATTAGGGGTCCTCTACTGACCTAGAAACACAACTTTCCATTTCTTGCTTAAGTTAGAAGAAACATTGCATAACTCATACCAACTATAATATCAGCTCAAGAACACTTAGACAAACTTATCAAACACATTCCACACAACACAACCAAGCTAATACACGAGCCCTTAGCCTTCAAAACACCCTCCATCTCAGAATCACTCTAAAACTGCAAAAACAGGGCAGGCCCTGCAGTTTGAGTGCTATCTCTCATTTCTCTCGAGCTCTCTTGCCCAAACCAGTTCACACACCTTCCATACCATCTATGCAAGCTAACCAAAAGCAAAGGCACGACCTGTAATCACTCTAACCACTTCCACCATTTTCACATTTCTGACTTGCAGGTGAAGTTCTCTAGCTCGATTCAGAAGCTTTCAAGACAAAGTAAACATTGGAATAACATCCCTGGACCTCAAGGAAGCATTTCCAATCATCACCTTGCACTGAAAGTTCCTACATTTCCAGATAGAAGTTCAGCTGAACAGGTATCTTGGTGAACTCGTATCTCTCTTATTATGCATCATTAGCCTTAAGTTTGTGAATAAACAATGTTCTACTCATACCACTGAACATGTACATTCTTTTACTTTTCATTTCTTTTGCTTGAGCTGTGAGAATTTGGAGTTTGAAAATGGCAGAAAAACTAGGTTAGGATTTGGGGGAGGAGAAATTCTCCCTCATCTTAGAGAGTTAGATCAAGTTATGCATATGGTTAGAATCGTCTCTTCATGCTGAACATTTTTTATGTTATGAGTTTTTGTTAAAAAGCCAGGAATCAGGAGTTAAGGATTGATGAAGAAAGGCGCGCATTTTTTGAATTGTTTGGTCTGAAGGTTGAAGACAACCTTTTTCTGGGCTTGGCCTGTTTGTTATTCCTTTTTGCACCATACATTTACTTTTGCACCCCCTGAGCCCATTTTGTTATTTTAATGATTTTTTTGACTCTTTCTTTTTTGGTCTAACTTGTTTATTTTTGCTTATGATATTAAAAATCTAAAAATAAATTTTTACACCATTTTTCTATTTTTTAGGCACTTATTTGATTATGTTGACATTTATACATAAATATATATATACACACTATTATTTAGAAAACTAGAAAAAAAATAATAATGCAAATATATTTTCTTTTCTGATTTTTATTACATTTTCCCTTTTGAAAATATTTTATACAAAACATATTTTTTTTATAAATATTAATTATTATCATTTATATATATATGATATTTATTTGTAAATAATATAAATATATTGGTATATTAATATACTTAGGAGAAAATATCAAAAAATGTGAATATTTTATTTTTTAATATTTAATACTAAAAAAGGCCTTTTTTACAAATATACCATATTTTATTTTATTTTTGTATATAAATAATAAATATTATATGAATTGATTAATTAATGTCCCTTTTGATTAAAAATTAGGGTTTTGCCCTAAATTTAAAAATACCTCAAAAATAACACCTTTTTATTTTCCTTTTTTTAATTTACATAAATAATACTTTTTTCATACATATAAAAAATTCCTTTTGCATTCTTGCATATTTGTTTTATTTACCATTTAAATTATACATTTATTTATCTTGTAAATATTCATAGAAAATGATGTAATAGCTTAGATTCAATTTCTTGTCTAAATATCCCCATTTGAAACATTGTACCCCCTCCCCATATTATTGTGTTGTAATAGTGTAGGATTTTAAATTTCGCACTTTATCGCTTTCTAAACATACTATGCTAGAATTAGGGTTTTGTATGCGAATAAAAATGAACAAAATAGTTGGACCTAATACAAGATAAATGAGCATGAAAAATGGACGACACATTTCACACTTGCACCCCTAGGGTATTCCACTTTGTTGCCTTCAAATAATTGGGCCATATTGTATGTTGAATTTCTTTGGGTAAAAACAAACTATCAAATGATCATAGTCCCACAAAATGTTGCTTAAATGAATGATCAAGTCCCTTTTAAAGAAAATTGCCCAAAGACATTTAACACCATTGCAACTATGGTCTAAACGATGACCCGCGCCCGTCCCTTTCACATCCTAACATGAGATTGTCCACCAAATACAATGGTGGAACAAACTTATTAAAAGGGTTAAAACATAGCAATAAACTTTGAGAAATTTAGGAGTAGATAACCTCTTAGTTACTTGAATCAAACTTGCAAAAACAAAACACTTGCCTATTTTCTAAAACACACCTCACAACACTTTCAAAACAATCTTCAAAAACAAATGAAAACCTTTTCAAAAGACATACACCTTTGTATACATCCCCACATGGATCATTACAAAGGTTGCCACCACATTGGCTTCTTTTCAAAACATTTTTCAAACCCACACACACAAAGCACCATTTCAAATAATTGAAAATTAAGGCAAGTTGATCTAAGCAAGTAACTAAGAGCCCATGGATAACCATGGATAGAAAGGGTGCTAATACCTTCCCTTTCTATAATCTACTCCCCGAACCCAAGAAAACATCTCAAAAGGTTTTTGCTGTGCTTTTTAACCTTTCCTTAGGATAAAAATAAAAAGTCGATGGCGACTCTTGCTCAACCGAAACATTTGCGAAAACAAACGCAAAACCCTAGTCAGTTCTCCCACCGTATCACAGAACTGGCGACTCTACTGGGGATTTTTTTAAAAAGTGGAGTAACCTTAGGGCTTAGATCACCCTCTTGCATGACAAATTGTTTGAATTATTTGCTTTATACTTTGGCTCTATTTTTTGGGTTTGCAATCCTACACCCGGATTTTTGGGAAACATTCACAGATAGCAATACATTGTGGAAACTGTGCGGGGTATACCGACACGGTCGAAGCAATAGCTATATTAGTGCGACATATTTTTGAGTACCGGTAACCCTTGAGTTCAATCAAGGAGAGTACGGGGGCGCTGAGTGATGTCACTAAGCACTAATGACCTAGAACCTTACTTGACCATCTTGGCCTTTTATTAGGGGTAGTGAGATGACCGGCTTTGGTGCAGTCTGAAGTTGGTAGATACTCGATACTACACTCATTGAGGGTTGTGTTCTTGGAATATTTTGGTCGCTAGTTAAGTGGCTAAACCAAAACAATGAACAATGAAAACAATCCAGTGATATTGAGCTCCTTAGAACCCGGTTACTATTTATAGGACAGGTTTTTAAGCCAACTACACTCAAGAGGGTACTTACCTATGGAACCCCATGCAAGCCTGAAACTAGGGTTTGGTATGATTTGCTTGTACATATGTTTTGTGCATACATCATAAACATCATAAAACATCATATGCATTCACTAACCATTTCAAGGGTTTTGGATCTTCATCTTTGTTCTTGTTTTGTAGGACATGGAAATTCCTCGCAGAAGTACCATTCAAGTCAACCTTGTGAGAATCTCTCCTCAACTCAAGGAGATCACTTCAAGAATCCCGGAAAACTCATCCTTCAGTGAAAGACATGGTAGACTGCTCAGCCTAGTCAACACCAACATTGAAGAAGACATGATGAAAGTGTTATTTCAGTTCTTTGACCCTCTTCACCACTGTTTCACTTTCCCTGATTATCAGTTGGTGCCCACTTTGGAGGAATTTTCTCAACTCCTGAGAATTCCTATCCTTAATCAACTACCCTTCAACGGTACGGAAAAGGAACCAAAGCCGGAAGATGTTGCTCGAGCATTACATCTACAACCATCCGACATCAAAGGGCACTGGGAAACCAGAAGCGGCGTCAAAGGATTCTTAGCAAAATTATTGTTTGAGAAGGCACAAGAATGTTGGAACTCATTGGACCCACAAGCCTTTGAAGAGATTGTGGCACTCCTTATCTACGGGTTGGTCCTGTTCCCAAATCCTAACCAATTGATAGATGTCAACGCCGTCAAAATCTTCTTGTCCAGAAATCCAATACCGACATTGCTTGGGGACATTCTTCACTCATTTTACACACGAACAATGAGAAAGAGGGGTGTTCTCATGTGATGTACTCCTATCCTTGCAAGGTGGTTTATTTCGCACCTTCCACAATCTGTCTTGAAGAATGACCAAGGTATAAGGTGGTCCCAACGGTTGATGACTCTTACTCATTCTGATGTGCATTGGTGTTCTCGGTCCAGAGAAAATGTCATCATTGTCGATCGTTGTGGAGAATTCCCTAATGTTCCTTTACTTGGAATTAGAGGGGGTATCACCTACAACCCTTGCCTAGCTTTGAGGCAATTTGGATATGCACGGAGGGATGGCCCTCATGACATGTTGATTTCTGACCTAGTTTTTGACTTCGACAACGATGCGCAAGGACTTCGCCAAAAGTTCATCAGAGCTTGGGGAAAACTCAACAAGGTTGATAGCAAGACTTTGGGACACAAGAACTCCATCCCTCTTAAACCCTATCTCAAGTGGGTACGAGCCCGAGCCCAAAGTTTGATGATGCCTTATCCTCATGTACTCCCTGTGATTAAAGAGCCCGTCAATGAAGGAGAGGTTCCCTACACCATCCTACATCCAGACATGCCTACATCGTGGGAGGAAATGCAGAAAAGCTGGATTCAGCTCAAGGAGGAACGGAACACTTTTGAAACTAGCTACTACGCCAGTGAAAAGAAGGTTCTAGAGCTTACCCGCCGACTCCACGAGCAAGAGGCCCTCAACACCTACATCGCACCAAAGAGGATGCGCAATGTCTTTCTGCCTTAAGAAGTTTATCTTGTAATATTTGACCCATGGGGCATTTATGTACTAACAAATTTCTTCTTATTAATATGACGTGCGTTCTCCTTTGTCTAAAACAATTTTGAATGTCCTAAATCCTTGAATGCATTGCATACATAAGCATACCATTCATCATGTGCATAAGTAGGTCTCATTCCAGGTTTCCTTATCTGTCTGCTGTTTATTACAGTAGGATGGATCTCGAGCAAACAATCAAAGACCTACAGGCTCAGAATGCACAATTCCAGCAACTCCTGATGACCTTGGCTAAGGGTCAGGAGGATATCAAGACTCAATTGGGGAACAAAGACCCAGTGAAAAAGAAGAAAAAGAGACTCGGAGTGGCTACTTTGGGGAGAAGATTTGACGGAGAAGCTCGAAGAGTGCTTGAATTTCCTCCTACTTCTGATGAAGGGACCAGTAAAAGAGATGGAGTTGCGGTGCCTTCCGAGTTTGATGCGGAAGAAGAAGAGGTTGAAGAGGATGAAGATTATTCTGACCAGCAATACCCTCCAGCTGATGATAAATACAAAGGGTTAGAAGACAGATTAGCCGCCATGGAGCTACAGAGAGTTCCGGGTTTGGATTTTGAAGACTTGGGTTTGGTTTCCGGGATTGTGATTCCCCCAAAATTCAAGGTGCCAGTGTTTGTAAGGTATGATGGGCTGTCTTGCCCCAAAATGCATCTCAGGTCCTACGTGAGAAAGATCCAGCCCTATATGGCAGATAAAAACCTCTGGATTCATTTCTTTCAAGACAGTCTTTCTGGAGCTCAGTTGGAATGGTTTTATCAGCTAGAAGGAACCAGTGTCCGGAATTGGGAAGATTTGGCCACCGCTTTCTACAAACAATACCAATACAATTCTGACCTTGCCCCTACTCGTACCCAACTTCAGGGTATGTCGATAGGAACAGGCGAAGGATTCAAAGAGTACGCACAAAAATGGAGGGATTTGGCTGGCAGGGTGCAGCCTCCTTTAACCGATCGTGAACTTGTTGATATGTTTCTAGGGACCCTATCTGGGCCTTTCTTCAATCATCTAATTGGTAACTCTTCCACGGGGTTTACCGATTTGATCTTAACGGGCGAAAGAATAGAAGCTGGCATCAAGTCAGGAAAGATTCAGAAGGGTGTTGCTGCCAGTACTGAGAAGAGGCCGTTTAAGAAAGAAGCAAGTGCCGTCTATGGTCCTAGAAGACAAATCAAGCCAGAAAGTCGCCAAGCCGTCAATGCTCTGGTCATTTCAAAACCTGTTGCTGCTCCTCAGCAGTACAATCAACAAAGAAGTGAAAGGCCCAAGAGGCAGTATACTCGGCTGAGTATGACCTTATCTCAAATTTTACCTCAACTGCTATCAACCAACTTGGTGACCACCAAAGAAGCTCCTAAGGTCGTTAATACTGCATCTCCAAAGTATAACCCAAATGCCCGATGTGCTTATCATTCTGATAGTCCCGGGCACATTACTGATGATTGCTGGGCCTTGAGAAACAAAGTGCAAAATCTTATCGACGCGAAGGAAATTCAGTTCGAAGCGCCTGAGAGACCAAATGTTGTAACTGCTCCTATGCCCCAGCATAGGGTAAATGCCATTGAGGAAGAGTTGTATGCGGTTTCGGTGAATGAAGTTGTTACCCCTCTTTTGACTATTAAGAGGAACTTACTAATAGCCGGTTTATTTCCGGGCTGTAGTAAGGGTTGCCTCCTGTGTGCTGTTATCCCTACCGGTTGTCCACTACTGAAATCAGGCATCCAAAGCCTGATGGATAGCAAGGAAATTTTGTTCAAGAAAACTGTTTTTCCGTCTGTTTCCGTTGAAGAAATATCTGTTGTCACAATCTACAATCCTGCCAAAGCTCCCATAAAGAAACCAGTCCAAATTATGTCTGTTGCACCCATCACTATTACTGTCCCGGGGCCTCTCCCGTATGAGTCTGATAAAGTTGTTCCATGGCATTATGGAGCCGACGTGTATGTGCTTGGGGTGAAGCAGGAGTTCCACAACAATACCAGTATCAGTAACATCACTGGTCCCGCTAAGATTACCCGCAGTGGCAGGCTCTTCTCGCCTGACATTGCACTGCCAGTTATCCGAAAACCTCTCACCATCACACCCGCAAGTGTGCATGTTCCAGTTCAAATTCCTGTGTCTACTACTGCCGCCGAGTCCTCTGATACTCGGGGCAAAGAAGTTACTACCGATTCGCCTGCCAGGACGGAGGCACCAAAGAAGACTGCTGTGGAAGCCTCCCAACAAGAAATGGAGGAAATTCTTAAAATTATCAAAAAGAGTGACTTTAATGTTGTTGAACAGTTGGGGCATACTCCCTCCAAAATCTCTATGCTATCACTACTGCTATGCTCAGATGCCCATGCAAAAGCCCTGATTTCATTTCTGAAAACGGCCCATGTGCCGCAAGAGACCTCCGCAGATCAATTCACCGACTGCGTGGCTAATTTGACGGCTGACAATGGCTTGGGGTTCTCAGATGCTGACCTTACCGCCAAAGGGAAAAATCACAATGATGCCCTGCACGTCTCTATAGAGTGCAGGTGCACTACTCTCACACACGTGTTGGTGGATACCGGCTCTTCCCTGAATGTTTTGCGCAAGAAGGCATTGGATCGCTTAGATTGTGAGGGTTTGGAATTGAAACCTAGCAACATCATTGTTAGAGCCTTCGACGGTTCTAAGAGGATGGTGCACGGTGAGGTAGACATTCCTATTCGTGTGGGTTCCCAAGTTTTCGGCTCAACGTTCTATGTAATGGATATTCGTCCATCTTACTTCTGCTTATTGGGTCGACCCTGGATTCACAAAGCTGGGGCAGTAACTTCCACTTTACACCAAAAGCTCAAATACCCTGTCAAAGGGAAGATTGTTACTGTGCAGGGTGAGGAGGAATACATGGTGAGTCACTTGAATTCATTCCGATATATCGAGATGGACGGGGAGTTTATTGAAACCCCCTTTCAGCATTTTGAGGAAGTACCTCCAGTGTTGGCATCAGCTGAAGCAGTGGTTGAAGAAGACTTTCCGTTTAAGATGGCATCCTTGAAGGATGCCCGGGCTGTAATCGAGAAAGGCAATTGTGCAAACTGGGGTCAGCTTCCTGAATTCACTCAAAAGAATGACAAGTTTGGGCTGGGCTTTATTGCAGAGGCTCAGAGGGCTGTGCGCAAGGAAAAGATCAGAAAGGCTCCGGTGTTTATCTCCAACCCAAGCGTGAATGCTATTGAGGAGGATGTGGAGGAAGCAGAGTTTGACAGTTGGATTTACCCGACTACCAGCAACGGACCAAGCAACTGGACGACAAAGGATTTTACACCTATCACATTTGTCACGCAATAATTAATTTCTTTTGATTTCCAATTTGTAACAAACAATGTGTTAAAACTTTTATTGGCTCGGTGTCCTACCCGGGGCATCGTAGCTCCATTTGTGAGGGCTTTTTGTATGACATTTCCATATATCATCAATCAAAACATTGGACGTTTGTTGCATTTCAAATCTTATACTCCTTTTTCTTTCTGTGCTATATATATTGCAAAACAGCTATATTTACACACACACTCACTTATACAGGTTTCAATCCACTCTGGATCTCACTGGTAACAGCTCTGCTACCGCCAGTTATGACTTCGAGAATCCGATCAACTTGGCCGAGGACGAAGGTGAAGATGATTGCGAAGTGCCTGGTGAACTCGCAAGACTGTTACTCCAGGAAGAGAGGGCTATTCAACCACATGAAGAGCCGGTGGAAACAATTAACTTGGGTACTGAGACAGATAGGAAAGAGGTCAAGATTGGTGCCAATCTAGAGCTCAGCGTGAAGCAACGATTGATCCAGATGCTACAGGATTACATGGAGTTATTTGCTTGGTCCTATGAAGATATGCTTGGTTTGGATGCCGACATTGTAGTTCATCACCTGCCAACCAAGGAAGACTGCCCTCCGGTAAAGCAAAAGGTCCGCCGTATGCGCCCAGAGATGTCTGAAAAGATCAAGGCTGAGGTTATGAAGCAATTCGATGCCGGGTTTCTTGCGGTAACTTCTTACCCTCAATGGGTTGCTAATGTGGTGCCAGTACCGAAGAAGGACGGTAAAGTCAGGATGTGTGTCGACTACAGGGATTTGAACAGGGCCAGCCCCAAGGATGATTTTCCTCTACCTCACATTGACGTCCTCGTTGACAACACTGCTCAACACAAGGTGTTCTCCTTCATGGATGGTTTTTCAGGGTATAATCAGATCAAGATGGCTCCGGAGGATATGGAAAAGACTACCTTTGTGACCCAGTGGGGCACCTTCTGCTATAAGGTCATGCCATTCGGTTTGAAAAATGCTGGGGCAACCTACCAACGCGCCATGGTTGCTTTATTTCATGATATGATCCATCATGGGATTGAGGTATATGTTGATGACATGATTGCAAGGTCTCAAACTAAGGAGGAGCATCTTGACCATCTGAGGAAGCTGTTTGACCGACTCAAGTTATACAAGCTGAGATTGAATCCCAACAAATGCACCTTTGGGGTAAGGTCCGGAAAATTGCTAGGCTTCATTGTAAGTGATAAAGGTATTCAGGTGGACCCTGCCAAGGTTAAAACCATTCAAGAAATGCCAACTCCAAAGACAGAGAAAGAAGTCAGAGGCTTCCTGGGACGACTAAATTACATTGCCCGATTCATCTCACATCTGACTGCTACTTGTGAGCCAATCTTCAAATTACTGAAGAAAGATCAAGTAGTACGCTGGAACGATGAATGTCAGGCTGCCTTTGAAAGGATAAAGGAATATCTCCAAGAGCCACCCATTCTTATGCCACCAGTGGAAGGAAGACCCCTGATATTATACTTGGCAGTACTTGATAACTCAATGGGGTGTGTGCTGGGGCAGCATGACGAGTCTGGCCGAAAAGAGCACACTATTTATTACTTGAGCAAAAAGTTTACCGACTGTGAGTCTCGTTACTCACTGCTTGAGAAAACTTGCTGCGCTCTTGTATGGGCTGCTCGCCGACTGAGACAGTATATGCTGACTCACACTACCTTGTTGATTTCAAAAATGGATCCCATCAAGTACATATTTGAAAAGCCTGCTCTTTCTGGGAGAATAGCGAGATGGAAAATGATCTTGACAGAATATGATATCCAGTATACAACTCAGAAAGCAACTAAAGGAAGTGTACTGGCAGATCATTTGGCACACCAACCTGTGGACGATTACCAATCATTGAACTTTGATTTTCCGGACGAAGACATCATGGTGGTAACTGACTGTGAAGTACCTGGACCGGATGAAGGACCTGAGGAAGGATCCTGATGGTCTATGCATTTTGACGGAGCCTCCAATGCTCTGGGTAACGGCGTCGGCGCTGTAATCATATCTCCCAAAGGAACTCATACTCCACTCACCGCCCGATTGTGTTTCAACTGCACCAACAACGTGGCAGAATATGAAGCATGTATCATGGGTCTGCAAGCTGCAATCGACTTAAGGATCAAGTTTCTGAGTGTCTTCGGAGATTCCGCTCTCGTGATCAATCAGATCAAGGGCGAGTGGGATACGAAACACCCAAATCTTATTCCTTACAAGGAGTATGTGTCAACCTTGCTTCCCCACTTTGAAGAAATAACTTTTGAGCACTTCCCAAGAGAAGAGAATCAGCTAGCGGACGCGCTGGCTACGATGTCTTCAATGTTCAAAGTTAAGTGGGACAATGAGGCTCCCCGGATCATTATCTGGAAGTTGGAGGAACCAGCATACTGCTGCGATCTCGAGGCTGAAAAGGTGACTGAAAAACCCTGGTATCATGAGGTGAAGAGGTATTTGGAAGCTCAGGAATACCCTGAAGGTGCATCTGTCAATGACAAGAAGTTCATGAGGAGGTTTGCGGCAAAATTCTTCCTCAGCAACGACATTCTCTACAAGCGGAATCATGATTCAACTCTACTACGTTGTGTGGATAAGGCTGAAGCAGAGAAAATCATGATAGAACTGCATGAAGGTACATTTGGAACACATTCCAGTGGACACACCATGGCTAAGAAAATCCTTCGGGCAGGATATTTCTGGTCCACAATGGAAGCCGATTGTTACCAACACTCTCGAACTTGTCACAAATGCTAGATCTATGCTGACAAGGTGCATATTCCTCCAGTTCCTCTGAATGTCCTGACGACACCTTGGCCTTTTGCGATGTGGGGGATTGATATGATCGGTGAGATCCGACCGACAGCATCCAATGGGCATCGCTTCATATTGGTGGCGATCGATTATTTCACAAAGTGGGTTGAGGCAGCTTCCTACGCCACGGTAACCAAGAGCTTCGTGGCACGTTTTATCTGGCATAATCTGATCTGTCGGTACGGCGTCCCAGAAAGAATCATTATGGACAATGGTACCAATCTCAGCAACAAGATGATCACTGAACTCTGTGAACAATTCAAGATACAGCATCACAATTCTTCTCCCTACCGGCCGAAGATGAATGGGGCTGTAGAGGCAGCTAATAAAAATATCAAGAAAATTGTGTAGAAGATGACAGTGACCTATAAAGATTGGCACGAGATGTTACCGTTCGCTCTTCATGGGTACCGTACCTCAGCAAGGACGTCAACCGGGGCAACTCCTTTCTCTTTGGTCTATGGCATGGAGGCAGTCTTGCCAATTGAAGTCCAGATACCCTCTCTCCGGATAATGAAGGATGTAGACTTGAGTGAAGATGACTGGATCCAGACTCGACTTGATCAGTTAAACCTGATTGATGAAAAGAGGCTCACTGCTATCTGTCATGGTCAGACGTATCAAAAACGCATGATCAGGGCATTTAACAAGAAAGTCAAACCGCAAGAGTATCAAGTTGGGGACCTGGTAATCAAACGCATCATCCTTCCTCAAAGTGATCCCCGGGGCAAATGGACCCCTACATACGAAGGGCCATTTGTGGTTAAACATGTGTTCTCGGGAGGAGCCATGATCCTAACCACCATGGATGGTGACGACCTTCCTCACCCCGCCAATGCAGACATAGTGAAAAGATACTACGCATAAATAAAAGACCCGCTAGGTTGACATACCTAGGCAAAAATTAGGGCTTCCCGGCGAACCAAAAGGGTTCGGGCAAAAATAAGGGATGAAATGAAAAAATCTGTACACCCGGCAAGTCGAAAACCTGAAAAGGCGGCTTGGGCAAAAATGGGTATCCCGGTGAACTGAAAACCCGAAAGGGCGGTCCAGGCAAAAATTAGGGATAAAAGCTTAATACTATGTCTCATTGGATCACTTCGCATCCGGAATTCGACATCAACTATCTGGCTCAGACTTCGGCATCGACCAATCAGATTCATCTTCAACTAGGCAGCAAAGCGATGAGACGCTTGGAGACATAAAGGCGATAGCAGAGTTGGAACCCAGTAGGATTGTTCACATAGCTGTTTTGTTTTCTTTTCAAAATTATAAATTCTGTATTATTCGGCGGCATCCTCTTACTAGGATGTCAGCCTCTTGTACAAAAAAAAAAAAAAAAAAAAACGCCTATTCACAGGCAAAGTTCAAATCAATACAAATTCACTTGTCCATACAAATTGCCATTGTTTTTCCTTTTTCTGTTTTGTCTTGCGACGAACGTCCAATGTTCATTTTTGATATATGCATTTGACATTAAATTGTTGATTCATAAATATTTGCATATGAAACGAAAGATTAATTACAGGAGACATCAGAAACAGGGGCAATGTGGAGCCGTCTGATGCAGTCTGGTTGTTTTGTCCGCCAAGGTACCAAGGTAGATTCGACTGAAGAACGTGACCAAATGATCTCAGCTCCCCACAGAGTAAGGCGAGATTCAGCAATACTTCCCCCAGTGAAGTCATCAACTTTCCCCGGCAGGTCTAAAAGCTTATCCCCAGTAGATTCTGGAAGCTTGTTCCCTGCGGAATACGGACGTCTCTCCTGAGCTTTATTCAGAGTTATTCCTCACAAAGGACTTATAACTGGGTTATCCTCAGCTAATTGCTACGGAAGATCACCCTCGGCAAAGTTCTTCCTATCCCCAGCGGAGCTAATCAAGTTTCCCCGACATAACTTGTCAACATCATCCCCAGCGGAGTTTATCATCATTATCCCCAGCGGAATCCATCATTGAAATCCTCAGCAGGTCTCTTGTCAAAACTTCAGCAAAGTATCTCTTCCACAGAGCCATTCCCCGGCCGGTCGTCAAGGATTTATTTTCCTTAAGACGAAGTTACACTCATAAACATTTCACATTTCATACATCCTGCTTACATACATGTTAAAGTGCATGCTCACACTATCTCATGTTGAACAGCATGGCATCATGCATATCATACATCATGACATCACATACAACTTATGTTTTTGACCTTTTCAGGGAAAAAGACAACCCTAAAGACAACTACCTTCAACTGTCACAAATTCCAGATTCGATACTTGTATCTAGCCAGGGCACATCTGAGAGTGATCAGTTTCCAGACTCGACTCCTGTATCTAGCCAGGGCACGTCTGAAGAGTTCGAAGATTCTACTCCTGTATCCAGCCAGGGCACATCTATCAACTGCAACATTTCCAGATTCGACTCCTGTATCCAGCCAGGGCATATCTGTTGACCACATTTCCAGACTCGATTCCTGTATCTAGCCAGGGCACGTCTGAAGAGTTCGAAGATTCGATTCCTGTATCCAGCCAGGGCTTATCTGTTGACAACTATTTCCGGATTCGATTCCTGTATCCAGCCAGGGCATATCTGTTGACAACTATTTCCGGATTCAATTCCTGTATCCAGCCAGGGCACATCTGTGAGCAACCATTTGTAGACTCGACACCTGTATCTAGCCATGGCATATCTGCATAAAGAGATGGAAGATCAAACGCCTGTAACAAGCCAGGAAAACATCTGTCTTTCTCAAATACACAAGTTATCGCTAAGGAATCTCTTATGCGATCAACACTTCCAAATGGCATCTATAAGCCCATTCCCGACGAAGTTCTGTCACATCTTCAGATGGCATCTATAAGCCCATCTCCCTATCCACCACCTATCCAAGTGGCATCTATAAGCCCATTCCCGACATCACATTGTTGATACTCTAACATACGAGTGCAAATTTCCGGGCACTCTAGTGTCCAATCTCCTTTTACCCTCGAGTCACGAAAGGCAAACTTGCCAATCTAACTCTTCAGGTCCAAGAAGATTGAACAGGGGCAACTGTTGTACCCCAAAATTTGCCCTCCCATTTCCTCAAACATTTTCTCATCACACGACCTTTAAAGATCAAGATCCGATTAGGGTTTCCTCTGATCAAGATTTCTCCTTGCACTGGTGGACCCAAATTAGGGTTTGTGTTTGCACAAAGATGTTTTGACCTAAAAAGCCTAAGATGACTTTCATGCTTCATGTTGGACTCCCAAGTTTATCCATACCAAGTTTCAAGTCTTGATTCCAAGTTTTGCCCAGTCAATTGGACAGATGACCTAGAAATCAGCTGTATTAGGGAAAAAATCAACTGTGGCCAATTGACAGTCAAATCTCATGAAAATTGACCCACATCAACATTATGAACTCATATGGACCATTTGATCAAGTTTGGATCACAATTCCACAAGAAATTTGATCAGATCATCAAAAGGGCAAAATGGTCATTTTTAGGGTTTTGACTGCACAAAGGCAATTTTTGACTGTTTGACCTAGCCAATGGCAAACCAAGCTCACATGTGAACTCAAGGACCCCATGGAATTGTCTTGACATGCTCAACAAGTTCAAAAGATCCCAAGTACACAAGATTGACAGTTGAATTTCCCAGTCAATTGATCAATTTTGACTATACACTGAAAAGTCAAACTTTGACTTTTTGGTCAAAATCAAGAGTCAAGATTCATTTTTCATTAAAACATGCCAAATCATGAAACTTGTTCACCAAGAAACCAAGAAATGCAAATTAGGGTTTAAAATGGAATTTTTCATAAACTTAGAATTTTTCTAAGTTATGGAAAACCCTAATTTTTCCTAACTTTGCCCCACTTTTTCACCATGATTCATTTGGATTCAAACAAAAGTCAAAACATGAAAGTTGTAGCTTGTTTCATAATCTACAACTTTTATTCACAAAGTTTTCTCATTTGAAGCTTGTATCTCAAGTTACAAATTTTTGAATAAGGGTACTAAACCATTCTTAACTTAGTGAAAATTTGACCTATTTTGACAAGGTTTTCTACCTAACTTCAAGGCCATTTTCCATACACTTCCACTTGGAATTTCAATTTTCATTTCAAAGATGGATTGTAGTACACATTCCAAGCTTTCCAAAATGTCCAAGAACTCATCAAACAACCTCATGACTTGAGAGATTCGAATTTCACAATTTGGCAAAAACTCACTTTTGAATTGGCCATTTTTCATGTTCATAAGTTATGCAAACTTCTCAAAACCAGCATGCCCTTGATTAAAGGTCCTTAAACCAAGTTACACTCAATAATTTAATGCTTGTTCATTGTGTCAAAGTGTTATTCTATGAGTTCAAGTATTATATACAAGTTTAATCCATTTTTAGATAAAGCAAAATAGCCATTTTTGAAAAGTCATGCTTTATGTCAATTGGTAAATCAAGCAAGTACGAACCAAATCTCTTTAGCACGAGATTATGAACAAATCACTCTGATCAAGAGAAGCTTTGTAGCAGGATTAGGGGTCCTCTACTGACCTAGAAACACAACTTGCCATTTCTTGCTTAAGTTAGAAGAAACATTGCATAACTCATACCAACTACCATATCAGCTCAAGAACACTTAGACAAACTTATCAAACACATTCCACACAACACAACCAAGCTAATACACGAGCCCTTAGCCTTCAAAACACCCTCCATCTTAGAATCACTCTAAAACTGCAAAAACAGGGCAGGCCCTGCAGTTTGAGTGCTATCTCTCATTTCTCTCGAGCTCTCTTGCCCAAACCAGTTCACACACCTTCCATACCATCTATGCAAGCTAACCAAAAGCAAAGGCACGACCTGTAATCACTCTAACCACTTCCACCATTTTCACATTTCTGACTTGCAGGTGAAGTTCTCTAGCTCGATTCAGAAGCTTTCAAGACAAAGTAAACATTGGAATAGCATCCCTAGACCTCAAGGAAGCTTTTCCAATCATCACCTTGCACTGAAAGTTCCTACATTTCCAGATAGAAGTTCAGCTGAACAGGTATCTTGGTGAACTCGTATCTCTCTTATTATGCATCATTAGCCTTAAGTTTGTGAATAAACAATGTTCTACTCATGCCACTGAACATGTACATTCTTTTACTTTTCATTTCTTTTGCTTGAGCTGTGAGAATTTGGAGTTTGAAAATGGCAGAAAAACTAGGTTAGGATTTGGGGGAGGAGAAATTCTCCCTCATCTTAGAGAGTTAGATCAAGTTATGCATATGGTTAGAATCGTCTCTTCATGCTGAACATTTTTTATGTTATGAGTTTTTGTTAAAAAGCCAGGAATCAGGAGTTAAGGATTGATGAAGAAAGGCGCGCATTTTTTGAATTGTTTGGTCTGAAGGTTGAAGACAACCTTTTTCTGGGCTGGGCCTGTTTGTTATTCCTTTTTGCACCATACATTTACTTTTGCACCCCCTGAGCCCATTTTGTTATTTTAATGATTTTTTTTGACTCTTTCTTTTTTGGTCTAACTTGTTTATTTTTTCTTATGATATTAAAAATCTAAAAATAAATTTTTACACCATTTTTCTATTTTTAGGCATTTATTTGATTATGTTGACATTTATACATAAATATATATATACACACTATTATTTAGAAAACTAGAAAAAAAATAATAATGCAAATATATTTTCTTTTCTGATTTTTATTACATTTTCCCTTTTGAAAATATTTTATACAAAACATATTTTTTTAATAAATATTAATTATTATCATTTATATATATATGATATTTATTTGTAAATAATATAAATATATTGGTATATTAATATACTTTGGAGAAAATATCAAAAAATGTGCATATTTTATTTTTTAATATTTAATACTAAAAAAGGCCTTTTTTACAAATATACCATATTTTATTTTATTTTTGTATATAAATAATAAATACTATATGAATTGATTAATTAATGTCCCTTTTGATTAAAAATTAGGGTTTTGCCCTAAATTTAAAAATACCTCAAAAATAACACCTTTTTATTTTCCTTTTTTTATTTTACATAAATAATACTTTTTTCATACATATAAAAATTCCTTTTGCATTCTTGCATATTTGTTTTATTTACCATTTAAATTATACATTTATTTATCTTGTAAATATTCATAGAAAATGATGTAATAGCTTAGATTCAATTTCTTGTCTAAATATCCCCATTTGAAACATTGTACCCCCCTCCCCATATTATTGTGTTGTAATAGTGTAGGATTTTAAATTTCGCACTTTATCGCTTTCTAAACATACTATGCTAGAATTAGGGTTTTGTATGCGAATAAAAATGAACAAAATAGTTGGACCTAATACAAGATAAATGAGCATGAAAAATGGACGACACATTTCACACTTGTACCCCTAGGGTATTCCACTTTGTTGCCTTCAAATAATTGGGCCATATTGTATGTTGAATTTCTTTGGGTAAAAACAAACAATCAAATGATCATAGTCCCACAAAATGTTGCTTAAATGAATGATCAAGTCCCTTTTAAAGAAAATTGCCCAAAGAAATTTAACACCATTGCAACTATGGTCTAAACGATGACCCGCGCCCGTCCCTTTCACATCCTAACATGAGATTATCCACCAAATACAATGGTGGAACAAACTTATTAAAAGGGTTAAAACATAGCAATAAACTTTGAGAAATTTAGGAGTAGATAACCTCTTAGTTACTTGAATCAAACTTGCAAAAACAAAACACTTGCCTATTTTCTAAAACACACCTCACAACACTTTCAAAACAATCTTCAAAAACAAATGAAAACCTTTTCAAAAGACATACACCTTTGTATACATCCCCACATGGATCATTACAAAGGTTGACACCACATTGGCTTCTTTTCAAAACATTTTTCAAACCCACACACACAAAGCACCATTTCAAATAATTGAAAATTAAGGCAAGTTGATCTAAGCAAGTAACTAAGAGCCCATGGATAACCATGGATAGAAAGGGTGCTAATACCTTCCCTTTCTATAATCTACTCCCCGAACCCAAGAAAACATCTCAAAAGGTTTTTGCTGTGCTTTTTAACCTTTCCTTAGGATAAAAATAAAAAGTCGGTGGCGACTCTTGCTCAACCGAAACATTTGCGAAAACAAACGCAAAACCCTAGTCAGTTCTCCCACCGTATCATATTAGGCGTGTATGGAAAGATAAAATTAACAAGTAGATAACCTTAATCAAGACTAAATGCATGCAATCAAACACACTTGCACACATGCGCCCTTAGGGTAATCTCACTTTGTTGCCTATCGGAAAAATAGTCATGTCCCTCGAACATGGTCATTTTAGCAAAGACCCTCGATAAAAGATCGTAGTCCCTCGATGACCCTCGATGTTGCCTTCGGTAAACAGTCTAGTCCCTAAACGACATTGCTAAAATGTCACCTGGGTTGCCTTCTATGACTATACAAATGTCCCAACATCTGTCCCTTCACATCCAATGATGGGGCTTCTTACCAAAACAATGATAAGATAACAACATCTAAAGGAGGAGGAAAAGCACATCTAAGACCTTTTGAGTAGGTAGGTTCGCTCCTAGTTGCTTGATTTCTCACAACAAAAACATTTTATACACCAACACTTCCATTTGAAACATTTTCAAAAGATAACACTTTGTACGCGTTCTTATAGAAATGAGAGCCATTACAAAGGAAACCCTTTTCAAAATCACTTTCAAAAACACATTTCACAAACATCTTCTTGAACTATTTTCAAAACAACACTTTGTACGCATTCTTATAGAGACGAGAATCATTATAAATTCACATTTTCAAAATACTTTCAAAACCCACATCACAAGCACACATTCAAACAAAAAGTAAGTGATCTAGCAAGAAACTAAGAGCCCGTGGAAAACCATGGATGAAAAGGGTGCTAATACCTTCCCTTTTCATAATCTACCCCCCGAACTCAAAAAAACATCTCTAAAGGCATTTCTTGTGCTTTTTCACCTTTCCTTTTGGATAAAAGAAAAGTCAGTGGCGACTCTTTCTAAACCGCAACATTTGCGAACACAAACACAAAAACCTCAAGTCAGTTCTCCCACCGTATCACAACCATGATCACTAAACTCTATACGTCGTTCAAGATCAAGCATCACAACTCTTCTCCATTAAGACCTAAGATGAATGGCGCAGTGGAAGCCGCAAACAAGAATATAAAAAAGATTGTGCAAAAGATGGTTGTGACCTATAAAAATAGGCATGAGATGTTACCATTTGCTCTTCATGGCTATCATACGTCGGCACGAACATTAACTGGGGTAACCCCTTTCTCTTTAGTCTATGGCATGGAAGTTGTCCTGCCTGTCGAAGTTCAGATTCCTTCTCTAAGGATTATGAAAGATGCAGAAAAGGGATGGCTTGGGCAAAAAAGGGTATCCTGGTGGACTGAAAACCCGAAAGGGCGATCCAGGAGAAAGTTAGGGATTGAAAGCATACGACTATGTCCCGTTGGATCACTTACAACCTGTCTTATTACCAAAGTCAAAAGTTCAAATGGTACAAGATCAACTCAATATACTTCTTCCGACAGTAAGGGATGAGATGTTTAAAGGTATAGAGGCAATAGCAGAGTTGGAACCCAATGAGATCACTTCCATGTGGCTATATATATATATATATATATATATATATATATATATATATATATATATATATATATATATATATATATATATATATATATATACATATTTGTTTTCACTTTTTACTCTTTTCATTTCTCGACGATTTCCTCTTACAAGGACTTCCGTCTCTTTGTAAGAACTCACCTGTTTATAGGAAAATTATCAATACAAATATACCTTGATGTTCAAACTTTTTGTTTTTTCTGTTTTGTTTGCAAAAATGTCCAATGACTAAATTGAATGAACATATGCATATAAACATGATTAAATGATAACAAATATATGCATAAAAACAGGAATAAGCATTTACTCAAAATTTTAGGAACCGGGCTGACACTCGAGCTGTCCATAAATCATGCAAAGTCACTTTCATAAGACTATCCCCACAGAGATACTCTTATGAGATTACCCCCACAGAGTAGTCTTCATATATAAGGGTACATTCCCCATAATCTCCGGGACAGATCACTCCAGCAAATAAAGGAGTATAATCTCTTTCCTAACCTACGGAGTTTCCAATCAGTACACTTCATGGAATTTCTCTTCCCCAACTGAGTTTGACCCTCCAAAACCGAAAAATAAGCCTTACAGAGTTCTTCTCTTTAGCAAATTCAATTTCCCCAAGAGAGTTGGTTTGTTCAGCATAACACTTCTCCATCAACAAGGGTTTATTTACCCAACAGGGTTTATTTCCCCAACAAACTACAATTTCCCCAGCTCGAGTCTATTCCTCATACTACTACAAATCACTGACAAAATTTTTCTCCCCAGTAAAGTCATCACTATCCCCAGAAAGTTACTGCAAAACCTGGAATCCGACCAGATACCAGTTAACTTTATCGTCCTCGGATAAGACGGAGGATTATCCATCTCTTTTATCCTTAGTCAGGGCATATAAAAATTATTCTCCTCAGACAAGTCAGAAGTTAAAGCATCTCTTTTATCCCCAGTCAGGATATATAAGAAATAGACTCCCCAGTAGAGCAACAGACGACCAAGGTTCCAAAAATTCTACTCCCCAAATAGAAATCAATACATCCCCTACAGATTTTCCTCAAGAAAGTAAGCAGGAATCCCCAGCGGAAGCGTTCTTGACAATATTGAAGATACACATACTCTTCATCCCCAACAATAGCCAGGGATTTATTTTCCCAAACAAAGATGTTGCACGGGTTTACAATTACGCTTCAACAAATTTTCACATTCATACATCACATCATATGCATACAAAACGCATATAGCACAATCTCATTTATTTTGAGAACATCATTACGCAATGCATTTCATATATCATGACATTGCATACAACTAACTCTTTACCTTTTTAGGAAATATCAATCAAAAGACGAATATCATCAATAATTTTTAAGCAGGTTCCAGATTAATTACCAAAACAAGACAGAGCAACTCTCTGGATAACCAGCCACAAATTAATTCCTAAAACAAGACAGGGCAACTATCTGTGAAGAAAAAAACTGATTATAGATCAATTCCCGAAACAGGACGAGGTGACTATCTACATGACAATCAATTATTCAAACACCTTTCCCAGAGTATCACTCTGGAAAACATTTTTTCAGATATAGTCGGGCGAAGACTCATTCTGATCCACTTTTATATATATTCAGGCGTAGACTCATTTTAATACATTTTCAGATACAGTCGGGAAGAGACTCATTCTGATTCACTTTTTAGATACTGTCAGGCGTAGACTCATTCTAATATATTTTTTAGATACATTCGGGCGAAGACTCATTCTGATCCACTTTTTAGATACAGTCAGATACAATCAAGCATAGACATCTGATGGTTCAGTTTATATCGACCAAAGATTTATTCTGATTCTTTTCTGGTTGACACGTTTTCCGGTAGACACGTTTTCCGGTTTAGTTTAAATCGACTAAAGCTTTATTCTGATTCTTTTCCAGTTAAAGAAAATACAAGACATTTGCGGGTTCAATTTAAATCAACTAAAGATTTATTCTGATTCTTTTCTAGTAGACACTTTTTCTGGTTCAGTTTAAATCGACTAAAGATTTATTCTGATTCTTTTCCAATTAAAGACAGTACAAGGAATCTACTGGTCCAGTTTAAATCGACTAAAGATTTATTCTGATTATTTTCCAGTAGACACTTTTTCTGGTTCAGTTTAAATTGACTAAAGATTTATTCTGATTCTTATCCAGTTAAAGAAAAATTCAAGACATCTGTTGGTTCAGGTTAAATCGACCAAAGATTTATTCTGATTCTTTTCTAGTAGACATTTTTTCTGGTTCAGTTTAAATCGACCAAAGATTTATTCTGATACTTCTCCCAGTTAAAGACAAACAAAAACAACTTATGGCTCAATTTAAATCGACCAAAGATTTATTCTAATATTTCTTCCAGTAGATACTTTTTCTAGCTCTGTTTAAATCGACCAAAGATTTCTTCTGATGCTTCTTCCAATAGATATTTTTGACTCAAATTAAATCGACCAAAGGTTTATTCTGATACGTTTCCCAGTAGAACTTTTCGGGCTCAGTTTAAATCAAACAAATATTTATTCTGATGCTTCTTCAACTACAGTCGAGTGTAGACTCATTCTAACGCCTCTATCAATAGTTACTTTAGATTGCATCTATAAGACCATCTCTGACGACTCTCCATCACTTCTGGGTGGCATCTATAAGCCCATCTCCGACAATATTCGGTCACTCTCCAAATGGAATCTTTAAGCCCATTCCCAGTATGATCAACCAACAACATTACTTCTTGTACAAGCAAGTGCAAATTTCTGAGCACTTAAGTGTTTAATCATATTTTACCTTCAAGCCATGAATGACGAACTTGCCAATCTAACTCTTCAGGTTCAAGAAGATTGAACAGGGTCAACTTTTGTACCCCAAAATTTTCCCTCCCTTTTCTTCAAGATATTCTCCTAGGGTTTCTCAAATGATCAAGGTGGCTCAAGAATTGATCAGACAAATTCTCCTCCTAAGCATTGGGTCCACAACTAGGGTTTGGTATTTCTCAAGCAAGATTGGGTTTCCAAGGTCTCAAGTGGCTTTCATGGTGCTTTATATGTATTCAATAATGCTCATATCAAATTTCATGCCTTGCATCATAAGTTCGCTCAGTCAATTGCTCTGATAATCGAAAATCAACTGTATTGGCTAAAAAGTCAACATTTTCAAGATCAAGTTCAAATGATTGTAACTTCTTCATTATTCAATATTTTGAGTGGTTCTTTTTGCGTATGGATCTCCTTGACGCCATCCCCAACTTCTCTTTATAAGTCAAGATCTGATTATGTGCGAAAGGTCATCAAAAATTCGAATACTTTAGAGGTTACTTTATGGACTTTTACTTAATCTCAAGTAATTGTTACCTGACTTCCAAGAATCATAATTTCCTCAATTTTCAAGATATTGAGACGATTATTTTTGCACATTGTCATAAGGAATGTAATCTACAAGTTTCTTTAAAGATTGGAGTCAAATTATGCTTAGAAGTCCTTGAAAGTTATCGAATCGTCATAAGTAATTTTCTTGATTTAGAATGGTCTTAACTTCTAATTTCAATTCATGCCATAATTGTTTTCTCAGGACTATGATTCTCATGTTGAAATTGTTAATGTTATAAGATTGTTGAATATTCTTAAAATATATGTTTTTTCATCAAGAGATTGAATTCAAATTTAGAAATTGTGTTCCATTTGAACTGAGCATGGCATGCGAGTTTTATTTTGAGTACAAGTTCTTATGGAATCAAGAGGATATACAATGTTCAAAACACATTCAATATTTTCAAACAAACTTCACTCAATTCTTAGTCAAGACGTGTTCAAGATCGCGTTGATTCATTTATGTGTCTATCTTCTTCAAGCTTTTGTTCAAGTTCATTCACTAATTGTCAAGACTTTACCACTCATGCTTTAAAAGCAATTTTCAAGGGTTTTCAAGAGTTTTGTAAATTTCAAGGCACAAAGAATTCAAAGTTTTGTACTTAAACTTCAAGGTGCATATCTTTCAACAACCATTCAAGTTTGTACAATAAGATGGAAGTTTGAATTGGATTCATTATATACGAAGGCAAGTGAGTTTATATAAGAAAAAAATTTCGAGTTCTATTTTGAAAGTCATTCGAAGTTGTTACATCACTACAAGAGATTTACAAGTGTCATGTTCCTAAATTATAAATTACAAGGAATTCCAAAACTCCAAGTTCTAAGTTTCAAGTTCCATGATCCTTGTTCAAAATTCACCATTCCATCATCTTAATCACCATATTGCTATGTTTTCCACTTACTTTAAGCTGTCCAAAAAACCTGCATCAAAAAGGCCTTACATCAGTCCATAAAAGTCCAAAATAATTGCTACCCTGCTGAAAAATAACCCAACTTCTTGATGGTCAAACTTGCTCATAATGCCAAAATCTGTTTCCAATTGCCTTGTCTCAATCCATCCTGTGATACGGTGGGAGAACTGACTTGAGGTTTTGCATTTGTGTTCGCCAATGTTTCGGTTTAGCAAGAGTCGCCACTGACTTTTTATTTTATCCAAAGGAAAGGTAAAAAAGCACAGGAAAGACCTTTGAGATGTTTTCTTGGGTTCGGGGGGTAGATTATGAAAAGGGAAGGTGCTAGCACCCTTTTCATCCATGGTTATCCATGGGCTCTTAGTTACTTGTTTAGATCACTTGCTTTTGCTTTTCAATTGTTTGAAATGGTGCTTTGTGTGTGGTTTTGAAAGATGTTTTGAAAAGAGGCCATCATTGTGGCAACCTTTTTAATGATTCTTGTTTGAATGTATACAAGGGTGTATTTGTCTTTTGAAAAGATGTTTCAATGTTTGAAACTTTGAAAGTTTGTTTTGGGAAATGTTTTGAAATTGTGTCGTGAACTGTGTTTGAAAACAGCAAGGATGTTTTGCAAGTTTTGATCAAGTAACTAAGAGTTGTCTACCCTATTTTACTCAAAGATCTTTCCTATATGTTTTTAACCCTTTTGACAGTGTTGTTTTACCATTGTATTTGGTAAACAACCTTGTATTAGGATGTTAAACGGGATGGGCGCGGGTCATCGTATTGACCATGATAGCAATATTGCCAAGTATCTTTAGCAATTCTTAAGGGACTAGATCATTTTGTTTAGGAAACCAAGATAGCGTCATCGAGGGACTATGATCTTTTGTTTTGTTTTTGTTTTGCCAAAGTACTTAGCGTGCATACCATGGCCATTTGTTTAGGCAACCAAGTGAAGATACCTTAAGGGTGTTTGTGTGCAAGTGTGTTTATTGCATGCATGATTTTATCTTGAATTAGGATTTTCTATTTCATTAATTTTATCTTGCCATACATATCCTAATTACTAGCATTTACATTTGAAAGCAATAAAAATGCGGAAATGTAAAATCCTACACTATTACAATATTTAGGGGGTGGGGGATACACACTTGTACATGGGGGTGGTTCAACGAAAAAAATAGATAAAAAAAGAAAATAAAATAACAAGGGGAAGAAAAAGAGAAAGAGAGAGAGGGCTAGCGCGTTGCTGAGAGGAAGTCAGAAGTTCTGACCCAGGCCTGCTGCAGGATATCAACCTGTTAGTGAAAATGTATGAGTCAGAACTTCTGCTCTGGTGCCCTGCAAAACAGAAACCTGTTAGTGGGAAGGTAAGAAGTTCTGACCCCCATGCGCTGCAAGACAGAATTTTATTAGTGGGGAAGTCAGAAGTTCTGACCCTGCTGGAAACACAATAATTTTCAGAAGTTCTGATATTATTGACAACAAAACAGGCCTAAGAAGTGCTGGTGTCAAAGTCAGAGCTTGGTTTCCCCCCGTGCTAGCCAGAACATCTGCAATTTTATTATTTTTCCACAAAACAGAAGGCATGCCTAGGACAATCTCAGAAGGTGTCAAAGTGTTTCAAAAGACATAACCAAAAAGGCCACAAGCAGGTTCTAGACTGATTCACTTCCTACTTAAGCATTCAGAGGCATGAAAATCCTTAGAACACGTACAACAACAACATGATATCTACATTGTGTTTATTGAGCATGAAAAGCTGATGATGCTTAGCAGCGTCATGAGAGCCAGTAGGTGCTTACCTTGCTGTCGGAAAAAAATCTGTGAGTTGGAGCTAGCTTTAGCTCTGATGGTGTTCTGGACAGGTTCTTTTTTGAATGGGTGGATGGAGAAGATATATGTATGTATAGTCAGAAACTGTATGGGTGTTCTCTAGTCAGGAAGCAAAATGGGTATCAATGAATTTGGAGGTAGGAAGTTCAAAGTTATGAAACACTAAGGATTTTGGCAGAGTTTCATAATGTTTTCTTACTAGAGCTTTTTGTTCCTGTTCTAGCAATTTTTGTAGATTTTTCTTCGTCCCCTTTTAATGGACAATGGTGTCCTATTTATAGGCAAGGCTTTGTGGATTTTTGAACGTTAAATGGCGCCAATATTATGCAGCAGAGGTTAACTTGTTCTTGAAGGAAGTTCATGAAAAGTTGTGATGATGGGCAACTTTTCAGCCTAGGTTGGAACAATAAGCGAGGATTAAGGAGAACTGACACCCATAGGCGAAAAGTGGCGCATAGACCCATGGCTAAGCCTGCACGAGGGTGTTACCATGCCACACATGGAGAGACCCCTTGGATGAATTCTCAAAAGTGGTTGTGAGCATTAATGAGCATTAAATGGTGATGAGATTTGTCAAAATCAAAAATCTTGTAATAGGAGATTTTGCATCATTACCTAAAACCTGAGCCAGCAGTTCTGCTTCACCAAAAAAGAACAATGTAAACCAAGCTCTGACCTTGGCCTCTTGCTACCTCAGCAAATTCTGAGAGTTTTCCAGACTTCCCAGCATGCTCCTTTGACCTGGCTTTAAAAACTCTGGACTTTGTGATTCTGCTTCAGTATTTTACCCAATCTGTTGATCCCATTACCTTCTGATCCCAGTACGTTCTGAAGGAGTTTCAGGCTTTGTTGCCTTCTTTACACTTCTCTAGCAAACTTTGGCTGAACTTTGTGTAACTGCTGAAAGAGCCATGTTTTGACTGAATGTTATGTGCTGAGCCCGATTTGCCACTTCTGACCGTTTCTGCCTGGAGGTTGGTTCAAAAGCTCTGAAGTGCCATTTTTTTCTTAGACACTTTTCTTTTAGAAAAATTCTAAGTATTTAGAATTTAACTTTTCCAAGGTAAATTTTTTGACTTTTGAGCTTGCAAATGACCATTTTGCTCTCGTAAATGGTTTACTTGGAAAGGAATGATAATTAAGGGCTTGGATTTGTTTAAGAGAAACTCTGAGAATTCAGGATGAATTCCTGAAGGATGAGAGGGCAAATTTTAGGGTACAACAGCTTCCCCTGTTCAATCTTCTTGAACCTGAAGAGTTAGATTGGCGAGTTTGCCTTTTGTGACTCGAAGGTATAAGAGGATTGGACACTAGAGTGCCCGTAAATTTGCACTCGTCAAAATGTAGCGGAGGGAATGGGCTTAAAGATGCCATTTGGAGATGGTAGAATCTTGCTGGAGATGGGCTTAAAGATGCCATCCAAGATTTTTTTGTTGAGAATCAAGAGAATGAACATCAGATTGGTGTCTGTATTTGGAGCGTATCTGAGTTGTTTCTGGATTTAATTCTTGAATGAATATCAGAATGACTGCCGTGTCTAGAGTGTATTTGTATTTTATCTGAATTATGAATGGGCGATAGAAAAACATCCGTGTAAGGACATCTCTGGGCAGGGGATAAATTCCAAATGAGTGACAGAATGGCAGTCGTGCCTGGTGCGTATCTGGACTATATCTGAATTTGAGATCCGTATGAGTAGCAGAATGACTTCCGTGTCTGGAGTGTATCCATACTGTAACTGGGATCTGGACAAGTGACAAAATGACTTCCGTGTCTGGAGTATGTCTGAACCTGAAGTTGATAGTTGAATCTGAATGAGAAACAAAATGGCTTCCGTGTCTGGAGCATATCTAGTCTGTATCTGATTGCAGAATTCTGAATGAGTAATAGAATGACCTCCGTGTCTGGGGTGTATCCATACTGTATCTGAATAAGAGATCTGAATGAGTAATAGAATGACCTTCATGTCTGGAGTGTATCCATACTGTATCTGAAATGGAGATCTGTATGAGTAGCAGAATGACTTCCGTGTCTGGAGTGTATCTGTACTGTATCTGAAATGGAGATCCGTATGAGTAGCAGAATGACTTCCGTGTCTGGAGTGTATCTGTACTGTAACTGGGATCCGGACAAGTGACAAAATGACTTCCGTGTCTGGAGTATATATGAACCTGAAGTTGATAGTTGAATCTGAATGAGAAATATAATGGCTTCCGTGTCTGGAGCGTATCTAGTCTTTATCTGATTGTGGAATTCTGAATGAGTAATAGAATGACCTCCATGTCTGGGGTGTATCCATACTGTATCTGAATAAGAGATCTGAATGAGTAATAGAATAACCTCCGTGTCTAGGGTGTATCCATACAGTATCTGAAATATTTGAATATTTGTTAAAGGTAGCTTTTAATCTTATCCTGAAAAGGGTAAAATGTTAGCTGAAATATAAGGTTATGTTGCATGACATGTATGATGCAACATAATGTGTTTTATTGATGTTTATGATATATGAATGTAATATATGCGCATGTAAGCTGATTAGATGTCTTGCTGAGGAAACTATATCCTTGATAACTGGAGATAACAAAATCTTTGACTGCTGCCGAGGAAAATAAATTCTTGACCGCTGTCGGAGATAGAAAATCCTTGGTGACTTGTGGGAATTAACAAGAACCTTGACAAACTCTGCAGGGGTGTAGGAATCAGTAAGTCTGCTTGAGAAACCTGCTTGGGGAATCCATAGAACTTTGATGACCATAGCTAGGGAGTACACCAATGGGAATCCTTACTCGGCTGGGGAGTAGGGAAAATCTGAAGACCTCTACTGGGGAATTGAAACCTTGGAGGTTTCCACTGGAGAAATGAGAACAAGAATCTTCATTCTACTGGGAAATAACTCTGGGGGGAAAATAAATCCACGACCACTGCTGGAGATTCAAGATTTTTGATAACCTCCGTGGGGATAAGCCAAACTTTTAGGGGAGATCAGGAGTTTGGGTTGTAGGCCAATCTAATGGGGACTTCAAGAATGATAATCTTCGTTCCGTTAGGGGGTATCAGGGGAAAATTGAATAGTTTCTGGTGGGGATCTCAATGACGTGCTGATTTGATCGTGGTGACTTCACTGGGGAAGAGTAACTCTCTGGGGAGTTACCTGGTTTTGAAGTGACTCTTCAGGGACAATGGAGGAAACTGGATGATCTCCACCGGGGTTTAAAGGTGGTAGTTTTGGACTCCGTTGGGGAAGAAAGTTTCATCTTCACTGAGGGTTTGCAGTTCAAAGTTTTCTGGCTCCGCTGGGAATTGGGAGTTTAGAAACTCAAATCTGATGGGTATTTTGAAACTTAACTTCGCTAGGGGGATGTATTTCAAGGCTTTAGCTCAGCTGAGGATCCGGATGATGTATTGTAGCGGATTTCTCATGGAATATCCTAAAGACATTTCCCTATTCTTTCATGCTAACAGTAATTATTCTTTCTCATTCTGTTCTATTTGTAAGCAGTGATTATATTCAAATGCATATGCTCATTTAATAAATCATTGAACGTTTTCAAATAAAACACAAGTGTAAAAAAGGAAAGAAAAGGCAAACAATTTTTTTTGGCCCTTTGAAGTATCTTTGTATTAACTTGTGTAAGTATTTTGGTACAAAGGAGACAAACATCCTAGTAAGAGAATATTGTCATAAAATTGAGAAATTTTTTATACAAAGCAAGATGGCTATGTGTAACAATTCCATGGGGTTCCCATTCTGCTATAGCCTTCGTAACTCTGAGTATCTTGTCCATTCGTTGCTTCGTCCGCAGATAATTGGATTGATTAGAAGCTTGGAGCTTGTCTGTGAAGAGGTTGTCTTTAAAGTGATCCGACGAGACATAGTCATACGCTTTAATTCCCTAATTTTTGCCTGGATCGCCCTTTCGAGTTTTCGATCCACCGGGAAACCCTTTTTTGTCCAAGTCGCCCTTTCGGGTTTTTAACTTTCCGGGTGTACAGATTTTTTTCCCCTAATTTTTTCCTGGATTTCCCTTTCGGGTTTTCGATCCACCGGGAAACCCTTTTTTGCCCAAGTCGCCCTTTCGGGTTTTCAACTTGCCGGGTCATTCATGTGTAGTATATTTTGACTATGTCTGCGTTCACAGGGTGCGGCAGGTCATCACCGTCCATGGTGGTTAAGATCATTGTCCCACCAAAAAAGATGTTTTTGATCACAAATGGTCCTTCGTAAGTAGGAGTCCATTTGCCCCTGGGATCACTTTGCGGAAAGATGATTCGCTTGATTACAAGGTCCCCGACTTGATATACTTGTCTCTTGACTTTCTTGTTGAAAGCCTTGATCATACATTTCTGATACGCCTGACCATGGCAAACAGCAGTAAGTCGCTTCTCGTCAATCAAGTTAAGTTGATCAAGCCGGGTCTGAATCCAATCGTCTTCACTCAAACCATCATCTTTCATGATTCTTAAGGAGGGAATCTGAACCTCGATAGGTAAAACAGCTTATATGCCGTATACCAAGGAATAGGGTGTCCCCCGGTTGAAGTGCGTGCCGTGGTACGGTACCCGTGTTGAGCAAACAGTAACATCTCATGCCAGTCCTTGTAGGTGACTGCCATCTTTTGAATGATCTTCTTGATATTTTTGTTTGCATCTTCGACAACACCGTTCATCTTAGGCAGATAGGGAGATGAATTGTGATGTTGAATCTTGAACTGCTTGCACAGAGCGGTGATCATAGTATTGTTCAAATTTGTACCGTTATTAGTGATAATCCTGTCGGGGATACCATATCGGCATATGAGGTTCTGCTTGATGAAGCGGGTGTTGTACCCCAAAATTTTCCCTCTCATTTTATCAACATTTCTCATCACAAGACTATTGGAACTCAAGATCAAGCTAGGGTTTGTTCTGCTCAAGACATCTCCTTGCACTATTGACCTAAACTAGGGTTTGAGTTTGCACAGGGATTTTTGGACCTTCAATGCTCAAATTGACTTTAATACTTCTTGTTGGACTCATAAGTTTGCCCATACCAAGTTTCAAGCCTTGAATCAAATTTTGCCCAGTCAATTGGACAGTTGACCTAGAAATCAGTTGTATTGGGGAAAAAGTCAACTGTGGCCAATTTTCTGTCAAACCTCATGAATTTTGACCCACATCAACATTATGAATTCATATGAACCATTTGATCAAGTTTGGACCACAATTCCACAAGAAATTTGATCAGATCACCAAAAGGGTAAAATGGTCATTTTTAGGGTTTTGACTGTACAAAGGCAATTTCTAACTTTTTAACCTAGACAATGGAAATTCAAGCTCAATCAAGGACTCAAGGGATCAATTGCATCATATTGACCTATTCAACAAGTTCAAAAGATCTCAAATGCATGGGATTGACAGATGAATTTTTTAGTCAACTGATCAAAATTTGACTATACACTGAAAAGTCAAACTTTGACTTTTTGGTCAAAACCAAGTGCCAAGGGTCATTTTTCATCAAGATATGTCAAATTGTGAAACTTTTCATCAAGAAACCCAAAATTGCAAATTAGGGTTTGAAATTGAAAAAATTTCATAACTTAGAATTTTTCTAAGTTATGAAATTTTCTTATTTTTTCCTAACTTTGCCCCATATTTTCACCATAATGCAAATGGATTCAAACAAAACTTACAAAATGAAAGTTGTAGTCCTCCACAAATTCTACAACTTTTATTCATAAAGTTTTCTCAAAAGAAGCATGGATCTCAAGTTATGATTTTTGGAACAAGGGTCCCTAAAACTTTTAACTTAGTGAAATTTTGCCCTAGTTTAGGCAGGATTTTGACCTATCTTCTTGGCCATTTTTCACATAGTTCCACTTGGAATATCAAGTTGCATTTCAAATATGGATTATAGAGCATGTTGCAATATTTCCAAATTGTCCAAGAAATCCTCAAACACATTTGTGGTTATGGAGAATCGAAAGCTTGGAGTTGGCAAAAACTCACTTTGTATCCATGGAAAATTCATGTTCACTCAAGTGGCATTTTTAACCAGCATGCTTTGTACTAGTTTGCAGGCCTCTAAACCAATTCACACTCCTTAATTAAATGCAAATCCATCAGTCTAAGCATTTGTTTTGGCCATTTGGGCATTGTACATAAAACTAAGCCCTAAGTAGAAAAAGGCAAATTCCCATTTTTGAAAATGTATGCTTTATGTCAAACCATGATCTTTGAAGCATAGGGCCAAGATCTCAGAAGCCAAATCAAATCCACAAATTGCAGTGACCAAGAGGATTGTATGCAATATATTTGATGGCTTCTACAGGCCTGTAATCACAACCTTGAAGTAGTGAAAAACACAAGAAGGGGGGTTGAATTGTAAAACTGAAAATCAATGCAATGAACAAGATATTTTTATCCTGGTTCGTTTGATCTCAAACTACTCCAGTCCACCCATCAAGGTGATTTCGCCTCTCTCCAACGAGGTCTTAATCCACTATATTCAACTGAATATTACAAACTGCTTTAACAACTGCTAAAGCCTTCTTGATGCAAACCACAACCCGGTTTGTCAAGGAAACACTTTCTTACAAAGAAGGTAAATCTAAGTGTGTGAATGTTTTCAACAAAACTGTATCACAACTGTGATGTATACACAACTTTAAGCTTATGAAACTAGATTGCTAAAACAAAGATTGAGTAAGAAGATATGTAGTGTTTAGCAAACTGGGAGAAGGAAGATTATGATTAGCTTTTAGGCGTGTAAGATGTTGGAGAGCATTAGCCAATTCAATCTTCATAGTCTTGTTTATATAGCACTGAGATTCTTGAACGTTGGAGCAATATTCTTGATTCAATGCTAATAACAAACTTTCCTTATTGAGCAGATCTTGTCTGGAATGAGGCCGTTGGTAATAATTTGCTTTCAATGCACAATACCGTTGCTTACTTAATGCATGTTCTGGCTTGGCTCATTCTGACTCTGCTTAACTGCTGATGAACTGTTGTTTTCTTTATCAGAGTGTTGAGCGCAGTTCTGTTCATCAAGCTTCAGCATACACGTGAGTTGATCTTCTGATTCTGGTATTCTGATATAGCAACTTCTGATGCTGATGTCAAGAACCAAATCTCTGATGCTGATTAGGTGTGATCTTGCTTATACCTATCAGAGTTTCTGCAAATCAGAATGTCATAATTTAGGTAGCAAATAGTTCATACATGAATCATATAAATAATATATCTTTTCATTTTTTTATCATCAAAACTTAAACATAGGGTAGTAGATTCAAACTTTGTTCTAACAATCTCCCCCTTTTTGATGATGACAAAAACTGGATATTTTTAATTGAAAATAACGTGAAAAGGTATCAGAGAGATGTATCAGAGTAAGAGGTTATCAAAGATAAGGGATAAGAGTTGAGAGATACTCCCCCTGAGTTTATTGCTTCCCTTTTTGATTCCAAGAGTTCTTCAGGATCAGATCTTTTTGCCTTTCTTTGAACATCAGAGTATCAGAGTCTTTGACTATCAGAAGCTTTAGATCAGTATATCAGAGCAGAGCTTCAGATCAGCGTATTAGAGCTTTTCTTGTCAGAGCTTTGCTTTGGGTCAGAGTATTAGAGCGGGTCAGAGTATCAGAGCTTTAGTCTTCAGAGTATCATGGAGCTTTCTTGTACCTGTAGACTTAAGCAAAATAGAAAACATATTCAAGTATAACAGAGTTAGAATGTTCGAGAATTTCTGTCTTAGTAATCCGTTATTATTTAAAATATCATTCTTGTTCTCCCCCTTTTTGTCAGCAATCAAAAAGTGTAAGTGATGTGCTAAAACAATTAAGATCAGAAAAACTTGTCATATTAAGAGGTTCAGAATCAAACAAAACATATTAAAACAGTACAACAGATAATCAAGGAAAACATGAAAAAGACATGAATGAAAAACTAAGGTTGGGGAGGAAAGCGTGTGAATAGGTTCTCCAGCATGGCTTTGATCTGATCAGCAGTTTCATTCTGCTTGTGTACCATACTGACAACAGTGTCAATCTTGCTATCCTGCACATCCATCCTTTCTTTCAACTTCTGGTCGTTTTCATCCATCCTTTGCTGCAGATGCATGTCATTCAGCTTCAGCTCTTCCAGAGTCTGCCTGTCCAAGGCAGCTTGAGACACATCAGAGGCAGGGAGCTTTTGAGAGCTTTCTGCAACATCTTCTGCTTGACTTGCTTCAGCTTGAATGGTCTTGTCTTCTTCTGGTTGCACCTTTGGAGCTAGCTGTTTCTCAGACCATGGCTCACTATCCAGAGGGAGCACGTCTTCTTGTGGCAGCTGACTGGCAACTTCCTTCAGCAGCTTGCTGAAGTTCTGTTGTGCCTGCTCATAGTTTATATCCTGCAACTTGAGGGCTTCAGCACGTACCCAAATTCTGAATTGTGACCAGAGCTGGTCAGAGGCAGTTGGGTCAATCATTCCAGGACAGACTTACTTCAGAGAAGCAATCCACTGCTGCAAACCTGTTTCAAAATCCATGATACCAGAGCCAACATCTGGTTGTTTTGGTTTTGGGATGGCTATTTTATTTTTCAGATCAGCAAGACGGTCAAGGCTGGTTAAGTCTATGAAGGTCCTGCTGGGGTTTTTGGTGGTTTGCTTGGCAGCTGTTTGTTTTGGAGATGGAGTGGGAGAATCAGAAATAATGATTGGACTGTTTGGTGTTTTGGGAGTATTTGGTGGTGTAGATTCTGATGAGGATGGCAGCTGGGCCATTGTGACTGTTGTTCCACATGGCAGCTGGATTGCCAGAGGTGATGGTTGAGGTGAATGAGGTTCAGAAGGTGGAGGAGAAGGAGTTTCAGAGTGATGAAACTCAGGTTGAGGTGATGGTGGATGAATTTATGGTTGAGGAGAGGGAGACGGAATTGCTGGTTGAGGAGAAGTTGTTGGAATTTCTGGTTGTTCAGGGATGAGAGGTTCTTCTGGAATGGATGAGAGAGGTTGTTGTTGTTCTGGTTCCTCAGCAGATTGTTGTTGTTCTGGTTGTGGAGGAGGGACAATTTGTGGTTCAGAGTTTGGATTGGAGGAGTGATCAGAAGTGTGTTGATCAATGTCAGACAGCACTTTGTCAATTGCTGATGTTGTTGATATTGTTGGTTTTGGGTGTTTGGTTCTGGGTCTTCTGAGTTGTAATGCCTCAGAAGGGTCATCTTCTAGTTCAGTTTCATCTATTGTTGGGATGGGGATTGAGATTCTATGAGAGGTTGGAGGTGGAATAGATGCTGGAATAGTAGAAGAATTTAAAACAGAAACAGCAGATAAATTACCTTTTTTCTTGGGTGTCTGCTGGGATGATCCTTCTGAAGGTGCCTTCCTTTTCTTCGTCTTCTTCAGAGTCACTTCTGGTTGAGGTTGATGCAGATCTTTGATCTTCAGATTTGGATCTGTACCATCAGCTTTGCACGCGTCCATATATCTGAGAACTACCACTGGCTTGGATTCTATCTGAGAGAATAAAGGAAAGTCACTCAGTGGAACTCTTCTGCTGGTGATATCAGCAATAGGAGTAGCGCTGGGTTCCTTTTTGATATTCTCTATCAACTTCATTTTCTTCAAGTTCTTTGCGTTCAGAGGCTTCCCAACTGTTGGTTCAATGGTGCTTAACTCTTGAGCTTCTATTAGATGCTCTATCAGCCTATTCTCTGTCAGAATATCTGATATCAACCTTCCAAAGGGTATCCAATCCCTCTTTGTTCTTTCTTCTTCCCTGGTTTCCTTCACGCTTGTTCCGAGGTGGTTGAACAGAAGATGAGCCAAGTTGATTTTTACCTTCTGATTGATAAAGTAGATCAGAAACTGCTGATCCACATTTATGTAATCAGGGGAACTAGTTGGCTTCCTGTGGTTGAAGCACCCCAGAATTATCTTCGCCCAAACTCTGTGATGATCCTTCAGATCTTTGATCTTGCTGCTGGGCACCCCATGGGTGAAAATCCTTTCAGCTATGATGCCTACGTCAGCACATCTCTCAGCCATATCAATACAGCGGACGCCACCGCCACTATAACCAATTAACCTTGTTATGTGATCCTCAGTGATCACAATCTTCTTCCCCATAATGTAGGAGGTGACTTGATGCGTTGAAGCCGTCGCATGAATCCGGAACTCCTTCACTAACATAGGGAATGTTGGTCCAACCAACCTGTCAAAATACCTTTCCCATTTCTGTGCCCTAACTTCTTCAGTTAGGTCAAAACCGTTTTCCTTCAGACTTCCAAAATCAATGATCAATTCAGACAACACTTCAAGATTCTTCACAGGAGTGAGGAGTGTTCTTAATGGCACTTGATACTGTTCAGATGATGCTTTCTTCTGAGAACCTGCAGAAGCACTGCTGGAGGTTGCCATGTTCACACTTAAAGATTTTTGAGAAGAAACTGAGAAAAAGGGTTTGCAAGAGATGAACACAGAAAAATGCAGAGAATGCTTGAGAAATAGTGAGAAACTGTAAAAGATTAAAATGAGAGGTTAACGTGTTTAAATAGGGTTCAGAATATTTTGAAATTGTAAACGTTTTTAAGAAAGAGAAATAAAATCATGATTACGTTTTAAACACATGATTACTTTCATTTAATGCTTGCTGATTTTGGGGGATTTGAGAAAGATACTTAAAATCCGGTTACCAGACATGTGTCTCAATGCACCCAATCAGCATTTTGCCTTCTCAGAAGCATGCACGCGTTCTGCTTCAGAGATTTGCTGATGATTGGATGACACTTGTTTGATGTAGTGATCAGCACGTCTGTCTTTGAGCTTAGACTCTCAGATCTTTAGACTTGCATCTGATACAATCTGCATGTTCTATCTTTCTGAAAAGAGATTGATCAGAAGTTCACAGTAAAACAAATACATTCTGAAGATAAATATATGGAATTAAAACATTTTCACTCTGGGCAGATTTTCATGCTGAGATGTTTCAGAATGAAATTGAACCTATCTTCAGAAAGGGGTTTAGTGAAGATATCAGCCCATTGATGGTCTGTATCTATAAATTTTAAAATCAAAATTCCTTTCTGAATATAGTCCCTAATGAAGTGATGTTTTATTTCTATATGCTTAGCTCTAGAATGTAAAATGGGATTCTTACTTAAGCAAATGGCAGAAGTATTATCACAGAGTATAGGAATGTTACTCTCAAAAATCTGGAAGTCTTCAAGCTGACTTTTCATCCAGAGCATTTGTGTGCTACATCCTGCTGCTGCTATGTACTCAGCTTCTGCTGTTGATAGCGCAATTGTTGATTGCCTTTTGCTGGACCAAGAGATCAGATTTTATCCCAGAAACTGGCAGCTTCCAGAAGTACTTTTACGCTCCACTCTGTCTCCAGCAAAGTCAGCATCGCAGTAGCCTACTAAACTGTAATCACTAGATTTTCTATAAAACAAACCCAGATTAGTAGTACCTTTCAGATACTTGAAAATTCGCTTAACAGCTGTTAAGTGAGATTCTCTAGGATCTGATTGGAATCTAGCACAAATACAAACACTGAATAATATATCAGGTCTTGAAGCAGTCAGATAGAGGAGAGAACCAATCATACCTCTGTAAACTTTCTGTACTACATTTTTGCTTACCTCTTCTCTTTCCAGAATGCACGTGGGATGCATTGGAATCTTTGATGGCTTACATTCTGAGAGGTCAAATTTCTTCAGAAGATCTCTGATGTATTTGCTCTGATGAATGTAAGTTCCCTCTGGAGTTTGATTGATCTGAATTCCTAGAAAGAATTTCAGTTCCCCCATGAGGCTCATCTCAAATTCTGCCTGCATACACTTAGCAAATTTTCTTCCAAGAGAAGGATTAGTAGAACCAAAAATAATATCATCAACGTAAATTTGATAGACTAAGATGTCATTCTTAACTGACTTACAGAATAAGGTAGTGTCCACCTTCCCTCTGGTGAATTATTTTCTAACAGAAAGTTACTTAGCCTTTCATACCAAGCTCTAGGAGCTTGTTTCAGACCATATAGTGACTTCTTTAGTTTGAAAACATGTTCTGGATGTTTTGTATTTTCAAAACCAGGGGGTTGGTGCACATAAACCTCTTCTTCTATATAACCATTTAAGAATGCACTTTTGACATCCATCTGATACAGAGTGATGCCTCTATTAACAGCAAATGAAATTAAAAGTCTGATAGATTCTAACCTGGCGACTGGATCAAAGGTTTCTGTATAGTCTATCCCCTCTTGCTGACTATAACCTTGTGCAACCAGTCGTGCCTTATTTCTAATGACTTCACCTTGTTCATTTAGCTTGTTTCTGAACACCCATCTTGTTCCAATGACGTTGAATCCTTTTGGTCTGGGAACAAGATCCCATACGTCACTTCTGGTGAATTGATTCAGCTTTTCTTGCATTGCCAGAATCCAGTCATTATCCAGAAGTGCTTCATCAATAGAAGAAGGTTCAATCAAAGACACAAGTCCCATGAGTGTTTCTTCAGAGTTTCTGAAGCTCGCTCTTGTTCTGATTGGATCTTCCTTTCTTCCTAAGATAGTCTCTTCTGGGTGATCCAAGCTGCTTCTGGGTAATCTCTTCTGAGGTTGATCAGCAGCTGTTGTAGGATGGCTAGCAGTGCTCCTTTCAGACGTTGAAGGAGTGTCTGTGTTGAGAGCTTTTGATGACTTGTCTTCAGAACCTGTAAATTCAATTTCCATACCTGTAAAAACTTCATTCTGCTTTGACTTTTCAGAGTCAAGCTTATCATCAAAACGAACACTGATTGATTCTTCCACAATCTGTGTTTCTGTATTGTATACTCTGTACCCTCTTGAGCGTTCAGAGTATCCTAACATAATACACTTCTGTGCTTTAGAGTCAAACTTGTTCAAATAATTCTTTGTATTTAACATAAAGCAAGTACATCTAAATGGATAAAAATATGAAATGTTGGGCTTTCTGTTCTTCCACAATTCATATGGAGTCTTTTCCAGAATAGGTCTTATTGAGATTCTATTCTGAATGTAGCACGCTGTGTTTATTGCCTCTTCCCAGAAGATCTTAGTAACGTTTGTTTCATTGATCATGGTTCTGGCCATTTCTTGCAATGTTCTGTTCTTTCGTTCTACAACTCCATTTTGTTGGGGAGTTCTAGGACAAGAGAAATCATGCAGAATGCCTCTGTCATTAAAGAATGACTCAAAATCTTTGTTTTCAAATTCTCCACCATGATCACTTCTGACTTTAACAATTCTAAGATCCTTTTCATTCTGAACTTGGTTACAGAAGGTAACAAACACAGAGTGTGACTCGTCCTTGTGTCTTAAGAACTTTACCCATGTCCATCTGCTATAGTCATCTACGATTACTAACCCATACTTCTTACCACTGACTGAAGCAGTTTTAACTGGTCCAAATAAGTCATTGTGCAGAAGTTCTAATGGCTTAGAGGTAGAAACAACATTTTTAGATTTAAAAGAAGGTTTTGCAAACTTGCCTTTCTGACATGCTTCACACAGAGCATCTGAATTGAACTTCAAATTAGGAAGTCCTCTGACCAGATTGAGTTTGTTAATCTGAGATATTCTTCTCATACTAACATGCCCCAATCTTCTGTGCCAGATCCACTGCTCGTTGTTAACAGACAGAAGGCACTTTACATTCTGACTCTTTAGTTCAGAAAGTTTGATTTTGTAAATGTTGTTTTTCCTCTTACCATTAAACAGGATAGTCCCATCTTTCTGACTAACAGCTTTACATGATTTTTGATTAAAGATTATATCATAACCGTTATCACTTAATTGACTTATGGATAACAGATTATGCATTAATCCATCTACTAGAAAAACATTGTTAATAGAGGGAAGATTTCCATTACCTACAGTTCCAGAGCCAATTATCTTTCCCCTCTGATTGCCTCCAAAGCCAACGTGGCCTCCAGGCTTAAGTTCCAGGCTTTGGAACATATGCCTTCTTCCCATCATGTGTCGCGAGCAGCCAGAGTCCAGGTACCATGACTGGTGTTTCTGACTTGCTGCTAAAGATATCTGCAACATGTATTATTTTATCCTTAGGTACCCATATTTTCTTGGGTCCTGATTTGTTAGTTTTACCAAAACTCTGGTTGAATTTTGGTTTCACAGAGTGCTTACTGCTAGTGTATTTAATATCATGTGTGTGACCATACACAAAATGTGAATTCAGAGGAGTGTGTTTAATGGTTAAGTCCATGACATTCTTTGGTGTAGGAACCTTACCTTGGTATCCTATTCCTTTCCTGCCGTTTTTGTTAACTCCATAGATCATTGAAGCCATTTTGCTTCTATCTATGCTTTTAGCAAGGAACTTCTGGAAACTGTGATCATACTCCTTGATGATCTCATCAGCGTTGCTGGGAGTTTCAGAAATTGGTTCCTTCTGAGAGTTTTGTAAAGTGTTTTCTAATTTTGAAATCTTATTTCTCAGCTCAGAATTCTCCAATTTGAGACTCTCAGTCTTATTAGAGTCAGATTCAAGATTCCTTTTCAGGTCTCTGAATTTAACTCTAATTTGCTGATACCTTTCCAGGATTTCATTAAGGCTTTCAGCAAGTTCAGCCTTGGTAAAATTAACAACAAAGTTAGGAAATACCTCTCCAGTATCTGATTCTGAGTCTGATTCAGAAGCTTCACTATCTTCTGAGATGTTAGCCATGAGAGCTATGTTTGCCCTCTCATCATCTGATTCTGAGTCAGCTTCAGACGAGTCAGAGTCATCCCATGTAGCCATGAGACTTTTCTTCTTTTCTCTTCCAAACTTCTTTTTGGGCTTTTCCCTCTGAAGCTTTGGGCAGTCACTCTTGTAGTGTCCTTGCTCATTGCACTCATAGCAGATGATGTCCTTGGTGTTTGGCTTTTTGCTACTTGAGGAGCCTTCAGATCTTCTGTATCCAGAGGAGGAATCTGTCCTTCTGTATCTGGAAGAGGACTCGTTCTGATCAGATCTTCTGGGATTCCTGAACTTCCTTTGTCTTTGCTTCCACAGTTGATTTAATCTTCTGGAGAGGAGGGAGAGTTCGTCTTCTTCTGATGAGGATCCATCAGATGTTTCTTCAACTGCCTGCAAAACTTTAGACTCAGATTTTTTGTTAGATTTCAATGCTAAAGGCTTACCTTGCTTCTGAGGCTCGTCAGCTTCTAGCTCTATCTCATGACTTCTGAGGGAGCTGATAAGTTCCTCCAGAGTGATTTTGTTGAGATCTTTTGCTAGCTTCAGAGCTGTAACCATTGGTCTCCACTGCTTGGGTAAACTTCTGATGATTTTCTTAACATGGTCAGCAATAGAGTATCCTTTGTCCAGAACCTTGAGACCAGCTACCAGAATCTGGAATCTTGAGAACATTGTTTCAATGGATTCTGATTCTACCATTTTGAACGCCTCATACTTCTGAATGAGCGCCAGAGCTTTAGATTCTTTGACCTGAACGTTGCCCTCATGCGTCATTCTGAGTGAGTCAAAAATGTTCTTTGCTGTGTCTCTGTTGGAGATCTTTTCATATTCAATATAGGAGATGGCGCTGAGGAGGATGGTTCTGGCCTTGTGGTGATTCTTGAAGTCACGCTTTTGTTGGTCAGACATTGTTTTTCTATCAATCTTCTGACCGCTTGCATTCACAGGGTGCGTGTATCCATCTGTCACCATATCCCACAGATCAGCATCATGTGCCAGAAAGAAGCTTTCAATTCTGTCTTTCCAGTAATCAAAGTTTTCTCCATCAAAGACTGGAGGTTTGCCGCTGAATCTGTCTCTGTCCTCATGGTTGTCATTGCTGGTGTGAGAATAGTTTCCTGCCATTGTGTTTTTCTGACGCTGGATCTTGTACTGACACGGTTAAGTGTTTTAGCTTAGAACCAGGTGCTCTGATGCCAATTGAAGTAGTGAAAAACACAAGAAGGGGGGGTTGAATTGTAAAACTGAAAATCAATGCAATGAACAAGATATTTTTATCCTGGTTCGTTTGATCTCAAACTACTCCAGTCCACCCGTCAAGGTGATTTCGCCTCTCTCCAACGAGGTCTTAATCCACTATATTCAACTGAATATTACAAACTGCTTTAACAACTGCTAAAGCCTTCTTGATGCAAACCACAACCCGGTTTGTCAAGGAAACACTTTCTTACAAAGAAGGTAAATCTAAGTGTGTGAATGTTTTCAACAAAACTGTATCACAACTGTGATGTATACACAACTTTAAGCTTATGAAACTAGATTGCTAAAAAAAAGATTGAGTAAGAAGATATGTAGTGTTTAGCAAACTGGGAGAAGGAAGATTATGATTAGCTTTTAGGCGTGTAAGATGTTGGAGAGCATTAGCCAATTCAATCTTCATAGTCTTGTTTATATAGCACTGAGATTCTTGAATGTTGGAGCAATATTCTTGATTCAATGCTAATAACAAACTTTCCTTATTGAGCAGATCTTGTCTGGAATGAGGCCGTTGGTAATAATTTGCTTTCAATGCACAGTACCGTTGCTTACTTAATGCATGTTCTGGCTTGGCTCATTCTGACTCTGCTTAACTGCTGATGAACTGTTGTTTTCTTTATCAGAGTGTTGAGCGCAGTTCTGTTCATCAAGCTTCAGCATACACGTGAGTTGATCTTCTGATTCTGGTATTCTGATATAGCAACTTCTGATGCTGATGTCAAGAACCAAATTTCTGATGCTGATTAGGTGTGATCTTGCTTATACCTATCAGAGTTTCTGCAAATCAGAACGTCATAATTTAGGTAGCAAATAGTTCATACATGAATCATATAAGTAATATATCTTTTCATTTTGTTATCATCAAAACTTAAACATAGGGTAGTAGATTCAATCTTTGTTCTAACAAACCTCCCATTCCTTGCTTCACAAAGAAGAAACTTGTCCAAATCCTCACAACTTGAAAACCAGCCATTGTTAGCTTACACAAACATTTCAAACATATTTCGCACAACTTTTTGAGCAAGAAACACGAGTACTTGAGCCTTAAAACCTCCCATAGCCAGAAATCACACTTCTTTGGCAAAATAGGGCAGGTGCTGCAACTTGAGTTCTCCAGCTCATTTGGCTCGTGCATTTTGCCACTTTTTGCTTCAAACACCTTCCATTCCACTCACTCAAGATATCCTAAACCTCCATTGCCAACTGTAACTCCATTTACAGTGTTCACCATTTTCATTTAAGGCTTGTGCATGTTGAGTTCTAGAGGCTGAATTAGGGACTTTCAAGGCAAGCTAGCTATTGGAAAAGATCAAGTGAAGTTCAGGCAAGCTACCAGACACCTCAAAACTTGTTGAGAAGCACTGCATTTCCCTACACGAATCCAACTGAAACAAGTTTTTCTTCACTTTCTATCTCTCTATTTAGGAACATTTAGCTTTAGGTTTGTGAATAAAAAATGTAGTATTCAATGCTAGGAAGCCATACATATGCTCAGTTTTCATTTATATTAAGTGTGCTAGGAGAATTTCATCCATGAATATGCTGAAAAAACTAGGTCAGATTTTAGGACCAGAGAAATTCTCTCTAGTCTTTGAGAGTTAGGATTAATGCTTTATATGGTTAGAATCGTATTGAAATTCTCTACAAGTTTGATGTTGTGAGTTTTGGCAAAAGATCACGTATATAGGATCTAGAATTTGAACCAGGGCACGCGCGCGTTTCAGTCTAGAGGAAGAAGATGAAGTTGGCTTGGGTTGGGCCTGGCCTGGCTTGCATCTAACACCTCCCATTTTCAGTTTCACACCCCCTGGCCCAATTTCTTGTATTTTCATATTTTTGCATTTCTATTTTCATTTCTGATTATCTTTATTTATTTCCAATTATAAAAATGCTTAAAAAATATTTTCATAATTTTTTTTTACATTTATTTTGCATTTTATTTTAATTTTTCTAATATAGAAAACATTTTGAGTACTTTTATATTATTTATTTAAACTTGAAAATAATATGTAAATTATACTTTTATTTTTATTCATACTAAAAATATTATTAAAAATATAATTTATTTTTGTACATATTTTATTTTATATTATACATATTTAATATAATATATATATATATATATATATATATATATATATATATATATATATATATATATATATATATATATATATATATATATATATATATATATATATATATATATATATATATATATATATATATATATATATATATATATATATATATATATATATATATATATATATATATATATATATATATATATATATATATATATATATATATATATATATATATATATATATATATATATATATATATATACATATATACTTTTATTTTATTAAATACTTAGAATAAAAATATAAAAATATTACATTTTTATTTTTATTATTATTTATACTAAAAATACCCTTTTTTAAGTATACTTCATTTTTACACATATTAATATATTTTTTGTATATAAATAATATATAATATTTATTTTATTAAAGAAATTAGGGTTTACCCTTAAACAAATAAAATTAATCTTTTATTTATTTATTTCTTTATACTTTTTTAGATTAAAAATACTTTTACATACATAGGTAAACAAAAAACCTTTTTTCATAATTCATATTTATTTGACATTTATTTATTTTGTTTATTTAAATAATTGTCCATTTAAATATTGTGATTCAATTTGGATGTAATAGTAAATTAGGGTTTATATTCCTTGTCAAATACCCCCATTCAAAATTGTACCCCCATCCCCATAATCATGTTGTAATAGCTTAGAACTTTAAATTCTCGCATTTTACGCTTTCAATTATGCCATGATTAGAGAATTAGGGTTTGTATGCAAAACTCCAAATTAACAAATAGCTTGACCTAATCAAAGACAAAAAATGCATGAAAATCAAAAACAATACACACTTTCACCCCTAGGGTTACAATCCACTTGTTACCTTCAAAAATGGGCCATGTTATGCATGTTGGGTACTTTGGCAAAACAAAAACAAAACAAAAGATCATAGTCCCTCGATGACGCTATCTTGGTTGCCTAAACAAAAATGATCAAGTCCCTCAAATAAAATTGCCAAAGATACTAGACACAATTGCTATCATGGTCTATACGATGACCCGCTCCTGTCCCGTTTAACATCCTAACACAAGGTTGTTCACCAAATGCAATGGTGAAACAACACTGTAAAAAGGGTTAAAAACATAAGAAAGATCTTTGAGTAAAATAGGGTAGATGTCTCTTATTTACTTGATCAAAAATCTTGAAAAAACATCCTTGCTATTTTCAAACACACTTCACACCACAATTTCAAAACAAAACTTTCAAACATTGAAATCTTTTCAAAAGACAAAAACCCCTTTGTATACATTCAAACAAGAATCATTACAAAGGTTGCCACAACGATGGCCTCTTTTCAAAACATCTTTTAAAACCACACACAAAGCACAATTTCAAACAATTGGAAAAGCAAAGCAAGTGATCTAAACAAGTAACTAAGAGCCCATGGATAACCATGGATGAAAAGGGTGCTTGCACCTTCCCTTTTCATAATCTACTCCTCGAACCCAAGAAAACATCTCAAAGGTCTTTCCTGTGCTTTTTGACCTTTCCTTAGGATAAAATAAAAAGTCGGTGGAGACTCTTGCTAAACCGAAATATTTGTGAATACAAACGCAAAACCTCAAGTCAGTTCTCCCACCGTATCACAGCGGGCAACTACATTCTTTGTAACAGAGGCGAAGGAAGTTGCCTTGACCCACATGGTAAAGTAATCAATGGCCACCAGGATGAAACGGTGTCCATTGGATGTTGTAGGCTTGATCTCTCCAATCATGTCCATTCCCCACATCGCGAATGGCCAAGGAGTTGTTAAGACATTGAGAGGAACTGGAGGAATATGTACCTTGTCAGCATAGATTTGGCATTTGTGACAAGTACGGGAATATTGATGACAATCAGCTTCCATGCAAGACCAGTAGTAGCCCGCCCGTAGAATCTTCTTAGCCATCGTATGATCACTTGAGTGGGTGCCAAAGGTGCCATTATGTAGTTCAGCCATGATTTGCTCAGCTTCAACCTTGTCTACACAACGGAGTAGGACACAATCAAGATTGCGCTTGTATAGGATACCATTGCTCAGAAAGAACTTGGCCGCGAACCTCCTTAAGAACTTTTTGTCGTTGACTGAAGCTCCCTCAGGGTATTCTTGTGCTTCGAGATACCTTTTGATGTCATGAAACCACGGTCGGTCCACTACATCCTCGGTATTAATCTCGTGACAATGTGCAGGTTCGTCCATCCGTTCAATGGTGATCTGGGGAGCCTCATTATCCCAGTTAAGTTTAAACATGGATGACATTGTAGCTAGCGCATCTGCTAGCTGATTCTCTTCTCGCGGGAAATGCTCGAAGGTGATCTGCTCGAAATGTGGTACCAATGTCAAGACATGTTCTTTGTAAGGGATGAGGTTTGGATGTTTAGTATCCCACTCTCCTTTGATTTGACTGATAACCAAAGCTGAGTCCCTAAATACAATCAAAGATTTGATTCCCAAGTCAATAGCAACCTTGAGACCAAAGATGCAAGCTTCATACTCGGCCATGTTGTTGGTGCAGTTAAAGCAAAGTCTGGCGGTGAAAGGTGTATGGCTACCTTCTGGAGAGATAAGTATCGCGTCGATACCGTTCCCAAGTGCGTTGGAGGCACCATCAAAGTACAGAGTCCATCGGGATCCTTGTTCAGGTCCGTCATACGGTCTGTTTTCTTCAATGTTGCTCAAAGTCATGATATCCTCGTCGGGAAAGTCGAACCTCATGGATTGGTAATCTTCGACGACTTGGTGGGCCAGATGATCGGCTAGCACACTCCCCTTTATGGCTTTTTGGGTTGTGTAATGTATATCATATTCGGTGAGGATCATCTGCCATCTAGCGATTCTTCCAGATAAAGCAGACTTCTCGAAGACGTACTTGATCGGATCCATTTTAGAAATCAGCAAAGTGGTATGTGTCAACATATACTGCCTTAGCCGGCGAGCATCCCATACCAAAGCACAACAAGTTTTCTCGAGCAGTGCGTATCGGGTCTCACAGTCGGTAAACTTTTTGCTAAGGTAATAAATGGCATGCTCTTTTCGGCCAGACTCGTCATGTTGGCCCAATATGCACCCCATTGAATTATCCAAAACAGTCAGATACATGATTAATGGCCTTCCTTCGACGGGTGGCATCAAGATAGGAGGTTCCAGCAAATATTCCTTGATCTTATCGAAAGCAATTTGACAATCATCATTCCATTTAACCGCCTGAACTTTCTTCAACAGCTTGAAGATTGGTTTCACAGGTAGATGTTAGGTGAGAGATGAACCTTACAATGTAGTTTAGGCGTCCCAAAAAACCTCTGACCTCCTTCTCAGTGCGAGGGGCGGGCATTTCTCGTATAGCTTTGACTTTTGTAGGATCAACCTCAATGCCTTTGTTGCTGACGATGAATCCCAGGAGTTTACAGGACCTGACTCCGAAAGTGCACTTGTTAGGGTTCAATTTGAGCTTGTACTCTTTCAACCTGACAAACAGCTTTTGCATATGGTCGAGGTGTTCTTCTTCTATTTGTGAATGGGCTATCATGTCGTCTACGTAGACTTCAATCTCATGATGTATCATGTCATGAAACAAAGCTACCATGGCTCGCTGATAGGTTGCACCGACATTATTCAGTCCAAATGGAATTACTTTATAACAGAAGGTACCCCACTGCGTAACAAAAGTAGTCTTCTCCATGTCTTCGGGGGCCATTTTGATCTGATTATACCCTGAGAATCCGTCCATGAAAGAGAATACCTTGTGTTGAGTTGTGTTGTCAACCAAGATGTCAATGTGTGGTAGTGGAAACTCATCTTTAGGGCTAGCCCTGTTTAAATCTCTGTAATCCACGCACATTCTGACTTTTCCATCCTTCTTAGGCACGGGCACAATGTTAGAAACCCATTATGGATAGGGAGTAACATCAAGAAATCCAACATTGAACTGCTTCCTCACTTCAGCTTTGATCTTTTCAGACATGTCGGGCCTCATTCGACAGACTTTATGTTTAATTGGTGGACAGTCTTCTCTTGTAGGGAGATGGTGAACCACAATATCTGTATCCAGTCCCGGCATGTGTTTGTAGGACCAGGCGAAGATCTTATCATATTCATTTAATAGCTGAACTAAACGCTCTTTGATACTTGGCTCTAGGTTGGCACCCAGTTTAACCTCTTTTCTGTCTTCAACAGTACCCAAATTGATAGTCTCTAACAACTCTTCATGGGGCAGAATAGCCCTTTCTTCCTGTTGCAAAAGTCTAGCCAACTCTCCAGGCACTTCACAGTCCTTATCACCTTCGTATTCGACATGATTGACCAGATCTTCAGAGTCACTGAAGGCCATAGCAGAATTGTTACCCAATGAATCCGGAGTGGATGGGTACCTGCATCTTGTGGTGTTTGTGTGTGTAGGGGATAGCCATCCTTAAACAAAAAAAATGTAAAAGAAAGAAAATGAACACAAAAGTTTATGTATGAAAACGTCCATGATTCATTAAAAATGGCATATGAAAAATGAAGAATCAAAATCCTTACAAATGGACCTATATGCCCCGGGTAAGGCATAAGGCAAAAATAGTACAAATTGTTTTATTTTATTTTAAATATTACAGACCAATGTTCAAAAGATAAATTACTGATTGATGAAAGTAATGGGAACGAAGTCTTTCGCCTCCTAGTTGTCCAGTCCTCCTTCAATAGTTGGAAAGATCCAGTCTTCAAAATTGCTCTCATCTTCTTCATCTTCCAAAGCATGAACTCCATGATGAGTAATTTTCAATGGTGGTCCTCCAGCCCGGGTGCGACGCACAGCCTTTTGACTAGCAACAGTGAAACCCAAACCGAACTTATCTGTCTTGATAGGAAAATATGGCAGTTGACCCCATATTGTGCTTCCTCCTTCCTTGACTACAACCTCTGCATCTTTAAGGGATGAAATCCAGGACACAGGTTTGGTAATGATGGGCACATCAGTCATTGTCTTGTCTACCGCAACTTCAGGAGAAACCTCTTCAAAGTGTTGGAAAGGTGTTTCTATGAATTCACCATCTAACTCCATGTAGCGGAAAGAGTTAAGGTGGCTTATCATATACTCCTCCTCACCATGAACTGTTATGATTTTACCCTGGACTGGGTATTTGAGAATCTGGTGTAGAGAAGAAGTGACTGCCCCAGCGTTGTGGATACATGGCCTTCCCAACAAGCATGAATATGAAGGACGGATGTCCATCACATAAAATGTAGAGTTGAAAATTTTCGTTCCCACCTTAATTGGGATGTCCACTTCTCCGTGAACCATCCGCTTAGAACCATCAAAGGCTCTTACAATGATATTGCTGGGCTTTAGGGTCAAACCTTCATAGTCTAGCTTGTCCAATGCTTTCTTTGTTAGGACATTTAAAGACGAACCAGTATCAACCAAAATGTGAGCAAGTGTGGTCCCTCTGCACTCTACCGAAACATGCAGCGCATCATTATGCTTTCTTCCCTTAGATGTTAGATCGGCGTCAGAGAATCCAAGACCATTGTCGGCTGTTAGGCTAGCCACACACTCTTGAAACTGATCCGCAAAAGTATCTTGAGGCACGTGCACCGTCTTCAGGAATTTGATCAAGGCTTTGGCATGAGCCTTAGAGCAGAGCAATAGAGCTAACATAGAGATTTTTGAAGGGGTTTTCCCCAGCTGTTCTATGACATCATATTCGCTTTTCTTAATTATCTTTAAAATCTCCTCCATTTCCTTTTGGGTGGTCTCGGGGATAACCAAAGTCTGAGCCCTCGTCCTGACGGGCACTTCTTGGATCCCCTTACCTTTATCAGCAATAACGACAGAGGGTATAACTTCAGGAGTAACAATTTCTTCAATCACTGGACTTCGCACAAATATCTTGACAGGTACAAGACCACTTGAGGGTTCGAATATTTCCCTTGGAGGAGCAATCTTCTGAGAGAAGATTCTTCCGCTACGAGTGATCTTACTTGTCACCGCAATATTTCCTACGTCAGGCATTTCTTCATCGGAATTTTCTTCAACTGATTCGATCTGCTTAACATCGTGGTAGAAGATTTCTCCTCCATAATTCCACGGTATCGTCTTGTTGTACTTATATGGGATAGGCCCCAGCATAGTAATCTTTAGCGGTACAAACTTTGGATCGGGTGTAATCTTAACAGGTCTTTTAGGGACCTTGGAAAGATTGTCAGAAATGGAGATTATAGCAACATCATTGATTGGAGTAACAGGAGTAACATGAGTTTTCTTGAAGAGGATTTCTTGAGTATCCATCAGGCGTTGGATGCCTGACTGCAACAGCGGACAGTCGGATTGCAAAGTCGAACCAAGGTAACAATCTTTTTCATAGCCTGGGAAAATCCCGGCTTTCAACAGATTCATCTTGATCATTGGCAACGGAGTCATTAAGTCATCAACAGTAGTAACATGAAGATCTTCTACAATAGCATGGACATTACGACCATGTTTTGGCATAAGAGCGGATATCACATTAGGTTTTTCGGGGGCATCAAACTCCACCTCCTTGGCATCTATTAAATCCTGGATCTTGTTTTTAAGGGCCCAACAGTTGTTGGTGTCGTGCCCCACACTGTCCGAATGATATGCACATTTTGCATTTGAATGGTAATAGGGAGAAGACGTATTTGGGTTCTTCGGCGCCTCTTTCAAGTTTGTACGGTTTAACTTTAACAGGTGAGGGAGAACCTGAGCAGGTGTCATATTGATCCGTGAATTGCCGTTGTGGACTTTCCACCCTAGCTTGGTTAGCTATGGGTTGACTGCTTCAAGGTTGATCGGCTGAGGAGTTCTGAATCATCACAGCCCCCACCGTTGTTCGGCGCTCCGTTCTTCCTTGATTTCTCTTGGAGTAAATAGAAGAAGCTTCTTTCTTGGCTGGGAAGGTCTTTTTGATAGCGGCGGAAGCAGATGCATCCTTCTGAATTTTACCGCTCTTAATGCCAGCTTCGATCCTTTCACCTGTCTGAATTAATTCGGTGAACCCTGTAGATGAGCTCTCGATCAGGTGATTAAAGAATGGACCTGACAGGGACCCCAAAAGCATATCAACCAGCTCTCTATCCGACAATGGTGGTTGCACCCTTCCAGCCAAATCCCGCCACTTTTGGGCATACTCCTTAAAGCTTTCATTAGAGACCATACCCATACTCTGTAGTTGAGTACGAGTAGGCGCTAAATCTGCGTTACCGGACAAACTATCTTGAAAAAGGGGACCCACAGTTATGTACATTAGATCTCTCAAGTTGATAGAAGCATTCCAATTGCGTACCCGACAAACTATCTTGAAAAAGTGGACCCACAGATCCTTATCAGAAGAGTGAGGTTGGATCTTTCTGACGTAGGAACACATATGCATCTTCAGACAGGACAAACCGTCATATTTAGAAAATGTAGGCACTTTGAATTTAAGGGGAATGACGATCCCAGCAACCAACCCTAGCTCTTCGAAATCCAGCCCAGGTACTTTTTGTACCTCCATGGCTGCCAGCCGATCTTCCAGATTCTTATACTTATCGTCCGCGGGAGGGTACTGCTGCTCAGAGTAATCTTCATCTATTTCTTCTTCTTCCTCTTCAGCCTCAGACTTGGAAGGTACTACAGCTCCTTTCGCTTTACCAACCCCTTCATCAGACATCGAGGGGAAATCCAGGACTCTCCTAGCTTGGTTCTCAAATCTTCTTCCCATAGTGGCCACACCAACTCTTTTCTTTTTCTTCTTTTCTTTTTACTTTTCCTTCTCTAACAGTGCTTTAAGGTCCTCTTGACCCTTTGCCAAGGTCATGAGGAGTTGCTAGAATTGCGAATTATGTGCTTGCAGATCTTTAACCGTCTGCTCTATATCCATCTTGCTGAAATAAACAGCAGAGAGATAAGGAAACCCGGTGTGAACACCTGTTTATTCATATGATGAATGATATGTATTCATGTAATGCATTCAAGTATTCATAAATTCAATTTTGTTGCAAACAAGAAGAACACACGCCATATTAATAAGAAGAAATTTGTTAGTACATAAATGCCCCATGGGCAAAATATTACAAAATTCTAATGTAAAAAGACGTTTCACATCCTTTTCGGTGCTATGTAGGTGTTGAGATTCTGCTCATTGTGGAGTTGAAGGGTAAGTTCCAAAACCTTCTTCTCACTGGCGTAGAAGCTGGCTTCAAAAGTATTTCGTTCTTCCTTGAGCCGTATCCAACTTTTTTGAAAATCTTCCAATGATGTTGGCATGTCTGGATGTAAGAGGGTGTATGGAACCTCTCCTTCCATAACAGGCTCTTTGATCATAGGCAGAATATAGGGGTAAGGCATCATAAGACTCTGGGCGCGGATTCGTACCCACTTGAGGTAAGGCTTAAGGGAGATGGAATTCTTGTGTCCCAGTGTCTTACTATCCACTTTGTTGGGCATCCTCCAAGCTCGGATAAACCTTTGTCGAAGTCCTTGAGCGTCGTTGTCAAAGTTAAAAACCAAGTCTAGAATCAGCATGTCATGAGGGCCATCCCTTCGGGCATACCCAAATTGTCTCAGAGCTAAACAGGGGTTATAGGTAATGCCTCCGCTAATGCCAAGTAATGGGACATTAGGGAATTCCCCACAACAATCAATGATGATGACATTTTCTCTGGACCGAGAACACCAATGAACATCAGAATGTGTAAGAGTCATCAATCGTTGCGACCACCTAAATCCTTGCTCATTCTTCAAGACTGATTGGGGAAGGTAAGAAATAAACCACCTTGCTAGAAGAGGAGTACATCACATGAGAACACCTCTTTTCCTCATTGTTCGTGTGTAAAATGAGTGTAGGATGTACCCAAGCAATGTAGGCACAGGATTCCGAGATATGAAAATTTTGACAGCATTCACATCTATAAGCTGATCAGGGTTTGGGAACAAGACCAACCCATAGATGAGGAGTGCTACAATCTCTTCAAAAGCTTGTAGATCTAGAGAATTCCAACAGTCTTGTGCCTTCTCAAACAGAAACTTTGCCAAGAAACCCTTGATACCACTTCCGGTTTCCCAATGACCTTTGATATCAGATGGTTGCAAGTGTAAGGCTTGAGCAACATCTTCAGGCTTTGGTTCTCTTTCCGTACCATTGTAGGGTAGTTGATGGAGAATAGGAATCCTCAGGAGTTGAGAAAATTCCTCCAAAGTAGGCACTAGCTGATAATCAGGAAATGTGAAGCAATGGTGTAGGGGGTCAAAGAACTGGAAGAGAACTTCCACCATGTCTTCTTTAATGTTGGAGTTGACCAAGATGAGAAGTCTACCATGTTTTTCACTGAAGGGAGAATTCTCTGGAATCTTGGAAGTAAGCTCCTTGAGTTGAAGAGGGATTCTCACAAGGTTGACCTGAATAGTTTTTCTGCGGAGTGACTCCATATCCTACAAAACAGGAACAAAGATGAAGATCCAAACCCTTGAAATGGTTAGTGGATACATATGATGCTTTATGATGTTCATGATGTATGCACAAGTATATGTACAAGCAAATCACACAAGATCCTAGGTTCAGGCTTGCATGGGGTTTCATAGGTAAGTACCCTCTTGAAGTTAGTTGGCTTAACCTGTCCTATAAATAGTAAATGGGTTCTAAGGAGCTCAATATCACTGGATTATTTTCTGTGTTCATTGTTTCAGTTTAGCCACTTAACTGGCGACCGAAATATTCCAAGAAAACAACCCTCAATGAGTGTAGTATCGAGTATCTACCAACTTCGGACTGCACCAAAGTCGGTCATCTCACTACCCCTAATAAGGCCAAGATGGTCAAGTAAAGGTTCTAAAAGTCCATTAGTGCTTCATGACATCACTCAGCGGACCCGTATTCTCTTTGATTGACTCAAAGGCTACCGGTTCCCACAAATATGTCGCACTAATATAGCAATTGCTTCAACCATGTGGGTATACCCCGCGTAGTTTCCACAATGTATTGCTATTTACCTATGAATGTTTCCCAAATCAAGGTAAAGGATTCAAACCCAAGCAATAGAACCAAGTGAAAAGCAATCAAAGCAAACAAGGTAAGCATGTAAAAGTGATCTAAACCCTAAGGTTACCCCACTTTTAAAATATGAATTCCCCAGCAGAGTCTCCAGTTATGTGATACGATGGGAGAACTGACTTGAGGTTTTGCGTTTGTGTTCGCCAATGTTTCGGTTTAGCAAGAGTCACCACCGACTTTTTATTTTATCCAAAGGAAAGGTCAAAAAGCACAGGAAAGACCTTTGAGATGTTTTCTTGGGTTCGGGGGGTAGATTATGAAAAGGGAAGGTGCTAGCACCCTTTTCATCCATGGTTATCCATGGGCTCTTAGTTACTTGTTTAGATCACTTGCTTTTGCTTTTCAATTATTTGAAATGGTGCTTTGTGTGTGGTTTTGAAATATGTTTTGAAAAGAGGCCATCGTTGTGGCAACCTTTGTAATGATTCTTGTTTGAATGTATACAAGGGTGTATTTGTCTTTTGAAAAGATGTTTCAATGTTTGAAAGTTTGAAAGTTTGTTTTGGGAAATGTTTTGAAATTGTGTCGTGAAGTGTGTTTGAAAACAGCAAGGATGTTTTTTAAGTTTTGATCAAGTAACTAAGAGTTGTCTACCCTGTTTTACTCAAAGTTCTTTCCTATATGTTTTTAACCCTTTTGACAGTGTTGTTTTACCATTGTATTTGGTAAACAACCTTGTATTAGGATGTTAAACGGGACGAGCGCGAGTCATTGTATTGACAATGATAGCAATATTGCCAAGTATATTTAGCAATTCTTGAGGGACTAGATCATTTTGTTTAGGCAACCAAGTTAGTGTCATTGAGGGACTATGATCTTTTGTTTTGTTTTTGTTTTGCCAAAGTACTTAGCATGCATACCATGGCCATTTGTTTAGGCAACCAAGTGGAGATACCTTAAGGGTGTTTGTGTGCAAGTGTGTTTATTGCATGCATGATTTTATCTTGAATTAGGATTTTCTATTTCATTGATTTTATCTTGCCATACATATCCTAATTACTAGCATTTACATTTGAAAGCAATAAAAATGCGGAAACGTAAAATCCTACGCTATTACAATATTTAGGGTGTGGGGGATACACACTTGTACATGGGGGTGGTTCAATGAGAAAATGAGATAAAAAAAAGAAAATAAAATAACAAGGGGAAGAAAAAGAGAAAGAGAGAGAGGGCTAGCGCGTTGCTGAGAGGAAGTCAGAAGTTCTGACCCATGCCTACTGTAGGATATCAACCTGTTCGTGAAAATGTATGAGTCAGAACTTCTGACTCTGGTGCCCTGCAAAACAGAAACCTGTTAGTGGGAAGGTCAGAAGTTCTGACCCCCATGCGCTGCAAGATAGAAGTTTGTTAGTGGGGAAGTCAGAAGTTCTGACCCTGCTGGAAACACAATAATTTTCAGAAGTTCTGATATTATTGACAGCAAAACAGGCCTCATAAGTGTTGGCGTCAAAGTCAGAGCTTGGTTTTCCCCCGTGCTAGCCAGAACATCTGCCATTTTATTATTTTTCCACAAAACTGAAGGCATGCCTAGGAAAATCTCAGCAGGTGTCAAAGTGTTTCAGAAGACAGAACCAAAAAGGTCACAAGAAGGTTCTACACTGACTCACTTCCTACTTAAGCATTCAGAGGCATGAAAATCCTCAGAACACGTATAATAACAACATGATAACTACATTGTGTTTATTGAGCATGCAAAGATGATGATGCTTAGCAGCGTGATGAGAGCCAGCAGGTGCTTACCTTGCTGTTGGAAGAAAATCTGTGAGTTGGAGCTAGCTTTAGCTCTGATGGTGTTCTGGACAGGTTCTTTTTTGAATGGGTGGATGTAGAAGATATATGTATGTATGGTCAGAAACTGTATGGGCGTTCTCTAGTCAGGAAGAAAACTAGGTATCAATGAAGTTTGGAGGCAGGAAGTTCAAAGTTATGAAACACTAGGGATTTTGGCAGAGTTTCACAATGTTTTCTTACTAGAGCTTTCTGTTCCTCTTCTAGCAATTTTTATGGATTTTTCTTTGTCCCTTTTTAATGGACAATGGTGTCCTATTTATAGGCAAGGCTTTGTGGATTTTTGAATGTTAAATGGCGCCAATATTATGTAGCAGAGGTTAACTTGTTCTTGAAGGAAGTTCATGAAAAGTTATGATGATGGACAGCTTTTCAGCCTAGGTTAGAACAGTAAGCGAGGATTAAGGAGAAGTGACACCCATAGGCGAAAAGTGGCGCATAGACCCATGCCTAAGCCTGGACGAGGGTGTTACCATGCCACATGTGGAGAGACCCCTTGGGTGAATGCTCAAAAGTGGTTGTGAGCATTAATGAGCATTAAATGGTGATGAGATTTGTCAAAATCAAAAATCTTGTAATAGGAGATTTTGCATCATTACCTAAAACCTGAGCCAACAGTTCTGCTTCACCAAAAAAGAACAATGTAAACCAAGCTCTGACCTTGGCCTCTTGCTGCCTCAGCAAATTCTGAGAGTTTTCCAGACTTCCCGGCATGCTCTTTTGATCTGCCTTTAAAAACTCTAGACTTAGTGATTCTGCTTCAGTATTTTACCCAATTTGCTGATCCCATTACCTTCTAATCCCAGTATGTTCTGAAGGAGTTTCAGGCTTTGTTGCCTTCTTTACACTTCTCTAGCAAACTCTGGATAAACTTTGCGTAACTGCTGAAAGAGCCATGTTCTGACTGAATGTTATATTCTGAGCCCGGTTTGCAACTTCTGGCCGTTTCTGCCTGGAGGTTGGTTCAGAAGCTCTAAAGTGCCATTTTTTTCTTAAACACTTTTCTTTTAGAAAAATTCTAAGTATTTAGAATTTAACTTTTCCAAGGTAAATTTTTTAACTTTTGAGCTTGCAAATGACCATTTTGCTCTTGTAAATAGTTTACTTGGAAAGGAATGATAATTAAGGGCTTGGATTTGTTTAAGAGAAACTCTGAGAATTCAGGATGAATTCCTGAAGGATGAGAGGGCAAATTTTGGGGTACAACACATCCCATAAGACAACAAAAATCCTACACTACTGCCCGGTAAAACCAATCCTTATCCCTGCCAAAAAACCTGCAATACTGCCCTGCAAATCTGCATCATAACAGTCCAACAATTGCACATAATTAGAAAAACAATAACCTAATCCAAAAAGCAATAAAACAGTGCATCAAATTAGTTCAAATGTTATTCCATTTTCCCCTCAAATCTCATCTTTCTCACCTATAAATACAGCAGGGAAGAAACAGTAAAGGAGGCAGCAAAGTAGAGAAACACACAACAACGTCCATCTATAGTAAACACTCAAAAACTCACCTCCAAATCCTCACTAAAGTTACTGCAAAAAAACTTCAACCAATCTCACATAAACTCTCTATCCCTTAACTTTACTATACTTCAAAACCTCTAAACCCTCCTTCTACTTTACCCGACAGACCTTGACTCCTCATTCTACTACCATCCATTCCTCTGCATTTACATCTTTAACAATACCTGCAGAACTCAGAGCAAAACAAACCAACTAGCCTTTGCCTCTAAAAATCCATAACATCCATTCATATATGCAAATTTGCACAATTTCCTCTGTGCAAGTTTCAATCAATTTTCCGCATAAGAGTCCGATAGAGTTTAACACCAAAAATGACACAATCAACGGTAAATTTTTTCAGAAGGAAGAGAAAAGAGTTTCAAGGATTCATACCTGATTTCTATAGAAAATCTCCTTGCCGCTGGTAATTCTTTTCCCCACTGATAATTTCTTTATAGCAAAGTTATTGTATGTTGCTATCTCATGAGAACCGTTTGAGTGTTATTGTTGTCAAGTGAGAAATATGCAAAACATTGAAAACAGAACCGAGCGAACCATTATAGTTGTTATATGTTTGAACTGAGAGTGTAGCAACATAGAGATTAAGGTTTTGTTGTCGAGTTTACACGGAGGGAACTTAGGGTTTAGAACAGAGGTTTGTAGAAAATATTTGTCGTTGTTATCTGAACCGCGTGAGTAAGCGAAGAAGGAATCATGTTGCTATTGTGTTATGGAGAACAAAGGAACAGAGATTAGAAGAGAGGAATCCTGAAGCTGTTGTTTGAGAGAGTTAAGCGTGACGGAGATGGAGGCTGTTTGTGGTTACGGTACTGTAAGAAGAAGCAAGTTTTGTTGTTTATTTACAATTGAAGCAGAGAAAACATGAGGATGAACAGAGGAAGCACATTTTTTTCCATATTGGGAATTGGAGGAAAAGAGGAATAATATAGTTCTTGTTTTATGTGAGTTATTGGAATAACAAAAAAATTAATTTTAACTTTCCCCCTTTCCCAAAAGCGTCGCAACATCTTTTCTCTAATTTAGGGTTATAACAAAACCCTTCCTATTCCCTTCACAAAATTGGGTTTGGGCCTATTTTATTTGGCCCAACCCAATTTTCAAATTTCAGTTTACATATTAGAAGAAGCAAATAAATAAACGAATGAGAACATGGCATAATGGTTGAGGTGCTAGACTGCAAGCATGATGTACCGAGTTCGAGACCCGTGGGGGAATTTTTTCTTTTCTATATTTTTTTTCTTTCTTAACCCATACCTTTTTTTAGTTTTAACAAGTAGTTTTAGGCTTTAACTGATTCAACTTCAGGCCCATTCGAAAATTCACTCTACTTCACCCTATATTTCTATTTCATACCTCATTTTTATAATTAACTTAGTTTAGATTTCATTTAGTAAATTAGAATTTTAAGTTAATTTAGAATTATTTTAAAATCTTCATTTAGTTTAGATTTAATTTAATAACTTTAGAATTTTTATTTGACTTAGATTTAGTTTAGTAACTTTAGAATTTTTATTTAATTTAGATTAATTTTACAATTTTAGAATTTTAGTTTAATCTAGTTTAATTTGACAATTTTAGAATTTTAGTTTAGTCTAGTTTAAGTTAATAATTTAATAATTTTAGTTTAGTCTATTTTAATTTAATAATTTTAGAATTTTAGTTTAATCTAGTTTAATTTAATAATTTAATAATTTTAGTTTAATCTAGATGTATTTTAATAATCTTAGATTTTTTATGTTAATTTAGGTTTAAATTAGTAATCTTAAGATTAATTTAGTCTAACTTTAAATTAGTAAATTTATTATTAACTTATTTTAGATTTGTATTAGTTTAGATAGCCTTAGAATCAATTTAACTTACATTTAATTTAGTAAATTTTAGAATTTTAATTTTGATAAATCTTAGAATTTTAATTTAGTCTAAATAACTTTTGTTTTAGTTATATCTTTATTTTATATTTTTACTTTCTTTTCTATAAAAAAAAACACCAAAAAACAATTTTCTTTCTCTTTTTATTTGCTCGTAGTTTACTATTTTTCTCATTTTTTTCGATTATTGTAATTGCTCAGGGTTTGTAAATACTTTAACTAGGCTCGTTTACTTCATCCCCATCCATAAATTTGTACCCCCATTCCTGAAGAATTTTAATAGTGTAGAATTTTATTTTCTGTACTTTACCGCATTTCCTTATATTGTATAGTAATTAGGCGTGTATGGCGAGATTTAAAATCGACCACTAGACAACCCTAAATCAAGACAAATTAAACTTGAATCAAATACACTTTTTACACGCGCACATTTAGGGTAACCTCGCTTGTTGCCTCTGAAAAACAGTCATGTCCCTCGAATATGGGGCGCTTTAGAAAAGACCCACGATAGAAAAAAGATCGTAGTCCCTTGATGACCCTTCGATGTTGCATTCGTTAAAACGATCTCCGTCCCTTACGATAATTCCTAAAGCGTCTCACAAGTTGCCTTCTATGACTGTAGAATGACCCACGCTTGCCCCTCACATCCAACGATATGGCTCCCTATCAACTAATGGTAGGCAAGCACTATCTAAAGGAGGAAGAAAAGAACAAAGACTTTTTGAGTAGGTAGATTGTTCGTAGTTGCTTGCTCACAAACATTTCAAAACAAACATCTTTCAAACACACAAACACTTTCTTGAAATATTTTCAAATCAACACTTTATATGCATTCTTATAGAGACGAGAATCATTACAAAGTTTTCTCAACAAAGGCATCTTTCAAAAATATTTTCAAACAAACACATTCCTATAAAGCATTTCAAAGTGAGCTAGCAACTAAGAGCCCTTAGATAACTGCGGATGAAAAGGGTGCTAACACCTTTCCTTCTCATAACCTAATCCCGAACTCAAGAAAATTATCAAAAGGTCTTTCCTATTCTTTTTACCCTTTCCTTTATTGGATAAAAGAAAAGTCGGTGGCGACTCTTGATATCCGCAACATTTACGATCAAACGCAAAACATCCAAGTCAGTTCTTCCACCGTATTACACGCTGCTATATGTCCCCTTTAGGCAGCGCTATATTCCAAAAGTGCTCTCTATTGGCCCCTTTAGGCAGCGCTTTTTTCTTGAAAAGCGCTTTCTATTGTCCCTCTTTAGGAAGCGCTTTTTTAGTTCTATTTTAGGTTCCCTTTAGGAAGTGCTTCATTCCAAAAGTGCTCTCTATTGACCCCTTTAGGAAACACTTTTTGCTTGAAAAGCGCTTTCTATTGTCCCCCTTTAGACAACGCTTTCTAATGTATATTTTAGTTCTATTTTAGGCAGCGCTTTCTTTAGAAGTGTTTTCTATTCACCACTTTTGGCAGTGCTTTATTTAAAGAAAGCGCTATCTAATGTCTCATTTAAGAAGCATTTTTTTGTTAAAAGCGATGTCTATTGTGCACGAATTTTTTAATAAAATGGCAGCACATTTTTAGAATAAACTACACAACATGAAAATTCATATATATATATATATATATATATATATATATATATATATATATATATATATATATATATATATATATATATATATAAAGCAGATAGTTTTTGGTATATACACCAAATCTGCATATTACAAATATACATACAACAAATAGTTTTTGATATATATTCCGAATTTAGAATATTACGAATATATATATATACCAACTCTAGGTAAAAAACAATAAACTTGTCTTCTGCATATATCAACAAAGTAACTTGTTATCTCTATATTCTGCACCTATCTAAAACAAAACTAACAAATTAAAAGGCATCAAAATCAAGCTATATAACACATAAAACTTATAACTATGATAATTTAATAGAAACCTTATAAATATTTCTATATACCAGTATACATCAAGATATCATATTTTTATCAAAATTTATCACAAACATTTATAATTCAACACATAAACCTTATAACAATTATAATTCAACACAAATCTCATACACCAAGAAAATTATATTTGTATCAAAATTTGTAAGTGTTATATATCATTAATAATCCATTTTAGGCAAAAATTCACCAAACATGATTACAAACTCCATCAACCCTTAATTCACAACAACTTCCAGAGCTATTCAAATCCAATATAGAACATCACAACAATAAAAATCTCTAAGGACCATAAACTTCGCACAAATGAAAGAAAGACAATACCTTATAAAATTCTCAACTCAATAATGTATTGATATAAATCCTCCTTAATTTCTTCCAGTTGATTTTTCGAGTAATTAGCACACTTTAATTCATCAAATTACTACATAAATAACATAATGTGATTTAGTTACCACTAATTAATTAGATGAAATATCTTTGAAATATTAAAATAAATCCTAACTTATAAATCCATACCATGTTTGAAATCTCTGTTTGATAAAAAAGAATAATTTCTTTCATAAACCTCAATACGGAATAACTGCAATCTATTCCATTAAGCTAACGAGGACACTACACATGGAAAAGTATGAATATATATCAAGGTATATAGTTTAACTAGTTTTATCAAGTAGCATCACTATTATAATAAAAATTGTGAAAAATATACACGCGCTTGTTCCATGAAATGGACTTTGCTTTACTCTTTGATACTCGAGGTTGTCTTTGTGATTGGAATATTTGTATAGCTCTAACCAAATATAAACGAATATTTAGATCAATCTCACATAAATAAATAAATATACACACAAATATTTAGAACAATCTCACATACGTATCAATCATCATCTTTATATCTGGGTATTTTGTTTGATCACCATATACCGAATCTAGATAATATACTATTTCTCTTATAGGATTAATTGCAACCAACAACCAGTGTCCACAGTAAAATTAAACAAAAGTTAGATGAAAATTTTCTACGCAACGTCAAAAAATGAAAAATTATAATAAATGTGAAGAAGTGAAAAACATAAGAGAGGGGGGGGTGAATTGAAAACTTGAAATCAAAAGTGCAGTAGACACGATATTTTTATCCTCGTTTGTTTGATCTAAAACTACTCAAGTCCACCCGCCAAGGCGATTTCGCCTCTCTCCAACGAGGACTTAATTCACTAATCAAAACTTGATTACAATTCTACTTTAACAACTGTTAAAGTCTTCTTAAGTCCAAAACCACAACCCGGTTTTCTCAAGGAAATTCACTAAACAGATAATTGAATAAATGTGTACAATATGTTTTTCTTTACAAAAACAGTATCACAAATTGTGATGTTTCACACAATTTAATATTGAATGTTGATGATGAAGATTGTTTGCAGCTTTACTGACTTTTCACGTTTTGTGCGTAGTTGTTCATTCCACGTAATTATTCTTTATGTGTGCTTTTTATATGCCATGCAATAGTGATATAAGAAGATACTTTTGGTATGTCCATAACGTGAGTTAATGACTTTCCAAACCAGGAGATCTTTGTCTTCTTGTAGCCGTTACTCATGATATTGTATTGAGAGTTTGTAACGCTTCAGAGCTTCTCACATCAGAGGATGAATGTTACCGTTAGATTCCTTTAAAGCTTCTATCAGAACTTTGCAGATCAGAATATCAGAGGTCATATTTCAGCGCTGGTGCATTCAAAAGTTGTAACAGAACTTCATCATATATGCGTGTCACACAGATCTGATCCGTCTGAGTTTTTCATTGTCCTCTAAACTTTTGTGCTTTCATAATCAGAACTTCTGGTGATGTTCTGACAGAACTTCCAGATGCATTAGAACATCTTTTTCACATCAGAACATCCTGCATGAAATGGTACTTTTATTAGCGAGCATATTTGTTCTTTATTATCATGTGTTTGTCATCATCAAAACTCTTACTGGGATGTAGAACTAAATTATGTTCTAACAATCTCCCCCTTTTTGATGATGACAAAAACTAGTATATTTTGATGGAATATAAAGAACAATAATTAAAAGTATCCCCCTGAGTATAATACTCGGCTAACGAGAAAATAAAATACTTCCCTGACGATCTTCTAATTATGAGTCAAAATATTCTCCATTCTTCCCCTTTTTGTCAAGAATCAAAAAGTGGTAAAGACTATGATTGGCTTGCTCTGACAGAAGTGCTTGAAACAGTGTGACATCCTGTTCTTAATACATCTGAGATTCTTTAGAGAGCTTCTGATGCTGTATTTCCATTCTGTTTCAAATGGTTTCAGAGCCAGTAATCTTCTGTTTCTGATTTCCTCTGAAACCTGCGAATATTTTAAATTCTAGGCTTTGGAACATATGCTTTCTTTCCTCCATGTGTAGAGAGCGTCCAGATTCCAGGTGTTAATACTGGAGTTTCAACCTTGCTGTTAAAAATATCTGCAACATAGATGATTTTGTCTTTTGGTACCCATATCTTTCTGGGTCCATGACTGTTAGAGTTTCCAAAATTCTGTTTGAATTTTGGTTTAGTATAAAACGCCTTACCAGCATGTTTTATATCATGTGTTTGCCCAGTGGTGAAGTGAGAATAGAGAGGAGTGTGTTTGATAACCAGATCCTTAACTTTCTTAGGTTGGGATACTTTGCCTTTGTATCATATGCCTATTCTGCCATTCCTGCTAAATCCATAGATCATTGAAGCCATTTTGCTTCTATCTATGTTTTTATCCAGAAACATCTGAAAGCTTTGATCCTATTCCTTTATGATCTTATCAGCATTACTAGGATCCTCTGAGATTATTTCCTTCTGAGAGTTTTGTAAATCATTTTCTAGTTTCGAAATCTTTTCTTTTAACTCAGAGTTTTCTACTCTTAGACTCTCAGTTTCTTCAGAGTCAGAAGCAAGATCCTTTTTCAGGTTCTTGAATTTGACTCTGAGCTACTTATACCTTTCTAAAATTTCACTCAGACTTTCTCCTAGTCCAGCTTTAGTAAAATTAACAGTAAAGACAGGAAATACCTCTTCAGCGTCTGATCCTGATTCTGACCCTGATTCTGATTCAGAAGATTCAGATACATCTAATAAGTTGTCTGTTTGAGATATATTGGCTTGTTCATCTTCTGATTTTGTTCCGTCTTCAGAAGATTCAGAGTCATCCCATGTTGCCATAATACTTTTCTTCTTCTCCTTAACGAACTTCCTTTTATGTTTCTCCTTCTGAAGCCATGTACAATCCCTTTTGTAGTGACCTTGTTTATTGCATTCATAGCAAGTAATGATTTTGTTACTTGATTTTATGTATCCAGAGGATTGTTCAGAGGCATTTCCTATTCTTCTAGAATTTCTGAAATTCTCCTGCCTGTGCTTCCACAACTGATTGATTCTTCTGGATAGAAGGAACAATTCGTCTTCTTCTGACGAGGATTCTCCAGAGTTTTCTGCTTCTTCTTCTTCCTGCAAGATTTTGGTTTCATATTTGTTAGATTTCAGAGCGAGAGACTTACATTTCTTCTGAGGATTATCATCTTCTAACTCTATCTCATGGCTTCTGAGGGAGCTGACAAGTTCTTCTAGAGATATTATGTTCAGATCTTTTGCTAGTTTGAGAGCCATGACCATTGTTCTCCATTGTTTTGGTAAACTTCTAATGATCTTCTTTACATGATCAGCAGTTGAGTACCCATTGTCCAGTACCTTTAGCCCTGCCACCAGAGTTTGGAATCTAGAGAACATTGTTTCAATGGTTTCGTCTTCTTCAATTCTGAAGGCTTCATACTTCTGAATGAGCGCAAGGGATTTGGTTTCTTTTACTTGCATGTTGCCTTAATGCATCATTCTCAGAGAATCAGACATGTTCTTAGATGTTTATCTGTTTGTGATCTTCTCATACTCTGAATATGAGATGGCACTCAATAGAATCGTTCTGGCCTTGTGATGATTTCTGAAGTATTTCTTTTGATGATTTGTTATCCTTTTTCTGTCAATCTTCTGACTGCTTTCATCAACAGGATGTATGTATCCATCAGTTACCACATCCCAGAGGTCAGCATCATAGGCTAGGAAGAAACTTCTGATCATATCCTTCCAGTAGTCAAAATTTTCACCGTCAAATATTGGAGGGCTGCTGCTGATGTTCTGACTTGTTCCCATCATAGTGTTTTCCCCCTTGGATCTTTATCTGACACGGTTAAGTGTTTGCACCCAGATCCAGGTGCTCTGATACCAATTGAAGAAGTGAAAAACACAAGAAGGGGGGGGGGGGGGAGCACAATGACACGATATTTTTATCCTGGTTCGTTTGATCTCAAACTACTCCAGTCCATCCGCCAAGGTGATTTTGCCTCTCTCCGACAAGGACTTAATTCACTAATCAAAACTTGATTACAATTCTACTATAACAACTGTTAAAGTCTTCTTGAGTCCAAAACCACAACCCGGTTTTCTCAAGGAAATTGAATAAACAGATAATTGAATAAATGTGTACAATATGTTTTTCTTTACAAAAACAGTATCACAACTTGTGATGTTTTACACAGTTTAATATTGAATGTTGATGATGAAGATTGTTTGCAGCTTTACCGACTTTTCACGTTTTATGCATAGTTGTTCATTCCACGTAATTCTTCTTTATGTGTGCTTTTTATATGCCATTCAATAGTGACACAAGAAGATACTTTTGGTATGTCCGTAACGTGAGTTAATGACTTTCCAAACCAGGATATCTTTGTCTTCTTGTAGCCGTTACTCATGATATTGTATTGAGAGTTTGTAACGCTTCAGAGCTTCTCACATTAGAGGATGGATGTTACCGTTGAGAGTCCTTTACATCTTCTATCAGAACTTTGCAGATCAGAATATCAGAGGTCCTATTTCAGCGCTGGTGCATTCAGAAGTTGTAACATAACTTCTTCATATAAGTGTGTCACACAGATCTGATCCGTCTGAGTCTTTCATTGTCCTCTCAACTTCCGTGCTCTCATAATCAGAACTTCTGGTGATGTTCTGACAGAACTTCCAGTTGCACTGGAACATCTTTTTCACATCAGAACTTCCTGCATGAAACGATACTTTTATTAGCGAGCATATTTGTTCTTTATTATCATGTGTTTATCATCATCAAAACTCTTACTGGGATGTAGAACTAAATTATGTTCTAACAATCTCCCCCTTTTTGATGATGACAAAAAATAGTATATTTTGATGGAATATAAAGAACAATAATTAAAAGGCTCCCCCCGAGTATAATACTCGGCTAACAAGAAAATAAAATACTTCCCTGACGATCTTCTAATTATGAGTCAAAATATTCTCCATTCTCCCCCTTTTTGTCAAGAATCAAAAAGTGGTAAAGACTATGATTGGCTTGCTCTGACAGAAGTGCTTGAAACAGTGTGACATCCTCTTCTGAATACATCTGAGATTCTTTAGAGAGCTTATGATGCTATATTTCCATTCCCGTTTCAAATGGTTTCAGAGCCAATAATCTTTTCTTTCTGATTTCCTCTGAAACCTGCGAATCTTTTAAATTCCAGGCTTTGGAACATATGCTTTATTTCCTCCATGTGTAGGGAGCATCTAGAGTACAGGTGTTAATACTGGAGTTTCAACCTTGCTGTTAAAAATATCTGCAACATAGATGATTTTGTCTTTTGGTACCCATATATTTTTGGGTCCATGACTGTTAGAGTTTCCAAAATTCTTTTTGAATTTTGGTTTAGTATAAAACGCCTTACCAGCATGTTTTATATCATGTGTTTGCCCAGTGGTGAAGTGAGAATAGAGAGGAGTGTGTTTGATAACCAGATCCTTAACTTTCTTAGGTTGGGATACTTTACCTTTGTATCCTATGCCTATTCTGCCAATCCTGGTAACTCTATAGATCATTGAAGACATTTTGCTTCTATCTATGTTTTTAGCCAGAAAATTCTGAAAGCTTTGATCATATTCCTTTATGATCTTATCAGCATTACTGGGATCCTCTGATATTATTTACTTCTGAGAGTTTTGTAAATCATTTTCTAGTTTTGAAATCTTTTCTTTTAACTCAGAGTTTTCTAATCTCAGACTCTCAGTTTCTTCAGAGTCAGAAGTAAGATCCTTTTTCAGGTTCTTGAATTTGACTCTGAGCTGCTGATACCTTTCTAAAATTTCACTCAGAATTTCTCCTAGTTCATATTTAGTAAAATTAACAGTAAAGTCAGGAAATACCTCTTCAGCGTCTGATCCGGCTTCTGACCCTGATTCTGATTCAGAAGATTCAGAGACATCTAATAAGTTGTCTGTTTGAGCTATATTGGCTTGTTCATCTTATGATTCTGTTCCGTCTTCAGAAGATTCAGAGTTATCCCATGTTGACATAAGACTTTTCTTCTTCTCCTTAACGAACTTCCTTTTATGTTTCTCCTTTTGAAGCCTTGGACAGTCACTTTTGTAGTGATCTTGTTTATTGCATTCATAGCAGGTAATGATTCTATTACTTGACTTTCTGTATCCAGAGGATTATTCAGAGTCATTTCCTATTCTTATAGGGTTTTTGAAATTCACCTGCCTGTGCTTCCACAGCTGATTGATTCTTCTGGATAGAAAGAACAGTTCGCCTTCTTCTGATGAGGATTCTCCAAAGTTTTCTGCTTCTGCTTCTGCCTTCAAAATTTTGGTTTCATATTTGTTAGATTTCATAGCGAGAGACTTACATTGCTTCTGAGGCTCATCATCTTCTAACTCTATCTCATGGCTTCTGAGGGAGCTGACAAGTTCTTCTAGAGATATTATGTTCAGATATTTTGCTAGTTTGAGAGTCGTGACCATTGGTCTTCATTGTTTTGGTAAACTTCTGATGATCTTCTTTACATGATCAGCATTTGAGTACCCTTTGCCCAGAACCTTTAGCCCTGCCACCAGAGTTTGGAATCTAGAGAACATTGTTTCATTGGTTTCGTATTCTTCCATTCCGAAGGCTTCATACTTCTGAATGAGCGCAAGGGCTTTGGTTTCTTTTACTTGCATGTTGCCTTCATGCATCATTCTCAGAGAATCAAACATATTCTTAGATGTTTCTCTGTTTGTGATCTTCTCATACTCTGAATATGAGATGGCACTCAAGAGAATCGTTCTGGCCTTGTGATGATTTCTAAAGTCTTGATTTTGATGATCTGTCATCCTTTTTCTGTCAATCTTCTGACTGCTTTCATCAACAGGATGTATGTATCCATCAGTTACCACATCCTAGAGGTCAGCATCATAGGCTAGGAAGAAACTTCTGATCATATCCTTCCAGTAGTCAAAATTTTCACCGTCAAATATTGGAGGGCTGCTGCTGATGTTATGACTTGTTCCTATCATAGTTTTTTCCCCTTGGATCTTTATCTGACACGGTTAAGTGTTTGCACCCAGATTCAGGTGCTCTGATACCAATCAAAAGCGTAGTAGACACGATATTTTTATCCATGTTCGTTTTATCTCAAACTACTCCAGTCCACCCGCCAAGGTGATTTCGCCTCTCTCCAACGAGGACTTAATTCACTAATCAAAAATTGATTACAATTCTACTTTAACAATTGTTAAAGTCTTCTTGAGTCCAAAACCACAACCCGATTTTCTCAAGGAAATTCACGAAACAGATAATTGAATAAATGTGTACAATATGTTTTTCTTTACAAAAACAGTATCAAAACTTGTGATGTTTTACACAGTTTAATATTGAATGTTGATGATGAAGATTGTTTGCAGCTTTACTTACTTTTCACGTTTTGTGCGTAGTTGTTCATTCCACGTAATTCTTCTTTATGTGTGCTTTTTATATGCCATGCAATTGTGACACAAGAAGATACTTTTGGTATGTCCATAATGTGAGTTAATGACTTTCCAAACCAGGAGATCTTTGTCTGCTTGTAGCCGCTACTCATGATATTGTATTGAGAGTTTGTAACGCTTCAGAGCTTCTCACATCAGAGGATGGTTGTTACCGTTGAGAGTCCTTTACAACTTCTATCAGAACTTTGCAGATCAGAATATCAGAGGTCCTATTTCAGTGCTAGTGAATTCAGAAGATGTAACAGAACTTCTTCATATAAGTGTGTCACATAGATCTGATCCATCTGAGCCTTTCATTGTCCTGTCAACTTCTATGCTCTCATAATCAGAACTTCTGGTGATGTTCTCACAGAACTTCCAGTTGCATTAGAACATCTTTTTCACATCAGAACTTCCTGCATGAAATGATACTTTTATTAGCGAGCATATTTGTTCTTTATTATCATGTTTTTGTCATCATCAAAACTCTTACTGGGATGTAGAACTAAATTATGTTCTAACAAAATGAAGTTAGAATGAAAATCTAACCCATGGTCAGTATTATATGGTAAAAGAAACAACTTTTTTGTATCTTTGTTGGCCATAAATACACCGACTATGTAGTCTTTGATTTCATTTAGATTTTTTTGATTTCCCATGCGTTGATACGGTAGGGAGATAAGAAAGAGAATCTTGCTTCCAATTGATGCGGTCACAACAATTTTTCATACAAGAACCTTAAATAAAAACATAATTAACATTAGACTATTTATTAAAATGAGTAAATAAATTGTTTAATTAATTAATTAAACTTAATTAGAGTACCTGATATATGTATTGATAACACCCGTGCCTAATTCAACATGATTAAAAATATGATCCATCTCCTCTTCAGCAATTGATTCCGAATAATGAAAACCAAAAATACTTTCCTCCATAGGTATATAACGATTGGAAGACATCCATTTTTTATCCATGGTTTTACTACTAAGTAAGCTAAACAAAAACACTAATTATTCACACAACTATAGCAAAAGAACTACTAATTACCTGTAGAGAAGTCAACAACTTCTTGAACCACACACTGTAAGATTCTTGGAAACGATCAAAAATTCACTCTTCATAAGAGAAGTCGGAGGTGCAGCCTGGCAGCAACTATAAATAAACAATTAGGTTCACTAATTCCATTTAAAATATGTTCAAAACAAAATGGGAAAGCAACCAATGTTACAACCAAAATTATTATTTCAAACCAAACGATATAAAACAAAAGATGTCATCAAAATCTTCGAAAATGACTCAAACAAATTGGCGTCTAAATCAAGAATCTGTTATAACTGCAACCTATACCATTTTTCCCGTAGTACATATTTAGTATATAATAACTTGACTTTAATTTGAATTACAAGATAACATAAGGCAATTTTAATTTATATAGACAGAAAAGCATTGATATTAGGGTTAAATAAGTTTTTGGTCCCTCTAAATATCTCAAATTTCATTTTTAGTCCCTCTAAAAATTCTCTTCAAAGAATGGTCCTCCTAAAAATTAAATTATAACTTTTGGTCCCTCCTGCAATTTAGCGATGGTTTTTACAACTTCGAGATAATTTTAGCGGCGGTTTTTATTTAGCGACGGAATTAGAGACCATTTTAGCTACCATTTTGTCAGGAGGGACCAAAAGTTAAAACTTAATTTTTAGGAGGACCATTCTTTGAAAGAAAAATTTAGAGGGACTAAAAATAAAATTTGAGATATTTAGAGGGACCAAAAACTTATTTAACCCTTGATATTATTATTAACATTTATGAAGTCATTGAGCATTTTGTTAAAGCTGCAGTATATTGTATCTAATTTCTTAAGTTTATTAGGTGAGGGTAAACAAGAATACCTAGATTCGAGTCGCTCCGATAACTTCAGTGAAGCTCTCGTCAATTGAGTTAAAGTTGAGAGCAAAATGAAAGCGATAATTGAAGAAGAATGGTGATGCAACTTTGATGTTGACCAGAGAAAAACGTAACGAGAATTTGCGGCGGAATCGAGTGACCATATTCAGGGCTAGTCAAAAACAGAAAAAGTTGAACCCACTCTTAATAGACGTTCGACGAAATCAAGATAAGGGGTTAGCTTACCTCAAACGCGTTTCATTTCAGCCCCGAGATATCACCATGTGGAAGCGAATCGTGTGGAGGAGTGACCTATGAATGGAGGCGAAGGCAGTAGCTTGCGTGAGTGATAGATACTGGGTGATGGTTAGCCGTGCGACTTGATGATGACGTTAGAAGTTCCAACGGCTTCCATTTGTACGTTCTTGTTTGAAATTCAGTTTAGAATTTTGTTTTTGTTTTTGTTTTTAGAGTTTAAGCTCTCAAAAGATTGAGTGAGTGAAAGAGATGAACGAGTGAAAGGAGAATAACAAGGGGGAAAGGAAAAAGAGAATTTGTTTTAGAAGTTTTGGTATATTTTTGGGATTTAGTTTTTAGAAATTAATGACCTAAGGCAGCGCATTTTGAAGCATTGTCGTATGTATTGCCTTTAAGCAGCGCTTTCTAAAGAATGGACTTTAGCAGCGCTTTTCAGAAGTGCTTTCTAAAGCTAGTCTTTAGCAGCGCTTTTTCTCAAGTTTTAATTTTTTTTTGAACTTATAGCAGTGCTTTGGGAAAAAAGCATTGTCTATGGAGTGCTATCTAAACGGCCTATAAAAGCGGTTTTTAAAAGCACAGTCGTATGTATGACCTTTAGCAGCGCTTTCTAAAGTTCTCCTTTAGCAACGCTTTTTCTCGTAGTTTAAAATTAGTTTTGTTAAACTTATAGCAGCTCTTTTCGAAAAAAGCATTGTCTATGGGGTGTTGTCTAAAACAAATTTTGGCGTAGTGATTGTACCAACAACATGCGTTATATCTGGTCTTGTACATACCATTGCATACATCAAACTACCCACAACAGACGCATAAGGAATATATTTTATATCAAATGCTTCATCTTCACTTGAAGGACTTTAATTAGAACTCAACTTGAAATGACTTAGGAGTGCTTACCACCTTAGAGTTTTCCGTTTTGAATCTTTGCAACAATTTTTCGATATAATGTTCTTGTGACATCCAAAGTTTCTTCTCTTTTCTGTCACACATGATTCTAATGCCAAGAATCTGTTTAGTTTCTCCCATGTATTTCATGGAAAATGACTCTCCCAACTGTTTTTTTAATCTGTTAATGTTAGAAATATTTTTCCCTACAATAAGCATATCATCAACATATAACAATAGGACAATACAGTCATCATTAAAAAATTTGTAACAAAGACACAATGATTTGATGTAGTCTTCTGGTATTCTTTATCACACATAACATACTCAAACTTCTAGTACTATTGCCTTGGAGCTTGCTTGAACCCATGTAGATTCTTTCTCAATCTACAAACATGATCTTCTTTGCCTTTAACTTGAAAACCATCGGGTTTTTTCATGTAGATCTCTTCCTCCAAATCACCATGAAGGAAAGTCGTTTTCACATCCATTTGCTCAACCTCTAAATCAAGAGTAGCAACTAAACTCACCACAATTCTGATTGATGACATCTTTATAATTGATGAGAAAATCTCATTAAAATCAACACCCTTTTCTTTACAGAAAATCTCATGTTTAACTCGATAAATCCACTTGTTTTCCAAGGCCGTTTTACCTTTAGGAAACATGACTAAATCATAAGTGTGATCATCATGCAATGATTTCATCTCGTCATGATTGCATCCAACCACTTTTGATTTTCATCACTTTCTATGGCCTCTTGTAAACACTCAAGTTCACCCTCATCTGTCAAGGTCACATACTCATCAGAATTATACTTCGTAGAAGGTTGTCTCTACCCGATATACCCCCTAAGTTGAACTTGAGATGGCTCTAGAGCTTCACCAAGATTCGTATCCTGTGTCATATCAATTTCCCCTTCATTATCATCATTAGTTGGAATATTTACCTCTTCTCCAAATTGTTGATCATCAACATAATCATATGGATCACCATTATGATCATCACCACCAATAGCATCTAGATTATGATTAGGTAACCAAACTGGATTAACATTAGACAAACTGATATCTTTCTTGGGTGTAGTCTTCTCTACCTTATCAATGTCTTCAATATTTTGGTCTTCCATAAATAATACATCGCGGATTTGGATAAGCTTCTTCCCTACAAGATCATACAACATGTAACCAAACTCATTGAAATTCTGGCACGCACACAATAACAGAAGTCAAGACAGATGTCTAAGCAACACATAATGTCACAACAAATGTAACGACATCTACTGGAAAAACAAAAAACAATAACAAAAATGCAAAAATATAACTTGTAGAATGTAAATAACACAAGGATATGTTAACCCAGTTTGATGCAGCTCAGCTACTCTGGGGGCTACCAAGCCAGGAAGGAACTCCACTATAAGTAGTACTACTTCAAAGCTAAACTCCCTCATTTACAACTTCTCGTATAATCCCTACCCAATGCAACTTCTACCTAGGCACCTCCTATATATGAGAAATCTCCATCTCACTTCCAATCACCGCATTGACATCAAACTCCCAATCACAGGGAAAGACAATCCCAATTCCAAGAACTTCCAGGAAGAACATACTATCCAATTACAAATACTTAGTTTGCTTAAAAGCTTCGCTAAGGAAAATACTCAACTCGTGCCTACGGGATTTGAGTGAAAACAATAGCTTGATGAACTAGCAACAATCAATTAACTCAAATGTATCAAAGATACACAAGGGCATACATAATAAACACAGAGAACCTAAGGAACTACCAACCCTAAACCCTTATTTATTCACAAGGTTTTACAATAAAAATTATGATTAAAACTAGGTCTTGGATGACTCCTTATATAGGCTTCTACAGTTGGGATTAGACTGGCTTGGATTCTTCAATCAACTCCAATCTTCAGTTGAAAAATCTATGCAGAATATTCTCCACAAAAATAGAAACAATCTTGATAAAAAATTTCCTAAAAAGTCTCAATCAATCCTTTTTAGTAACCAATCAAATATGCACTTGTTTAAAACAAAATCCTTGATTGGAATGCGCTTATAATGAGTACAGAATATTCCAGATACTCATATATTCAAATCTTCAAGGATATCCAAAAGCAGCATATGCTGCATCAGACTAGGATGTCACAACATCTTCTGCGACATCTGTCAAAAAACCTCATAACAGCAACACTGTTATGACAATTGATAAACTCTTTGTCGTTGTCATTTCTGATTTTGACAATCACACTCATCTTCTCTTCTTGAATGCATTGAAACAGATCTTTGAAGACTTCAAAGGTATCTAATTTTTCTTTGAGAAAACTCATCCAAGTATAGCCTGAATAATCATCTGCAACTATAAAGACATACCTTTCCCCTCCTAGGATCTCTATCTGTAATGGTCTCATTAAATCCATGTGAAGAAGTTCCAAAACTTTGGGAGTAATCTGATGTTACAACATTTGGTGTAACATCATGATTTTTTTTTGTTTTCACAATTATCATAGACTTCTTCTTCTTCAACATTGATCTCTGGCATATCTCTAATGGCTCCTTTAGATATGTATTCCTTAATTCTTTTGAAATGAAGATGTCCAAGTTTTTGGTGCCATAGCTTTACTTCATCCTTTTTGGTTGTTGAACATGTGGAAGAGTAAGCAACTATTTGAGATTCCCATAAGTAGTAGTTATCTTTGGACCTGATACCTTTCATTAGTATATCTTCTTTCTCATCTTTGACCAGACATTCTGATTTTAAGAAGTTGAATAACAAACCTTGGTCCCATAGCTAACTAATGCTAATAAGATTAGCAGTCAATCCTTTGACACACAACACATTTTCTAACCTATGACAACCATTACACATCATATTTCCAACTCCTTTGATCTCTCCATTAAAACCATCACCAAATCTAACAGAACCTGTAGTATGAGGCTTGACATCCACCAACATCTTCTAGACCCCTATCATATGTCTAGAGCATCCACTATCAAAATAACAGTCTTCACTAGTGGAGTTTCTCAAATAAGTATGAGCTATTAGAATAACATCCCTATTTTCAACACTCCTTTTCTTGCTCACTTTCTTAGCCTTGTAATGAACTGAAGATTTTTTATCTCCATATAATTTGAAGCAAAAAGGCTTTTATTACCATGCTCACCACAGTAGTGACATCTCCAAGTAGATTGAGGTTGATTTGACAATTCACTTCTTCTGTTAGGATGTTATAACATGTGGTTGAACATGTTGATCTCTTTCTTCTTCTCAAAAGGAAAGATCTTTTCTTCTGACATTTTTCTCAGTTTATTATCAAATTTTTAATGAACCATGGTATGTTCATTCTCTCTCACTATATTTATGGAACAAATCAAGTTATCAATCTTGGAATTTAAGCGTGTTACCTTAATTTGAAGATGAGAAATGGTACTAAGGAGTTGCTTCCTTTCTTTCTCCAAATCAGTAAGGATTTTCCCCTGCTCTTCCTCTTTCTTGAGGCACTTCACACCTGTCACAAGTATCCTTGTAGGACACATCTAGGTCTTTATAAAGACCATTCTCATCACAAGCTTCAACTTCATCTACCCATCTTCCAGATAGAGCCAACACAAGCTTGACAATCTCATAATCGTCTTCATCTTCTGACTTATCATCATCAGACCAAGATGCAGTGAAACCCTTTTGCTATTTCTTAAGGAAGTTGGGACATTCAGGTCTAATATGATCATATCCTTCACATTCAAAGAATTAAATACCTTGTTTAGACTTGAATTCTCTTCCGGTCTTGTTTTCTTTTGAGAATCAAGATTGTTACTGATGTCATATGAGATGTTCTTGACATCTGGTCTTCCTCTTATGTCCAATATTTTTTCATACCTTATTGAATTGATTCCAAAGTAGAACAATGGTATTAGACAGATCCTCATCAATATTCAGCTCAGCTTGACCTTTATCATTTTCAACATTAGATATAAAAAGCTATGCCTTTGTTCTTTTTCTCTACCTTGTCACCAATAGCCAACTCAAATGTTTGAAGTGACCCAATAAGTTCATCAACTCTCATGTTGTTGATGTCTTGAGCTTCTTCAGTTGTTGTGACCTTCATATCAAATCTCCTGGGCAAGGTGATAAGTGGTTTTTCCACCTTTATTTAGAGTTGATTTTTAATTATAGTTTCTTTATTTTGCCAAGTGTTTTAGTTTAATCTTCTATGTTTTGTGCATTGGTTGTATATTTTGTTGTTTTAAGGCTCATAGAAATAAATCCACAAAAATTAGTGTGAAAAGTGCAGAATTCAAAGTTTCAGAGGAAGTCTCAAAGCTCAAGATACATGGTACCTAACACGGCCACCCATTTCGCTTGACACGGGCCGTGTCAGGAGATGATGCTAAGCAGGCGGTTTGAGAGGCATATGCAGAGGCTGACACGGGTACCTGTGTCAGCTGACACAACCCGTGTCAGTTGATGCAACTCATGTCAGAAGGTCTAGGCGAGAGGGTTGTTGGTGAGATGGTCAGAAAACGACATGGGTGCCCGTGTCAGGTGACATGGCCCATGTCGTCCAGGACACTGATTTTGAGAATTTTTGTAATTTCCCTAATTATTCATTATGAGAATATACACATTTATGTGGAGTTGTTAAGAGCAACTAAGTGGATTAGTTAGAATCATAGATGTTTGTTAGATGTAACTTTATGGCATAGTGGTAAACAATACTTAAGTTGGAGGGCATGTTGGACTTTAAATATGATAGCATGAATCTTAAGGGCATGTTTAGTGGGAAGCATAACAAATTAGATTTTTAAGAGTAGAAGGTGGAGAGGGAGAGAGAGTAGAAACCATGTCTCTCATTTGCAAACCCATTTTAGTATTCATGGAACAGCCTCCACATAAAAGGTAATATCACTAAGTTCACAACTCCGATCGAGATGGTTTCAGACTTTTCGGAAATCTGACAAAATTCTATACAATTTGAATATAAGATTTGTCTTCTGCATGTTTGTGATCAGAGAGATAATCACGTTTGAAGTTGGGGGTCTGAAGCTGATTTTTGTTGTACGAGTTCTTTGAGCATCCTTCAATCATCAAGTCATAACCTTTTACTTGTAGCTCCATTTCAGGTAATTCTTGAAGTTCTGAAATCTTGACGAAATTCCCTTCATTTTGATTTATAATTTCAAGATCATAGCTTATGTGTTGAAGGAGAAAATTGACTTTGAAGTTGGAACATACTTGTTGGAATGGGTATTGTAGGGGTTACGGATTTCTTGTTGATGGAGATGGAGTTTTGGGAAAGAGAAGAGTTCAAATGCTTCTTGGATGTCATCTTAAGCGCTAGTAATCCATGGTGAGTTCCATAGCTATAACTTGGGGTAAAATTTGGGATTTTGACAAGAATTGGGGTTAAGGGTTAGGTTGAGAAAATTGTGAATACATATTGACTTTTAATGTTGAATAACATGTTCCTAATCTGAAAATTGGTGTTGTATACTTTGGATATGTGAATTGAAGTGAGAATTGGGTTTTGGAATCCAAAAATAGAACTGATGATGTTCTGGTTTTTGTGTCCTGTGCAGACAGCGCTTAGCGCGCCTGTCTAATAGTTAAAATTTTGGAAATTTGCAGACGCGCTTAGTTCGACAATCCCGCTTAGCGTGCCCTACTGGGACTTGAGAAATTAAATATTTTGTAGAGCGCGCTTAGCATAGGAGGTTCCTCTTAGTGCGCTCTCCTGAACAGAATTGTATTATTTAACCCCTTGAGTGCAGTCTTGTACCAAAGCGTGTATCAGACGCCTCTTTGGTCTCATTGATGGTTTGGTAACATGTTGTGTGATTTGTATTATTTGTGTGATCCTCAATTAGATTGCGATATGAATAATACTATTGATTGTTATATACAAAGGTTGAAAAATACATTATGAAATATGTTATGTTGTGAATGCTTAATCACATATTCTATGATGATGAATGATAATGCATGTGTATGATAAAAATGTATTATTATTTGATATGCGATGTTATGTGAACATTGTGATTTCCCGTTCATTATGGGCTAGACGATTCGTATGTAATTTCATGTGTGGCTTCATTGTGCTTTTATGCACTTGGAACAGAGTACTGATAGGGCAAACCTGGACATGGCATCCAGTATAGGCTAATCATGTGTGCTCTGTATGTATTGTTCTTGTATGCGCTTGGAATAGGGTACTGACAGGGAAAACCTATACATGGCATCCAGTATAGGCTAATATTATATGCTCTATATGTATTATTCTTGTATGCACTTGGAACAGAGTACTGATAGGGAAAACATGGACATGGCATCCATTATAGGCTAATCATGTATGCTCTGTATGTGTGTATACTTGAATCGGAGTAGGCCCGGATGCTAGAACATAAATCGCTCATGACTTAGACCTTATAGAGTATTGACAGGGAAAACATGGACATGGCGTCTAATTTAGGCTAATCATGTGTGTTCGGTACGTCATAGCACCTTAGCTACCATTGTGACGCGCTTGTGTGGGTCCTTGTGCAGTGTTCTACCAGCAGTTAATAACATCGCGTGCTTGGTATGGTGGGATTTTGATGCCACGTAGGCAATATCACTTTGTGTATTTCTAATTCACCTCTAATGGTTCCATGTAGGCAATACCATTAGGCTTTCTCCCGATGGGATCATGTTGTCGAAATGGCGTTTTTGCATCGACAATTAATCATATACGTTTGGATGACAGATAAGTTGTGATGTCTTATCGGCAATGTCACTCTTGGACTTATCAAGGATAGAATTCCACTTAGGAATGATCTAAATCATTGTGCTATAACTGGGGCAAGTCTTTCGATGTGATTCACGGGTGGAACTCACCGAGGGTGTGAAAGTGTAACCTGAGCAGGGGCAAGTAAACTTACTTACAGATTCCTCGTACACGGGTACAGGTCTGCATACTTGGTTGTTTTTTTATTATGTGTTTGTTTTTTGCTCATTGGATAGTTATGCAACTTCCAATGATGGTGTACCACTGTTATGTATTTGTACTTAGTTATGAGGAAAACCACGGATTCGCGATCAATCCGTTCTGATGCATGTACCATGTAGAACTGAGTGAGCCCTTAGAATAGGGGGACTCACTGAGATTTAGTAATCTCACCTCAATCCTCTTATTATTTTTCAAGTACATTTTATAAGTGTAGAATTGCTATATGGTCAATTTTAAACACTACAGAAGAGCAGAAGGCAGGAAGACCTTGTAGAAGATATCATTCTACTATGCAATGTTGAAGAAAAGCTCATTGTATATGTTCAGTTTTAGAATTTTGTTGTATACATTTTAAATTTCTTGTCTTTTCCAGCTATTTGTATGTTTCTTCGTACCATAACTAACATCACTGCATATTATTCTAGACATATATGTATGAGACGTTACAATTGGTATCAGAGCAGGTCGATTCTTGTCCCTACCATGAAACATCACAAACAATTCTCTTCTCTCTCATACATGTGTGTTGCTATCCTGATTTCCACTATCGTAGTATTCATTTGTTGAGTCTGTCCATCTTACTGGTTGCATATGCGATGGATAAAATCATGGTGGAGCCACCACAAGGATGCATAAGATCCGTAGCGACTCAAGCTGAAGTAGTACAAACCTATTGAGATTATCAAGCATGAAAGGGACGTTTTATGTAGAATAGTTGGTAGCCCAACAGTCGTGGTAAGGTTTAAGACAATAGGAGTTCCTAAGATTTCGATTGGATGAAGTGAAACTTTTTCTGGATCTCGATAGCAGTAAAGGAATCTCATGAGGGTCTTTAGTGGGATTATTGTAAGATATTCTATGATGGGGCGGAGTTTGAAACTATTGGAAATTCACTGCCCAACTCTGGTGACAGTGGTGGATATGACTGACGAATTACTTAGATGAATACTATGATAGTGGAAATCATTTTGGTATGACGTAAGCTGTTTGTGGATTACCAACAAAGGATTGGTAGAAGTAATATAAATGGTGACCTCTAATAGGGCATATGTTAGATACCTGATTAGAGGAGGTGCTATTGTATCTTTGTTCTTTCTAACCTATGATTAAGTCCTAGAACTATGCTAGGCGACAATTGAAGCAAGTAAAAGTGTGAGATATAGTAGCCTAAGTTTCCTGCTAGTTGTGATTCTTATAACCCCGAGTGATTCCATAGAACTACGCTTAGTGTTAGGTATATAGATGGATGGAAACTAGTGTCTATCCAGAGCATCCACGGAATGATCAAAGTTGTATCAGCTATTTGGAACCATGGTATTACTTTAGGGAGGAATTACCCTTAGAATCTCTTATCGATGCATCGTGCAAGCAAGTACACACATGGTATAATCTTTTGAGCTGAAATTCTTATCTGATCTTATCCTGCTTGTTATGTTCTGAGTAAGTAAATCCTGAACGTGTGACACTCTTAGGTTTTTGTATCCTAAGGAGTGTGGATGGAAGGTTTTGAAGAGAGATGACCTCAATGGAGAGTTGTTCGGACATATGGCGACCGTGACTATAGGATACAGGTGGAGATCATTATACGCTCCAGGGTAGGTTACGTGAGATCATGGCCTCATAGTTGGACCACCATGTTAGTACTATCAGATAGGTATAATGCCACAATATCGCTATCATGCACGAAATCCGACAGATGTGGGACAATGTTAATCTGGAACATAAGGTAAGTTTCTGATTTGGTATTCGTGAGACACGGACCCGAATTCTTATGAGGTAGGTGTAACGAGGATCCATATGTTGTGATGGATCAAGTTTAGTTACCATTCTTAAGAGGAACCCGAGTGGTTGTTGTTGCGTGGGCAATATCAGATGATGCCTTATAGATGTTTCTAGTTTCATGGAGTGGTAAGTAATGAATATGCAAGAATTCCAGAGATGGAATTGATGTTCGACGTTATATCTTAGCCGTGTGTGGTATGGCTATTATCGAGCATTGGTGATCAGTGTTGGAATAGACGAAGTATATTTTAGGATAGCCAGATATGAAATGTATCTAGGGGAGTATTTGTATACTCTCAGGAGTGAAGCAATGTCATTCTCGGTAAGCAGAAACACATTGGATTTAGAGTGTCGATAAATTTCAAAGGAGGATATTCGAAGCACAAAGTATAATTCCTTGAATTGTGATCATGCTCTAGACATTAGAACATTGCATTTGGAAATGCAATCGAGGAATTCAGTTTAGTGATAGTTTCAGAAACAATGAGGCGTTATAATGGGATGCATCTAGAAACTCTTAGTGGGGAACTATAAGTGCATTAAATAAGAAGGATCTTGAGGTTGTGCATGTATTGGACTTTATGGTTAAAGGAAGGCGTATGAGGATGCATTGGTTTGATGGATCAGTCGATAATCCCAAAGGTAATATGAGGCGTTACTAACCGCATTAGACGACTGCTTAGGAAAAGTGTAGTTGCGAAAGGATTATTTCATTGCTTAAGATACATGAGTTATCAAAGGTGTTATTACACTAAGAGTATGAAGTTGTATGATAAGGAAGGAACTATGGGAATTTGTCAGCGTTGTCATATTTGTTGTATGATGTGGAAGTCAGTGGGATGGAATGAACTTATTTTCATTAAGCGTTTGACCTTATACATTCCGTAGCCAAAATGTGTGACCAATTTGTATTTGTGGACTTAGCCAAGACTAATGGAATCAGTAGTGGCCTTATTTTGGAATAACTCAATATTAAGGAGATACTCACTGAGCAATGTTTTTTTCATCCTAGTCTCTTGAGGATCCACCTTAATCTAGATAGATGTTGTTAATGGACGGTCTTATAGGAGACTTTATGGTTGGTATGTGGTAAGATGGTCATGAGTCAACGATTGAGCTTGTGATCACTGAGAACTGAGCAAGTACAAGGTTTTTCTTGAAGTACACTCTTCATGAATGTGCCTTTTGCACTTATGCGCAAGCTCGGAATCTTGGATGATGGCTTTAAGTTAACTATTAGAATTCACCCTTTGTCAATGAGACGTGTGTGGAATTGTTGGATATCAATGTTATAGCCGTAAGAATGTGTATCCTTGTAGAATTCAGTGGAAATGTTTTGTATAATTTGAAGTGATAAGCTTTATGGTGTGAAGAAGGTAGACTTGGAATAAGTCAATTTGAACATGAAGGAATAAGAGTTCAGGATCAAAGAATTCGTCCAGCATCTGGAGGACATTGTTTGGACTTGTGTGGAAGAGAATCAGAAATGTTGTTATTAGAACGAGATGCTGCAATAGAAATGTATGGATTTGAGGTGATGCAAGTGAACCAAGGGGGAGGAAATTGAATCAGTGGTATGTGCAAGCAAGGATGCGCTTGACTTGAGGATGAGGAATGTATGACCAGAATGGATTGCCAGGAATTTCGAAGATGTGAAGACTCGGCGTGAATAAGTAAAGATCGGGAACCTTGAACAGATTATTTCTCAGGTATGTTATGGAAAGATGTTGGGAGATACATGTTGTGTGAGGATTTAGGATTCAAGTCAATATTTTTATGACACAAGTGTAGCAAAGATATGTGTTTTCTTGGATAAAACAGTTTTCAGATAAAATCGCAAGGTTTAGTCAAAGAGAAGTGTAAAGGAAATTCGTACCCTCGTTAGAAGAAGGTGTAAGGAACCTGTTGTAATGGAGATTTAAGGGAATTTGAGGGTGAATTCTAATTAAAGGGGGAGAATATAATATCCCAAATTATTCATTATGATAATATATATAGTTATGTGGAGTTGTTAAGAGTAACTAAGGGGATTAGTTAGAATCATAGATGTTTGTGAGATGTACCTCTATGGCATAGTGGTAAATAACACTTAAGTTGGAGGGCATGTTAGACTTTAAACATGATAGCATGAATCTTAAGGGAATGTTTAATGGGAAGCATAACAAATCACATTTTTATGAGTAAAAGGTGGAGAGGGTGAGAGAGTAGAAACCATGTCTCTCATTTGCAAACCCATTTTCGTATTCACGAAAAAGCCTCCACATAAAAGGTAATATCTCTTAGCTCACAACTCCAATCGATATGGTTTCAGACTTCTCAGAAAGCTGACAAAATTCTATATGATTTGAATATAAGATTTGTCTTCTACATGTTTGTGATCAGAGAGATAATCACGTTTGAAGTTGGGGGTCTGAAGTTGATTTTTGTTGTACGAATTCTTTGAGCAACCTTCAATCTCTAAGCCATAACTTTTTACTGGTATCTGCGTTTCAGTTAATTCTTGAAGTTCTGAAATCTACATAAAATTAACTTCATTTTGATGTATAATTTTGTGATCATGACTTATGTATTGAATGAGAAAATTGAGTTTGAAGTTGGAACATACTTGTTGAAATGGATATTGAAGGGGTTACGGATTTCTTGTTGATTGAGATGGAGTTTTGGGAAAGAGAAGAGTTAAATTACTTCTTGAATGTCATCTTAACCTCTAGTAATCCAAGGTGAGTTCCATAGTTAGAACTTAGGGTAGAATTTTAGATTTTGACATGAATTGGGGTTAAGGGTTAGGTTGAGAAAATTGTGAATACATATTGACTTTTAATGTTGAATAACATGTTCGTAATCTGAAAACTGGTGTTGTATATTTTGGATATGTGAATTGAAGTGAGAATTGAGTTTGGAATCCAAAAATAGAAATGATGATGTTCTGGTTTTTCTGTCATGCGCAGACTGCACTTAGCGCATGGAGTCGCGCTTAGTGCACCTGTCTGATAGTTGAATTTTGGGAAATTTCCAGACTGCGCTTAGCGCTACAATCCCACTTAGCGTGTCCTACTAGGACTTCAGAAAATAATTATTTTTAGATCACACTTAGCATGGAAGGTTCCGCTTAGCACGCCATCCTCGACAGAACTGCATCATTTAACCCCTTATGTGATCCTTAATTATATTGTGATATGAATAATACTATTCATTGTTATATACAAAGGTTAAGAAATGCATTACAAGAGATGCTATGCCGTGAATGCTTAATCACTTATTCTTTGAAGATGAATGGTAATGCATGCGTATGATAAAAATGTTTTATTATTTGATATGCGACGTTATATGAACATTGTGATTTCCCGTTTGTTCTAGGGTGGACGATTCAGATGTAATTTCTTATGTGGCTTGATTGTGCTTGTATGCACTTGGAACAAAGTACTAACAGGGCAACCTGGACATGGCATCTAGTATAGGCTTATCATGTGTGCTCTATATGTATTGTGCTTGTATGGGCTTGGAACAGAGTACTGACATGGCAAACCTGGACATGGCGTCCAATATAGGCTAATCATGTGTGCTCTATATGTGTATGCTTGAATCGGAGTAGGCCTGGATGCTAGGACATAAATCGCTCATGACTTAGACCTTATAGAATACTAACAGGGCAAACCTATACATGGCATCCATTTTAGGCTAATCATGTGTGCTCAGTATGTCATAACACCTTAGCTATCATTGTGATGCGCTTGTGTGGGTCCTTGTGCAGCGTTCCACCAACAGGTAATAACATCGTGTGCTTAGTATGATGGGGTTGTGATGCCATGTTGGAAATATCACTTCATGGATTTCTAACTCACCTCTAATGGTGCCATGTAGGAAAGACAATTAGACTTTCGCCCAGTGGGCTCGTGTTGTCGAAATGGCGTTTTTGCACCGGCAGTGTGTTTGGATGACAAATGAGTTGTGATGCCTTATCGGCGATGTCATTCTTGGACTTATCACAGATGTGATTCCACTTAGGAATGATCTGAATCATCGTGCTATGACCGGGGCAAGTCTTCTGATGCAATGCATCGGTAGAACTCACCAAGGGTGTGAAAGTGTAACCTGAGTAGGGGCAAGTGAACTTACTCCTGGATTCCTCATACATGGGTACGGGTCTACATACTTGGTTGTTTTTTGATTATATGTTTGTTTTTGCCTCATTGGATAGTTATGGGACTTCCAATGCTGGTGTACCACTATTATGTATTTGTACTAGCCGCGAGGAAAACCCCAAATTCAAGGTGAATCTGTTCTGATGCATGTACCCTGTAGAACTGAGTGAACCCTTAGGATAGGGGGACTCATTGAGATTTACTAATCTCACCCCCAATCCTATTATTATTTTTAAGGTATAGGTTATAAGTGTATAATTTCTAGATGGTCTGTTTCAAAGACTACAGACGAGCAAAAGGCAGGAAGACCTTGTAGAGGTTATCATTCTGCTGTGCAATGTTGAAGATAAGCTCATTGTACACGTTCGATTTTTGAATTGTGTTGTATACAATTTAAATTTCTTGTACTTTCCAGATATTTGTATGTTTCTTTTTATCATAACTAACATCACTGTATATTATTTAAGACATATATGTACGGGACGTTATAGTTTTTATGATATTTCATGATTTGGGATCCAGGGGGACGTTTTGGGCATTTCCGACCGAGAAAAATGAATTGTTTACTATTTAATCACATTTGAAAGAGGAATGGGAGAACCTTTTCTTTAGCAGCGAATACTATTTGACACGACTAAGATTGGGGAGATTAAGGTTCTTGGAGAGCGGAAGATTCTCATTAGTGGAAGCAATCGAAGATCGAAGCTATCCAATTACTTGTAATGTCCAATCTTTATCTTGTAATTATTTTGAATAATATGAGTAGCTAAACCCCCTAATGCTAGGGGGTGTCACTGATTTGACTCTATAAACGATTTTGATTCCTGAATTTCTTTTACACAATATTCTTCTCTATTTGATTTAGTTGTATAATGTTTTTATGCCTTCCTGATCGAATAAATTAGGATTGATTTACGGTTAACAACCAGCTGGACCGCGGTTGTTGAGGTTTTTGTATAATTAGGATATATTAGATATCACCTAGGACTAGGGATACCCTATAGTTACCGGATTTAACCCTTGATAAAATAAAGGCTTGACTCCATCAGATATCTCTAAGGACTTAGGATTTAGGATGGATGGTTAGAGGTTTTCCCACTAAGGACTTAGGGGAAGATAATCTAAAGCACTGGTAATTGAAGGATATGAACTTGTTGAAGAGATCAGGATTCAAGATTATTACTGGGAAAATTATACACCATACCCTAGCATACTCCTCATATCTGTGAAAAAGCCCTAATTTACATTCTGTTTATTTTTGTTTCTGCTACGTGACAATTCCTAAACCAAAACCCGAGTTAAAGTTTTTGTTTAATTGAATGTGAATTGAACTCGATAACTGCATGCAGTCCTTGAGATCGACATTCATGGAATTTCCAATTATTACTGCAAGGCAAAAATAGTACACTTTCTATTTTTCCCATCAAGTTTTTGGCGTCGTTGCTGGGGACTGCATAGTTATTGAGTGTAATTTGAGTTTAATTAAAATTTTGTTGCTCTGCAACTAAAACTTGTTTTCTGTAATTTTTATTTTTTTATTCCTGATTTTTCCTAACCTTTGCATGACAGGAAAGCCCTCAGCTGAATTTCCTTTTGACATAGAAATCGAAAGAACTTTTCACGTAAGGCGCAGACAAGTTCGATTAGTTCAACATGAATCAGAAGGTTCATCAAATCATTCAGGTTCAGATTCTGAAAATGAAAAAAAAAATGGAGGAGCAAATGCTCCAATAGGTCAGTTGACTATCGTAAATCAACCGGTCAATATGGAAAATTTTCAACTGCATCCTTCAACCATCTGCCAGCTCGAGAACGAATCTTTCGCCAGAAAGATCAATGAAGATGCCAATAAGAATTTGCAAAGATTCCTCACCATGAGTACTACTTTGAAGATTGAGGGGCATTCTGAAGAAGCCAAGAAATTAAGGATGTTCTTGTTTACGCTGGTTGAAGATGCTGAAGAGTGGTTTTACTCATTACCTACTCGAAATATCACCACTTGGGAACAAATAGAGAAGACTTTTCTTGATGAATACTTTCCTGTTTTGTTTAAATTCGCAAAAGATATGATATTGTGAATTTTAAACAGGAGGAAGGAGAGTCGCTTGGTGATGCTTATAAGAGTTTCAAGAGGTTATTATTAGCTTATCCCACTCACAACATGGGTCAAATGGAGCAAATGCAAATGTTAGTAAATGGCCTTCGAATGAAGACAAAGTAGCTAATTGATAGAGCACCTGGTGGCTCATATAACTTTATAATAGCCACTTGTGCGAAGAAGATTATTGTAGCCATTGCTGTAAATGAGCATCTAGAGCTATATGACAGAGTCGTAAGCAAACCAGAGGGAGTGTTTGATTTGAAGTTGGAAATTAATAAGCAGCTGAAAATTGAAGAAGCAATTGCTGCAGAAGTAGAGAAAAAGCTGAAAGCAATGAACGTGGGTACTCAACAGGTAGCTCAGGTTCAACAGGTACAAAAGATAACTTGTGAAATTTGTAGTGGACTGCACCTTACAGTGAAATATCTTGCAACTCCACAACAGATTGTGGGGATAAAATACTTGAGGCAAATTAACCCATATTCTAACACTATAATCCTGGGTGGATAAATCATCCTAACTTCTCTTGGAAACATCAGCAACAACAAGCTTCTCAGAAGGCAGAGTGGGAGGTGGCTATTGAAAAGATGGCTGCCCACACCTCTCAATTGTAAGAAGAGACAGGGAGTAATCACAGGAACACCACGACTGCAATAAAAAATTTGGAAGTTCAGATGGGTCAGATTGCACAACAGGTAGCACTGCGAGCACAAGGAAATTAGAAAAGTCATGAGAATGTGAATGCTGTCAAAAAAAGGAGTATGAAAATTGCTAGAGAAAAATAAGATGAGGCGAAGTTTGATGACAATATCATAGAAGTAGAGCTGGAAGTGAGAGAGAACAGGAAAAAACAGGAAGAAGTGTTATCACCTGTGAAGCTAGTTGAAGAGAAGACTAAACTAGTGATCAAGTTACTGTATCCATCTCGAGTGGAAAAGAAGGACACAAAAGAGAAATAGTTTGATAAACTTGTACAGTTGTTCAAAATGCTAGAAATAAATATACCATTCTTTGAATGACTCGAGAAAATTTCTTTGTATCATAAATTCATGAAGGAGGCATTATCAAAGAAGAGATCAATAGGAGAGGGATTGGTACCCTGTGATGAGAAATGTGTGTGATTGCACCTGAGAGGAAAATACTTGTCAAGAAGAAGGATCTAGGGTCAATTGCGATACCATGCACCATAAAAGACATAACTTTCAAGAGGGTTCTGGTTGATTCTGGCTCTAGTGTGAGTTTAATGTCATTATCGATTTTCAAGAAGCTTGGTATTAAGATAAGCGGGAGTAGGACAAAATTGAAATTTTTTGATCACACCATCAAATAGTCATATGGAATAGCTGAAGATGTAATAGTGGAAATTGATAATTTTGTTTTCCCATTTGATTTTCAGATCATGGACATACCTGAAGATGAAGAGACTCATATCATTCTTGGTCGACCATTTATGCTGACTAGTCGATGCAATTTTAATGTCTAGATAGGTAATTTGACACTGAAATCATTTGATGAGGAGATAACCTTGAAGGTGTTGGAAATCAAGAAGCAAGGCGCAGATGGTAAGAATAAATCTTCAGTCGGAATGATCGAACTAGAAGGAGAAAGCAACAGTTCAAAATCACTCCCGAAAGAAGTGTCAGGAAAAATCTCCCAGGTGGCATCAATAAAAATTCCTAAGCTCAGTAAAGAAGGAAAGAAGAGAAATAAGAAGGAACACCGAGATGAGAAGATGGAAGTTGGAAGTGGCTGGAGGAACAAAGTGGTCAATGCTTTTGATCTAAATGAGTTATGGGTTGCGGAAAAGGAAAGTAACAAGGTGTGGAAAAGGAAGTACCCCCCCCCCCCCCCCCACATAAGGAGAAGAAATGTCGAGCGATACGATGTTAAACAAAGCGCTTAGTGGGAGGTAACCCACACTTTTAAATAACTTAGTTTATTTTTTTATTTGTTTCGTTTGTTTGTAGGTAATTAAGAAGGGAGCCTTACTGGTGAAAGCTAGGAGGGAGAAACTGGTGTTTCATTTCCCTCTGTGAGTCACCTTCCTCGAGCTTGTTTTGAAACATTGAGGCCAATGTTTAGTTCAAGTTTTGGGGGTGGGGGGGGGGGGGGGGGGGGGGGGGTTATTGCTTTTCTTTTTACTGCTTTTATGTTCGATCTGTTTGTCATTTTTATGCTAAGTGTTGTGTAAATCCACGACTTGAAGTCCTTCCCAAATTTTGCCAAAAATTTTTGTTTTGTTCAAACACTTGTTTGTTATAGAGTTAGGAAATTATATATAGAGACAAAGGGATGGTTTTTTTGAGGTAGGAAGTTTAAAATAATATGACAGTGATACGAGCCTAACATGTAGGTTTGTACCATAATGCTTGAATCTTGAGAAGTAATCCTGAAGTAGTTTATCCTCACAGTCTGGCATAACATAGATTCACATGCATGTATGATTGATGGAGAAATAAATAAATTTGGCACCAAATGATGAAAAGGTGGTAAAAGGAATCTGGCTCGCTAAGTTGGGTAGCCCTTATCTGGTTATTTAGTCCAAAGGAGGTTGATCCCCAAACGTCTTTTAAAAGGATAATATGTAACTGCAAAGTTTGAAAATTTTATTGATAATTAAAACTATCCAATGCTTCCATTTGGTTCCTAAGCAAAAAAATCATGATTAGTCTTGTGCATGTGATGATCATCATAATTCTCATTGCCTTAACTTGATTGTTCGAATGAAAAAGAGGAAAATCAGAAAGAGACTTAAGTATAAAGCATAGTAAGAGAGGTATCTGAAGAGGAAGCTCTAGATTTAAAGATTTTTAAACAAACTCTTCGCGTCATGTGAACATCGAAAGAACTTATTTTTGATCAATTTGAACAGATGTCTCACGTATGATTATCAGGCTGCTGTGATATTCATGAGTTTTTTTAATGGTCGCTTGAGGTCAAGCAACAGTTTAAGTTTGGGGGAGTTTGATCATGAGTTTTTCCACCTTTATTTACACTTTATTCTTAATTATAACTTCTTTATTTTGTCAAGTGTTTTAGTTTATTCTTCTATGTTTTATGCATTGGTTGTGTATTTTGTTGTTTTAAGGCTCAAAGAAATAAAACCAGGAAAATTAGTGAGAAAAGTGCAAAATTTGGAGTTTCGAAGGAAGTCTCAAAAACCAAGCTACAGGGTACCTGACACGGCCACCCGTGTATCCTGATAAGGGTTGTGTTATGAGAGGATGCTTAGTAGGCTGTTTGAGAGGCAGAGGCTGACACGGGTACCCGTGTCAGCTGACACCACCTATGTTAGAAGGTTTGGGCCAAAGGAGTTGTTGGCGCGATGGTTAGAGAATGAAATGGGTGCCTGTGTCAAGTGACACGGCCCGTGTCGGCTAGGATGCTGATTTTGAGTGTTTTTATGATTTTTCATAATTTGGGACCCAGAGGGGCATTTTGGGAATTTGCGACTGAGACAAATGGATTGCTCGACTAAGATTGGGGAGATCAAGGTTCTTGGAGAGTAGAAGAATCTCATGAGCTAAAGCAATCAAAGATCGAAGTTATCCAATTACTTTTAATGTCTAATATTTATCTTGTGATTATTTTGAAGAATATGAGTAGCAAAACCCTAAAATGCTAGGAGGTGTCCTTGATTTGACTCTATAAACGATTTTAATTATTTAATTTGTTTTATACAATAGTCTTCTCTATTTTATTTAATTGTACAGTGTTTTTATGCCTTCCTGATCGGACCAATTAGGATTGCTTTACGGTTAACAACCAGGTGGACCACAGTTGTTAAGGTTTTTGTATAATTAGGATATAGTAGATATCACCTAGGACTAGGGATACCCTATAGTTACTGGATTTAACCCTTGATAAAATAAAGGCTTGACTTCATCATATATCTCTAAGTACTTAGGATTTAGGATGGATGGTTAAAGGTTTTCCTACTAAGGACTTAGGGGAAGATAATCTAAAGGGCTGGTAATTGAAGGATATGAACTTGTTGAAGAGATCAGGATTCAAGATTGTTATAGAGAAAATTATACACCATACCCTAGAATGCTCTTCATATTATGAAAAAGCCCTTATTTACACTTTGCTTATTTTTATTTCTGCTAAGTGACAATTCCTAAACCAAAACCCCAGTTAAAGTTTTTGTTTAATTGAACATGAATTGAACATGATAATTGCATGCAGTCCTTGAGATCGACATTCGGGGAATTTCCAATTATTACTGCAAGGCAAAAATAGTACACTTGCTATTTTTCCCATCACAAGGACTTAAGGATCTTTCTGACCAGCTTGGCTTCTGACATCTTCTCTCCCAATGCACTTGATGCACTAGCAATTTCAAGAATCTTGATTTGATATTCTTGAATTGTCTCATCGTTATTCATCTTTAAGTTCTCAAATTTGGAAGTGAGAAGATGAAGTCTTGAAATCTTCACCTTAAAGGTACCTTCATAAGTTGTCTTGAAAATTTCCCAAGCTTCCTTAGTTATAGTACAGGTATTGATCATCCTGAACACATTCTTATCAACTCCATTGAATAGAGCATTCAAAGCCTTGGAATTTCCAATAGCTTCTTTATCATCATCTTTATTCCACTCTTCTTCAGGTTTCATAGTTTCAATTTCAGTATCTTTCCCATCTTTGTCAATATCCTTCATAACATGATGCTTCTATCCTTTTAAAATAGCCTTCCAAGCATTGTTGTCTATAGCTTTCAGAAAAGCTATCATTCTAACTTTCCACCAGTCACAGTTTGAACCATCCAACATGGGTGGTATGTTGTTATATTCACCTTGTTTCTCCATAGTGCCAAAAAATATATCTTTGAATCTCACCCAATAACCAGAATAGGGTTCCTGGTCTAATACCAATTGAAATTCGGGCACGCACACAATAACAGAAGTCAAGACAGGTGTCTTAACAACATACAATGTTACAACATATGTTACAACATCTGCTAACAGAACAGCAAACAATAACAACAATGCAGAAATATAACTTGTAGAAAGTAAATAACACAATGATATGTTAACCCAGTTCAGTGCAACTCACCTACACTGGTGGCTATCGATCCACGAAGGAAATCCACATTCAATAGTACTAGTTCAAAGCTAAACTCTCCCATTTACAACTTCTCTCCTAATCCATACCCAGTGCAACTTTTACCTAGGCACCTCCTAGATATGAGAAATCATCATCTCACTTCCAATGACTGTAGTGATATCAAACTCCCAACCACAGGGAAAGAGAATCCCAATGCCAAGAATTTCCAAGAAGAACATACTTCCCAAGTACAAATACTTAGTTTGTTTAAAAGCTTCACTAAGGACAATACTCAACTCATTCCTACGGGATTTGAGTGAGAACAATATCTTTAAACAAGGAATAATCAGTTAGCTCAAATGTATCAAAGATACATGAGGACATACTGAATAAACATGGAGAACCTAAGTAACTACCAACCCTAAAACCTTATTTATTCATAAGGTTTTACAATAAAAACTATGCTTAAAAACTAGGTTTTGGATGACTCCTTATATAACCTTTTGCAATCGTGCTTAGACTGGCTTGGATTCTTTAATCAACTTCAATCTTCAGCTGAAAAATCTCTGCAAAATATTCTCCATAAACATAGAAACAATCTTCATAAGAAGTTTCCTAAAAAATCTCAATCGATCTTTTTTAGTAACCAATCATATATGCACTTGTTTATAACAAAATCCTTGAGTGGGATATGCCTATAACAAGTATAGAATATATCCTTGATTGAAATCTGCACTTTTTAGAACCATGCTTAACCAAAATTTATCCAACCATTAAAACATGCAACTAACACTCATCTTACCCATAGCCGATGAATATGCATTATTTTGACTTTGCATTGGATCTTTCATCCTTTGGAATATGCACAAAAGCCTTACAATGAAAGATTCTCAAATGATCATACTTGACATTTTTTCCAAACCAAATCTTGTATGGAACTTCACTGTTCAAAGAAACCATAGGAGTGAGATTAAGAACATGCATCACCGTGTAAAGTGCCTTACCCCAATAATCATTTGGCAACTTAGCTTCTGAGAGCATACACCTTACTCTCTCAATTAGTGTTTGATTCATCCTCTCTGCTAAACCATTCAATTGAGGAGTTTTATGAGGAGTCTTTTCATATGTAATACCATTCTACTTACAATAGGCATCAAATGATCCACAATATTCACCACCATTATCAGAACGAACGCATTTAAGCTTCTCACTTGTCTTCCTATCTACAAAAGCATGGAATTCTTTGAACTTCTCCAACACTTGGTCTTTTGTCTTCAAGGCATAAATCGATAGTTTCCTGGAGCAACCATCAATAAAGGTAACAAAATAAAGTGCACCACTAAAAGATTTTACCTTTAATGCCCCACAAATATCAGAATGTACCAATTGAAGCAACTTTGACTTCCTTGATGGATGATGTCTCTTGAAAGATACTCTAGTATGTTTATCAGTCATGCAATAAGAGTACTTCTCCAAATATGCTTTATTTAACCCAAGAAGAATATCCTTTTTGGCCAAAACATTCAGCCCTTTTTCACTAATATGACTAAGTCTTCAGTGCCACATAGATGCTTCCATGTTGATAGCATTCACATTGTCCCTAGCAACCAAAGCTTTTGTCCAACAAAATTATAAATCTTCTCCCCTCTAGCCACAACGAAGTTACCTTTTTTGAGTTTCCACTTTCCAGAACCAAAGTGGTTGTCAAAATCATAATCATCAAGCATATGCACAAAGATCAAATTAAAGCGGACATCCAGAGCATGTTTGACACCTCTAAGCAACAATTGCATTCCCATTTTGTTTGCAAACAAACATCACCAACACAAATTACCTTAAATACACCATCATTACACATCTTTAACACTCCAAAGTCACCAGAAGTATAAGATGTGAATAAATCCTTCCTTGGTGTAACATGCTACGTAGCACCACTGTCAACTACCAATATACTCTCGTCTGATACGAGATTAACAAACTCATGATCACGTAGAATAACAAGATCAGTACAAGTAGCAGTAGTTACACGATCATCATCATGATCCGCATGATCTCTTTGTTTAGACTTACCTTTCTTGAGTTTGTTATCCATTTTCCACTGATAATAAAACTTTGTATGTGTCCTGTTTTGTGACAATAATGACACTCCAGATTCTTATATCGAGGCTTGGACTTACTTATGTTATTCTCTCTACCACCCTTTGGTTCCTTTTTCTGACTTCTCCCCCTATTTTCAGTGAGGAGTACCTCAGATTGAGATGAAGAACTGTGTGCCTTCCTTCTCATCTCCTCATTAAGAATACCACCCTTATCTGTTTCCAAAGAAACAACACCTTTAGGAGTAGTAATTGTAATAGAAACCCAAAATGTCTCCTAAGACTCTAGTAAAGATGGCAATATGAATAATCCCAAAAGTTCATCATCAATTTTATACTCATTCCTGACATCTGATCAAGGAGCCCTTGAAATTCACTCAAGTGATCTGAAATAGAAGTCCCCTCCTTATACTTCAAACTTATGAAGCTATTCAACAAGAACAATTTATTATTCCTTGATTTAGAGGCATACAAGGACTCTATCTTATCCCACAAAGATTTTACATGTGTCTCATTAAAAATATGAATATAAATATTATCTTCTACATATTGTCGAAGAAAACCACATACTCGTTGATGTTCAAACTCCCATTCTTCATCAAACACATAATTCGGCTTTGTGAAACTAAAAACTGGTAATTGCAATTTATTCACAAATAGTAAGCCTTTCATCTTTCCCTTCCATAAATGGTAATTAGAACCATTCATTAATACCATCTTCATCTTTGTATTTGACTCCACCATTCAAACAAGTAAAATAGTCATTAACCAAGAGCTTTGATGTCACTTTGATGGAAAATTAAGACAAAATAACATAATAATAGGTAGTGGATATAGAATTCCACACACTTGTGGGGACCTTGAGGATCAACAACAAAAATAAGACACAAAATCGAACAAATAAAGGCACAAAACAACACCGGTATTTTTAACGTGGAAAACCCCTCAATATGGGAGTAAAAACCACGAGTCGTCCAAACCAAAGAAAATAGCTCCACTATGATCAATTTAGGATACAATAGAGTCTTAAAGAGATTCACAAAATAGTGATAACATCCATAACTCACAAAGTAAACTAGCTTACAAATAATAATTAAAAAGCTGAAAATTTTCCCGAATCTGTAGCTTTAGTGCAAAGCCGATATCTCTCAACTCAGGCCTTGTTTTAAAGATTCCAACAGTCAAATTTTAGATATATGTGTTGAAAACAACCCACTAAATTTCAGCTTGATCCTAGGGTGAACGAATCGTGGATCGTCTCATTTTAGTGAAACTGATAGAGAAAAAACAGGAATGAGTTTCTCTCCTTTTTTCTCTCTTTTTGAATCCTTATTTTCTCTCTATTTCTCTTAACCCTAAATTGACACTCTCCACTTATATAAGTGAGACAAATGGGCTATTCATATTTAGGTCTTTCTCCATATAGGAATGAATCCCATGCCCAACGGTAACTACTATATTTGTCCGAAGAGAGAGGATGATCAATTGCTAATGACCATTGAGTAAACACAAGCATAATTAGCACACATTTTGTAAAACATGGAAACTAACTATAGTAGAGAAACCATAATTTCAAAATTACTCAATCATCAATAAATGGTGCTAAGTAACAATCTTCATTCCCCTCACTTTTGAAGAATCATTTGAAAATCGAATGCTAAATGGATCCAAGAATCAATAAATATCAAATTTATTTAATTTTATGCAAACACGATGAAGGCACCTAAGTTTTTAAACAAAAAAAGTGAGGAAATAGTTCGAAAAAAACACTATGAACGTATCATATTGAGATATTTAATTCTATACTTACGTGCACCATAATTGTAGTAACCCTACGTACATCCACTTATTTCAAAACATAAAATCACTTATATACGTAGGATCGACATATAAAACCATGCACTTGAGCAAATGAATTTCTTGATCATTGGATTAGATTATTTCAAGAAATGGATAGATGTTAATATTGTCTCCAAGATCATAATATAAAGAGTTCACGATTTCTACTAGCAACAAATCATGTGCAATTTTGTTCAGCCATAGGTTATCATATTTGACAATGTAAATCAGTTCTCCAACTCCATTGTGGTTAATTATTGTCGCGGCCTAGGTGTTTAGATGAAGTTTATTTTTGTCGTCAATCCACAAGAGAATAGGAAAGCTAAATTGGCGAACACTACTATGTAAAAGCCCTTTCACCTTGGTTGAAAAAGAGATACCATCATGGTTGACCAACCGTGGTAAGATAGAGGTGATAGTAAATGTTGCTTTCCACCTCAGGCATGTGACTGTAACGATTAACTAGCGTTGCACGCCCTCCGTGTCACAAGGGTAATCTCAAATAATAGTTGTAAAATATACAAAGGTCGTGAGTTCGATTCCCAACCATATCAGGACATTTAATAATTGGTGCTCTACCTATCACCACTATTATCTTAATAAAATGGGATGAAATACTTTGTTTTTTTAAATACTTTTTTTTAATTATTCCATATATGGCCCTTTTCTTTGTACCTGTATTTTATACGCTATATTTTACTACGGCAGGACCAACAAATATGCATATCTTTGTAACCAAAATATGCCTATAATATATTTACATCAAACCCAAAAATATAGTAAACATATAATACAAAATATGGCTATTCCAAAATGTAATAAAACTAAATATTATTTACATTAACTACTAAAATATCATAAATTTATATTACAAACTCATGTGTGATCAACCTTGCTTATAAAGCACATTTAGGCAAAACTCCTAACGTGTACGAATTTCTTTAAATTCTTCTTGTAAGAATGGTGTAGTTTCATTAAACATATATATAAAAAGTGAAGGAAATTGGAGATCACGAGATTTGAAATGATAGCAAACTTAAACATTAAAATGTTATTGTAAATATAAAAACCTGATCCCAACAATCGACAATGTTGATAGAGATAATGTTTAACATGTGTTTCATGACAAAAATACCACACTTATATCCTCCTTTTTGATTCATACTCTAAAAATTTAAAAATTTCATGAAGAGATAACCACACATGCATATAATTGTAGATAAATGAATTTCATAAGTAATTCACTTACCGAAGGCGTACAAATTTTGGGCTTTTTACTTCTAACCCCTTTTAACATATTGTGTCACCCCACAACTCTGAATATTGAATAGGATTTAAACATATTACATGCTAATCTAAGTACAAAGTAAAAGAAACACTACTAAAAAAATGACATTTGAGAAAAGGACTTTACATCAGGTATTAAAATATATGATGTAAAACATAAAAATAAAAAGATTTTACATCAGGTATTTATTTGCAATGATATAAAAAATATTATAAAAAAAATTGCTGGCTATTACATCGGTCAAAGTAATAAACCGATGTAACAGGTTTTATAAAAAAAACACGGTGGCAGTATTGTAAATAAATAACTAGGTGGAAAATTGGAACAAAAAAAACCAGAAAACCCTTACATCGGGCCTTCCTATCCACCGATGTAAAAAACTAGGTGGCAAATTGGTAAATAAAAAACCAGAAACCCCTTACATCGGGCCTTGCGTTCCACCGATGTAAAAAATCAGAAAATCCTTACATCGGTCATTGACTTCCACCGATGTAAAAAATAATCATTACATCAGTCCATAACTTCCACCGAAGTAAAAAGTAGAACCGAAATATATATTACATCGGTTCTTTGAATCCACCGATGTAAAAAGTGTAATATATATTTATGAAATAAGCCATGCTGCTATTCATTTAGTTATTGACTCTTCTTCAAAACAGTATTCCACGAACGAGATCTGTACCCACCGCCCGCTAACACCGTCCACCAACACCGCCCGTTCTCTCCGCCCACCGCTCTGTCTCCATCCATCTTCGGCCGTCTCTGTCCGTCTACGGACGCCCTTCGTCCGTCTCCGTCTCCGTCCGTCTTCTCCGCCGCCGTTTCCCGTCGTTCACGAAATGGTTCCAGTAAGAAACCCCCTCCGCCTTTTTCAAAAGCCCCTCCACCGTTGAACTACGATTCCGGTAAGAAATTTTCTATTTTGTTCAACTTCATTGTATATCTATGGATTTCTAAGAGATATATATATACAAAAATGTTTTTAATATATTCTTGTTATTTTGTTTGCTACTGAGATACATTATAAAATAATTGTAAGTACATATAAAACCAATTAGAATATTATACTAGATACTAACTCAGTGGCTTGGTGAATCCATTCCTTTGTTCATATATGTTTTTTAATTACTAAACAGTTTATTATTCTTAGAGAGTTTATTAAGTCTAATTACTAATAAATAGTATATATTTTGTATACAGTTAAGAATATAGTACATGTTGTGTATATGTCATTCTTTTTCATTAGTGAAATTGTCTCCTTTGATTCTATTTTTCTTTCTCCGCGAAGCAGCACAACTTGCAATCTCAGAATCTCCGTGAAGTAGCACAACCGCAGGCACACCCTTCGTCAGACCTTCCTCTGTGTGAACATAGTTATGGATCGTAGTTGGATGAGAGCTAATCGATTAAGTGACGAGTACGAACATAGAGTGATAGAATTTCTACAGTTTGTTGAAAGTAATGCTGAAAAAAGTCTTCCTGCGCTTTTTCTCTGTCCATGTGTTTGTTGTGCAACTAAAGAACCAAAACATAGTAAGAAAGAAATTATGGGTCATCTAATTTGTGTAGGGATTTATCAAAGTTATACATAATGGATATGGTACGGTGAAGTAGTAGCAAAGTCAAATGTGTCTCAAAGAGATGATGTTAGGGTAGAAATGGATGATCGTCTAGAAGACATGATGCATGATATTAGACAAGATTTGTTTAAGAGGGCACATGTGTATGATACTCTATGCAGTGACAAGGATAAACCATTGTACCTAGGATGCAAAAAATTTACACGTCTACCAGCCGTGTTAAAATTATTTAATATAAAGGCAAAGAATGGGTGGACTGACAAAAGTTTTACCGAGTTGCTTAAATTGTTGACCGAAATGCTTCCAGAAGGTAATGTAATGCCAAGTAGTTATTACGAGGCAAAGAAAATATTGTGTCCGTTGGTTTTGGAATATGAAAAGATACATGCATGCTCTAATGATTGCATATTATACAGAAAAGAGTATGTAAACTATAATCATTGTCCGAAGTGCAAGGCGTCACACTACAAAAAGAAAGATGGTGAATCAATTGATGATGAGGTGGTCAAAAAGGGTCCTCCTACAAAAGTGGTAAGGTACCTACCAATAATTTCAAGGTTCAAGAGATTATTCTCAAATGCAGATGACACAAAGAATCTTAGATGGCATTCAGAAGAAAGAAAATATGATGGACAAATTCGTCATGTAGCTAATTCTTTGCAATGGAAAAAAATAGATTCTTTGTTTCCAAATTTTGGCAAAGAGTCGAGAAAACTTAGACTTGGACTTGATACTGATGGAATGAATCTGTTTGGTATTCTGAGTACTAATCATAGTTCTTGGCATGTTCTCCTGATGATTTATAACCTATCTCCTAGGTTGTGCATGAAGCGTAAATATATTATGTTATGAATCATGATATCGGGCCCAAAACAACCAGGAAATGACATAGACGTTTATCTAAGTCCACTGATTGATGATTTAAGAGTGTTGTGGGAGGAAGGCTGGATGTTTTTGATGCGTATTCTGGCGAACAGTTCAATATGCGTGCCATGTTGTTTTGCACCATCAACGATTTTCCAGCATATGGTAATTTGTCTGGGTATAAAGTTAAAGGGCGTAAGGCATGTCCTATATGTGAAAAAGACACATGTTACCATCATCTTGAAAAAGGAAAGAAGACTGTTTATCTCAGGAATCGAAAATTTCTAAAACGTTATCATCCATATCGTAGATTGCGGAAAGCTTTCAATGGGGAACAAGATCATGGTGTTGCTCCAAAGCCCTTGTCTGGAGAGGAAGTTTATCAGCGACAACAGGGACTTGATGTTGTCTTTGGAAAGTACCAAAAACGATCTACTGTGAAAAATGTATGGAAAAAGAGATCGATTTTCTTCGATCTTCCATATTGGTCTAGTATTGATGTAAGACATTGTATTGATGTGATGCACGTGGAGAAAAATGTATGCGATAGTGAAATCGGAACACTTCTCAACATTTAAGGCAAGACAAAAGATGGTATTAATGCTCGTCTGGATTTGGGTTTGATGGGTATACGAGAAGAGTTAACTCCATAATATATAGGTAACAAGACATATTTGCCTCCTGTCTGCTACACGATGTCTAAAAAAGAGAGAACAAGTTTTTGTGAGTGTTTACAAAGTATAGAAGTGCCGCATGGTTACTCATCAAATGTCAAGAGCCTTGTATCAGTTAAAGATCTTAAATTAGTTGGCTTAAAATCTCACGACGGTTATGTCTTAATGCAACAACTACTACCATTGGCTATTTGTTGTAAAGCCATTGATCCACTAAAGTTAGACGATTTGGGAAATAAGGCTGCACTTATCTTGTGCCAATTAGAGATGTATTTTCCTCCTTCATTTTTTGACATTATGGTTTACTTAATTGTTCATCTAGTAAGAGAGATTAGATTTTATGGTCCAATTTTTTTACCGTGGATGTATCCAATAGAGCGATACGTGAATATCCTAAAAGGGTATACAAAAAACCCACACCATTCGGAAGCATCGATTATTGAGTGGTACATTGCAGAAGAAGCAATTGAGTTTTGTTCTAACTATTTGTAAGGAGTGGATGTTGTAGGGGTTCCCAAGTCTCGTCATGATGGAAGATATGAGGGTGTGGGTACACAAGTTTTAAAGGTTAAGAGCTTAAGTATTGATGTGGTTGTTCAAGCACATTTGTATATATTGAATAACATAGATGAAGTTCAACCTTACTTATCTGCTCACAAAAGCATCATAAAGAAAAAGTACCCCAAGATGAATGAAAGAGGGTTGTTAAAAGAGCATAATAAGAGTTTCTCTAAGTGGTTTAAAGAAAGAATTTCTAATGAAGATGGTGATTCTAATACAATTAAGTGGTTGTCTTATGGGCCTAAATGTAACATAATAACTTGGAGTGGATATGATATTAATAAAACTTCTTTTTATACAAAGTCAAAGGATGAACGTAGTACCACGCAAAATAGTGGGGTAATGATTGTAACCGAGGCCATGCACCTATCTAGTGCTAAAGATAAAAACCCGGTTATGGCATCTACACCGTACTTTGGGGTGATTGAAGAGATTTGGGAAGTTAATTATGTTGTGTTTAAAGTTCCTGTGTTTAAATGCAAATGGATTGATATCAACAGTGGTGTAAGAATCGATGAATTTGGAGTTACACTAGTTGATCTTAGCAAGTTAGCTTATGCGAACGAACCTTTCATCATGGCATCTCAAGCAAAACAAGTGTTTTATGTCACAGATCCTTCTAATAAAAAATGGTCAGTGGTTTTACAAGGAAAGGTCCATGATAGTGATGAAAATCGTGATGAGAATCTTGATATTTCAGAAACTTATGCTTTCTCAACAAATGTGACTACATTCATTGAAGAAAATGAAGGGGATGATGTGCATGCTATTTGCATAGACCATGAAGAAGGATATGGGAGGAATAGTAAGTTTTTTTTTATAAGTTAATTCCACGTTACTTTATTTTCTAATTGTTTTTATTTTGTGCTTAATTTTATTTCTAATTGTTTTTATTTTGTGCTTAATTTTATTTCTAATTATTTTTATTTTGTGTAAACAGATACATGGGTGATCCAAACGACAACCCTTCTTCATCTAGTAACCCCAATAAAAGAAGAGTTAGAGGTCTCACTTTCATGACACAAATTGACAAAGTTCATCAAACAGGTGAAAAGATAAAGTTCGAGTTTAATCCAAGAACCTATGAATGTATTGGTGTTGGTAAAAATGCAACACATTTTAAGAGTTATATAGCATGTCTTGCTCGGCAGTACTGTAGTATTGTGAAAAATGATTGGAAAGAAGTAGATGAAGGCGTAAAAGATGCTATTTGGACTGATATTCTGGTATTTTAAATACAAAACTTTATTATATTTTATAATCATATACTAATTAATAACATATGACATATGCTATATTTTTAGGCTCATTTCACAATTCTAGAATATAATGATCCAAAGAAGGATAGGTTGAAGAAATAATGGATTAAATATGCGGGAGAGCGATGGAGAGGTTTTAAGACACAACTCACAGACATATATATTAATCATCCCATAGAAAATGATCCTCCTCCATATGTCAAGTATAACTTTATTACAGAAGACGCATGGAAAGAGTTTCTCAAGATTCAAGATACCCCTGAATTTAAAGTTAGTAGGAGTTATATGTTTTTGTGTGCATAACATTTTTATTATATTTAGTGATTAATACATTTTTGAGTTTATAATAGGAAAAAAGTCAAAAGGGTAAGGATAATGTGGCTAAGAATGTATACCCACACTTATTGTCTCGTGGAGGGTATCACTTGCTTGAGGAGAAAATTATGAAAGAAAAGTCATCATCGAGAGATAATTCCACATTAGATGATAATGGTAGTCCATCTCCACCATCACGCCATGAGTTATGGAAGAGAGCATGACAAAAGAAAGGAGAATACACATCAAAATATACACAAGAGGTTTATGAAAAAGTTGTAAGTAAACAATGAAAAATAATTCAAGTATCATTATATTTGTGATTGATTAATTATGGTTTTTGCATTTTGTAGATTTCTCTAGTTCAAGATGCTGAAAAAGGTGAAATTATTCTGGTTGGACGTAACGATATCTTAACATTAGCCATTGGAACATCTGAGCATGGAGGTCGTGTTCGTGGTGTTGGAAAATGCAATAAACAAATCACTTACTTTGGAAGGTCACGTTGACATATTGACGTAAATGAACAACTTGCAACATTGGAAACAAAACATAGAGCTGAACTTGAAGAAAAGTTAGTTGAAGAGCGTAAGATGTTTCAACAATCATTAATGGAGACACTTAAGTCTATGGGTTTATCACAAAGCACAAATAATATTAACTGCATTGAAATAATGGAAATTGTCGATGGAAGCGGAAAAGGAAGTTGTCCAGCTGCAAAAAGAAGCACAAAAGACGTGGAAGTTGATGATGTTCAGAGATTGTTACTCATGGTTTTGAAAATGGATGACAACCATTTGGAAATATAATTAAGTCATTGTGCGAGTGTCTTTAATTTTTATATTTCAGCTAAGTGTATCAGAGAGTTATTGGTGGGTTTGGGTCATTCGCTTGACGTGTCTATTATGCAAATTTGGTGCACGTAAGTACATTTTATTATTTTATTAAAGTCAATCTCTATTAATATTTTATATCTCTCATCACTTTGATTCTAATTTTTATTTTAAAATTATTCAGGTTTATTCATCGTGTATGTCTTGAGAATTCCATTTCAGAATTATATGGATTTATGGACCCTGCTAGGTGTATTTATAATGATAATGGAGCGAAATTTCAAGAGGATGTTAAAAATTACGTACTAGAAAAGTTACGTGATGAAAACACAGTGTGCCACTTACTACCATTAATTCATGGGTAAGAATTTTTATAAAATTGTGTTTTATATTATTTAATTTTGATAACATATATATTTTATGTGACTTTTCTGTTTACACACACACGTACAGGAGACATTGACAATTAATAGTCATGTGTCCACGAGACAATTTAGTTGTCGTATTTTGTTCACTTCATTGGGAAATTGACCATAACGCGAAGAAAATTATTACAAAGTAAGTTTATCTTTCATGTGACTTTCATTGGAAATTAATAGTTATGTGATTTTTCATTGGCGAGTAAATTTAGTTATGTGATGTTTATCTTTCTGTATTATAGTTCTTTTGGGATTCATCAAATGGAAAATGGAAATAGAAAAAAGGCTACATGGCTTCATCCCAATGTAAGTGTGATGTAAATTGTAATTCTATAGTTAAATTTATGATAAATATTCACTAATTATTCCATTCAATTGTAGACAAGGCAACAACGTAACTCTAATGATTGTGGGTACTATGTGATGAAAAATATGTTGGATATTGTTTCTGCCAATATAACCGAGAATTGGATGCAGGTAATAAAAATAACTTTATGTTGTTATTTTTTTTTTTTGCAACTTAATATGAATTTTTAAATTGGATATAGGTATTTGATGACCCAACAAAATTAACACAAGATGATTTGTATGATTTGCGACTCTGTTGGGCAAAATATTTCTTTGAGTTATATAAAAATTAAGCTTTATCTGGTGAGTTTTATAGAATTGTCTAAGTTGTGGTTTTTGGACGTAATTGTTATTATTGAGTTTTTTCACATGTATTGAGTTTCTTGATTTTTTTTCCGATGTTAATTGTTATTATTTATTGTCAGGCAATGTGATTTTGGTAATTTAAGTTTTGAAAAAGACTTATAAATAGTTGAATATTTTTGTATGTTTTGTGAAGAATATATATTTGTGAGTTTGTTGTGAGTTTGTTTGTTGTGATACAATTCAAGTTTGCAATACAATTGTTCATTTTGTAAGTTTGTTGTGAAAAATATGAAAATATCGACCTAGATGTGGTCTATGTGATGTTGGAAAGCTATGACATATATATATATATATATATATATATATATATATATATATATATATATATATAGCGACCTAAATTTAGTCTATATGATATTGGAAAAATATGAAAAAATGGGTATCAATTTTAATTTTACAGGGAATCATCCAGAAAATAAATAATTTATTCAAAAAAAATTGCTTACATTTTACATCGGACATTAATAGCAACCGATGTAAAAACTATCAACGCTGACTCTTTTACATCGGGCATTCCTCCCAACCGATGTAAAAAGGGTGTATTTTACATCGGTCTAACTTGGGACCGATGTAAAATGTTGCGTCAGTTTGTTTAAAAATAATTTTATACTTGTTTTTTATATCAGGCTTAGCTTATAACCGATGCGATAACTGTCTTTTTCACATCAGACCTAGAACCGATGTAAAAAGTCTCTGATTTACTATATCGCCTGACTTTACATCGGACCCAGAACCAATGTAAAAAATCATTTTCGCCCGATGTAAAAAGTCATTTCTGCACTAGTGAAAATATTACTAAAAGTCTCATATAAACTTACATAGAAATAATACCTTTCATATTTGGTTCAAGTGGTTTGCCTAAGGAACATAATGTAACTACCATATTCGTCTGAAGAGAGACAATGATCAATTTCCAATGACCACTAAGTGAATACAAGCATAATTAGTACATATTTTGTAAAACATGGAAACTAACTATAGTAGAAAAACCACAATTTCAAAATTACTCACTCATTGATAAATGGTGTTAAGTAACAGTATTTATTCCCCTCACTTTGAATAATTATTATTAAGTCGAATGCTAAATGGATCCAAGAATCAATATATATCAAATTTACTTAATTCTATACAAACACGATGAAGGCACCTAAATTTTTAAACAAAATGAAAAAAAAAATAAGTGAGGAAATAGTTCGACAAAAACACGATGGATGTACCATAATGGGATATTTAATTCTATAATTACGTGCACCACAGTTGTAGTATCCTGATCGGAAAAATAGCAAGTGTACTATTTTTACCGATGTAGTAATAATGGGTTTTATCCCAAGTATCGATCATGAGGACTACGTAACAAATAATGAATGTGATTATTAATTCAATTGAAAAAAAATATCATTTTGTTTTGTTTGGATAAATCCTTACACATATGTAAAATAATAAAAAGTACAATTTGACTTTTTCTGTTTGATTAAAAGATGTTAGGGGTGAGTGTATGATTTGCCATGAAATAACCTTCACTCTTTGATCTTTTGAACAAGTTAATCAACCTCAATTACCGATTCTTAAGATTATGTTTCCCTAAGTCCTTAGTGAAAAAACTTTACCCTTCTACCCTAATTTCAATGTCCATTCAAATTATTTTTGAGGTTAAGCATTCAATTATCAAGAATTATTCTAGTTATTATAGGATTGCCCTAGTCCTATATGAAATCATCTATAATATCATTATTTAGAAAACCTTAACACGGCCGTCCGATTCTAATGTGTTAATAATAGTGAAACCCTATGGTCCATTAGGGTAAAACTATAAATTCTTCTAAACAATCAAATTGATGCATAAAAATTGTTATGTTAAATGAAACAAAGAGATTAATATTCTTAACATTGCAAATTAGGGACACCCGCTAGCATTTAGGGGTTTAGCCTCTCATAGAATTCAAAAGTAAAATAACACAAATATTATATGTAGACATTACAATAAGTTTGGAATGTTCAATCTTCAATTGCTATCGCGTATGAAGAGTTCTCCGTTCCCAAAGCTACTCTAGATCTCCAGTCTTCTATCGTTAAATTATTCAGTCGTTCCAAAAAGTCCCTTTTCTTCTTCAAATTAGGTTTAAGTAGTCTAGTCCTTTCTAGGTGATGAAAAAAGTCCAAAGTAGCCTCCAGGGTTCAAAAACACTAGAAATTTCCAAAATTAAGAATTATCAGTGCCTGGGATGACACAGGTCGTGTTAGTGGACACAGACACCCGGGTCAACATATGTGATCCTTCCTTCAAACGTGTATGCTTTATTTGACTTGACACGGGCCGTGTCGTGTGACACGGGCACCCGTGTCACATTTTTTCTCCAGCTTCCTTTCCTTCTTCTCCTGACACAGCCCATGTAAGGTGACACGTGTGACCGTGTCAGGGCCCCTAAAACTTCATATTTTGCTTCGCGTTTGCACAAATCCTCTGGATATTTTTACCTGCACCTGAGATTACCAACACCTACCAAACCAAACCAACAAAAGCATCTAAAATACATGAAATTTAAATAAAAGCAACACAAAGATACATTTGTAAAAAGTAACATAACTTAAACAAAACTATAAAAAGGAAAACGAAAGTGTTATAGATTTGATGAATTTATATCGAATAAGTGATGTAAATGAAGTAGAAATGGTGACTGATCACAACCCCAAACTTAGCTCATTGCTTGTCCTCAAGTAATGTAGACAACAACAACAAAGTCACCCCGTAATTCCTTTTTACCACAATACAGCTGATGTTCTTCATAACTTGCTTTCCACCTTCCTAGTCAAGATTCTGGGTCACCGATCCAAAATTTCCGTTGCACTTCCACATCAGAATACTTTTTCACCTGCAAGATTTTTCATTTCACACTTCTCACCAAATCTCTCAGTGTTAAAGTGTTTTTCACTCAAAATTCAATGTATGCACTATCGACTCTTAACTTTGAATGAACTTTACCTTCACTACACAAACATATTTCACACACTTTTGGAGGTCTTTAGGTTGTAATGAGGCTTGGGTACGGTGGGATAAACAAAGAAAATGGATAAACAAAGGGTTTTTAGCTCAACATTTGTGTTGATTTTCTGGTCTTTATGCTCAATTTATTACGATGGGATTTTACTCAACCTCGACTCTTTTGTTATTTGCTTCACTTAATTTTTGCTTTGAGTGTTTCAATGGTACCTGAGTTTTTTATCGGGCAAGTATTTCTTTATGAGTTATCTTCCCCCTTTTTTTCCTAGAGACATTCATGTGTCTCCATTATTTTTCTTATTATTTTTTTTCATACTTGCCCTCTTCTATACACCCCAAACTTAGAACTTCGCGTAGTTTCAAAATTCACAACACTTATGTCGAGCAAGGGTAGGAAGTGTTTGGCCTTGGGTAAACATATATAGTTATCATGAACAAATGGATAAGGCTCAAATATGGTTAACAAAGGATAAACATAACAATACGAGATGGCTAGGAAGGCTCAGGGTTAAAACAAATAATGTGCCTCAGTGTGTGTTATCATGTTGTGTTGTTCGCGTAGAATACACGCAAAATCAGAGTGATAAAGTCATACATGAATGAACTATCATGATAATATTCTTGTTTTTGGCTTTACGTATACTCACTATGTTGGATAAGCTTACAGGTTTCAAAGCACTCCTCGTGTGATGCAGCTTCTTTTTCGGCTCGGGTATACCATACTAACGTCTCAGTCCAGTGTCACCATATTGCGTCCAACAATTACTCGTTCTTCAAATGTATCAACTTCCCGGGGTGCATGAGGAGCAAGTCCGGGTTGCATCTTCCATCCACTTATCTACTCCTTCGTCCTTTATTAGGAAAAAATACAATCAATCTATAACACATTGGTGACAAAAAAAAATAACACAAATAAATTGAAAATAAATTGAAAGTATTAAAACAGAATAACAATTCAAATAAAAACAATAAAAATAAACAATAAAAATCCTTCCCCACTTGAACTAAACATTGTCCCCAATGTTTTTGTCCAAGAGAGAAGGAGACTCACAAAACATCACTGCAGAGGAGAAGGAAATTACAACATCAAGTGTTGCATCATCTGGTGCATCTCACTCAATATTTCTCCTTGGCGGTTCAGCTCATTTCCTTGACGGACTTGTTCGACACCCTGGCGTGCTTGTTCATCATGGAGGTCATCAAACTCAGTTTGTATCCAGACCCATTCTTCTCAGGTGAAAGATGATAAACTTCCACCTTTTTAGGTAGGCATCTCTGGGGGGTTACACGTTGGTTCGTGTTCCCGACCGTCATCCTCCATTTGATCCTCCTCAGCCTGATTATCCTCCTCATTCTCGTCCTGATCCTCCTGGACATCAATCACATACTACTAATTATCTCGCTCTGAAATAGAAATTCTGGCATGGTCAGGAAGTATTATAATAAATCTCTTCTGACTGATTACAACAAAACGGTTGCCCTGTATCTGAATCATGCCCTGGTTGACAAGGGCGCTCATATCAAGCTTAGTCATACATGCAATGGGTTCCTCATTCAGTGCCACAGGATCATAACAAAAATACCTAACTATATGGGTAATCATTCCTCCTACCGAAATACCACCAGCTGACGCACGACCCACCTTACCTAAATGATTTTCTACAAAAGCGGCCACATTAACCGGAATTACGTTGGCTATGGCATACAACAAAAAGATCTCTGGCTTTGTTGCCACCCCCGTATTATCCCCTATACCGAACAAAGAATATGATAGGCATTTCTAAGCATACTGAAAACTTGGGTTTTAGATATGGGACGCCTTATCGCCCTTAGCAACATAACCTAGAAAACATGTGATATTCAACCAGAACCGGCTGGTACTAAATGTTTCTAGGATGGCTCTGGGTCCATAAACAGGGATTCAGAGGATTCCTCCCAATTCTTCCACCATCAATTGATAGTCAGCATTGTATAACCTGAAAGTCATAGTGCCTGAATGGCATCTATTGGAACCTTCCCAAATTTGCTGCAACTTAAAATCTACAAAACTTAAAAACTTAAGGGTTATGTGCTCAAAAGTTGGCGCTTCACAATGCATAAATTCGAACACTCCTAAAATATGAAACGTCTTATTGATCTCATCAGATAAACCCAAAGACGAGAGAGTGTTAGAACACATGTACCTTGTTAGCGTCATATTACACCGAATATGGCGTGAGTAGCGCACTTCGTGTGCCAGGTTTTCGAAAATAGTGCCATGGACATTAGGTTGGGCAGCAGCAGCGAAATCTCTCCTTGGTCGTAACCTTGATAATTTTCCTGCTGGTTGCTTTCCTCTCACAGTATGCTTGGGTGGCATTTTGGGTACCTGAAAAATCATAGAAATTGAACACAGAAATTAGTGGAAAAAGCTACTGTAGGGAGGTAGAGGCTGGAAAATAGAACATTTTTTGTGAAGGCGGTTTGGTGAACAGAGTGGTGTGCTGGTGAAAGGAGGGAGCTTTTTAAGAGGGTGTTTATGGATTTTTTTAGAGGAAAGAGGAAGACTATATGAGATTAGGTTATAATTGAAAGACAAAGAAAGAGAAATAGAGACATAGGGTTATTTAAAAATTCAAAATCCCGCGTGGGGCACATAAATTTAAATTTTTTTGTTTTTGCTCAGATGGCCCGACGCGTGCCATGTCCCGTGACACGACCGGTCGTGTCAGGCTATGCCCAATGCCTTTTTAATATGAACGTCCAAGCTTTCTTGACATGGGCCGTGTCCCGTGACACGGTCAGCCATGTCAGGCTCTGTCTTAACTTATCAATCCTTCGTATTTTCCAATTTTCTGACACGGGTCATGTCCTGTGACACGGTCGGCCATGTCAAGCTCAGTTGAATTAGCCTTGATTGTGCCTGATTAGCTAACATGGACTGTGTCTCGTGATACCTCCGTGTCAGACCCTTCTTAGTCACTTCTTCTTATGTCCTTGTCACTCTTTTCCGAAAATGACAACCTAAAGTACAACATGAAAACAAACACAAGAAAACATTATAAATAAGACTCGTGGGTTTCCTCCCACGTAGCGCTTTGTTTAACATCGCATGGCTCGACGGTTCATCCCCTTATGGGGATACTTCCTCTTCCACACTTTGTTGCTTGTCTCTTCCGCAATCCAGAACACATTCATATCAAAAGTATCAGCCCATTTATGCTTCCAGCCACTTCCAACTTCCACCTTATCAGCTTGGTGTTCCTTATTCTTTCTCTTCTTTCCTTCTTAAATGAGCTTAGGAATTTTTATTGAGGCCACCTGAGAGATTTTTCCTAAGACTTCCTTTGGGAGTGATTTTGAAATGTTGCCTTCTCCTTATAATTTGATCATTCCGAATAAAGATTTATTCTTTCCACTTGCACCTTGCTTCTTGATTTCCAACACCTTCAAGGTTATCTCCTCATCAAATTATTTCAATGCCAGATTACCTGTCTCGATATCAAACTTACATCGACTAGTCAGTATAAATGGTCGACCAAGAATGATAGGAGTCTCTTCATCTTCAGGTATGTGCATGATCTGAAAATCAACATGGAAAACAAAATTATCAATTTCCACTAATACATCTTCAGCTATCCCATATGATTGCTTGATGGTGTGATCAGCAAATTTCAATTTTGTCCCACTTCCACTTAACTTCTCAATACCGAGCTTCTTAAAAATCGATAATGGAATTAAACTCACACTAGAGCTAGAATCAACCAGAACCCTCTTGAAAGTTCTATCTTTTATGGTGCATGGTATTGCAACTGACCCTGGATCCTTCTGCTTGACAGGTATTTTTTTCTCGGGTGTGATTGCATACAATTTCTCATCCACGGGTACCTGTTCATTCTCTGTTGGTCTCTTTTTTGATAGTACATCTTTCATGAATTTCTGGTACAATTGCATTTTCTCGAGTTCTTCAAAGAACGGTATGTGGATCTCTATCTTTTTGAAAATTTTGACAAATTTCTCAAAATCTTTTTCTTTTGTGTCCTTCTTTGCCACTCGAGATAGATACAATAACTTTATCACTGGTTTAGTCTTCTCTTCAACTGGCTTCACATGAGATACCACTTCTTCTTGTTTGTTCCTGTTTTCTCTCACTTCCAGCTCTACTTCTATGATATTGTCATCAAACTTCACCTCATCTTATTTTTCTCTATTAACTTTCTCACTCCTTGTTTTGATAGCATTCACATTCTCATGACTTTTTTGACTTTCTTGTGCTCGCAGCTCTACCTGTTGTGAATCTGTCCCATTTGAACTTCCAAATTTTTTATTGCAGTTTTCGTATTCCTTTAATTACTCCTTGTCTCATCTTTAAATGGATAGGCGTGGGCAACCATCTTTTAAATATCCACCTCCCACTCTGTCTTTTGAGGAGCTTGTTGCTGCTGATCTTTCCAGGAGAAGTTAGGATGGTTCTTCCACCCAGGATTGTAGGTGTTTGAATAAGCATTATACTACTTCAAGAACTTAATATCTTCAATTTATTATGGAGAATCTAAACAATGCATCATATTGTGCAGCCCATTATAGATTTCACATACAACATTTTGTGCTTGTTGAACTTGGGCAACTTGATGAGTACCTAAATTCAGTGCTTTAAGCTTCTTGTCTACCTCAAAAATTGTTTCTTCAATTTTTAATTGTCTATTAGGCTCCAACTTTAAATCAATGACTCCTTCAGACTTGCTAGCAACCCTGTCATATAACTCCAAATGCTCATTTACAGCAATTGCTTCTATTATCTTCTTCACACCAGTGGTTGTTGAGAAATTTGATGAGCCACCAGCTGCTGTGTCTATCAGTTGCTTTGTCTTGATTCTCAGACCATTTACAAATGTTTGCATTTGATCATTCTGGTCCATATTATGAGTAGGGTAGGCCACTAGGAGTCTTTTGAACCTCTTATAGGCATCCCTCGGCGATCCTCCCTCTTTTTTCTTGAAATTCCATATATCATACCTTTTTCTTATGGACACTGAGGCTGGAAAATATTCCTTCAAAAATGAAGTCTCCATTTCATCCCAAGTTGTTATACTATCAACGGAAGAGAAAATACCCACTTTTCATCATCACCAGTCAAAGTGAAGGGGAACATTCTCAATTTCTTTTGTTCCTCAGTATGACCATCTATCTTCAAGGTGGTGCTCATGGTTATAAATCTCTATAAATGCTTATTAGCATCTTCATTCAACCTTCCCGAAAATGACCTTCTCTCAAGTTGAGTGATAGTACTAGGATGCAGCTGAGAATTTGGTACATTCACCGGGTGGTTTACAATAGTGATTCTACCAGTCAATGCATTCCTTCCACCATAGTCACCAAGTAGTCTCTTAGGTGGATTTGATTTCAGTTTCTAAATCTAACTATGTCTCTTGGTGTTTTGAATAGTGTTTTGAATTTGTGTCTTGGTGCTCTGAGTTAATTTAGGCAATATCTTCCTCAGAAGCCAGTCTGGCTAACTTAATTTGTCTTTTCCTTGCGTGAAAAGTATTTTCTATTACTGCGTCAAAAAGAAGTTTAGTTGAGGCCTTACCTCTCATAAAATATTAGTGAAAATATAATAATAAACAAAAATAACTGAAAAATAAAATTTTAATTGAAGAGCAATAAAATTTCATTTAAATAACAATGCAACTCTATTTTGGCAGTCCCCGGCAACGGCGCCAAAAATTTGATCAAAAAAATAACAAGTGTATTATTTTTACCGATGTAGTAATAATGGGTTTTATCCCAAGTATCAATCACGAGGACTGCGTAGCAAATACTGAGTTTGATTATTAATTCAATTGAACAAAAACTGTCATTTTTGTTTTGTTTGGGTAAATCCTTGCACAATGTAATAGAACAAAAAGTACAATATGACTTTTTCTGTTTGATTAAAAGACGTTAGGGGTGAGTGTATGATTTTCCATGAAAGAACCTTCACTCTTTGATATTCAACAAGTTTATCAATCTCAATTACCGGTTCTTAAGATTATCTTTCCCTAAGTCCTTAGTGAAAAATCTTTAACCTTCTACCCTAATTTCAATGTCCATTCAAATTAGTTTTGAAGTTAAGCATTCAATTATCAAGAACTATTCTGGTTATTATAGGATTGCCCTAGTCCTAGGTGAAATCATCTATAACATCATTATTTAGAAAACCTTAACACGATTGTCCGGTTCTAATGTGTTAATAACAGTGAAACCCTATGGTCCATTAAGGTAAAACTATAAATTCTTATAAACAATCAAATTGCTTCATAAAAATTCTTATGTTGAATGAAACAAAGAAATCAATATTCTTAACATTGCAAATCAGGGATACCCCCTAGCATTGGGGGGTTTAACCTCTCATATAATTCAAAAGTAAAATAACACAGATATTAGATGTAAACATTACAATAAGTTTGGAATATTTGATCTTCAATTGTTATCGCGCATGAAGAGTTCTATGTTCCCAAAGCTCCTCTGGATCTCAGGTCTTCTATCGTGAAATTATTCAATCGTTCTAAAAAGTCCCTTTTTTCTTCTTCAAATTAGGTTTAACTAGTCTACTCCTTCCTATGTGATGCAAAAAGTCCAAAGTAGCCTCCAGGGTTCAATAATACTAGAAATTCCCAAAATTAAGAATTATCAGCGCCTGGACTGACACGGGTCGTGTCATTGGACACAGGCACCCATGTCAGTGTCTATGATCCTTCCTTCAAACGTCTATGCTTCAGCTTACTTGACATGGGCCGTGTCGTGTGACACGGGAACCCTTGTCGCATTCTGTCTTCAGCTTCTTTTCCTTCTTCTCCTGACATGGCCCGTGTCAGGTGACACGAGTGATCGTGTCAAGGCCCCTACAACTTCATGTTTTGCTTTCAGTTTGCACAAATCCTCTGGATATTTTTACCTGCACCTGAGATTACCAACACCTATCCAACCTAACCATCGAAAGCATCTAAAAGACATGAAATTCAAATAAAAGCAACACAAAGATACATTCGCAAAAAGTAACATAACTTAAACAAAACTATAAAAAGGAAAACCAAAGTGTTATAGATTTGATGAAATTATACTGAATAAGTGAGGGAAACGAAGTAGAAATAATAACCGATCATATCCCTAGGTACATCCACTTTATTCTAAAGATAAAATCCCTAATACATTTAGGATTAACATAGAAAACCATGCACCAGCTTAAATATTTTATTCTATCGTGTCACGTTGGCCATTTTACCAATGGGGCACAAACATCTTTGGACCTTTTCCACTTGCACCTGACCAATTGAAGTTCTTAAATATAGGATTAGATTGTTTCAAAAAATAGATAGAGGTTGAGATTGTTTCCAAGATCATAGTAGAAAGAGTTCACGATTTCTACTAGGAATAAATCATGTGCAATTTTGTTCAGTCATGGGTTATCATTTTTGAAAATGATACTCAGTTCTCCAACTTCGTTATGGTTGATTTTTGCCGCGACCTATATGTTCTGACAAAGTTTGTTTTTGTCATCCATCAAGCGAATCGAAAGCTGAATCGAAGAACACTACTATGTAAAGGCCCTTTCACCATGGTTGGGAAAGGGATACCATCACAGTTGACCAATCTGGGTAAGGTAGGGGCAGTAGGAAATATGTTTCTTTCCACCATGGGTGTGTGACCATAATGATAAACTAGGTGGTATGCTTCCTATCACAAAGGTTATCTCAAATAATCGTGGATAAATATATAAAGGTCATGGGTTCGATTTCTAACGATAACATGGTATATGATAATTAACACTCTACCTATCACCACATTCATCTTAATCAACCGGGGTGAAGTACTTTGTTTCTTAAACAGTTTTTTAATTATTCCATATATACCCCATTTTTCAGTACCTGTATTTTATGCGCTATACTTTACCACAATAGAACAAGCAAATATGCATATCTTTGTAACCAAAATATGGCTATAATATATTTACTTCAAACCCAAAAATATAACAAATATATAATTATAAAATATGGATATACCAAAATGTAACTAACTTAAATATTATTTACATCAAACACAAAAATGTAGCAAATTTATATTACAACTCATGTGTGATTAACCTTGCCTATAAAGCGCATTGAAGCAAAACTCCTAACATGTAAGAACGTCTTTAAATTCTTCTTGTGAGAATGGTGTAGTGTAGCTAAACATCTATATAAAAAGTGAAGGAAATTAAATATCACAAGATTTGAAATGATAGCAAACTTAAACATTAAAATGTTATTGTAAATAAATATACCTGATCCCAAGAATCAACAGTCTCGATAGAGACAATGTTTAACTTGTGTTTCAGGATAAAAACACACTTGTATCCTCGTTTTTGTTTCCTAGTTTACAAATTTAAATATTTCATGAATATATAACCACACATGCATGTAATTGTTGATAAATGTTTGTCACAAGTAATTCACTTGTCGAAGATGTACAAAATATGGGCTTTTTACTTCTAACTCCTTTCAACATATTGTGCCGCTACTGAAAATGATTTAAACATATTACATGTTAAGTCAAGTACAAAGTGGTATGCCTAAGGAACATAGTGTAACTGTCATATTTGACCAAAGAGATATGATGATCAATTTCCAATGACCACTGAGTGAACACAAGCATAATTAGTATATATTTCTTAAAACATGGAAACTAACTATAGTAGAGAAACCGCAATTTAGAAATTACTCACTCATTGATAAATGGTGCTAAGTAACTGTGTTTTTCCCCTTACTTTTGAAGAATTATTTGTAAATTGAATTCTAAATGGATCCAAGAATCAATAAATATCAAATTTACTTAAGTATATACAAACAGGATAAAGGTACCTAAATATTTAATCAAAATGCAAAAAATAAGTGAAGAAATAATTCGACAAAAACACGTTAAATGCATCATGATGACATATTTAATTATATACTTACATGCACCAAAACTGTAGTATCCCTACGTGCATCCACTTATTTCTAAACATAAAATACCTTATATATTTAGGATCGACATTGAAAACCTTTAACTCTAGATCATGATCTAATTGAAGACGAATTAGATCTTTCTTATCCATAATGTGACATGCCAATTGGTTAATCAAATTTTTAAAAGGAACAAATATCTTAGTATGGATATCAATATGGGAAGTTAAATAACTTCCTCTTGTGCTCGTACCACCTAGAACAAGTTTTACATGCAATTGTTCATCATCTTTATTTGTACACCATTAGACTGTACCACTCAATCTATGCATCATAAAAAATAACAGCAACAAAAAATAAATTCAACACAATATATCCTACATTTTAGTCCAAACACTAAAAATCATATTTATCCAAATAAAACACTATTTTCACATACCTCAACGAGCTCAGACATATTATTCTTACAAATTTCCTACTCCTGTGCTAATGCATATTCCAACTTCTTGTTGTACACCACCTCTAAGTCTTCCAACTCTTTCTTTTGTAATTCACATTCACTTGCTAAACTCTTCTTAATAATCCCATCTATCTTTTTCTTTTGCATGTGTGTACTTTTTCTCGATGCACCAAACCATAAACTCAGATTGATGCCTTCTCTAACACCACATACACGAATACCATTCTCATTTGTTCTGGTTACTTCTACTAATATATCATGACGTAGTTGTGGAACAAATGTACCTTGACAGGCCATATCAATCAATGAATCCTACATGTGGAAGATATTGGATCGAACTCTATTAGGTTGAAGGGTAGCTTCGTGGTTCGACAAGTTTGATAGAGGTTAGTGTTGTACCCCAAAATTTTCCCTCCCTTTTCTTCAATACATTTCTCACAAAAGTTCTCAAATGCTCAAGGATTCTAAAGAGTTGATCAGACAAGCTCACCTCTTAATCACTGGGTCCATAATTAGGGTTTTGGTTTTCACAAGGAAAATTGGACTTCTAATGCCCCAAATGACTTTAATGGTTCATCATAGACCTCAAAGAATTCTCATGCCAAGTTTTAAGTCTTGCATCTCAAAATTGCCCAGTCAATTGCTCAGATGACTGAAAATTAGTTGTATTGGGTAAAAAGTCAACTGTAATCAATATACAGTCAAACTTCAATATTTTTGGACAACATCAACATTTTGAAGTCATATTCATTATTTGATCAAGGTATTATCATAATTCCTCAAGGAAAGCATTCAAATCATCAAAGGGGCAAAATTGACCAAATTAGGGTTTTGACTGAGAATGACTGATCATTGACTTTTGACTTAATACATGGCCTAATGACTTGAAGCATGATCTTAAGGACTCAAACAAAATATCTTGACCTAATTTAATGGTTTAAAACATCCTCAAAGATCAAATGATTGATAGTTGAAATTTGGATCAACTGATCAAAAGTCAACTGACACACAAAAGTCAAACTTTGACTTTTGGGTCAACATTGAATTTCAAAGATCAAGATTCATCAAGACATTCAAAAATATCAAACTTGATCATCAAGAATCAAGAAATTCAATAAAAGTCAGCAAAAATTCAAGATTCCCAAGACTTAGAATATTTTTTAGTGTTTTTATCCTTATTAAATTCACTACTTCATGACCATTATTCACCAAGATGCAAGATGATTCAAAGAAAACTTTCAACATGAAAGTTGTAGAGCATGATGAATTCTAAAACTTTGTCCTTGAGGGTTGATGTCTAAAAGATGCTTGGATAAGGAGATATAGGCCCATGAAGTTATGACATTTTTAACAAAACACTTAGTGAAATTTTTAACAAGTTTGATCAGATTTTTGTCCTAACTTCTTGGCAATTTTTCACCAAGTTCCAAGTTGATTTAGCCAAAGTGGTCAACATGAAGGTTGTATACAATGTTTCGAGCATTCCAAAATGTCCAAGAACTTGAAGAGATCATACTTGAGAGAATAGATTCGAAGAGATGAAGTTGGGCATCCATTCTTGAATTATAGGTTATTTTCATGAAGAACACATGATCCAATCTTAAGCCATGCTGCATAAATATTTCTTTTTAGGATTCTAACTTGCAAATCACTCCATAATTAAATGTTTACACAACTGATTGAGCCATTATTCAAGTGATTTATCCATTGTCCAAACCATTTTTCCATTAATGGAACAAAGCCAAGACTAAGTGACTTTAATCACAAAGCCCACTCTCCTTGATCCTCGCACTTATTTCTTATGAACATACACAATGTCAAAGCCATAAGCAACATATCTAAAGCCTCTAGACATTTCATACCATGCTTGTACTATGCATTGGAACAACATATTTCAAGTTGCTTCAATACTAAGTTTCAAACAACTTGTCATCTTACAAATATGGTTATTTCAACCTCTAAAACCTCTTGCCTATAAATAGAGAAGCTATTTTCAAGCTAACCCACGAATTGACAAGCCTCCTAACCCTCTCAAAATCCCTAAAATCAGAATTTACATCCAAAACTCCATTGCTTTCCATTTCTGACTTTAAAACCCAGACACTTAATTTACTCGTGTGTTTTCACTCTAAATCATTCACAGAGTTTCTATAACTCATATAGAAGCTATCTAAACACTTTCTACACAATTGTAACACCATCTTCATCATCCTCCATTTCCCAAAACAGCCACCTGCAACTTGAATTATCCAGAATAATCTAGTCACTCTCAATCCAAAGTGAGCATTGCAATAGCTTCATAGGAGTTCAGTGAAGCTATCCAGATCATCGCAACACCTCAAGGAGTGTTCAAACTCCAAACACGATTTTCAGTTTTGAGGTAAGTTTTCTCAACTTTGAACTTCTTATATAAGCATCGTTAATGGTCACTTTGTGAATAAAAAATGTATACATCATTGCCCTGAAGCTAACCATGCCTTTAGTTTTCATTTATGTTTAACTGTACATGGAGAATTTTGAGTTTAAAGTTTCAGAAAAATTAGGTCTTAATTTGGTACCAACATAAATTCATGTTCATCTTTGAATGTTAGCTTAAGTTATTTACATGGATAAATTCATGGTGAAATTTGGAGCAAGTTTCATGTTCACACTTTTAAAAATGGTTGAGAAATGAGCAAGTTCACAATTTCAAAAACAATAGTGTTGTTGTTCTGGCGTGAGGTAGGGGATGAAGTACAATCAGGAATGAGTTTATAAATTTAGTGCAAGTTTTATTATGAACGAATGAAACAGCCACCCTAGTGGCAGAATATGCGCGGGCTAAGTCATTTGTCTATAGGGACTTGGGTTCGAGCCCCAGCGATACCCTTTTAATTTTTACATATTTGTTTCCATGAGATCATATGCAGGAAAGTCCATGAAGTACATGCTACACTCATCTCCATCACCATCTGATCATTTGGCAATCAGATCAAATGCCCCAGAGGAAGAGACCATGATACACTCTCAAAAGTTAGCCATACTAGATAGCAAACAAGCATTGGGCCTCCCTGACTTGGGCCTCTTTCTTTTTTTTTTAAATTTCTAACACCCCCAAATTTCTCATAACAACCATGCCCATTTTCTTTTATTTATTTATTTCTGATATAAACAAAAAAGCTCCCTTGGGCCCAACACTTCATTTTCTTTTTTAACCCCCATTTTACTTTTACAGCATCCTGATCCAATTAATTTCCTTTCTTTTATTTTAATTATTTTCTTTTCTTTAAAAATAAAAACAACAAAAATCATAAAAAATAGTTTTAGGTTTTATTCAATTAATTTAAACACTTATTTTATTTTTTGTTAAATGAAAATATTTAGAACTAGGTTTTTATTATTTTTCACACTATAAAATACTTTTTTTTCAAATTTACATTAATATTCAAATTATTTTATTAACAAATTATTTAACATAGGTTTTATTTTCTCTTTAAAATTCAATTAGCTTAGATTTTTAGGTTTTGGTTTAAAACAATTAATTAATTCTTCTTTCCAAATTAATTAGTTTAATTATAAAACATTTTCCATCAAAAACCACAAAAACAATTTCTTTATTCTTCTCTATCATTTATGTTTTGTGCATTTTATTATTACTCATATTCAATGGCTTGTAATAGATAATTAGGCTTTATTACTTTCTTCCCCTCAATTACAAAATTGTACCCCCCCACCCCCATTCCCAAAGTGTTGTAATAGCGTAGGACATTTAAATTCTACAATTTATCGTTTTCCTTATTATTGTTAGTAATTATGGTTTGCATGACAAGATTGAAACCAACCATAGGTAAACCCTAATTCAAGATAAATCCAACACACTTTGCACTCATGCACTTCTAGGATTAACCTCACTTGTTGCCTCTGATAGAAGCAGTTATGTCCCTTGAACGTGAGATGTTTTAGCAAAAGACCCTCGATTAAAAGATCGTAGTCCCTCGATGATCCTTCGATGTTTCCTTTGATAAACGATCTTAAGTCCCTTATGACAAAATTGCTAAGGTATCTTACAAGTTTCCTTCTATGACTATATGATGACTCACGCCTGTCCCTCGCATCCAATGATATGGCTTCCTACTAACTAATGGTAGGCAAGCATTATCTAAAGGAGGAGGAAAATAAAGACTTTTGAGTAGGTATATTTCTCGTAATTGCTTGCTCTCAAACCAAAACAAATCTTTTCACTTCACACTTTCAAAACAAACCATTTCCAAAACACTTTTCAAAACAAACATTTTGTATAGATTCTCAACGATACGAGAATCATTACAAAATTGTCTTTTATTGGCACTTTTAAAACATCTTTCCAAACACTCCCTTTTCAACAAATATTTTCAAAACAAACATTTTGTATACATTCTCAATGATACGAGAATCATTACAATATTGCCGCACTTAGGTGTTTTCAAAATATTTTCAAACATACACAAACACAAAGCATTTTTAAAGTCAGCTAGCAATTAAGAGCACGTAGATAACTACAGATGAAAAGGGTGCTAACACCTTCCCTTTTCATAACCTATCCCTCGAACTCAATAAAATTCTCAAAAGGTCTTTCCTGTTCTTTTCACCCTTTCCTTTATTAGATAAAAGAAAAAGTCGGTGGCGACTCTTGCTATCTGCAACATTTGCGATCAAATTCAAAACACCAAGTCAGTTCTTCCACCGTATTACAGAACTTGCGACTCTGCTGGGGATAATATAAATTAAAAGTGGGGTTACCTTAAGATCCAGATCATATTTATTGCTTTATTTGTTTGCCTTGTTTGCTTTACATTTTGGGTTTACGCTTGGGTTTATTTCTTGTATGGATCCTATACCCGGATCTGGAGAATTTTTAGGTAAGTAGCAATGGATCATGGAGATTTTACGGTGTAGACCGATATGGTTGAAGCGATGGCTACATTAGTGTGACACATTTGTTGGTACCGGTGTCCCTTGAGTTGAACCAAGGAGAATACGGGGCCGCTGTGTGGTGTCATAAAGCACTAACTGACTGTAGAACCTTAGTTAAACAACTTGGCCATTAGAAAGAAGTGAGATAGTTGGCTTTGGTGCACACTGAAGTTGGTTGATACTCGATACTACACTCATTGAGATCGGAGTTTCGGGATATTTTGGTCGCAGTTTGATGCTTGTGCTGAAACAATGCCCGATGAAGAAAGGTTAATAATATTGAGATTCCTTAGAACCCGGTTACTTTTTTAGGACAGGTTGAACCAACTAAAACATCAAAAGGGTACTTACCTATAAACCCCATGCAAGCTTAAACTTAAGGCTTTGTGTGTTTTGTTTGTGATTAATTATTCATGACATCATAAGCATCATGACATCATGCCATATCATTTTTACTAACCATTTCAAGGACCTATGGATTTATCTTTGTTCTATTTTATAGATTATGGCCTCCACTCGCAAAAATACCATCTGAATCAACTTTTTAAGGGTTCCTCCTAAACTTCAAGAGTTAGCATCAAGGGCTCCTAAATATTCTCCAAAAAATATATGGTCGACTTCTCAATCTGGTTACCTCAAGCTTTGGAGAAGACATGATGTGTATTCTCTTTCAGTTCTTTGATCCTGTACATCACTGTTTCACCTTTCCCGAATATCAATTGGTGCCCATAATGGAATAATTCTCTCAACTATTAGCAGTACATGTTCTTGATCGAATTCCCTTCACCGGTTTAGCGAAAGATCCACAACCTGAAGAAATTGCAGCAGTCTTGCACCTAAAGCGGTCTGACATTGTAGCTAATTGGGAAACAAGGAGTAAAGTCAAGGGTTTTCTAGCTAAATTTCTGTTAGAGAAGGCTCGACTATTTTGGGAGGCAATGGATTTGAAATCTTTTGAATAAGTCTTGGCTCTTCTAATCTATGGGTTAGTAATGTTCCCTAATCCATACCAACTCATAGATATGAATGTTGTCAAAATTTTCCTTTCTCGTAGCCGTGTGCCTACTTTGGTTGGAGACATTCTACATTCTCTTCACACTCGCACCATGAGGAAGAGAGGGGCTCTTATATGTTACACACCATTGCTATCTAGGTGGTTTATTTCGCACCTTCCGCGATCAGTATTGAGGAATGAAAAAGGTTTGAGGTGGTCACAAAGGATGATGTCGCTCTCTCATTCGGATATTTATTGGTGTTCCTGATCTATGGAGGATGTTACTATCATTAACCACTGGGGAATTCCCTAATGTTCAACTCCTTGGCATTAGGGGAGGTATTACTTATAACCCTTCTCTAACTCTATGACAATTTGGTTATGCTCGAAGAGATGGCCCTTATGGCGCACTTATCTAGGGTATTATGTTCGACTACGAGAACGATTGTCAAGGTTATCGTTTAAGATTTGTACGAGCTTGGGGCATGGTAAACAAAATTGATAGCAAGACTTTGGGACATAATAATTCCATTCCTCTAGAGAATTATCTCAAATGGGTACAACTCACGCTCAAAACCTCATGATGCCATATCCAGCTATCCTACCAGAGATTATTGAGCCTATTGCCGAAGGGGATATTCCTTATACCATTCTCCATTTAGACATGCCTACTGACCTCGAAGAACTGCAGAAGTCCTGGATTCAACTAAAGGGATAACGGGACACCTTTGAAGCTCAATTATATGCAAGCGAGAAGAAAGTGTTGGAGCTCACAAAGAAACTTCACAAGGAGCGAAGCCTTAATGCATACATCGACACAAAGAGAAAGCGTTCGTGGGAGACCTGAATCTTAGGTTTTAGGAGTTTTTATTTTGTTGTCTCTTTATTATAAGCCCAGGGTAAATTGTAACTCTTGAACTTATTAATGCAATTATTGTTTTTGTTTCCTTTTTGGATAGAAAATTTAGATCTCCTGAGGTCCTTACAAACATTTCATTCACATATCATGCATCAATTCATAAGCAAGTTTTTGATACAGCTTTCCTCATCTATTTACTGTTTATTTCAATATAATATGGCTCTAGATAAAACCATCAAAGATCTATAAACTCAACATGCACAGTTCCAAGAGACTCTTCTGAACATAGCCAAAGGACAACAAGATATGATGACGCTCCTCGTCACAAAAAATAAGATTAAGAAACGGGTTGTTATCAACATGGGAAGGAGGTTCAAAGGTCCTACCCGACTGGCTCAAGCAAATGATATATCCTCCGAGGAAGACGGTAATCAAGACGAGGATGTCAGAAGCACCAGGGCTAGGGGTGGAAATAACCATATTTATGAGGATGAAGATTACTCAAAAGAGCAGTACCCACCAGCGGATGACAAATACAAACAGCTGGAAGACTGACTTAAGGATGTAGAGATCCAAACAGTGCCTGGTTTGGACTTTGGAGACTTAGGTTTGGTCCCTGGGGTGGTCATTTCTCACAAATTCAAGGTCCTTGTCTTTGCCAAATGTGATGGAGTCTCTTGTCCAAACCTCCATTTAAGATCATATGTCTGAAATATTCAATCGCACACTGCCGATAGGAAGTTATGGGTTCATTTCTTCCAAAAGAGCTTATCTGGAACACATTTGGAGTGGTTCTATCAACTAGAAGGGACTAATATCCACACATGGGAGGATTTAGCTAATGCCTTCTACAGACAATACCAGTACAATACTGACCTTGCACCAACTCGTGTGCAATTACAAAGTATGACTATGGGCTCGAACAAAGGCTTTAAGGAGTATGCCCATAAATGGAGATACCTAGCTGGAAGGGTGCAACCCCTTTTGACTAACCGAGAATTGGTGCACATGTTCATGGGAACATTGACTGGTCCATTCTTTATTTTGGTGATTGTGAGTTCTTTGTCAGGGTTTACTGAGCCGATTTTGACTGGCGAACGAGTTGAAAGTGGAATCAAAAGTGGGAAGATCCCAATGGCCTTAACCTCTACTAATGTAAAGAAACCATTTGATGGTAAGAAGGAAACTAATGTTGTTTATGGACAAAGGATTTGTATCAAGAATGGTCGTCATCATTCGATAGGAGAAATGTTAATTTCTAAACCAACCCCAGTTCAAAAACCACGACAACAAAACAATTAGAAAAGGTCGGATGCCCCGAGAAGGCAGTTCACTAGGATCAACATGCCATTGTCTCAAGCTTTACAACATCTGTTGGAGGAAGATTTAGTAAGGCTGTGAGATCCTCATCCTAATCCCAATACTTCCTCTCCCAAATATAATCTGAATGTGAAATGCGCCTATCATTCAAATAGTCCTGGCCATGACACCAACAACTGTTGGGCATTGAAAAACAAGATCCAAGATTTTATTGATAAGAAAGTGATTGAGCTTGACCCTCCACAGACCCCTAATGTGATTACTGCACCCATTCCAGGTCATGGTAAAGGTGTTAATGCCATTGATGATGTCTCCTTTCTCTCCACCATCAATGATTTGACTTCTCCCTTGACGATCGTTAAGAATTTGTTGAGAGCCAATTTATTTCCGGGATTCCTTGAAAATTGTTACAATTGTTCTTCCCAAACTAAGGGATGTATGTGGTTGAAGAAGGGTATTCAACGCCTAATTGATAGCCATGAAATTACTTTCGAGAAAACTCCATCCATGAAGAGTTTTCCTGGAAGTATACCTCAGGAACCGAGACTTGAAGTTGTTTCCATAATCACCATTTCTAATACTCATATAAGGATCACCTCTAGAAGCCCTATAAGGATCCCTACTGAGCCAAGAGTGGCTCCCATGATCATCACCGCACCGGGGCCAGTCCCTTATTCCTCTGACAAAGTTTTACCTTGGAACTATGGGGCAGAAGTTTATTATCATGGTGTCATGCAAGAGCCATGGATTATTGAAAATGAAGAGCCTGAAATTACAAACATTGTTGGAACTAGTAAGGTCACTAGGACGGGAAGGATATTCTCTCCAGAGATCTGTCCTCCAACAACTACTATAACACTTGTCCGTATTCTTGTTGTTGGGCCAACTGCTAATGCCCGAGGTAAAGAGAAAGTTGCTGAGCCTGCATGGATGGAGGCGCTCCCAAAAGATGTTGTTAGTTCTATTATTTTAGGATTGGCTTAATTTTTGTAAAATAAATAATAGCAGCAATAGTGTAATGTAGAATAGGATGTATAAACTTGCTAAGAAGAACAGGTACAACAAGAAGTCTGTTGTACCCCGATATTTCCCCCTAAGATCCCTTCATCATACCATGTTGATTCAATTACAACAAGATCACATTAGGGCTTTTGGTTCTCCTCCATATATTTAGCTTTGCTCTTTGAGGAATCACCAAGCACCTTGACTTGTTTTTATTTTGTGATCATGCATGGTTTGTTTAGACTTTACTTTTAATTAATAAAATTCAATGTTAGTTTGTCTTACTTGTTAATAATGTAGGTAAAGACAATGTAGCTTAGCAAGTTTATCCATGGGTTCATGAGTTTATTTGTATGCCCTAGTCAATAAAGCTTGAGAAATTCAAACCTCACCATTGAAGTTGTTTTGGAAGAAATGGCATGGAAAGGTCTATTATGGTTCACCATATTTCAAAGTTATCAAAATTGATTCAAAAGTACAAGGGGTTGATTGAAGAAGTTGTCATGGTTGGACAAGGTGTTGCTCCCATTGGTCACAAGTGCATATTTCTATCAATTCTCAAGATATGGAAGTGGTTTTAGTGGCTATGAGTTATCATTATTATCCTCAACAACTTCTATTTACAAAGAAATAGCGTTGGTACAAGAAGGTTGTTCAAAATTGTCAAAGTTCCTCAAAGCATTTTCTTGATCTAGGAGCTAGGGTTTTGAACTTCAAAGAAGTATATATTGCTCATCTTTTGGTATTTTTGAGTGATTCCAAAGACACACTTCTCTTCAAAGTGTTATTAACAAATCACTTCAAAATTTTAAAGGAGTTTTCATGTGGAAGAAACTTGATGATGAAGAAAGATTACAAGTCCTCTAGATGAACCCCCAATTTTACATGTGTGACTTAAAATGATCATAACTTGGTAAATTTTTATCACCTTGAGCCCACTCTTTTTCCATAATGATCTTGAGGATGTGAACTTTATTCCTTCTTTCATGTGCAAAGTGAGAAAATGGATGGAAGATTCTCTAAGGATGCAAACGATTATAGGTCATTTCATGATTTTTTGCCAACTTTAACAATTTATAACTCTCTCAATTATTGGAGATTTTGAATGGTTCGAGTTTCAAAATTTCATCCAAGATGTCTATTTCATGCCATCTTTTTTTGTTAAGAGCAAATTCCAAGTGGAAGGCCATGTTTGGGTGCAAAACATTAAAGGTCACTTTTGAAGAAAAATTTGAAATATTTCTAAGTATGAAAAGTCAACTTTTTTCCCCCCAACTTTGAGTCAATGCAACTTTCAGCTCAAGCATCCATTTGATTCCATTATTTTCCCATTGTAAAGCTTGTAACCTCATCTTTATAAAGCATCAAGAATCATGCCCTAAGACCCCTTGATCTGAGAATGACATTGATTTGAACTTGGTAACTTGAAACGGAAGTTTCTTCAAAAGTCAGAATTTGAAATCATTGATTTAGCTTCTAAACACTTTGTTTCTGTGCATTTTTGCTTCTTAACATGTTTAGTGAACTTCAAGAAGTGATTAGCATAGCAAAACGCGCGTTTTGGATGAGTTTTGATCAAATTAGAAGTCACACTTTTCTTGTTTGCAACTTTACACGATTTCCCTCCAAACTTCATCATTTCACACGCTTGAACATTCCATTTGATTCCCTATAAATAAAGGGTCATCCCCCATTCATTTCCCAAAGCTAGAATAGCCAGAATTACCCTGCCAAACTTGCTCCATAACTCAATTTTCTGTAACTTCAAAATCAGTGTTCAAGCCTTTTTCAATCCAATTTTTCTATCAATTCACCTTCCTTGATCTTCCCTGAACCTAACCATACAATTACCTTCAAGAATCGTGCCCTATATTGCTCCATAGAAGTCCAGTTTCAGAGCTCTGCAACTTAACTTCAATAGGTAGATTTCTCCATCAATTCTTCAAAAATTTGATATCATTGTGAAGCTCTCATTGCCCTGGTTCTAATTACAACACTTGCTTTTATCTGGAAACACGTTTTGACCATGAAATTTCAAATCCCTTTTCAAAACATTCCTTTCAAATTTCTTGAGCTACAGTTTATATAAATTTGTCGCGAAGGTGTGGTTGTCTTCGTCTTGAAGAAACGAAGCGAATGGAATAGGTCTGAGCTTCTGATTTTATAGTTTGAGAGACCTGCAATTCACGTTGGTTGGAGGTTGAAGATGACCAACGTGTCATCTTCCAACCAATGATGGCACGCCACTTGTTTTTTTTTTTTAAATCTAATTTAATTAATGATTCAGTGCATTATTTACTAAAGTCCATAACATGCACAGCGCACCAGGTCTACTTGATCTGTTTACTAACGCATTTTGAAATTGATCACATGGCCGATATTTTTTTTGTTTTTATTTTCTTTTCTGATTTTTATATTTAATTGTTTTAAATTTCAAAAAATCATAGAAAATTCATTTTTAGTCCAAAAAATTTGAAAAAATTATGAAAAATATTTTTGATTTCTATTTTATTTTTTTTCTAATTTCTATTTTTTTTCACAATTTTATTTTGTGTTTTAATATTTTTTACAAATTTTCACTTTATTTGAATTGTTTTAAATGTTTAAAAATACTTTTATGCATTTTTATATTCTGAAAAAAAAATATGGAATGATCCAATGATATTGTGAAAAATATTGGTGACCTCATTTATTTTTTATTTCTGACTTTGATATTTTTTATCATTTTTGGTTTATTTTACTCATTTCTTTAAATTTTAAAAATAGTTTCCGACTTTAAAAAATTACTAAAAATTTTATAAAAATATTTGAGGTCATTTCTTATTTTTCTATAGTCTTACTTTTTATTTCTTGATTAATTTGAATATAGTTGATATTTTTATCCCTTATTTCTATTTTAAATATTTTTAAAACCTCTTTTAATGTATATATTAAATGCAATATTATTTTGTGATTATTTTTTGGCTGATCTTGGGTTGAATTTTTTTATCATGAACTTTATTAACATCATTGGATTCATGGTGTTGAGTCTAACTCCATAAAAATGGATGAATGATTTTAATAATAGTTTAGTTAAATTTTAATTCAAATGTGGTTTGTATATTTTTCCCACCCTTCTTCATCTCATCCCTTTCTTATTGCACTAAGTGTTATTGGAGCATGATCTCTATATCATGTCTTAAAAAAATGGTGCATAGATTATTATTGACCGGCCTCAAAATAGGTGTGACTTCTATATAAGTCCACTTACGATTGCTTAACATAGCACTAAATTTTGTCCTGATTCGAATAAATGATCAATCGTGGCCCAAACCTATGTTTGCAAGCCCAAGTATGTTAATTTGATCTCTTTTATCCAATAACCTTGAGATTCATTGTGTGGAGGCTTTGGTTCTAGCAATCCTCTAATGGATCTACATCACTTTTGGTCAACGCGGATCACTTAAACATTGTTGATCATTAAATGATACTTTCCAGGATTCCAAAATGTATGATATACTTGAAAAAAAGCAAATGCAACTTGTTGTGTGGACGCTTTGGTTCTACCAATCCTCTAATGAGTTCCAAATGCAAGTTTCAAGATGGTCATACAATTAATCACTAATTATTAACAATTGATTTTACTTTATGCTTTTATTTTTTATGCTTTATGTACAATTTACTTTAAGCATTACATTTCATCCTACTTTTCAACTTTGCTCACTTGGGCATTTATATTCTTGTCACTTTATTTTGCTCACTTGAGCATTTCTTTTTTAAGACACCTAATAATCAACATGAACCATAAAAAGCTTTAATGATACTTGGACTATTTGGTTACTATCCTTGGCATTATGGAGTACTAAACTTCTTGGACTTAGGATTCGAAGCATTGACCTATGTTTGAGACCTTGTGACCTTGATTGATATTTTGTCTGGAGTTCTTGAGGTTTACCTCAAGACATTGGGTTGTTTGTTTGTTTTGTGTGCAGGTTATTGTGATTACATACTTTGTCTGTAATCTGGAATTCACCCGTATACAGCCATTACTCTGCCCAATTTTTGTGAAGACTTAATAAACTTGAAGTTTGGTTCTCCCAAGAGGTCTAGAATCTTTTCTTGTTTGGTTTCAATCCAAAGAATGGGAATTCTATCTTGACTCATAATATCAAGTATTGGCTCCTTGTTGGTTAGGTGGTTCTTATCCCTAGATTTTACCTTATGCTTTAGGATAGTCTCTTCTTCTCCTCCCACCTTCTTTAATTTAAAAATCTTCTTCCTCCTTTTGAAAACATTTCTTGTTTTGAAACTTGAACCATTTTTTTCATAATAAACTTGTACCTAGGTCAATGCATTTTCAAAACCTTTTCATAAATAAACTTCAATCAACTTAAATAGTACCTTGACTTTTTTTTTAGAAGACTAAAAGTAAATCAATCTCATTTCAAACCATTTTGTCTATTTGGCTTTTTTTTTTACTTTAAAAAAACTTCTCTTAAAAGATTGTACTCTTGTCAATCCTTGTAGTGATGCAAACAACTACACTTCTACAATATGTAGTGAAGAGAGATATTTTCCACTTCGGTGTTGAGTAAGGAATTTTTTATTTTAAAATCCAAACCATACCCTCCACTTTGAGATAATGAAAAGTCTCATTTCTCATGATTGTGCGTAGTAAGTATGTTTTCCACACGGACAACGACGGTGATGTCGTATCTCATAAAATTAACCAACACACTTGTATTTTAAAATTTTCAAAAGAGGAACTATGTGTAACCTGATCCCCTATTGCACGAAAAGTGTTACGTAGTTACTAAAGGTTCGCAACCGCGGCAGGTGCAAAAATCATTAAAATGTATTTCTTCTCTCACCTCCACCATCTATTTTACATACAACATTTTATAGCCAAAATATACAGATTTCTTAAAGAGGTTCCTGCGAAGTACCTTAGATGTTTAGGGTGCTAATACATTCCCTTTACATAACCAACTTTGTTACCTTGAATATTTCCCTCCTCTTTCTTTGGGTTATTCGTTCTTTTCCCATTCCTTTGGAAACAATAAAGCGCAATGGCGATTTTTATTTTTTTATTTGTATAAGTCTAGTCAATTCAATGACTTAGTCTTAAAAATTTCTACCTCTACAGAAAAAATGGTGAATTCACTGGGGAAATATTGACCTCTTGTTGGTCCATCCCTAAGTGGGCTAAACCTACCTTTGTTTGTATCTGTATATGTTATATTATTGTTTATGTGTTATATATTGTATATATGTTTGTCTGGACTTTCCTGGTTTTTAGGGTTCTTGGTGATTACTTATAAGTCCTATACCCGGATTTGGGCAAACTTTAAGATATGACAGGTGGTATAGTCATGTTAACTTTGAGGGAGTAATACTAAAAAAGGAGGCATGAGATCCCCCGCTCAGTGGAGGCCCCTTTGACTATAGTTTCATTTACCGAGTAATCGGGAAGACATACTGCTTTTGACCTGGGAGCCTGCTGAAGCTGAGGAACGTGGAATACCTAACCCATCTTGGCCTTTTAGGTGTAGTGCAGAAGCTATGACGAAGTAACCTGGAAATAGTTCTCACGCGATACTATGCTTGGACGAGTTTTTCTTGAGAATATTACTAATTCCTGAGTTAATCGGGAAGTTGGTAATATCCGAAGGAAGGATGTAGACTTTGGGAACCTCTAAAACCTTGTTCGGTATGTGATAACTTTTAGACCATATCTTATAGGTAATAAATTCAACCTCATGCTCGTGACGTTGAACCTATGAACCCTATGTTTGTGATCTTGTGTGTGATTGTTGCATCATGCATCCATGCACTCATAAGCATCTTTTGAAGAAATTTCATTTCAAGGGACTTAAAATTTCACCATTTGTGAATATCTCAGGTACCTTTTGATCATGGATTCTGGATAAAGAAAGACCGGAAAATACAGTTTCAAAGATCCCAAGATAGATGAGTTGATCAGTCTAATTCCGGAGATTGAGTGTTCTGCAGATTTTCGAAAGAAGTATGGATCCATCATTCCTCTCATGAAGCTTAGGATGAAGGAGGGTATTCTCTCGACCTTGGTCCAGTTCTATGATTTGATGTATCATTGCTTTACTTTCCCCGACTATCAGTTGATGCCTACACTAGAGGAGTATTCTTATCTGTTGGATTTACCTATTATCGATCGTGTTCCTTTTACCGGTTTAGAGGGTGAGCTAAAATCACACGAGATTGCTGCTTTGATTCATCTGGGGAAGTTTGAGGTTGAAACCCATATGACTACCAAAGGAGTAATTAGAGGATTACCGACTCAATTCTTATTGGAGAAAGCACGTTACTTCGCCAGGATGAAGAGTACAGTCGCTTTTGAGGCCATCTTTGCTCTACTTGCTTAAGGGTTTTTCTTATTTCGTAATGTAGACAAGTTTGTTGACATTAATGCTATCAGGATCTACATGATTTGAAACCCAATTCCTACATTGTTGGGTGATGCTTATTACTCTATTCATCTTCGGAATTCTTATCGTGGGGGATGATCGTCTGTTGCATGCCTCTATTGTACTGGGGGTTTATTTCTCATATGCCTCAGTCTGATGCTTCATAGGATGTCAGGATGGAACCTCGTTGGGCTCCTAAGATCATGGCACTTACTCACTCGAATATTGATTGGTATCATCGGGCTTACCAGGATATAGAGATTGTCAACAGTTGTGGTAGTTTCCCCAATGTACCTCTTCTTGGTACAAAGGGAGGAATTAATTATAACCCTGTTCTTGAACGAAGACGGCTTGGATATCCGATGAGGGATAAACCAAATAGTATTCATTTGAGTAGTTTCTTTCTGAAGGAAGGAGAAGACCATAAGGAAGCTAGGGAGCAGATTGCGAAGTCCTGGAGTCACATTCACAGGAAGAGTAGGAAAGATTTGGGACCCAGGGGGCTGTTTCTTTGGATCCTTATCTTTAGTGGGTCCAAATGAGAGCTATTCAGTTGAAGATGCCATATTCCCGAGAAGCACCTATGCCTGATTTTTTTGTGAAGACCGCTCCTCCCTTATTGGATGATATAGAAGAGCTACAACTTGCTTTGGTCAGAATGCAGCAGGAAAAGGATGCTTGGAAGAATAAGTGCCAAACTTTAGAGATTTCTTATAGAGCAGACTTGAAGGAGAAAGACGACTTGATTGAGAATCTTGAGAGTCGAGCTGTAGAGATGATGGAGAGGCAAGGGGATTTATTTTCTCCTAAGCCTCAGTCAGATGCTAGTTGCTCACTTCAGGATTCAGATGATTGGAAGGAGGTTGTCACCAGATATGTGGAAGAAAATCAGAGGTTGAAGGCTCAAATTTCCAAGCTAACAAGGAAGCACCAGCGTATAGAGTGATCTCCGCTAGCTTTACTTCTTAGAGTTTTAGACTTTATTTTCATCCTATACTTGGGATCATTGAAAACTTGTAATCCATTTTGAAGTTATTATTAATAAAATTTTCTAGTATTTCAAATATGTTACTACTTTGATATTTCCAATGTGTCTATAAATCTTTAAGTTGCTTGAAATATTAAAATAAATCATGTGCATTGCACATCATAAATCATATTGCACATGTTTCTTGCATTTCTTTGCATATCCAGGTGTCTTACCAAGCTTCTTTACTTCGTTCAACAAGCTGTCTCACCACTACAACACTCGAGCTAACTTCAGAAGGAAGATGAACAACTTAGAACAAGAGAATCACGAGTTGCACGAGGAGGTTTCTGCTTTGAAGGCCGGCATGGCCAATCTTACTACTCTGATGGAATCTCTGGTGGCTGCTCAGAATCATCCACCGAGTGTTCAACCTCAACCAACAAGGGTTACTACTGAAGCTTCGGCTGTTCCTGTGTCTGCTACTCCAGCTGTTGTTCAGAATCGCATGCCTCAAGGTTATCTGTGGGGAATGCCAGAGAACTTTGCGCCTGAAGGTTTCAATATTGGTCCTCAAGATACTCCAGTTGTTCAGACTACCATTACTCTTGCACCTCCTGTGGTGCATCTTGCTCCTGCTGTACCTCCTTTAGTGAATATGGTTCCAGTTGTTAATGATGATATGTGTCATCCTTTTCCTCCACCAAGTGAAGACTTGGGTCTTTATGATAGAATGGATGATTTTCAAGAGCAGTTTGACAAGATGCAGAGGGAGATGAAGGCTCTTAAGGGAACGTAATTGTTCGGGCAGAATGTGAATGAGTTATGCTTGGTCCTGAGTTTTAAGATACATGCGAAGTTTAAATTCCTGGAATTCGAGAAGTACAAGGGAAACACTTTTCCTCGTGCTCACCTTGTGATGTATGTAAGAAGAATGTCTACCCATACTGACGATCAACGTCTGCTGATTCACTTTTTCAGGATTGTTTGACTGGTGCTGCACTGAAGTGGTATAGGAGTTTGGACAATGTCAATATCCATACTTTCATTGACTTGGGAGAATAATTTATTAGATAAAACAAATATATCATGAACGAGGCGCTTGACCGTGATCAACTTTGGTTCATGGTCCAAAAAGACAGGGAATCATTCAAAGAATATGCACAGAGATGGTGTGAGGTAGCTGCCTAAGTAATTCCTCCCATGGAAGAGAAGGAGATGACTAAGAATTTCTTGTAGACTCTTGGTGCTTTCTACTATGAAAGGATGGTAGCAAGTGCGCCAAGTGACTTTACTGAAATGGTAGGCTTGGGTATCGGGTTAGAAGAGGCTATAAGAGAGGGTCGTTTAACAAAGAGTAAAAGTGCTAGAAGTGAGAAGAAGCCATCTTATGGGTTTTCCAAAAAGAAGAAAGGAGATACAAACCTTGTCATGCAAGAAAGGAGAGTTAATCCTCCTAGAAGAAGTTATCAGCGTCATTAGCAAGTCACCTCAGTTACTTCAGTTGTTGGTGTAGCTCTAACCACCGTTGCTTATTAGAGACCATCCCAGTAGGGGAATCAAGGGTATAATAAGAGAAGGGAGAGTTATGACCCTATCCCTATGAGTTATACAGAGTTACTCCTGGCGTTAATTCAGAAGAAGTTTGTTCAGACCCGACCACCTCCCGATGTACCATCACCGTTTCCTTGGTATTACAAGGCAGACCAAACATGTGATTTTCATCAGGGGGCACCAGGGCATAATATTGAGAATTGTTATCCTTTGAAGACTGAGGTACAAAAATTGGTGAAGTACGGTATTCTATCTTTCAAGGATGTGGGCTCTAATGTGAAAGATGATCCTCTACCAAAGCATGGGGGAGCAAATGCTGTGAACATGGTGGTCGGTTGTCCAAGTGACTTCCGTATTTTTTATGTTAATCTGGTTAGAGGAGATTTGGTGAAAATGCATGCAGACCTCTGTGAATTTAGCTACTATACGCATGACCATACCGGTTGTGCTATTTGCAGTACGGATATACAAGGTTGTGAAAAGATAAAGGTTAATTTGCAAGAGACGATGGATTAGGGCCTCATCCATATAATCAGGCCTAGGGGAGAGTATGAAGAGGAAGTAAACATGGTTTCTGGATGTCCTGGAGATTTCAGAATCTTTGATGTCGAACATATGAATGAGGACCTTGTGCAATTGCACGCTACTTTCTGCCACATGGCTGGTCAGGTAGAACATCAATATGGATCTTGCCGAATTTGCTGTCGGGACTCCCGAGGGTGTTCAATTATAAAGAAATGTGTTCAGTTGTTGTTGGATAATTGAACCATCAAAGTTAAAGGTCAAAGGGATGATTACCATGAAGTTGATATGATTGAGGTCTGTTTGGCTAAAGGAGAGTCGGATGATGAATATGCCTCTGCATATGAGTTTTTATCCTCAGATGAGGATTTGTTTTCCAGAGATGACTCCATAATGACTGATTATGTTGAATAGGGAGTAAACATTATTGTGCCTTGTTTTGGTGCACCCGCCAATTTTGAAGTTGAATATCATATCAAGCCAGCCATTACTCCATTGGTAATTAGTTTTCCGGGTCTTGTCCCCTACAAGTAAGATAAGGCGGTACCCTACAAATATAATGCTACAATTTTGGAGGATGGTGTGGAAGTTCCCATCTAGCCAATGCCTAATGTTGTTAATATTGCTGAGACTAACAGAGTGACCCCCAGTGGTCGTGTATTTGCACTAGTTGTTCGTGGATATGTTAGTACTGGAAAGAAAGTTGTTGAAAATGTTGAACCCAAGAAGGCAGTGGGTGAACCTAGTGGAGCTACGCTAGAAAAGGATGTGGATGATATTTTAAAGATAATTAAGAGGAGCGACTACAGAATTGTAGATCAGCTACTGCAGACTCCTTTAAAAATATCCATCTTGGCTTTATTGATGAACTCCTCTGCTCACAGAGAATCTTTGATGAGGGTATTGGACCAAGCTTTCGTGGAAAGTGACATGCCTGTAGACCAATTCAGCAGTGTAGTGGGGAATATTACATCATGTAATAACTTGAGTTTCTGCGACAATGAATTTCCCGATGAAGGGAGGAATCACAACCTGGCCCTCCACATTTCTATGAACTGCAAGAATGATTCATTATCCAATGTGCTGATTGATAATGGATCTGCATTGAACGTTATACCGAGGAGAACACTTATGAAGTTGAAATATCAAGGAATGCCCATGCACCCAAGTGGCATTATTGTGAAAGCGTTTGACGGATCAAGGAAATCTGTTATTGGTGAAGTGGACTTGCCAATTCATATAGGCCCACATTTTTTTCAGATTACTTTCCAGGTCATGGATATTGTACCCTCTTATAGCTTCTTGCTGGGACGGCTATGGATACATGAGGTAGGAGTTGTCACTTCGACTTTACACCAGCAGCTGAAGTTTGTACGTGAAGGAAAAGTGGTAATTATAAATGGAGAACAAGCATTATTGATATCTCATTTGTCCTCTTTCAGTATTATGGAGGTGGATGAAGCTGCTATTGGAACCCAGTTCCAAGCTTTATCCATTGACAAAATAAGAGGAAATGAGAACTCTATAGCTTCGTTTAAGGATACGCAGCATGTTGTTCGTAATGTCCATAGCAATGTATGGGGACAGATTGTTGACCCACCTGTGAACAAGAATAGAGATAGCTTGGGGTTCTCTTTTGAATATTCATAAGGGTAAGAGCATGATGTTGAAGGCTGCTGCAGGCAAGTATCAAGGCATCTTTTGTAGCGGGGGTTATCTTCATCCATCTATTTACGAGATTAATGCCATTGTGGAAGATGAAGCAGAGCCAGAAATGCTGAATCATGTGACGCACAGAGTTAGAGTTCAGAACTAGATCACCATTGATATTCCCTCTTGCGTACATCTTTCAAAGTAATTTGTTTGTGTTAATCTTTTTGAAAAACTTTCATTCTGCCCAAGGTGAAAGTATTAATATTGTACGGGCTTATCTGTTTGTTGCGATTTTTAAATCAATAATCAAAGTTGTCTTTGTTTCTTAAATTTGTTTTTATTTTATGCTTTTTATTGGAAAATGGTAATCAGAAAGAAAAAAACCTTTCAAAATAAATAATAACTGAAATTCAATCTGCATAATCACTTGTTATATGTGTCAGTTTCTAAAAGCAATCATAAATCATATGTGCAGATTAATTAAAAAACCCGTTGAATACAATGACCCTGCACCCTCTTCTAACTTTGAATGTCCTGTGTACGGGGACGAAGAAGAAGACTATGATGATATTCCAGAAGAGGTCTCATGGTTGCTGGAGCGCGAGGAGAATGCCATTCATCCATATAAAGAGCCATTGGAAGTAATCAATTTGGGTTCAGAAGAAGATTCGAAGGAACTCAAGATTGGAGCATTGTTGCATCCTGATGTGAAGAGTAGGTTGATTGAGATGTTGAAAGAGTATGTGGATATTTTTTCTTTGTCTTATCAAGATATTCCTTGTCTAGATATAGATATTATAGAGCACCGTTTGCCGCTAAAGCTAGAGTGTCCGCCAATCAAACAAAAGTTGTGAAGAACTCATCAAGATATGGTAGTGAAGATCAAAGAGGAATTTCTAAAGCAGATTAATCTTGGTTTTCTTGTGACATCAGTGTACCCTTAGTGGATTGCCAATATTGTTCTAGTACCGAAGAAAGACGGAAAATTTCGCATGTGCGTAGATTACAGAGATCTAAATAAAGCTAGTCCAAAAGATGATTTTCCATTACCACACATTGATATGTTAGTGGATAGCACAACAAAATTCAAAGTTTTCTCGTTCATGGATGGATTTTCCTGGTATAATCAAATAAGGATGGCTCCTGAGGACATGGTAAAAACAACGTTTATCACACCCTGGGGAACATTCTGTTATAGAGTGATGCCCTTAGGGTTGAAGAACGCTGGTGCAATGTACCAGAAGGCTATGACAACCCTATTCCATGATCTGATGCACAAGGAAATTGAGGTATATGTTGATTATATGATTGCTAAATCCCAGATGAAGAAGGGCATGTAAAAGATTTATCGAAGTTTTTTAAGCGTTTGAGGAAGTATTGTCTCCGCTTGAATCCAAATAAATGTACCTTCGGTGTTTGATCAGGGTAATTGTTGGGTTTCATTGTCATCCAGAAAGGGATTGAAGTTGACCCTGATAAAGTCAAAGAAATTCAAGAAATGCCAGTGCCAAGAACTGAAAAGCAAGTCAGAGGGTTCCTCGGGCGTTTGAATTATATTTCCATATTCATTTCCCACATGACCGCAACGTGTGAACCGATCTTTAGGTTGTTAAAGAAAGATCAAGGTTGTGTGTGGACAGATGACTGCCAAAGGGCATTTGAAAGTATTAAAGAATATCTGCTTGAACAACCTATCTTGCTCCCTCCTTTTGAAGGAAGACCATTGATTATGTATCTGACAGTGTTAGATAATTCCATGGGTTGTATTCTGGGACAACAAGATGAAATGGGGAAGAAAGAATATGCCATTTATTATCTCAGTAAAAAGTTTACTGATTGTGAATCGCGGTATTCCATGTTGGATAAGACATGTTGTGCTCTGGCCTGGGTGGTAAAACATTTGCGGCAATATATGTTGTATCACACTACTTGGTTGATCTCCAAAATGGATCCAATCAAGTAGATTTTTGAAAAGCCTACTCTTACTGGGAGAATTTCCCGCTGGCAGATGTTGTTAAAAGCTATTAAAAGCAGCGTGTTGGCAGATTTTCTTCCTCTTCAACCAGTTGATGATCAACAGTCTATGATGTTTGATTTCCCCGATGAGGATGTGATGTTTCTGAAAGTAAAAGATTGTGATGAGCCATTTCCTGAGGAAGGTCCTGATCCTGAATCTTGCTGGAAGATGATATTTGATGGAGCTGTGAATGCTTGTGGTAAAGGAATTGTTTTTGTGATTGTCACTCCACATGGATCACACATTCCTTTCACTACAAGGTTGACGTTTGATTGTACTAATAATATGGCAGAATACGAGGCTTGCATCATGGGTCTCGAGGAAGCTATTTTATCTCAAAATTAAAATTCTAGATGTGTGTGGCGATTCAGCTTTGGTAATAAATCAGATTAAAGGAGAGTGGGATACTCGTCACCCCGGCTTGATCCCTTACAAAGATTATGCTAGAAGATTGTTACCCTTCTTTAATAAAGTTGAATTTCGTCACATCCCTATAGATGAAAATCAAATGGCGGATGCTCTGGGAACTCTGGCTTCTATGTATCAAGTGAATACTTGGAATTATATACCTCAAATTATAGTTCGGTGATTGGATAAGCCCGCTCATGTGTTTACAACAGAAGAAGTAGCGGATGAGAAACCTTGGTATCATGATATCAAGCATTAATTCTTAAAACTATGGATGGCAAGGAGTTCCCACGTCCCATGAATGTTGATGCAGTCAAGAAATACTTCGCCCAAAGAAATAAAAGAATCTCGCTAAGTTGAAAATTCGAGAGGGCGGTTTAGGCAAAAAAGAGCGTCTCGGTAGGGCGAAAACCCGAAAGGGCGGTCTAGGCAAAAGTTAGAGACATAAACAAAATAAAATTTCCCGCTAAGTTGAAAACCCGCAAGGGCAGCTTAGGAAAAAGTCAGGGACTTTCTTGGCAAGTAACTACATCAGACAAGACTTGATCATTGAAGCAACAATCTTCTTGGACCCGCACTACACTTCAACAGAAGCTGATGCTCAGAATTTCAAAGCTGTTAGAGGGAATAATGGTCATTTTATTTCAATGTATCTTTTCCATTATATATTACCATTTTCAAAACTTTGTAAACATCCATGGAGTCTCGCCATTCGCAGACTACTATTCTATCAATAAAATTTGAGCTTTTACCCAATTCTTTGTAGTTTTTATTTCTATTCAGCTTACAAAGACTCCATTTATTATTGATAATAATTTTCAAAGCAAAAAGGATTAAATAAAAAAATTGTTTTATTTTCAAAAAGAATTCACAACTTACTTTTACTTTAGATTTTGTGATTCAAAAGGAAAACAAAAGTGGTGATCCCAGGAATGGACGAACTCAAGTAATTTTGGGAAGTTTTGTTTCTCCCGGGAAGGTTTTCTCAGGTCGCTTTTCACTGGTATGTGTATGATATTTGTATATTGAAGACGATACTAATTGGCGTAAAGTGAAGAACGTATATTGATTTCCCCTCGATGATGCCGTGTTGACCTCCCCAATAAAGTCAGCACGAAGTCCCCCAGTTGATGTTTTGATGATGAAGCATTATCTCCCTTAGTGGAGTCTGTATGATTTTTCTCCATTGAAGTCAGCTTGAATTCCTCAGTGGATGTTTTGACAATTTGGTTTCCATCTGCCTTATTTTAAATTAGTTTTGCATTCCCCAATAGAATTTCTACACATGAAAACATTTATTTACCCGTTGAAGTCTGAGTTCTATTCCCTGGTGAAGCCTGGAGAAGGTTGTTATATCCCTGTATCTGTATTGTTTTGTCGCTCCCCAGTAAAGTTAAGCCTTGCAGTAGGACTTAGTTTCCTCACTTGGTGCTTATTTTCTTTTGGAATGTTCATCTAGGATGTGATTAAGCCGAGTGTTCTGTGCGCCCGAATTGGCTTTGTTTGTTTATCCCTAGTTTTATATGTCTATTTTGTCAGCATATGTACGATAACACTCATACATTCATACATATATCATGCATAGCTAAACTTATCAAGTCATGGCTCATTCATATCCATTAATATCTTATTGACATATTACCCTACTTTGCAGAGTTGTGTTGTCCTCTCTCCAATAGAGTGTCAGCCATAAGCAGAAATTGCATATTCTTTCAATTTCCACATTGAGTTATCCCTCATGAAAGGTTTTGGCTTCATCCTTCTTACACAGCTCTTTGTCTGGATGATTTGGGTTTCCCCCCTTGAGTTTATTTCTCGAAGGATATGTTTTGGCTGACTGTTTTACTCCAGTTTATTTCTGGTTTGAATCTTTGCTTCCCAGCAATATTATTACTTTTGATCTCTGCAAGCTTCGAGCCTTAGTTTGAGTGTGCATTTATTTTGCACGAGAAGACTTTATCTCCTTAGTAGGAATATGTTGGCATTTCCCCAGGGAGCCATTTTGTTTTCCCCAGGAAGTTATACTGCCTTCCCCGTGAAGACATGATTCATTCCCCAGGAAGTCATGACATTTTGCCCAGGAAGTCGTTATATAATTCTCTATAACAGCAAGTAGCAGGTCTCTTTATTTGAGCAACTTGTTTTTCCCCGTAAAAGTCGACGTTACTTTTTTTACTATCTTCTCTATGAGTGGATAGTTTGCAGTTCATTGTCAAATTACTCTAGTGGATAGGTAGTCTTTCAGTATCGCAGAGACAGTTCGTTGTGAAATACTTGCAAGTGATAGTCTCTTTATTTGAGACAACTTATATATTACCCTTTCCAGGCGGAATGCCTTGGTTAAAGAGGAAGTTGAGACCCGTTCTAGGAGAAACGCCGGAATTTTGGGAAAAGACTTGTTATCTTTTTGCTACCTTTAGTGAATGTTGGTAGTTCATCGTCAGTGAACGGCGGTGCTATGATATATTTTATCTCTACCTTCAGTGAAAATTGGTAGGTCACCATCAGGGAAAGTTGGTGATTGTTATATTTTTGCTACCTTCAGTGAACGTTGGTATCTCATCGTTAGTGAACAGAGGTGCTATGATATGTTTTCTCTCTACCTTTAGTGAAAGTTGGTAGGTCACCATCAATGAAAGTTGCTGATTGTTATCTTTTTGCTACTCTCAGTGAATGTTGGTAGTTCATCGTCAGTGAACGACGGTGCTATGATATATTTTATCTCTACCTTCAGTGAAAGTTGGTAGGTCACCATCAGTGAAAGTTGGTGATTATTATATTTTTGGATACCTTCAGTGAACGTTGGTAGTTCATCGTCAGTGAACAACAATGCTATGATATATTTTCTCTCTACCTTCAGTGAAAGTTGGTAGGTCGCCTTCAGTGAAAGTTGGTGATTGTTATCTTTTTTCTACCTTCAGTGAACGTTGGTAGTTCATCGTCAGTGAACAGCGATGCTATGATATATTTCCTCTCTACCTTCAGTGAAAGTTGGTGATTGTTTTCTCTTACTACCTTCAGTTAATGTTGGTAGTTCATCGTCAGTGAACGTCGGTGCTTTAATATTCCTTTTCTCTCTACCTTAAGTGAATGTTGGTAGTTTCGCCTTCAGTAAAAGTTGGTGTATCCTTTGATCTTTTACCATCCTCTATGAGTTATTATCTTTTTTATCTTCTATCTCCTCTTTAGTTGAGTTAATGCTACCGTGTCTCTTCTTTGGGTGTTACACCAATAGAGTCAGGTCTTTTGATTCACCAGTGATTTATTTTCCTGGTTGGGTTTCTCTTTTGATCCTTATTTCCTTTGCTACATCCCCAAAGGTGTTTTGCGTCCCTTTGAAGTTGTTCATATGCATTCATACTCATAAGCATTGCATGGCATCTTAGGGCCAAAAATAGGGTTTGTTTTATATTTAAGTATCTTCAATCACTTCGACACGAAGATTTTTAACCTTCGTATCTCCGGATAGAAGAAACTTAAATAAGGGCAGCTGTTGTACCCCATTTTTTGCCCCTAAGATCCCTTCATCATACCATGTTGATTCAATCAAAACAAGATCACATTAGGGCTTTTGGTTCTCCTCCCTATCTTTAGCTTTGCTCTTTGAGGAATCACCAAGCACCTTGACTTGTTTTTCTTGTTTTTCTTTTGTGATCATGCATGTTTTGTTTTGACTTTACTTTTAATTAATAAAATGCAATGTTGGTTTGTCTTACTTGTTAATAGTGTTGGTAAAGGCAATGTAGTTTAGCAAGTTGATCCATGGGTTCATGAGTTTATTTCCATGCCATAGTCAATAAAGATTGAGAAATTAAAAACTCACCATTGAAGTTTTTTTGGAAGAAATTCCATGGAAAGGTTTATTTTGGTTCACCATATTTCAAAGTTATCAAAATTGATTCAAAAGTATAAGGGGTTGATTGCAGAAGTTGTCATGGTTGGACAAGGCCTTGCTCCCATTGGTCACAAGTGCATATTTCTCTCAATTCTCAAGATATGGAAGTGGTTTTGGTGGCTATGAGTTCTCATTATTATCCTCAACAACTTCTATTTACAAAGCAATAGTGTTGGTACAAGAAGGTTGTTCAAAATTGTCAAAGTTCCTCAAAGCATTTTCTTGATCTAGGAGCTAGGGTTTTAAACTTCAAAGAAGTATATCTTGCTCATCTTTTGGTATTTTTGAGTGATTCCAAAGAAATCCTTTCTTTAAAGGGTTATTAACAAATCACTTCAAAAGTTTCATGGATTTTTCATGCGGAAGAAACTTGATGATGAAGAAAGATTACAAGTCCTCCACATGAACCCCCAATTTCCCATGTGTGACTTCAAATGATCATAACTTGGTCAATTTTTATCACCTTGAGCCTAATAATTTTCCATAATGATCTTAAGGATTTGAACTTTATGCCTTCTTTTATGTGAAAAGTGAGAAAATGGATGGAAGATGCCCTAAGGATGCAAAAGATTATAGGTCATTTCATGATTCTTTGCCAACTTTAACAATTCATAACTCACTCAATTTTTCAGAGATTTTGAATGGTTAAAGTTTCAAAATGTCATTCAAGATGTCTATTTCATGCCATATTTTTTGGCCAAGAGAAAATTCTAAGTGGAAGGCCATGTTTGGATGCAAAACATTACATGTCACTTTTGAAGAAAAATTTAAAATATTTCTAAGTATGGAAAGTCAACCTTTTTTTTCCCCAACTTTGACACAATGCAACTTTCAGCTCAAGCATCCATTTGATTCCATTCTTTTCCCATTGCAAATCTTGTAACCTCATCTTTCTAAATCATCAAGAATTATGCCCTAAGACCCCTTGAGTTGAGAATGCCATTGATTTGAACTTGGTAACTTGGAACGGAAGTTTCCTCAAAAGTCAAAATTTGAAATCATTGATTCATCTTCTAAACACTTTATTTCTACGTGTTTTTGCTTCTAAACATGTTTAGTGAACTTCCATAAGTGATTAGAATAGAAAAACGCGCGTTTTGGATGAGTTTTGATCAAATTAGAAGTCACACTTTTCTTGTTTGCAACTTCACACGACTTCCCTCCAAACTTCTTCATTTCACGCGCTAGAACATTCCATTTGATTCCCTATAAATAGAGGGTCATCCCCCATTCATTTACTCAAGCTTGAATAACCAGAATCACCCGGACAAACTTGCTCCATAAATCAATTTTCTGTAACTTCAAAATCAGTGTTCAAGCCTTTTTCAATCAAATTTTTCTATCAATTCACCTTCCTTGATCTTCCCTGAAGCTAACCATACAATTACTTTCAAGAATCGTGCCCTATATTGCTCCATAGATGTCCAGTTTTAGAGCTCTGCAACTCAATTTCAATAGGTAGATTTCTCCATCAATTCTTCAAAACTTTGATATCATTGTGAAGTTATCATTTCCCTGGTTCTAGTCAAAACACTTGCTTTTATCTGGAAACACGTTTTGACCATGAAATTTCAAATCCCTTTTCAAAACATTCCTTTCAAATTTCTTGAGCTACAATTTATATAAATTTGTCGCGAAGGTGTGGTTGTCGTCGTCTTGAAGAGACGAAGCGAATGGAATAGGTTTGAGCTTCTGATTTTACAGTTTGAGAGACCTGCAATTCACGTTAGCTGGAGGTTGAAGATGACCAACGTGTCATCTTCCAACCAATGATGGCACGCCACTTTTTTTTTTTTTTGAAATCTGATTTAATTAATGATTCAATGCATTATTCACTAAAGTCCATAACATGCACATTGCGCCGGGTCCACTTGATCTGTTTACTAACGCGTTTTGACATTGATCAGATGACCCGTATTTTTTTGGTTTTTATTTTCTTTCTGATTTTTATATTTACTTGTTTTAAATTTCAAAAAATCATAGAAAATTCATTTTTAGTCAAAAAATCTGAAAAAATTATGAAAATTATTTTTGATTTTTCTCCTTCTGATTTCTATTTTTTTCACAATTTTATTTTGTGTTTTGATATTTTTTATAAACTTTCAATTTATTTGAATTGTTTTAAATGTTTAAAAATACTTTTATGCATTTTTAAAATCTGTAAAAAAATATGGAATGATCCAATGATATTGTGCAAATATTGTTGACCTCATTTATTTTTTATTTCTGACTTTGGTATTTTTTATCATTTCTTTTATTTTACTCATTTCTTTAAATTTTAAAAATAGTTTCTGACTTTAAAAAATTACAAAAAATTTTATAAAAAGATTTGAGGTCATTTCTAATTTTTCTATGGTCTTACTTTTTATTTCTTGATTAATTTGAAAATAGTTGATATTTTTATCCCTTATTTGTATTTTAAATATTTTTAAAACCTCTTTTAATGTATATATTAAATGCAATATTATTTTGTGATATTTTCTAGTTGATCTTGGCTTGAATTTTTTATCATGAACTTTATTAACATCATTGGATCCATGGTGTTGAGTCTAACTCCATAAAAATGGATGAATAATTTTAATAATAGTTTGATTAAATTTTAATTCAAATGTGGTTTGTATATTCTTTCCCATCCATCTTCATCTCATTCCTTTCTTATTGCGCTAAGTGTTATTGGAGCATGATCTCTATACCATGTCTCAAAAACAAATGGTGCATAGATTGCTATTGACCGGCCTCAAAATAGGTGCGACTTCTGTATAAGTCCACTTACGATTGCTTAATATAGCGCTAAATTTTGTCCTGATTCGAATAAATGATCATTTGTGACCCAAACTTATGTTTGCAAGCCCAAGTATGTTAATTTGATCTCTTTGATCCAATAACCTTGAGATTCATTGTGTGGAGGTTTTGGTTCTACCAATCCTCTAATGGATCTACATCACTTTTGGTCAACACATATCACTTAAACATTGTTAATCATTAAATGATACTTTCAAGGATTCCAAAATGGATGATATACTTGACAAAAAGCAAATGCAACTTATTGTGTGGAGGCTTTGGTTCTACCAATCCTCTAATGAGTTCTAAATGCAAGTTTCAAGATGGTCATCCAACTAATCACTAATTATTAACAATTGATTTTACTTTATGCTTTTATTTTTTATTCTTTATGTGCCATTTACTTTAAGCATTACATTTCATCCTACTTTTCATCTTTGCTCACTTGAGCATTTATATTCTTGTCATTTTATTTTTCTCACTTGAGCCTTTCTTTTTTTAGACACCTAATAATCAACATGAACCATAAAAAACTTTAATGATACTTGGACTATTTGGTTACTATCCTTGGCATTATGGAATACTGAACTTCTTGGACTTAGGATTAGAAGCCTTGACCTATGTTGGAGACCTTGTGACCTTGATTGATATTTTGTCTGGAGTTCTTGAGGTTTACCTCAAGTCATTGGGTTGTTTGTTTGTTTTGTGTGCAGGTTATTGTGATTACATACTTTGTCTGTAATCTGGAATTCACCCGTATACAGCCGTTACTCTGCTCAATTTTTTGTGAAGACTTAATACACTTGAAGTTTGGTTCTCCCAAGAGGTCTAGTATCTTTGCTTGTTTGGTTTCAATCCAAAGAATTGGAATTCTATCTTGACCCATAATGTCAAGTATTGGCTCCTTGTTGGTTAGATGGTTCTTATCCCTAACGTTTACCTTATGCTTTAGGATAGTCTCTTCTTTTCCTCCCACCTTATTTATTTTAAAAAATATTCTTCCTCCTTTTGAAAACTTTTCTTGTTTTGAAATTTAAATCATTTTTTTTTCATAATAAACTTGGACCTAGGTCCATGCATTTTCAAAACCTTTTCATAAATAAACTTCAATCAACTTAAATAATACCTTGACATATTTTTTTTATAAGACTAAAAGTCAAACAATCTCATTTCAAACCATTTTTCCATTTTGGCTTTTTTTTACTTTAAAAAAACTTTTCTTAAAAGATTGGACTCTTGTCAATCCATGTAGTGATGCAAACAACTATACTTCTACAACATTTAGTGAAGAGATATATTTTCCACTTGGGTGTTGAGTTAGGCATTGGTGATTTTAAAATCCAAGCCTTACCCTCCACTTTGAGATGATGCAAATTCTACTTTCTCATTATTGTGGATAGTAAGTATGTTTTCCACACGAACAATGACGATGATGTATTATCTCATAAAATTAACCAACACACTTGTGTTTTAAAATTTTTAAAAGAGGAACTACGTGTACCCTGATCCCCTATTGCACGAAAGGTGGTACGTAGGCACTAAAGGTTCGCAACCACGGCGGGTGCAAAAATCATAAAAATGTATTTCTTCTCTCACCTCCACTGTCTATTTTACATACAACATTTTATAGCCAAAATATACAGATTTCTCAAAGAGGTTCATGTGGAGTACCGTAGATGTTTAGGATGCTAATACCTTCCCTTTTCATAACCAACCCCCTTACCTTGAATCTCCCCCCCCCCCTCTTTTTTTGGGTTATTCGCTCTTTTCCCATTCCTTTGGAAACAATAAAGCGCGGTGGCGATTTTTATTTTTTGATCTGTATAAGTATAGTCAATCCAATGGCTTAGTCTTAAACATTTCTACAGCTATAAAGTCCCATTACAATGTCAGAACATGTTGTGTAGAACTTTTTCAACAACTGGAATAACATGTCAAAGAAGATGTCTTGACATCGCGCCTGCTGAGTTGGATTAATGAGATTCAGTTTGTTCTTAACATAAGCAGAATATTTAGGAGAATATTATGCATCCTATGTGGCGCATATTTAAAGGTCCAGAAAATTCAATCAGAAATCAAGGAGAATGAAGACTTTCTAAATAAGGAGATTATTTAGGAAAGTAAAGATTGAAGACCTTTCTTGGGGCAGAAGTTTTTGCAGTTTATTACAGCTAATTTGATGTGATTGAAGGCCCAAAACCATTTTGGTAATAGGTTATAAATAGAAGGGTTTGTAACCCATAAAAGACACGTCTCAAGATGTATAAGTCTAGGGTTTTGTCAAGGTAAACCTCCCTGGTTGTGGGAAGTTTACCATGTTCATCTCGAAGCCTGTAGGTAAGAGGTGTATTGTTCTTGGAGGAAGCTTTGAAGCAACTCCAGGATGTTTTCTTAGTTAGGAGAAAAGCTAACAAAAAATGGAGTGTGGCTTGGAGACTTAGCTAGGTTGTCATGGAAGTGTGTCTTCCAAACTTCTATCTGTGTGATCAGAATTTTGGTGAAGTGTCGTTGATGCACTGACTGAGGTGTTGACTGCTAGACATCATTGAGATGATTGGAAGTGGGATGGGGATATTCCATTTCTAGGGAGGACCTAGGTAGAAGGGTCATTGGGTAGTGATTAAGTGTGTAGATCTTCAACGGGTGTGTTGGTTGTAGGGTCTGCATATTGATACTACTGATAGTGGACTTCATTCTTAGCTTGGTAGCACCCATAGTAGGTATTGTTATACACTGAATTGGGTAAACAATTATGGTGTGTTATTTATCTTTTCTGTACTGTTTTGCCCATGTGTTTATGTCAGATCAGATGTCTCGACATCCTTGTATGACATCTGAGTCTGATGTACCAGAATTTCAGATGTTACAATTGAAGACCCTTCAAGATAAGAGATGGAAGAAATTTTGAAGATCATCCGAAAAAGTGACTACAAAATAGTTGAACAACTGGGGCTGACACCCTCAAAAATCTCCATGTTGTCCTTGTTATTATGCTCTGAAGCACATGCCCAAGCTTTGTTGAAATTTCTGAAGAATGCTCGTGTACCACAAGAGAGCACTGCAGATCAATTTGAGAATTATGTTGCGAGCCTAACTGCTGATAATGGTTTAGGCTTTTCTGATGCAGATTTAACTCCAACGAGAAATAATCTTAACAAGGCTCTACACATCTCTATTGAGTGTAAAGGAACTACTTTTGCTCATGTGTTAATTGATACAAGGTCCTCCTTAAATGTTTTACCCAAAGGTTCTTTGGATAGATTGGATTGTGATGGTTTGATGTTGAAACCCATTAATATTGTGGTAATAGCCTTTGATGGTTCAAAAGGAATGGTCCACAGAGAGGTTGATCTTCCTATCAAGGTGGGATCTCAAGTTTTCAATTCAACTTTTTATGTAATGGATATCCGGCCAGCCTATTCTTGCTTTCTCAGATGCCCATAGATCCATGGGGCAGGTGCGGTTACCTCTACATTACATAAAAAGCTGAAATACCCAATGAAAGGGAAGATTGTCACTGTCTGCAGAGAGGAAGAATATATGGTCAGTCATTTGAATTCTTTCAATATGTTGAAATGGATGGCGAATTCATTGAAACCCCTTGTCAGGCATTTGAGGTAATCCCATCGACAATTATTGTTGCTAAAGCTATTATTCCTGAGATCTCCAAAGACACGCCAAGAATGGCCTCTCTGAAGGTTGATAGGGTTGTTGTCGAGGAAGGTGGTTGCACTATCTAGGGACAACTTCCTGATATCCCCTACAAATCTGACAAATTTGGATTGGGTTTCACTTTAAAAGCTCAGAAAGAGGTTCGTCCTGTCCGTGTTGGAGGACCACCTCTCCGCATTAGCAACAATAAAGTCAATGCTCTAGAAGACACCGATAATGATGGTGACTGGGACGACTGGATATTCCCAACTATTTATGGTGGACTCAGCAACTTAAAATCCAAAGACTTTGTCTCAACCTCCTTCAGACAGGAGTAATTATTGTTTCCTATTTTTATTGCTTTAAGAAGTTTGTCTGTAATTTCTTTTAAAACAATGACTTTAAACCTTGTGCCTTGGCCAGGGCACGATGGTCCATTTGTTAAGGGTTGTCATTTCATATAGCATATGCTCTTTTAATGAAAATATTGGACGATTTTGCATTCAAATGTTATGCTTCTTGTCTTTTTTACTTTACTGCATTTTCAAATAGCCATGTGACCTTACACGCACACACACACATTTGAAGATCCATATCCACTCTGGATCTCATTGACAACAATTCTGCTATTATCATTTATAACTTCAAAAATCCAATCTATCAAACCAAAGACGAAGGTGAAGAAGATTGTGAGATACCTTGAGAACTTGTCAGACTCCTGATACAATAGGAAAAGGATATTCAATCGCACGAAGAACCAGTCGAAGTGATAAACTTGGGTATTGAAGCAGATAAAAAGAAGTCAAGATTGGCGTCAACCTGAGAGACAATGTTAAGAGCAGATTGGTTCAAATGTTAAACGACTATGTTGAGGTATTCGCTTGGTCATATGAAGACATACTAGGGATGATACTGATATTGTGGTTCATCGTCTGCCAATGAAAGAGGGTTGTTCTCCGATCAAACAAAAGGTTCGTCACATGCGTCCTAATATGTCAGAGAAAATCAAGGTTGAGGTAATGAAACAGTTCAATGTAGGTTTCTTGGCAGTGACGTCGTATCCCTAATGGGTTGCAAATGTCATTCCAGTGCCAAAGAAAGATGGTAAAGTCCGCATGTGTGTAGACTACAGGGATTTAAAAAGGGCAAGCCCCAAAGATGACTTCCCCTATTGATGTCTTGGTTGACAACACCGCTTAACACAAGGTATTTTCCTTCATGGATGGCTTCTCAGGGTATAACCAAATTAAAATGGCACTTGAAGACATGGAGAAAACTACTTTTGTCACACAGTGAGGCACCTTATGTTAGAAGGTCATGCCTTTTGGGCTGAAGAATGCAGGCGCAACTTATCAACGAGCTATGGTGGCTTTATTTCATGACATGATTCATCATAAGATAGAAGTATATGTTGATGACATGATAGAGAGATTACAAACTGAGGAAGAACACCTTGATCATATGCACAAGCTATTTGAAAGGCTGAAGAAATACAAGCTGAGAATAAATTCCAACAAATGCACCTTTGGGGTCAGATTTGGAAAGCTCATAGGCTTCGTTGTTATTGGAAAAGGTATTAAGGTTGATCCCGCAAAGGTCAAATCTATCCAAGAAATGCCAACTCCTCATACTGAGAAGGAGGTTAGAGGTTTCTTAGGACGACTCAACTACATTTCCTGATTCATCTCTCATTTGACTGCTACTTGTGAGTCAATCTTCAAGCTGCTGAAGAAAGATCAAGTGGTAAGATGGAATGAAGACTATCAAATGGCTTTTGATAAGATCAATGAGTACTTACAAGAACCTAAAATTTGATGCCACCAGTTGAAGGAAGACCTCTGATTATGTACTTAACCGTGTTAGAGAATTCAATGGGGTATGTGCTTGGGCAGCATGACGAGTCTGGTCGAAAAGAGCATGCAATATACTACCTTAGCAAAAAATTTACCGACTATGAAACAAGATATTCACTGCTCGATAAAACTTGTTGTGCTTTGGCATGGGCTGCTCGTCGACTAAGACAGTATATGTTGACCCATACTACTCTATTGATCTCTAAAATGGATCCCATCAAGTACATATTTGAGAAACCAGCTCTCTCCGGAAGAATAACCCAATGACAAATGATCTTAACTTAATATGACATCCAATACACCACCCAAAAGGCAATAAAAGGAAGTGTACTGGCAGATCATTTGGCGCATCAAGCTGTAGATGACTACCAATCTATGAACTTCGAATTCCCGGATGAGAATATCATGCTATTAGCGGATGGTGAAGAACCTCGACCGTATAAAGGACCTGAGCAAGGATCCCGATGGACTATGGTTTTTGATGGAGCTTCTAATGCACTTGGAAACGAAATTGGTGTTGTGATCATTTCCCCTGAAGGTTTCCATACGCCTTTCAGTGCCAGACTTTGATTTGACTGTACCAATAACATGGTTGAGTATAAAGCGTGCATCTTGGGTCTTAAAGCTGCTATTAACATAAGAATCAAATTCTTAAGTGTATATGGAGACTCATCTTTGGTAATTAGTCAAGTTAAAGGAGAGTGGGATACAAAGCATCCAAATCTTATATCTTACAAAATACTTATGCTAACCTTGATCCCATACTTTGAAGATATTACCTTTGAATATATCCCGAGGGAAGAAAATCCGTTGGCGGATACTTTAGCTACCATGTCATCCAGGTTCAAGGTCAGATGGGACAACGAAGCTCTCAGAATTACTTTTGAAAGATTTGACAAACCAGCACACTGCTATGAGATTGACACTAATGGAATAGAGGAGAAGCCTTAGTTTCACAAAGTGAAAATGTATCTTGAAGCTCAAGAATATCCTGAAGGGGCTTCAATCAATGACAAGAAATTCCTGCGGAGGTTCTCAACTAAGTTCTTCTTGAGCAATAAAATTTTGTACAAGCGCAACCATGATTCAACTCGGCTTTATTGTGTGGACAAGAAGGAAGCAGGGTAAATTATGGAGGATATGCATTGTTGTACCTCAATTTTTTCCCCAAAGATCCCTACATCATACCATATTGATTCAATCACAATAAGATCACATTAGGGCTTTTGGTTCTCCTCACTATCTCTAGCTTTGCTCTTTGAGGAATCACCAAGCACCTTGACTTGTTTTTCTTTTGTGATCATTCGTGTTTTTTTTACTTTCCTTTTAATTATTAAAATGCAATGTTGGTTTGTCTCACTTGTTAATAATGTAGGTAAAGGAAATGTGGCTTAGCAAGTTGATCCATGGGTTCATAAGTTTATTTCCATGCCCTAGTCAATAAATATTGAGAAATTCAAACCTCATCTTTGAAGTTGTTGGAATAAATAGAATGGAAAGGTTTACTTTGATTCACCAGATATCAAAGTTATCAAAATTTATTCAAAAGTACAAGGGGTTGATTGAACAAGTTGTTATGGTTGGACAAGGCCTTCTTCCCATTGGTCACAAGTACATATTTCTCTCAATTCTCAAGATATGGAAGTGGTTGTGGTTGCTATGAGTTCTCATTATCATCCTCAATAACTTCTATTTACAAAGAAAAAGTGTTGGTACAAGAAGGTTGTTCAAAATTGTCAAAGTTCCTCAAAGCATTGTCTTGATCTAAGAGCTAGGGTTTTGAACTTCAAAGAAGTATATCTTGTTCATCTTTTGGTATTTTTGAGTGATTCCAAAAAAATCCTTCTCTTAAAAGGGCTATTAACAAATCACTTCAAAAGTTTCAAGGAGTTTTCATGTGGAATAAACTTAATGATAAATAAAGATTACAAGTCCTCTAGATGAACCCCCAATTTCCCATATGTGACTTCAAATGATCATAACTTGGTCAATTTTTATGACCTTGAACCCACTATTTTTCCATAATGATCTTGGGTATGTGAACTGTATTCCTTCTTTTATGTGCAACATGAGAAAATGGATGGAAGATGCCCTAAGGATGTAAAAGATTATAGGTCATTTCATGAATTTTTGCCAACTTCAATAAGTCATAACTCTCTCAATTTTTAGATATTTTGAATGGTTCAAGTCTCAAAATTAAATTCAAGATATCTATTTCGTGTCATCTTTTTGAGTCAAGAGCAAATTCCAAGTGGAAGGTCGTGCTTGGATGCAAAACATTATAGGTCACTTTTGAAAAAAAACTTGAAATATTTCTAAGTATGGAAAGTCAACTTCTTTTTCCTAACTTTGACTCGTTGCAACTTTTAGCTCAAACATCCATTTGATTCTATTCTTTTCTCATTTCAAAGCTTGTAACCTCATCTTTCTAAAGCATCAAGAATCAGGCCCTAAGACCCCTTGAGCTGAGAATGCCATTGATTTGAACTTGGTAACTTGAAACTGAAGTTTCTTCAAAAGTCAGAATTTGAAATCCTTGATTCAACTTCTAAACACATTTTTCTGCGCATTTTTCTTCTAAACATGTTTAGTGAACTTCCATAAGTGATTAGCATAGCAAAACACGTGTTTTTGATGAGTTTTGATCAAAATAGAAGTCACACTTTTCTTGTTTGTAACTTCACACGATTTCCCTCCAAACTTCATCATTTCACACGCTTAAACATTTCATCTGATTCCCTATAAATAGAGGATCATCCCTCATTCATTTCCTCAAGCTTGAACAGCCAGAATCACCCTGCCAAACTTTCTCCATAACTCATTTTTTTGTAACTTCAGAATCAGTGTTTAAGCCTTTTTCAATCCAATTTTTCTATCAATTCATCTTTCTTGATCTTCCCTGAAGCTAACCGTACAATTACCTTCAAGAACCGTGACCTATATTGATCCATAGAAGTCCAGTTTTAGAGTTCTGCAACTCAACTTCAATAGGTAGATTTCTCCATCAATTCTTCTAAACTTTGATATCATTGTGAAGCTCTCATTGCCTTGGTTCTAGTCGCAACATTTGGTTTTATCTGGAAACACGTTTTGATTATGAAATTTCAAATCCCTTTTCAAAACTTCTATTCCAAATTGCTTGAGCTACAGTTTATATAAATTTGTCGCAATGGTATGGTTGTCTTTGTCTTGAAGAGACGAAGCGAATGGCATAGGTCTCGTGCTCTAATTTTACAGATTGAGCAACCTGGTTTTGGGACTGGCTGGAGGTTGAAGATGACTAACGTGTCATCTTCCAACCAATGATGGCGTGCAACTTTTTTTATTTCTTTCTAATTTATATTTGATCCTATGCTTTATTCAGTAATGACCATGATATGCACAGTGCGCCAGATCCCATGGATTTGATTACTAACGCTTTTTGACTCTCATCCGATGGTCCATATATTTTTTACTTTATTTTTTATTTCTGATTTTTATATTTAATTGCTTTAAACTTCAAAAAATCATAGAAAATTCATTTTTAGTCCAAAAAATCTGAAAAAATTATGAAAAATATTTTTTATTTTTCTCTTTCTGATTTTTATTTTTTCACAATTTTATTTAGTGTTTTGATGTTTTTCATAAATTTTCACTTTATTTGAATTGTTTTAAATGTTTAAAAATACTTTTATGCATTTTTTAATTCTGAAAAAAATATGGAATGATCCAATGATATTGGGACAAATATTGGTGACCTCATTTATTTTTTATTTCTGACTTTGTTATTTTTCATCATTTTTGGTTTATTTTACTCATTTCTTTTAATTTTAAAATTAGTTTCTGACTTTAAAAAATTATCAAAAGTTTTATAAAAATATTTGAGTCCATTTCTGATTTTTCTATGGTCCTACTTTTTTTTTTTGATTAATTTGAACATTTTTTCTCTATTATTTTCATTTTTTAACCATTTTCAAATCCTAATTCTTTTATTTTAAAATACAATTTTATTTTTGTATATTTTCTGGCTGATCTTGGGTTGAATTTTTTATCATGAACTTTATTAACATCATTGGATCCATGGTGTTGAGTCTAACTCCATAAAAATGGATGAATGATTTTAATAATTGTTTGATTAAATTTTAATTCAAATGTGGTTTGTATATTCTTTCCCACCCTTCTTCATCTCATCCCTTTCTTATTGCACTAAGCATTATTGGAGCATGATCTCTATATCATGTCTCAAAACAAATTATGCATAGATTGCTATTGACCGGCCTCAAAATATGTGCGACTTCTACATAAGTTCACTTACGATTGCTTAACATAACGCTAAATTTTGTCCCGATTCGAATAAATGATCATTTGTGGCCCAAACCTATGTTTGCAAGCCCAAGTATGTTAATTTGATCTCTTTGATCCAATAACCTTGAGATTCATTGTGTGGAGGCTTTGGTTCTACCAATCCTCTAATGGATCTACAACACTTTTAGTCAACGCGGATCACTTAAACATCGTTGATCATTAAATGGTACTTTTGAGGATTCCAAATGGATGATATACTTGACAAAAAGCAAATGCAACTTGTTGTGTGGAGGATTTGGCTCTACCAATCCTCTAATGAGTTCCAAATACAAGTTTCAAGATGGTAATCCAACTAACCACTATTTTTTTTTTACTTTATGCTTTTATTTTTATGCTTTATGCACCATTTACTTTAAGCATTACATTTCATGCCATTTTTATTTTGCTCACTTGAGCATTTATATTCTTGTTATTTTTTATTTTGCTCACTTGAGCTTTTCTTTTCTTTTTCAAGACACCTAATAATCAACATGAACCATAAAAGGATTTAATGATACTTGGACTATTTGGTTACTATCCTTGGTATTATGGAGTATTGGACTTCTTGGACTTAGGATTAGAAACCTGGGCCTATGTTGGAGACCTTGTGACCTTAATTGATATTTTGTCTGGAGTTCTTGAGGTTTACCTCAACACTTTGTTGTTGTACCCCAAAATTTTCCCTCTCTCATTTCATCAACATTTTCTCACCACAAGAGCCTTGGAGCTCAAGATCAAGTTAGGGTTTGCTCTGCTCAAGACTCCTCCTTGCACTGTTGACCCAAATTAGGGTTTGAGTTTGCACAAAGATGTTTTGACCTATAATTCCCAAAGTGACTTTCATGTTTCATGTTGGACTCACAAGTTTATCCATACCAAGTTTCAAGTTTTGATTCCAATCTTTGCCTAGTCAAATGGACAATTGACCTATAAATCAGTTATATTGGGGAAAAAGTCAACTGTGGCCAATTGATAGTCAAACCTCATGATTTTTGACCAACATCAACATCATGAACTCATATGAACCATTTGGTCAAGTTTGGATCACAATTCCACAAGAAATTTGATCAGATCACCAAAAGGGCAAAATAGTCATTTTTAGGGTTTTTATTGCACAAAGGCAATTTTTGACTGTTTGACCTAACGAATGGCAAACCAAGTTCACATATGGACTCAAGGACTCAATGGAATTGTCTTGGCACATTTAACAAGTTCAAAAAATCCCAAATGCATAGGATTGACAGATGAATTTTTCAGTCAACTGATCAAAATTTGACTGTATACTGAAAAGTCAAACTTTGACTTTTTGGTCAAAATCAAGTGCCAAGATTAATTTTTCATCAAGACATGCCAAATTATGAAACTTGTTCATCAAGAAATCCAAAATTGCAAATTAGGGTTTAAAATGAAGAAATTTCATAACTTAGAAATTTTCTAAGTTATGAAATTCCCTTATTTTTCCCTAACTTTGTCCCATTTTTTCATCATGATACAAATGGATTCAAACAAAACTCAAAACATGAAAGTTGTAGTCCATTGCAAAATCTATAACTTTTATTCACAAAGTTTTCTCAAAGGAAGCATGTAGCTCAAGTTATGAATTTTGGAACAAGGGTGCAAAACATTTTTAACTTAGAAAAATTTTGACCTATTCTAGGCGGGATTTTTGTCCAACTTCTTGGCCATTTTTTACATGCTTCCACTTGGAGTTTCAATTTGCATTACAAAGATGGATTGTAGTACACATTCCAAGCTTTCCAAATTGTCCAAGAACTTCTAAAACACCCTTGTGGTTAGGGAGAATCGAATTTGCAAAGTTGGGCAAAATTCACTTTTGTTCATAACCAAAGGCATGTTCATACAAGTCTCATTTTCAAACCAGCATGCTTGTAACTTGTTTGCAGGCCTCTAAACAAAGTTTGCACTCCATAATTAAATGCCTAACCTTTGTGTTCAAGCTTTGTTTTGTGCATTTAGTCATTACACAAAGAACTAGTCCATAATTAGAAAAAGCAACTTTGCCATTTTTGTAAAGTAGTGCTTTATGTCAAATTCAAAATCCAAGAGGCATGGGCCAGATATTTGAGGCTAGCATTTGTACACAAATCACTCTGATCAAGAACAGCAGGTGCAGCATAGATAGAGAGGATATACAGGCCTGCACGAGGACTTGAGCTTACTTACTTCAAAAACAAGCAAGATTGCAAAACAACTCCAATCTCTCATTCCTGTAAACACCAACCTAAGCAAACTTTGCAAACATCTTTCACACTCCCTAACTGACCTAAAACACGAATCCTTCATCCTCAATCCATCCTCATATCCAAAGTCACAGTTTTTCTGCAAAATAGAGTCCCTGCTGCAGATTGACTTCCCCAAACATTTCCACTCGTGAATTTTGGATAAAAAGAGTTCAAACATGTTCCATATCATCCACTGAAGTTATCCCAAGCATTGAACTCAAGCTGTAACACTCATAACCATGTTTGCCATTTTTATTTTCAAGTTGTGCAGGTTGACTTCCATAGCACGATACAGGCAGTTTCAGAGCAAGCCAAGCATAGGAGAAGCATCCTTGGACTTCAGGCAAGTTGTACCAAAGCTCAAACTCCATTGAAGATACCTCCATTGTTGTACACGACTCAAGCTGAAACAGGTAAAAACATGAACTTCTATCTCTCAATATAGGAAGAGTTAGGTTTAGGTTTTTGAATGAAACATGTTCTCCTCATAGCCCTGAAGCCATCCATATACCTACTTTTCATTTATATTGAGTATGCTGTGAGAATTTTGGCCATGAACATTGGAGAAAATTTAGGTCAGAAATTGGGGATGAAGAAATTCTCCTTCGTTTCTTAGAGTTAGGTCAAGTTTCTTATATGTATGAATTCGTCTCTTCATGCTCTATAATGTATGTGTTATGAGTTTTTGTTAAAAGTCAAAGAATCAGGAGTTAGCTGTTGTACAAGAAGCGCGCGTTTTGGTTGTTCAAACATTGCTGGAGGTTGAAGAAGGTTGACTTGGGCTGGGCCTGAGTTGTTCTTACTGTTTACACCCTTTTTTTTCATTTGAACCCCCCTGGCCCATTGTGTGATATATTTATCATTTTTTATTTTTTCTTTTTGATTCTGATTTTATATTTTTATTCAAACATGAAAAAACACTAAAAATATTTTTCCACCCTTTTTTGCATTTATTTGGCATTTATTTGTTTTATTTAGCATATGTATGTAAATAAATATATATATACTTTTTATTTAAGACCCTAGAAAATAATACAAAAATATATTTTTTTTAGTTATTATTTTTTGGTTTACATTTTGAAAACATTTTCTAAAATATACTTCTTTTTGTAAATAATTAATATTTTATTTTGGTATATATTTAGTATATTTAATATATAATATAAATACTTGTATATTTTATTAGATATTTAGGACAAAAATATAGAAATCATACATTTTTATTTTTATTAATATATGACACTAAAAAATACTCTTTTTTACAATATACTTCTTTTTTTTTATTTTTTGTATATAATTAAAAAATATTGTATATAATTAATAAATAAATATTATTTATTTAGAAAACTAGGGTTTTGCCTTAAACCATAAAAATATTCAAAAATTGACTTTTTATTTTTGTTTATATTTCAAATTAAAAAATACTTTCTCATACATAAAAAATCATTTTTGTGCATAATACATTTTTGCATATTTATTATATTTGTTTAAATATTGTACAATTTGATATTTGTATATTCAATATGGATGTAATAGTTTTAGATTTAATTTCATGCTAAATATCCCCCCATTCAAACATTTGTACCCCCATCCCCATAATCATGTTGTAATAATTTAGGACTTTAAATTTCCGCATTTAAAAGCTTTCAAATTATGCCATGATAGACCTAGGGTTTGTATGCAAATCAAATAACAAATAGCTTGACTAATACAAAGACAAAAATGCATGAAAATGGACAACACACAACACACTTGCACCCTTAGGGTTCCTCCACTTGTTGCCTTCAAAAAGAGGCCATGTTGCATGTTGAGTGTATTTGGCAAAACAAAAACAAATCAAATGATCATAGTCCCTCGATAACACTTTCGAAGTTGCCTAAAAAATGATCAAGTCCCTTAAAGGAAAAATTGCCAAAGACACTTGGCACTATTGCATTCATGGTCTAAACAATGACCCGCGCCCGTCCCGTTAACATCCTATCACAAGATTGTCCACCAAATACAATGGTGGAACAATACTGTTGAAAGGGTTAAAACATGAGAAAGATCTTTGAGTAAATTTAGGGTAGATAGCTCTTGGTTACTTGACCAACTTGCAAAACAAATGCTTGCCATTTTTCAAAACACACTTCACAACACAACTTTCAAAACAACTTTCAAAACCTTGAAACATCTTTTCAAAAAGACAAACACCTTTTGTAAAACATTCGAGTAAGGAATTGTTACAAGGGTTGCCTAGACAAGGCATCTTTTTCAAAACATTTTCAAAACCACACACACAAAGCACCATTTCAAACAATTGAAAATGCAAGGCAAGTGATCTAAGCAAGTAACTAAGAGCCCATGGATAACCATGGATAGAAAGGGTGTTAATACCTTCCCTTTCTATAATCTACTCCCCGAACCCAAGAAAACATCTCAAAGGTTTTTCCTGTGCTTTTTTAACCTTTCCTTAGGATAAAATAAAAAGTCGGTGGCGACTCTTGCTAAACCGAAACATTTGCGAAAACAAACGCAAAACCTCAAGTCAGTTCTCCCACCGTATCACATAATTGGCGACTCTGCTGGGGAAATCTTTAAAAGTGGAGTAACCTTAGGGCTTAGATCACCCTTTTTGCATGACTAATTGTTTGTTTTGATTGCTTTACATTTTGGTTCTCTTGTTTGGGCTTGAAATCCTACACCCGGATTTGGGAAACATTCATAGATAGCAATACATTGTGGAAATTGTGCGGGGTATACCGACACGGTTGAAGCAATAGCTATATTAGTGCGACATATTTGTGAGTATTGGTAACCCTTGAGTTCAATCAAGGAGAGTACGGGGCCGCTGAGTGATGTCACTAATCACTAATGACCTAGAACCTTACTTAACCATCTTGGCCTTTTATTAGGGGTAGTGAGATGACCGGCTTTGGTGCAGTCCGAAGTTGGTAGATACTCGATATTACACTCATTGAGGGTTGTTTTCTTGGGATATTTTGGTCTCTAGTTAAGTGGCTAAACCAAAACAATGAACATGGTAAACAATCCAATGATATTGAGCTCCTTAGAACCCGGTTACTATTTATAGGACAGGTTTTTAAGCCAACTACACTCAAGAGGGTACTTACCTATGAAACCTCATGCAAGCCTGAAACTAGGGTTTTGTGTGACTTGCTTGTACATATGTTTGTGCATACATCATGAACATCATAAAGCATCATATGCATCCACTAACCATTTCAAGGGTTTGGATCTTCATCTTTGTTCTTGTTTTGTAGGTCATGGAAATTCTTCGCAGGAAAACTATCCAAGTCAACCTTGTGAGAATCCCTCCTCAACTCAAGGAGCTTACATCCAGAATTCCAGAAAGCTCTCTCTTCAGTGAAAGACATGGTAGACTGCTCAACCTAGTCAACACCAGCATTGAAGAAGACATGGTGAAAGTGTTGTTCCAGTTCTTTGACCCCCTTCACCACTGTTTCACATTCCCCGACTATCAATTGGTGCCCACTTTGGAGGAATTTTCTCAACTCTTGAGAATTCCTATTCTTAATCAACTACCCTACAACGGTATGGAGAAAGAACCAAAGCCTGAAGATGTTGCTCAAGCACTACACTTGCAACCATCTGACATCAAGGGGCATTGGGAGACTAGAAGTGGTGTCAAGGGCTTCTTGGAAAAATTCTTGTTTGAGAAGGCACAAGAGTGTTGGAATTCCCTGGATTTGCAAGCCTTCGAAGAGATTGTGGCACTCCTTATTTATGGGTTGGTCTTGTTCCCAAATCCTGACCAACTTATAGATGTCAACACCGTTAAGATCTTCATATCCAGGAATCCCATACCTACATTGCTTGGGGACATCCTCCACTCATTTTACACACGAACAATGAGAAAGAGAGGTGTTCTCATGTGTTGTACTCCTCTCCTTGCAAGGTGGTTTATTTGTCACCTTCCACAATTTGTTTTGAAGAATGAGCAAGGCTTAAGGTGGTCACAACGATTGATGACCCTCACACGTTCTGATGTATATTGGTGTTCTCGGTCCAGAGAAAATGGCATCATCGTTGATCGTTGTGGTGAGTTCCCTAATGTTCCATTACTTGGCATTAGAGGAGGCATTACCTACAACCCTTGTATAGCTTTGAGACAATTTGGATATGCACGGAGGGATGGCCCTCATGACATGCTGATTCCTGACCTAGTTTTTGACTTCGATAACGATGCGCAAGGACTTCGCCAAAGATTCATCAGAGCTTGGAGGATGCCCAACAAGGTAGATAGAAAGACACTGGGGCACAAGAACTCCATCCCTCTTGAGCCTTACCTCAAGTGGGTACGAACCCGAGCCCAGAGTCTTATGATGCCTTACCCTCACATTCTCCCTTTGATTAAAGAGCCTGTTAAGGAAGGAGAGGTTCCTTACACCATCCTACATCCTGGCATGCCAACATCATGGGAGGAAATGCAGAAGAGTTGGATCCAACTCAAGGAGGAAAGGGATACTTTTGAATCCAGCTTCTACGCCAGTGAGAAGAAGGTTTTGGAGCTTACCCACCGACTTCACAAGGAGGAGACCCTCAACACTTACATCGCACCAAAGAGGATGCGCAACGTCTTTTTGCCTTAAGAAGTTTTTGTAATATTTGGCCCATGGGGCATTTATGTACTGACAAATTTTCTTCTTATTAATATGACGTGTGTTCTTTTTGTCTGCAACAATTTTGAAATTCTAAACCCTTGAATGCATTGCATGAATAAACATATCATTCATCATACGCATAAGCAGGTCTTCACACCAGGTTTCCTTATCTTTCGGCTGTTTATTTCAGTAAGATGGATCTCGAACAGACGGTCAAAGATCTGCAGTCACAAAACTCACAGTTTCAACAGCTCCTAATGACCTTATCAAAAGGTCAGGAGGATCTTAAAGCACTTCTTGGAAATAAGGAACAAGAAAAGGGAAAAAGAAGAAGAAAAGAGTCAGGGTAGCCACACTGGGAAGAAGATTTAAGAATGAAGCTAGGAGAGTTCTTGAATTCCCCTCCACATCTGATGAGGGAACCAGTAAAGGAAAAGGGGCTGCATTACCTTCTGAGTCTGAGGCTGAAGAGGAAGAGGTTGAGAAAGATGAAGACTACTCAGAGCAGCAATACCCGCCAGCGGACGACAAATACAAAAACCTGGAGGATAGACTGGCAGCTATGGAGCTGCAAAGGGTTCCCGGGCTAGATTTTGAAGAATTGGGTTTGATTGCTGGGATTGTGATCCCTCCAAAGTTTAAAGTGCCAATTTTTGCAAAATATGACGGGCTGTCTTGCCCGAAGATGCACTTGAGGTCATATGTCAGAAGAATTCAACCTCATACATCTGACAGAAATCTTTGGGTACACTTCTTTCAGGATAGCTTGTCCGGTACGCAGCTAGACTGGTTTTACCAGCTTGAGAGGACAGAAGTGCATAATTGGGAAGACTTGGCAGCTGCCTTTTATTGCCAGTATCAATATAACACTGACTTGGCGCCAACCCGTACTCAACTATAAAGTATGGGGATGGCCTCAAATGAGGGATTCAAAGAATACGCCCAGAAATGGAGCGACTTGGCCGGAAGAGTACACCCACCTCTTTCAGATAGGGAACTAGTTGATATGTTCTTGGGGACCCTATCTGGCCCGTTCTTCAACCATTTGATCGGGAGCTCTTCCGCAGGGTTTACTGAATTGATTTTGACTGGCGAACGGGTGGAAGCTGGTATTAAGAGTGGGAAGATTCAAAGGGATGCCTCTGCATCCACAACTGTTAAGAAATCATTTCCAGCCAAGAAGGAAGCAGTTGTTATATACTCTCAGAAAGGATCGGGAAGAACTGAGCGCCGGCCAACTGTAGGGGCCGTGATGATTCAAAATTCATCAAATGATCAGCCTCGTAACAATCAGTCCAGACCTAACCAGCAACGGGTAGAACGGCCACAATGGAAGTTCACCCGCATCAACATGACGCCTGCACAAGTTCTTCCCCATTTGTTGAAGTTGAATCTCACCAATATTAGAGAAGCGCCAAAGATTGTGAATACTGCTTCCCCATACTATCATCCCAATGCTAGATGTGCCTATCATTCTGACAGCGTCGGGCATGACACCAACGATTGCTGGGCGCTTAAGAATAAAATTCAATATTTAATATATGCAAAAGAGGTTGAGTTCGACGCCCCGGAGAAGCCAAATGTGATCTCCGCTCTGATGCCAAAGCATGGTCGCAGTGTCCATGCTATTGAAGAAGATCTGTATGTTGCTGCTGTTGATGATCTGGTAACTCCACTACTAACAATCAAGTTGAATCTTGAAATTCTGGCTGCAGATACTCAATGTCACGTTCAATGTTATGACACCGTATCTGACTTACTATATGACCGTAAATTCAAAAAACAATAAAGAACACAGTCAATTGTTTACCCAGTTCAGTGTGCAACAACACCTACTCTGGGGGCTACCAAGCCATGGAGGAAATCCACTATAAGAGATGTTAATTCAGGAATAAACCAACCAGTTTATCTCCTTCACTTAAGACCTACCCAATGCAATTTCAATCTAAGTACAACTTAAACCTGAGTTCCTACTCACTCCCCCTCAATCACAGCAGTGATACATAAAACAATTTGACTAATGATTTGATGAAGACACTCTTCAAAAACATACACTTGATTAAGCTTCACAGCTTTTTAATCAAGTAACACAACCACTCTTACTTCACAGCTTTGAGTGATGCACAACTAACTTGACTCTGCTTCACAGCTTTAGTCAAGGAACATTCAAACACTCTTGCTTCAAAGCTTTGAGTGCTACACAACCCTTACAATTAAAAACCTATTCCAAGTCACTTATCACAATGATAATTGCTTGGAGTACAATAATTAAACCTATACAGATTACAAATGATCTTTTGATCAAAAGGGATGCTTTGCAAAACAGCAGCTCTGTTGAATATATAGTAGCTGCAACTTCAGTTAGGGTTTCCACAAAAACCTAGGGTTAATTCCGTTTGACCTTAAGACTAGGTCACAGGAATTAATTAACCAGGTTAGGGTTGAGCTAGGTTAACCCTCAGAAAACGCAGGATTCTGTTCTGGAAAGACTGAGTTGTTTTCCTGAAAAAACTCAGAATTAACTAACCTGCAAACCTGTTAGTTCAGAACAGGATGTCATAACATATGTTATGACATCTGAGAAAACCTGTCTACTGATTTAGCAAAATGTGATCATTTTGCAAAATGCTCAGATACACACTTATAAACATCAGTACTTGAATTACAATATTTTTCTGCAAAGGTACCTAATGAGTCAGTACAAACTAAACTAGAATGTTATGACATCAGTCATGACATTCACACATACACTTGGGTTTTACCAAAAATGCAAGCCAATACCTAAACAACTACAAATCTGTTGAAGGCTGGGATTTTCCCAGGATGTAAAGAAGACTGCTACTGTTGTTCCTCCCTACCAATCGACTGTCCATTGCTGAAGATAGGCATCCAAGGCCTAATGGACAGCCAACAAATTCTTTTCGAAAAGGTTCCTGCTACTCCAACTCCTATCAAAGATGTTTCAATAATCACCATTTCCACCAATCTTTCCAAGGTCCCTAAAAAGCCTGTTAAGATTACATCCGCTACGAAGATTGTTCCTCTGAAAATAACCATGCCTGGGCCTGTCCCCTACAAATTTGACAAATCGATACCGTGGAATTATGGTGGAGAAATCTACTACCACGGTGTTAAACAAGTTGAGATAACTGAAGAGAGCTCTAACGAAGAAAATGCCGACATTGGAAACATTGTCGGTACGAGCAAGATTACCCGAAGTGGGAGAATTTTCTCTCCAGAGATTGCCCCTCCAAAAGCAATCTTTGGACCCTCAGCTGCTGCCAAAGTTACTCCTGCACCGATAAAACTTTCTGCAAGAACTCCGTTAATTGAAGAAGTTGTTACTCCTGTGGTTGTCCCTCCTACTTCTGCTGATAAGGGGAAAGGCATCCAAGAAGAGCTCGTCAGGACGAGGGCTCAACCCTTGGTCATCCCCGAAACCTCTAAGAAAGAAATGGAGGAGATTCTGAAAATAATTAAGATGAGTGACTATGACGTTGTAGAGCAACTAGGGCAAACCCCCTCGAACATCTCCATGTTAGCTTCGCTGCTTTGTTCGGAGGCTCATGCCAAAGCTTTGATAAGGTTTTTGAAGACAGCCCATGTTCCCCAGGAAACCTCAGCCGATCAATTCCAGGATTGTGTAGCCAGCCTTACTGCCGACAACGGTCTGGGTTTCTATGATGCTGACCTAACTCCGAAAGGAAGAAAGCACAATGACGCATTGCATGTGTCAGTTGAATGCCGAGGAACTACTCTTGCCCATGTTTTGGTCGACACTGGTTCTTCTCTGAACGTGCTACCTAAGAAAGCTCTGGATCGATTGGATTGTGAAGGCTTGGAGCTGAAACCAAGTAATATCATTGTCAGGGCCTTTGACGGGTCTAAAAGAATGGTGCATGGGGAGGTCGACATTCCCATCAAGGTGGACACTGAAGTATTCCACTCAATTTTCTATGTGATGGACATCCGTCCGTCGTACTCTTGCTTGCTAGGGAGACCATGGATACATAATGTTGGGGCAGTCACTTCCTCCATACATCAGATGCTGAAATACCATGTTAAGGGAAATATCATAACTGTACACGGTGAAGAGGAGTATATGATCAGTCATCTGAACTCCTTTAGGTATGTGGAAGTGGAGGGCGAATTCATTGAAACACCGTTCCAACACTTCGAGGAAATTGCTCCCGAGGTTGCGGTAGCAAAGGCAATGGCTGAGGTACCCAAGCAGGTGGCCAGGATGGCATCTCTGAAAGACGCAAAGGCTGCAATAAAGGAGGGGAAGAGTTCAACATGGGGTCAGTTTCCTGACATTCCTCACAAAACAGACAAGTTTGGGTTAGGATTTACCGCTGCGGGGCAAAAAGCTATGCGTCGCTCAAAAATTGAAAGAACACCCATCAAGATTTCTCCTCATGGAATCAATGCTTTGGAAGACGAAGACGAAGAGGCTAACATTGAAGACTGGATCTTCCCAACCATCGAACGGGGACTGCACAACTGGAAGGCGAAAGACTTCGTCCCCATTACTTTCATTAATCAGTAACTTATCTTTCGAACATTTCCTGTTGGTCTGTAATAATTACTTTTAAACAATCTGCACACTACTTTTTCACCTCATGCCTTGCCCGGGGTATGTAGGTCCATTTGTAAGGGTTTTGATTCTCTTCATATTCATATGCCATGTTTAATGAATCATTGGACGTTTTTCATAAACTGCTGTGTTCATTTTCTTTCTTTTTGCATTTTTGTTTGTTTAAGGATGGTTATCCCTTACACACACCCACACTCACAAATGCAGGTACCCATCCACTATGGATTCTATGGGTGACTATTATGCTATGTCCTTCAATAACTCTGAAGATTTGGTCAATCAGGCTGAGTATGAAGATGACGAAGATTGTGAAGTATCAGGAGAGCTAGCCAGACTTCTACAACAAGAAGAGAGGGCCATCTTGCCTCATGAAGAGTTGTTGGAAACAGTCAACTTAGGAACAGAGGAAGACAGGAAAGAAGTACAAGTGGGTGCCAATCTGGAACCAAGTGTCAAGGAGCGCTTAATACAGCTGTTGAATGAATACGTTGAAATCTCCGCCTGGTCTTATGAAGACATGCCGGGTTTAGACATAGATATAGTGATATATCGTCTCCCTACAAGAGAGGATTGTCCACCGATCAAGCAAAAAGTCCGCCGAATAAGGCCCGACATGTCTGAGAAGATTAAAGCTGAAGTAATGAAGCAATTCAATGCTGGCTTTCTGGATGTTACATCCTATCCATAATGGGTTGCTAACATTGTGCCAGTACCTAAAAAAGACGGCAAGGTCAGAATGTGTGTGGACTACCGGGATTTGAATAGGGCGAGCCCTAAAGATGATTTTCCGTTACCGCATATCGACATTTTGATTGACAACACAGCTCAGCACAAGGTGTTTTTCTTCATGGACGGATTCTCGGGCTACAACCAGATCAAAATGGCCCCCGAGGACATGGAGAAAACAACCTTTGTTACACAATGGGGTACCTTATGCTACAAGGTGATGCCGTTCGGACTGAAAAATGCAGGGGAAACTTATCAGCGCGCCATGGTGGCTTTGTTTCATGATATGATACATCATGAGATCGAAGTTTACGTAGATGGCATGATAGCTCGATCACAAACAGAGGAGGAACACCTTGAACATCTGCAGAAGCTGTTTGCCAGGTTGAAGGAGTACAAACTCAGGCTGAATCCAAGTAAGTGCACTTTTGGAGTTAGGTCTGGTAAACTTCTAGGATTCATTGTCAGCAACAAAGGCATTGAGGTCGATCTAGCAAAAGTGAAAGCTATACAAGAAATGTCGGCCCCCCGTACTGAAAAGGAGGTTAGAGGGTTCTTGGGGCGCTTGAACTATATTGCCAAATTCATCTCTCATCTGACGTCTACCTGTGAGCCAATTTTCAAACTATTAAAGAAAGATCAGGTAGTCGAATGGAACGACGATTGCCAAGCTGCTTTTGATAAGATCAAGGAGTATTTGCTAGAACCTCCTATTCTGATGCCACCCGTCGAAGGAAGGCCGATGATCATGTATCTGACCGTTTTGGACAATTCAATGGGGTGCGTACTGGGCCAGCATGACGAGTCTGGTCGAAAAGAGCATGCCATTTATTACCTTAGAAAAAATTTTACCGACTGTGAGACTCGCTACTCACTGCTCGAGAAAACTTGCTGCCCTTTGGTATGGGCTGCTCGCCGACTAAGGCAGTATATGTTGACTCATACCACTCTGTTGATTTCCAAAATGGATCCTATCAAGTATATCTTCGAGAAGCCTGCTTTATCTGGGAGAATTGCTAGATGGAAGATGATCCTGACCGAGTATGACATCCAGAATACTACCCAAAAAGCTATAAAGGGGAGTGTACTAGTTGACCATCTAGCTCATCAAGCTATCGAAGATTATCAATCCATGAGATTCGACTTCCCAGACGAGGACATCGTGACTTTGGACAACATTGAAGGTAACGGACCGTATGACGGACCTGAAAATGGATCCCGATGGACCCTGTACTTTGATGGTGCTTCAAATGCACTTGGAAACGGTATCGGTGCAGTACTCATTTCCCCGGAAGGTTGCCACACACCTTTCACGGCCCGACTTTTCTTCAGTTGTACCAACAACATGGCTGAATATAAAGCTTGCATTTTTTGTCTCAAGGCTGCTATAGACCTGGGGATCAAATCTTTGATCGTATTTGGGGACTCGGCTTTGGTTGTCAGTCAAATCAAAGGAGAGTGGGATACCAAGCATCCTAATTTTATCCCATACAAAGAACATGTCCTGACATTGTTGCCTCATTTCGAGCAAATCACCTTCAAGCATTTTCCGCGAGAAGAGAATCAGCTAGCAGATGCTCTGGCTACAATGTCTTCCATGTTTAAACTCAACTGGGATAATGAGGCTCCCCAAATCACCATCGAGCGAATGGATGAACCTGCGTATTGTCATGAGGTTAATACCAAAGAAGTAGTGGAACAACCCTAGTTTCACGAAATCAAAAGGTATCTTCAGACTAGAGAATATCCCGAAGGAGCTTCCGTAAATGACAAAAAGTTCCTAAGGAAATTTGCTGCCAAGTTCTTCCTGAGCAACGACATCCTCTATAAACGCAGCCATGATTGTGTTTTACTCTGATGTGTAGACAAAGATGAAGCAGAGTTAATCATGACTGAGATACACATCGGTACGTTTGGCACCCACTTGAGTGGGCATACAATGGCTAAGAAGATTCTAAGGGCAGGCTATTACTGGTCTACCATGGAAGCAGATTGCCATCAACATTCCCGTACTTGCCACAAATGTCAAGTCTACGCTGACAAGATTCATATTCCTCCTGTTCCTCTCAACGTTCTGACAACTCCTTGGCCATTCGCAATGTGGGGCATTGACATGATTGGAGAGATCAAGCCCACAGCGTGCAATGGACATCGCTTCATCCTGGTCGCCATTGACTATTTTACCAAATGGGTCGAAGAGGCTTCCTTCGCCTCCGTTACAAAAAATGTGGTTGCCCGCTTCATCAAGCAGAACCTCATATGCTGGTATAGTGTCCCCGACAAGATCATCACAGACAACGGTACTAATCTAAACAATACCATGATCACCGCTCTATGCGAACAGTTCAAGATTTATCATCACAATTCATCTCCCTATCGGCCAAAGATGAACGGTGTTGTTGAAGCTGCGAACAAAAACATCAAGAAGATCATTCAGAAAATGACAGTTACCTACAAGGACTGGCATGAGATGTTACTGTTTGCTCTGCATGGATACCGTACCACGGCACGTACTTCAACAGGGGCAACCCCATTTTCTTTGGTATATGGCATGGAAGTTGTCCTACCCATGGAAGTTCAGATTCCTTCTCTAAGGATTATGAAGGACTCTGGTTTGAGTGAAGACGATTGGATTCAGACCCGACTTGATCAACTCAACTTGATCGACGAGAAGCGACTCACTGCTGTTTGCCATGGTCAGACGTACCAAAAACGGATGATCAAGGCTTTCAACAAGAAAGTCAGACGTCAAGTATATCAAGTCGGAGATCTTGTAATCAAGTGGATTATCTTGCCGCAAAGTGATCCCAGGGGCAAATGGACTCCTACTTACGAAGGACCATTTGTGATCAAGAGCATATTTTCTGGTGGTGCAATGATTCTGACCACCATGGTCGGCGACGATTTGCCACACCCTGTGAACACAGACATAGTCAAAAGATACTACGCATAAAATCACCCGACAAGTCGAAAACCCGAAAGGGAGACTTGGGTAAAAATGGGCATCCCGGTGAACCGAAAACCCGAAAGGGCGGTTCAGGCAAAAATTAGGGATAAAACAAAAAAATCTGTACACCCGGAAAGTTGAAAACCCGAAAGGGCGGCTTGGGCAAAAAAGGGTTTCCCGGTGGATTGAAAACCCGAAAGGGCGATCCAGGCAAAAGTTAGGGAATTAAAAGCGTATGACTATGTCTCGTCGGATCACTTTAAGAACAATCTCTTCATCAACAAGCTCCGAACTTCTGATCAATCCAATCATCGGCGGACGAAGCATTGAATGGACAAGATATTCAGAGTTATGAAGGCTATAGCAGAATGGGGATCCCATGGAATTGTTTCACATAGCCATCTTTCTTTTGTATAAATTTGTCAATTTTTACGACAACATCCTCTTACTAGGATGTTTGTCTCCTTTGTACAAAGATACTCATAAAAAGTTAATACAAATACTTTTCCAAATACAGAAATTTGCTTTGTCTTCCTTTTTCTCTTTTGCACTTATGTTTTATTTGAGAAACGTCCAATGTTTGGTTAAATAGGCATATGCATTTGAACATAATCATTTTTCCTTACAAACCAAGAAAAGATGATTACTGATAGGTTGAAGGTACGGATAGATATCTTGATGCCCTTTCAGAAGGAATCCCCAGCAGATTTAAACTCCAAACTCCTCAATCCAGAACTTAATTCTCCAAACAGAGTTAAAACTTCAGGATCCTCAGCAGAACAAAAAGCTTTCTCAAAACTGATTTCCCCAGCCAGAGAGCCTTCCAAAACTTAATTCCCCTCAGAGTTAAGTTTCAGCATCCCCAGTGGAGCCCTAAAACCTGAAAATCCTATCCCCATCAGAGTTAAAGCTTCCAACTATCAATCCCCAGCGGAACCAGATTAGTGAACATTCTCCCACAGAGATACTTCCCACCAGGTTGAAGATTCTCAATTTTACTTCTCCAGCATAAGTCTACCAGGTTCTGGACTCCCCAGTGGAGATCATCAGGATCCTCATTCCCCAAGTCACCAAGGACTTTCAATCCCCAGCAGTGGTCCTAGGATCCCTCAACAACTGAAGATCTTGCTCCCCAAGCAATCAGCAGTCAACAAGGATTTCTCACCCTCAGTAACCAAAGGATTCTTCTATCCCCAGCTTCGGTTATGGGTTTATTTCCCCAACATTTGTCAAGGATTTATTCTCCAAAACAAATTACATTTCAAATTGATCGGTCGTTCAAAAGTTCCTTCATCACCTGTTGAAAGTTACAGTCGTCAAAGATCAAATTCTCACAAAGTTCAAGTTATGAAGCCCGGATTTGACCGGATAGTATCTTAATCTCTACAGCATATTGTGAAGCCCGGAGTACGACCGAATAACAATGCCAGACTACCGCCAAGCCTGGATTGCGACCAGATAGTGGTATCCCCTCAGAGCAAGCTATGAAGCCCGGATTCGACCGGATAATAGTTAGTCCCCAACAAGTTTCTGTGAAGCCTGGATTACGACCAGACAGCAGTCAAGAATACTACGAAGCCTGGAGTCGACCAGATAGTGGTATATCTTCAACACAAGCCGTGAAGCCCGGATTTGACCGGATAACAGCTTAGCAAGCTATTGTGAAGCCTGGATTATGACCAGATGACAATATAAGTTTCTGTGAAGCCTGGATTACGACCAGACAGCATTCAAGAATACTATGAAGCCTGGAGTCGACCAAATGGTAGTATATCTTCAACACAAGCTGTGAAGCCCGGATTTGACCGGATAACAGCTTAGCAAGATACTGTGAAGCCTGGACTATGACCAGATGACAATACAAGTTTCTGTGAAGCCTGGATTACGACCAGACAGCAGTCAAGAATACTACGAAACCTGGAGTCGACCAGATAGTGGTATATCTTCAACACAAGCCGTGAAGCCCGGATTTGACCGGATAACAGCTTAGCAAGCTATTGCAAAGCCTGGATTACGACCAGATAGCAATGCAAGTTTCTGTGAATCCTGGATTACGACCAGACAGCAGCCAAGAATACTACGAAGCCTGGAGTCGACCAGATAGTGGTATATCTTTAACACAATCCGTGAAGCCCGGATTCGACCAGATGGCAGCTCAACAATACAAGTTATGGGCAAGCCTGGATTACGACCAGATTGCAATGCAAGTTTCTGTGAAAGCCTGGAGATCGACCAGATAACAGTTCATCGTTAACAGAATGAAGATTCTCATCCTTAAAGTCTCAGAAGATTGGTATACTCCCAGTTTCTGACCCTAAACAGAATGAAGACTCTCATCCTTAAAACCCCAAGAGATTGGCATATACCCAATCTTATGACCAAAGACCTGAAGGAAGATTCTCATTGTGGCTTCCCCAGTAGATTGGCATACAACCCAAGCTCCTGATTCCCCAACAGCGGTTCCAGGACTTCTCATTTCCAACAATCCCCTGCAGCAGTCAAGGATTCACTTTCCCTAGCAGTCAAGATTCTATTATCTCCGGCTATCCAGGATTCATCTATCCTCGGCAAGACAGCTCATCAGCTTACATGCGCATTCATTACATTCATATCATAAACATTGATATAGCATATATTGCATCATACATTTCATGCAACATAACTTTGTGTTTCAGCTAATATTTTACCCTTTTCAGAATAAGATTATTAAGCTCAAACTTTTGAAAACAGTTTACGGACGCTTCCCAACATGGATGATGATCTATTGCTTATTCAACTTCAAGACTTCTGAAAACAGTTTACGGGTTCTCCAGACACGGATGTTAACCTATCGCTTGTTCAGATTCTTCAACTTCTGAAAATAGTTTACGGATTCTCCAAACACGGATGTTAATCTATCGCTTGTTCAAACTCAACTTTTGAAAACAGTTTACGGACGCTTCCCAATATGGATGTTGCTCTATTGCTTATTCAATTTCAAGACTTCTGAAAACAGTTTACGGGTTCTCCAGACACGGATGTTAACCTATCGCTTGTTCAGATTCTTCAACTTCTGAAAATAGTTTACGGATTCTCCAGACACGGATGTTAATCTATCGCTTGTTCAGACTCAACTTCTGAAAAAAGTTTATGGATTCTCCAAACATGGATGTCGATCTATTGCTTGTTCAGAACCCCCCAGTTCAGAGATGTTCCAAAACATGGACACCTTTCTGATACTCATGTCTTTCACCTACAACATACATTCCAGATGGCATCTTTAAGCCCATCCCCCGACAAGGTTCTGTCACTTTCCCGATGGCATCTTTAAGCCCATCTCCAAATGGCATCTTTAAGCCCATTCCCACATCCATGTCTTGACGAGTGCAAATTTAAGGGCACTCTAGTGTCCAATCTCCTTTTACCTTCGAGACGCGAAAGGCAAACCTGCCAATCTAACTCTTCAGGTTCAAGCAGATTGAACAGGGGCAACTGTTGTACCCCAAAATTTTCCCTCTCTCATTTCATCAACATTTTCTCACCACAAGACCCTTGGAGCTCAAGATCAAGTTAGGGTTTGCTCTGCTCAAGACTCCTCCTTGCACTGTTGACCCAAATTAGGGTTTGAGTTTGCACAAAGATGTTTTGACCTAAAATGCCCAAAGTGACTTTCATGTTTCATGTTGGACTCACAAGTTTATCCATACCAAGTTTCAAGCTTTGATTCCAATCTTTGCCCAGTCAATTCGACAGTTGACCTAGAAATCAGCTATATTGGGGAAAAAGTCAACTATGGCCAATTGACAGTCAAACCTCATGATTTTTCACCCACATCAACATCATGAACTCATATGAACCATTTGGTCAAGTTTGGATCACAATTCCACAAGAAATTTGATCAGATCACCAAAAGGGCAAAATGGTCATTTTTAGGGTTTTGACTGCACAAAGGCAATTTTTGACTGTTTGACCTAACCAATGGCAAACCAAGTTCACATATGGACTCAAGGACTCAATGGCATTGTCTTTTCACATTCAACAAGTTCAAAAAATCCCAAATGCATAGGATTGACAGATGAATTTTTCAGTCAACTGATCAAAATTTGACTGTATACTGAAAAGTCAAACTTTGACTTTTTGGTCAAAATCAAGTGCCAAGATTATTTTTCATCAAGACATGCCAAATTATGAAACTTGTTCATCAAGAAATCCAAAATTACAAATTAGGGTTTAAAATGAAGAAATTTCATAACTTAGAAATTTTCTAAGTTATGAAATTCCCTTATTTTTCCCTAACTTTGTCCCATTTTTTCATCAAGATACAAATGGATTCAAACAAAACTCAAAACATGAAAGTTTTAGTCCATTTCAAAATCTATAACTTTTATTCACAAAGTTTTCTCAAAGGAAGCATGTAGCTCAAGTTATGAATTTTGGAACAAGGGTGCAAAACATTTTTAACTTAGAAAAATTTTGACCTATTCTAGGCAGGATTGTCCAAGTTCTTGGCCATTTTTCACATGCTTCCACTTGGAGTTTCAATTTGCATTACGAAGATGGATTGTATTACACATTCCAAGCTTTCCAAATTGTCCAAGAACTTCTAAAACACCCTTGTGGTTAGGGAGAATCGAATTTGCAAAGTTGGGCAAAATTCACTTTTGTTCATAACCAAAGGCATGTTCATACAAGTCTCATTTTCAAACCAGCATGCTTGGAACTTGTTTGCAGGCCTCTAAACCAAGTTTTCACTCCATAATTAAATGCCTAACCTTTGTGTTCAAGCTTTGTTTTGTGCATTTAGTCATTACACGAAGAACTAATCCATAATTAGAAAAAGCAACTTTGCCATTTTTGTAAAGTAGTGTTTTATGTCAAATTCAAAATCCAAGAGGTATGGGCCAGATCTTTGAGGCTAGCATTTGTACACAAATCACTCTGATCAAGAACAGGAGGTGCAGCATAGATAGAGAGGATATACAGGCCTGCATGAGGACTTAAGCTTACTTACTTCAAAAACAAGCAAGATTGCAAAACAACTCCAATCTCTCATTCCTGTAAACACCTACCTAAGCAAACTTTGCAAACATCTTTCACACTCCCTAACTGACCTAAAACACAATTCCTTCATCCTCAATCCATCATCATATCCAAAGTCACAGTTTTTCTGCAAAACAGAGTCCCTGCTGCAGATTGACTTCCACAAACATTTCCACTCGTGCATTTTGGCTAAAAAGAGTTCAAACATGTTCCATATCATCCACTGAAGCTATCCCAAGCATTGAACACAAGCTGTAACACCCATAAACATGTTTGCCATTTTTATTTTCAAGTTGTGCAGGTTGACTTCCATAGCACGATACAAGCAGTTTCAGAGCAAGCCAAGCATAGGAGAAGCATCCTTGGACTTCAGGAAAGTTGTACCAAAGCTCAAACTCCATTGAAGATACCTCCGTTGCTGTACACGACTCAAGCTGAAACAGGTAAAAACATGAACTTCTATCTCTCAATATAGGAAGAGTTAGGCTTAGGTTTGTGAATGAAACATGTTCTCCTCATAGCCCTGAAGCCATCCATATACCTACTTTTCATTTATATTGAGTATGCTGTGAGAATTTTGGCCATGAACATTGGAGAAAATTTAGGTTAGAAATTGAGGATGAAGAAATTCTCCTTCATTTCTTAGAGTTAGGTCAAGTTTCTTATATGTATGAATTCGTCTCTTCATGCTCTATAATGTTTGTGTTATGAGTTTTTGTTAAAAGTCAAAGAATCAGGAGTTAGCTGTTGTACAAGAAGCGTGCGTTTTGGTTGTTCAAACATTGATGGAGGTTGAAGAAGGTTGACTTGGGCTGGGCCTGAGTTGTTCTTACTGTTTACACCCTTTTTTTTTCATTTGCACCCCCCTGGCCCATTGTGTGATATATTTATCATTTTTTATTTTTTCTTTTAGATTCTGATTTTATATTTTTATTCAAACATGAAAAAACACTAAAAATATTTTTCCACCGTTTTTTGCATTTATTTGGCATTTATTTGTTTTATTTAGCATATGTATGTAAATAAATGTATATACTTTTTATTTAAAACCCAGAAAATAATACAAAAATATATTTTTTTTAGTTATTATTTTTTGGTTTACATTTTGAAAACATTTTCTAAAATATACTTCTTTTTGTAAATAATTAATATTTTATTTTGGTATATATTTAGTATATTTAATATATAATATAAATACTTGTATATTTTAATAGATATTTAGGACAAAAATATAGAAATAATACATTTTTATTTTTATTAATATATGACACTAAAAAAATACTCTTTTTTACAATATACTTCTTTTTTTTTTTTTTTTTTGTATATAATTAACAAATATTGTATATAATTAATAAATAAATATTATTTATTTAGAAAACTAGGGTTTTGCCCTAAACCATAAAAATATTCAAAAATTGACTTTTTATTTTTGTTTATATTTCACATTAAAAAAATACTTTCTCATACATAAAAAATCCTTTTTGTGCATATTACATTTTTGCATATTTATTATATTTGTTTAAATATTGTACAATTTGATATTTGTATATTCAATATGGATGTAATAGTTTTAGATTTAATTTCTTGCTAAATATCCCCCCATTCAAACATTTGTACCCCCATCCCCATAATCATGTTGTAATAATTTAGGACTTTAAATTTCCGCATTTAAAAGCTTTCAAATTATGACATGATAGACCTAGGGTTTGTATGCAAATCAAATAACAAATAGCTTGACTAATACAAAGACAAAAATGCATGAAAATGGACAACACCATACACACTTGCACCCTTAGGGTTCCTCCACTTGTTGCCTTCAAAAAGAGGCCATGTTGCATGTTGAGTGTCTTTGGCAAAACAAAAACAAATCAAATGATCATAGTCCCTCGATGACGCTTTCGAAGTTGCCTAAAAATGATCAAGTCCCTTAAAGGAAAAATTTCCAAAAACACTTGGCACTATTGCATTCATGGTCTAAACAATGACCCGCGCCCGTCCCGTTAGCATCCTAACACAAGATTATCCACCAAATACAATGGTGGAACAATACTGTTAAAAGGGTTAAAACATGAGAAAGATCTTTGAGTAAATTTAGGGTAGATAGATCTTGGTTACTTGACCAACTTGCAAAACAAATCCTTGCCATTTTTCAAAACACACTTCACAACACAACTTTCAAAACAACTTGAAAAACCTTGAAACATCTTTTCAAAAATACAAACACATTTTGTAAAATATTTGAGTAAAGAATTGTTACAAGGGTTGCCTAGACAAGGCATCTTTTTCAAAACATTTTCAAAACCACACACACAAAGCACCATTTCAAACAATTGAAAATGCAAGGCAAGTGATCTAAGCAAGTAACTAAGAGCCCATGGATAACCATGGATAGAAAGAGTGCTAATACCTTCCCTTTCTATAATCTACTCCCCGAACCCAAGAAAACATCCCAAAGGTTTTTCCTGTGCTTTTTTAACCTTTCCTTAGGATGAAATAAAAAGTCGGTGGCGACTCTTGCTAAACCGAAACATTTGTGAAAACAAATGCAAAACCTCAAGTCAGTTCTCCCACCGTATCACAATTGGGTTATTTATTTATTTTGTGTACAGGTTATTGTGATTACATTCTTTGTTTGTAATCTGGAATTCACCCGTATACAACCGTTACTCTGCCCAAATTTTGTGAAGACTTAATACACTTGAAGTTTGGTTCTCAAGAGGTCTAGTATCTTTGCTTATTTGGTATCAATCCAAGGAATTGAAATTATATCTTGACTCATAATGTCAAGTATTGACTTCTTGTTAGTTAGACGGTTATTATCCTTAGCTTTTACATTTTTGCTTTAGGATAGTCTCTTCTTATCCTCCCATCTTCTTTAATTTTAAAAATCTGCTTCCTCCTGGTCCCCGATTGCACGAAATTTGGTACGTAGGCACTAAAGGTTCACAATCGTGGCGGGTGAAAAAATTATAAAAAATATATTTCTTTTCTAACCTCCACCATCTATTTTACATACAACATTTTATAGCCAAAATATATAGATTTTTACAAAGTGGTTCCTGCGGAGTACCGTAGATGCTTAAGGTTCTAATACCTTACCTTTGCATAACCAACCCCCTTACCTAGAATCTTTCCCTATATTTTCGGGTTACTCGCTCTTTTCCCATTCCTTTGGAAACAATAAAGCGCGGTGGCAATTTTTATTTTGATTTGTGAAAGTCTAGTCAATCCAATGGCTTAGTCTTAACATTTATATCGCTACAGAGAAAAAATAACGAATTCACTGGGGAAAGATTGACCTCTTGCTGGTCCATCCCTAAGTGGGTTAACTTTGAGGGAGTAATCCAAAAAAAGGAGGCATGAGATCCCCCACTCAGTGGAAGCCCCTTTGATTGTAGTGTCGTTTACCGAGTAATCGGGAAGACATACTGCTTTCGACCTGGAAGTCTGCTGAAGCTGAGGACTGTAGAATACCTAACCCATCTTGGCCTTTTAGGTGTAGTGTGGAAGCTATGAAGGAGTAATCCAGAAATAGTTATCACGCGTTACTATACCCGGACGAGTTTTTCTTGAGAATATTACTAATTACCGAGTTAATCGGGAAGTTGGTAATATCCGAAGGAAGGATGTAGACTCTGGGAACCTCTAAAACCTTGTTCGGCAGGTGATAACTTTTAGACCATACCTTATGGGTAGTACCTTCGACCTCATGCTCGTGACGTTGAACCAATGAACCCTATGTTTGTGATATTGTGTGTGATTGTTGCATCATGCATCCATGCACTCATAAGCATCTTTTGAAGAAATTTTATTTCAAAGGACTTGAAAGTTGACCATTTGTGAATATCTCAAGTACCTTTTGACCATGGATCCTGGAAAAAGAAAGACCGGGAAATACAGTTTCAAAGATCCCAATATAGATGAGTTGATCAGTCTAATTCCTAAGATTGAGTGTTCTGCGGATTTTCGGAAGATGTATGGATCCATCATTCCTCTCATGAAGCTTAGGATGAATGATGGTATTCTCTCGACCTTTGTCCAGTTCTATAATCCGATGTATCATTGCTTTACTTTCCTCGATTATCAGTTGATTCCTACATTAGAGGAGTATTCTTATCTGTTGGATTTACTGATTACCGATCGTGTTCCTTTTACTGGTTTGGAAGGTGAACCATAACCACACGAGATTGCTTCTTTTATCCATCTGGGGAAGTCTGAGGTTGAAGCCCATATGACTACTAAAGGAGAGATTAGAGGATTACCAACTCAGTTCTTATTGGAGAAAGCTCGTTACTTTTCCAGGATGAAGAGTACAGTCTCTTTTGAGGCCATCTTTGCTCTACTTGCTTACGGGTTGTTCTTATTTCCTAATGTGGACAAGTTTGTTGATATTAATGTGTTGTACCCTAAAATTTTCCCTCTCATTTTTCAAGTATTTGCTCACAAGATATTCTAAGACGGCGAGTTTGCAGCATTGATACATTAATTTAGGCTTGAAATTGGCACAAGGGCAAAATGGTAAATTGCATACTAGAAAGTCAAACTTTGACTTTTTGGTCAACATTACAACCCAAAGATCAAATTTCATCAAGACATTCAAAAATATCAAGCTTGATCATTAAGAAGTCAAAAGAATCAAAAATCCAACTTTGCAAGACTTTGAGATTTTTCTAAGTATTTTCTATACTTGGTTAATTTCATTTGCTTCATGGAATTTTACTACAACTCAAGATGATGCAAGTAATTCAAGTTATTACAAAGTTACATTTTGAAAAAACTATGTCTTGATTAAAACCTTGTCACAATATTTTTGCCTTTTGACATAATGTGCATAAGACTAAATTTGTGACATGCTACAACTATGCTGTCCAAAATTGAAGAAAATAGGATATATCACATTGCCACAAAACCTGCATTACTGTCCTATATAATCAAAAATATGTCCACAAAACCATTCAAAAACTGTTCTATGCAGTCTGCCCAAGCCTGCACCATGACAACCCCAAACTTGCACCAAAATGGCAAAGGAAATTTGTGTGCAGAAAGCATCAAAACAGCATGCAAAAACAATTCAAAATGAATTATTTGTTTTCCCCCCTAAACCACAGTCAAGGGGTCTAAAAAAGGAAGGTTGTCTCATAAGACAAGGGTTGGATTAAAAAGGAGAGATAGAGAGAAAAAGAAAAACAGAGAGTTTTTGTTGAGCAGAAAAACAATATTCTATGCAACTTTGACTCATTTTCAAAACAAAAATTGTTCTTGTTCAAACCAGAAATCCAACCCATTGCTCCACCATACAAAATTTCATTTAAACCAAACAACTCATCACATACAAAGGTGGTCCAAAACATCACAAAAACAGCTCCTGTGTTGCTACTCACCTTCATCATCAAAAATACCAAAAATATTACAGTACAGTCCAACTCAGTTCTAGCCGTCCAGAGCAGCTTCCTGAAGACTCACAAGGTTATCATACCCTTTGGAAAAGCATTCATATCTAAACAACCAGTGCAGCCCAAAGGTAAGTCCTCTTGACTAGATACCTTGTAATTACATCATTAACAAGTTGTTGTTCTTTGAAAACAAGATGTAGTACTTTAATATCTTTTTGAACTAGTCATCTGCACTTTGTTTAGGCTTATTCAGTCATTTGTTGTTCATGTTTGTCCATCATATGCCATGAACTAACATGTGCAGTCAGTAAAATAGTGTTTAAGGCAGGAAAATGAAGCATGGGTCGACACATAACCCCCATGCACCGACTCATATTGATTCCAGGTTACAAAACAGAAGTGGGAAAAGACTATGTATCGACACATACGCGCTTCGCGTCGACACAAGAAGGGTGCATGAATCGACACATACCATTATGTGTCGACTCATACTGAGTCATTTTTGTTTTACAGAAGCAGGGAAAAGCCTATGAGTCGATACATATGTGTTTCGCATCGACACAAAAAGGGTGTATGAGTCGACACATGCCCCTTATGTGTTGACACATAATGAGTTATTTTGTTTTGCAGAGGCAGAGTAAAGCTATGTGTCGATGCATAGCAGCATGGGTCGACACATAGCAGTTCAAAATGCAGTTTTCTTTTTATTTTACATTGTTTTTTTACATTGTTTTCATTATCATTCGATATGGTTGAAACATTTCAGTCTCCACTTCATCCCCATTGTAAATTTGTACCCCCATCCCCCTAAAGTGATGTAATAGCTTAGGATTTATTTTCCGCATGTTTAATCACTTTCCTATATTGCTAGTAATTAGGATGTATGGCAAGATAAAATCAGCAAATAGACAACTTAAAAATCAAAGACAAATGCATGCATACTAACACCTCTAGGGCAACCTCACTTTTTCGCCTTTAGGAAAATAGTCATGTCCCTCGAGCATGGGCGTTTTAGCAAAGACCCTTCGATAAAATATCGTAGTCCCTCGATGACCCTCGATGTTGCCTTCGGTAAATGATCTAGTCCCTAAAACAACATTGCTAAAACGTCTCGTATGTTGCCTTCTATGACTATACAAACGTCCCTACGCCCGTCCCTTCACATCCAATGATGGGGCTTCTTACCAAATCAATGGTAAGATAGCAACATCTAAAGGAGGAGGAAATCACGTTTAAGACCTTTCGAGTAGGTAGATTCGCTCTTAGTTACTCGCTTGCTCACAACAAAACTTTTTACACCTACACCTCTATTTCAAAACACTTTCAAAAGACAAAACATTTTGTTTACTTTCTTATAGAGACAAGAACCATTGCAAAACCTCTTTTCAAAACACGATTCACAAACACCTCTTTGAACCATTTTTCGAAATAAAACTTTGTATACGTTCTTATAGAGACGAGAACCATTACAAAGAGATTTTCCAAAATACTTTCAAAACCAACACCCCAAGCACACAATCAAACAAAAGCAAGTGATCTAAATGAGTAACTAAGAGCCCATGGAAAACCATGGATGAAAAGGGTGCTAATACCTTCCCTTTTCATAATCTACCCCCTGAACCCGAGAAAATTCTCGAAAGGTCTTTCATGTGCTTTTTTTACCTTTCCTTTTGGATAAAAGAAAAGTCGGTGGCAACTCTTGCTAACCGCACAAGTGAGAACGAAACGCAAAACACCTAGTCAGTTCTCCCACCGCATCACAGAACTGGCGAATCTGTTGTGGATAATATTCAAAGTGGGGTTACCTTAGGGTTTTATATCACCTTTACATGCTTATCTTGCTTGACTTGTATGCTTTATCTTTTGGTTCTATTGTTTGGGTTTGAATCCTCTACCCGGATTTGGGGCACCTTTTTTAGGTAAATAGCAATAGATTGTGGAGACTGTACGGCATATATCGATATGGTTGAAACAATGGCTATGTTAGTGTAACACATTTGTGGGTACCGGTATCCCTCATGGTGAATCGAGGAGAATACGGGGCCGCTGAGTGGCGTCGCGAAGCACTAATTAACCTTAGAACCCTAATTGAACCAACTTGGCCATTAGGACGTAGTGAGGTAACCGGTTTCGGTGTAAAGCTGAAAATTGGTTGACACTCGATACTACACTCATTGAGGCTAGACTTTTGGGATATCTCGACCACAAGAAAAGATTGATTGTGCTGAGACAATGCCTAAAAGAAAGGTCGGTGATATTGAGATCCTTTAGAACCCGATCTTTATTTCTAGGACAGGTTGAGCCAACTAAAACTTCAAGAGGGTACTTACCTATAAACTCATGCAAGCCTGAAACATAGGGATCTGTTTGTTGTGTGTATATATGTTTGCTTGTACATAAACATCATAAACATCATCTACATCATATGCATGCTCACTAACCATTTCAAGGATTTAGAAATTTATCTTTGTTTTTGTTTTATAGGAAATGAATCCTCTCCGAAGAAACACCATCTGAATCAGCTTTGTAAAAGCACATCCTCAACTTCAAGAGCTAGCCTCAAGAGTGCCCGTGGATTCTCCTTTTACCAAGAAGTATGGTCAACTTCTCAGTTTGGCTACATCCAACTTCCAAGAAGAGATGATGTGTGTACTGTTCCAATTCTTTGACCCCGTACATCATTGTTTCACTTTTCCGGACTATCAGTTGGTACCAACATTGGAAGAGTTCTCTCTGCTCTTAGGGGTGCCCGTTCTCAATCATATACCGTTCACCGGTCTAGAAGGGATTCCAAAACCTGAAGTCATCTCCGAAGCTTTACATATGAATAGGGCCGACGTCACAGCCAATTGGGAGACAAGAAGTGGGGTTAAAGGATTTTTAGCTAAGTTTATGTTGGAAAAAGCTCGTTCATTCTGGGATGACATAGATTTCCACGCTTTCGAAGAAGTGCTAGCTCTCCTCATTTATGGTTTGGTTATGTTTCCTAACTCGGACCATTCATAGACGTTAATGCCATCAAAGTCTTTCTCTCTCGCAATCCTATACCCACCTTGCTAGGAGATATCTTGCATTGTCTTCATACCCGTACCATGAAGAAAAGAGGTGCCCTTTTGTGTTGTATACCTCTACTCGCTAAGTGGTTCACTTCACACCTGCCTCAGTCAGCATTGAAGAACGAGCAAAGATTGACTTGGTCTCAAAGGATGATGTCTCTCACCCACTCTGATATCCGTTGGTGCTCAAGATCCTTGGAAGATATCTCTATCATGGACCGTTGTGGGGAGTTCCCTAACGTACCTCTGCTAGGTATTAGGGGAGGTATCACCTACAACCCGTGTTTAGCTCTTCGGAAATTTGGGTATGCCCGAAGAGACGGCCCTCATGAGATGCTTGTCCGAGGTCTGGTGTTTGGCTACGACAAAGAAGACCAAGATTACCGCCAGAGGTTTACACGTGCTTGGGGAATGGTGAACAAAGTGGACAGTAGGACTTTGGGACATAAAAACTCTATCCCTCTCGAGCCTTACCTTAAGTGGGTACGGGATCGTGCCTAGAGTCTCTTAATGCCTTACCCTTCTATCCTTCCTGTCATCATTGAGCCTGTTATTGAAGGAGACGTCCCATACACCGTTCTTCATCCAGACATGCCTACCTCTCTCGAAGACCTGCAGAAAGCCTGGATTCGGTTAAAGGAAGAGCAAGACACCTTTGAAACCCAGTACTACGCCAGTGAGAAGAAAGTTCTGGAGCTCACCAAACTGCTTCATGAAGTGAAGAATCTGAATACTTACATTGCTCCAAAAAGGATGCGTTCAGTCTTTTTGTCTTGAGAATGTTGCTGTATTTTAGTTTCTTTCTTTGTAAGATCGAGGAGGCATGATGTATTCAAACTTGGTTTTATTTAATATAACGTGCGTTCTTTTTGGTTTGGGAAAATTTAAATCTTCTAAATTTCCTTGAAATCATTTTCATATCGCATCTTCATTCATCATATGCATAAGCAGGTCTTTGTAAGAAGTTTCCTCACCCCCCTGCTATTTATTTCAGCAACATGGATCTTGACCAAACGGTTAAAGACTTACAAGCTCAAAATTCACAATTTCAACAGCTACTCTTGACCTTGGCCAAGGGGCAGGAGGAGCTCAAGACTCTGCTAGAGAAAGGAAAAGAGAAAAAGAAGAAGAAGCGAGTCGGCGTGGCTATCATGGGCAGAAGATTTGAAGGACAAGCTAGAAGGGTCTTGGATTTTCCATCAACATCTGAAGAGGGGGAAGGAAAAGGTAAGGGAATGGCGGTGCTATCTGATTCTGAAGCAGAAGAAGAGGAAGATGAGGACTACTCCGAACAGCAGTACCCTCCGGCCGATGACAAATACAAGAACTTGGAAGAACGTCTGGCTGCTATGGAAGTGCAAAGAGTACCGGGGATGGATTTTGAGGAGCTAGGGTTGGTTTCTGGAATTGTAATCCCTCCTAAATTTAAAGCGCCACTGTTTTCTAAGTATGATGGGGTGTCTTGCCCAAAGATGCACCTACGATCTTATGTAAGGAAAATTCAACCACATTCTTTTGACAAAGACTTGTGGGTTCACTTTTTCCAGGACAGTTTGTCGGGGACACAGCTGGATTGGTTCTACCAGTTGGAGAGGTCTGATGTGCATAATTGGGAGGACTTGGCAGCCGCCTTTTATAAGCAGTATAAATACAATTCCGACTTGGCGCCAACCCGTACTCAGCTACAGAGTATGGCTATGGCTACCAATGAGGGCTTCAAAGACTACGCCCAAAAGTGAAGGGACTTAGCTGGAAGGGTGCAACCACCATTGTCAGAAAGAGAGCTAGTGGACATGTTCCTGGGTACCCTGTCAGGTCCTTTCTTCAATCACCTGATTGGAAGTTCGTTTGTTGGGTTCACGGATTTGATTCTAACCGGAGAAAGAGTGGAGGCCGGTATAAAAAGCGGGAAAATTCAAAAAGATACATCTACTTCTGCTGCCATCAGAAAAACTTTCATGGGAAAGAAGGAAGTGTCAGTTGTCTACTCTCAGGGGGGTCAAGGAAGAGTTGAGTGCCGGCCAGCGGTGGGGGCTGTTATGATTCAGAAGTCTGCATCAGACCAACCCAGAAATAATCAACCAAGGAATGATCAGCCTAGAAACAATCAGCAAAGGGTGGAAAGGCCTTTATGGCAATTCACCAAAATAAACATGACTCCTGCTTAAGTCCTACCCCATCTTCTGAAGTTGAACCTTTCCATGCTGAAGGAGGCCCCTAAAAATCCTAACACTACTTCCCCATATTATCATACGAACGCCAGGTGCGCTTACCATTCGGAGAGCCCGGGGCACGACACTTACAATTGTTGGGCCCTGAAGAATAAGATTCAGGTTTTGATAGATTCTAAAGAAGTCGAATTCGACGCACCTAAAAAACCCAATGTTATTTCTTCTCCAATGCCAAGGCACGGCCACAACGCCCATGCTGTTGAGGAGGATCTGTTTGTTGCTACTGTAGAGGATTTCATAACTCTGCTCCTTATAATCAAGTTAAATTTTTTGAAGGCTGGGGTTTTCCCAGGTTGTGAAGAAGATTGTCACCTTTGTTCATCCTCATTAACCCACTATCCATTGTTGAAGATAGTCATCCAACGCCTAATTGATAACCAAGAAATCCTATTTGAGAAGTCTCATGTTTTACCAACTCCTGTTAACGATGTTTCAATAATAACCATATCTGTCAATCCTTCCAAGGTCCCTAAAAGACCTGTTAGGATTACACCCGCTCCGAAGGCTGCACCTTTGAAGATAACCATGCCCGGGCTATTCCCGTACAAGTCCGACAAATCAATACCATGGAACTACGGTGGAGAAATCTACTATCATGGTGTCAAACAGATTGAACAGACTGCCGAGGAAGAGAGTTCTGAAGAAGACAATTCTGATATCAGTAACATTGTCGAAACAAGATAAGTTACCCGTAATGGAAGAATCTTTTCTCCAAAGATTTCCCCTCCAAAGGAAATTCTTGGACCCTCAGTTGCTCCTAAGGTTATCTCTACATCGGTAAACATATCTGCAAGAACACCAATCATAGAAGAAGTCACAACCCCCATGGTTATCCCCTCTGCTGCTACTGATGTTTGAGGGAAAGAGATCCAAGAAGAGCCCGTCGGGACGAGGACTCAGCCGTTGATCATCCCTGAAACCTCCAAAAAGAAATGGAGGAAATTTTGGAAATAATCAAGAAAAGCAATTATGATGTGGTGGAACAGCTCGGGCAAACCCCCTCGAAGATCTCCATATTGGCCCTGTTGCTTTGTTCAGAAGCTCATGCTAAGGCTCTGATAAGATTTTTGAAGACGGCCCACGTGCCACAAGAAACCTCCACTGATCAGTTCCAGGAATGTGTGGCTAGTCTAACAGCTGACAATGGTCTAGGATTCTCCGATGCAAATTTAACTTCAAAAGGGAGAAAACATAATGATGCTTTGCATGTCTCGGTGGAATGCAGAGGGACAACCCTAGCACACGTACTGGTAGACACTCGTTCGTCTTTAAACGTCTTGCCGAAGAAAGCCTTGGATAGACTGGATTGTGAAGGCTTAACTCTGAAACCCAACAATATCATTGTCAGAGCCTTTGATGGTTCTAAAAGGATGGTCCACGGGGAGGTGGACATCCTGATTAAGGTGGGAACTGAAACCTTCAACTCTACATTTTATGTGACGGACATCCTTCCTTCTTACTCTTGTCGGTTGGGAAGACCTTGGATCCACCATGCTGGAGTTTTCACTTCTACTCTGCATCAAATGCTCAAGTACCTTGTCCAGGGGAAAATCATAATTGTTCATGGCGAAGAGGAATACATGATCAGTCATCTGAATTCATTCCGTTATGTAGAATTGGATGGCGAATTCATCAAAACTCCTTTCCAGCATTTTGAGGAGGTAGCTGAGGAGATAGCAGCGACCAAGACAGTGACCTCTGTACCCACGATTACCAGACCTCCGCCTCGGATGTCATCTCTCAAGGATGCAAAAGAAGTGGTTGAAGAGGGAGGATCCACAATCTGATGGCAACTTCCAGACTTTCCCTACAAATCAGACAAATTCGGCTTGGGGTTCACCTCAACTGGTCAGAAGGTCGCGCGTCGCGCCCGTGTCGGAGGGCCACCTGTGAAGATCAGTCATCATGGAGTCAATGCTCTAGAGGACAGTGAAGAAAAGGGCAGCATGGAAGACTGGATTTTTCCTACTGTTGGCGAAGGGATGTGCAACTGGGAAGCAAAAGACTTCGTTCCGATTACTTTCATACCGCAGTAATTTATCTTTTCCATTTCTGTTGGATCTATAATAATTCTCAAACAATTCGTACTTTTTTAACCTTGTGTCTTACCCGAGGCACAAAGGTCCATTTGTAAGGGTTCTTATTTTTCATCTTCATATGCCATTTAATGAATCATGGGCGTTTTCACATATAAACTTTTATGTTCATTGTCTTTCTTTTTACATTTTTATTTGTTTAAAGGTGGCTATACCCTTACACACATCCACACTCACAAATGCAGGTACTCTTCCATTCCGGATCCCATGGGTAACGATACTGCTATAACCTTCAGTGACTCTGAAGATCTGGTCTACCAAGCCGAATACGAAGGTGAGGAAGATTGTGAGGTGCCAGGGGAATTGGCTAGACTTATACAACAAGAGGAAAGGGCTATTCTGCCTCATGAAGAGAAGTTGGATACAATCAACTTGGGAACTGAGGATGATAGAAAGGAAATCAGAGTGGGTGCCAACCTAGAGCCGAGTGTCAAGGAGCGTTTAATTCAGCTATTGCATGATTATGTTGAGATCTTTGCCTGGTCATACGAAGACATGTCGAGGCTTGATACAGACATTATGGTACACCGTCTACCCACAAGAGAAGATTGTCCACCGGTAAAGCAGAAAGTCCACCGTATGAGACCTAACATGTCAGAGAAGATCAAAGCAGAAGTTATGAAACAGTTCAATGCTGGATTTCTGGCTGTTACTTCCTATCCACAATGGGTTGCTAACATTGTGCTCGTGCCTAAGAAGGAAGGAAAAGTGAGAATGTGCGTGGATTATAGAGATTTAAACAGGGCCAGCCCTAAAGATTATTTTCCACTTCCGCACATCGACATCCTGGTTGACAATACAACTCATCACAAAGTATTTTCTTTCATGGACGGATTTTCAGGTTACAACCAGATCAAAATGGCACCTGAAGACATGGAGAAAACTACTTTTGTTACACAGTGGGGTACGTTCTGCTACAAAGTGATGCCATTCGGACTGAAGAATACTGGGGCAACCTATCAACACGCCATGGTAGCTTTGTTTCATGACATGATACATCATGAGATAGAGGTCTACATAGATGACATGATAGCTCGATCACAAATTGAAGAAGAACACCTTGATCACTTGCAAAAGCTGTTTGTCAGGTTGAAGGAGTACAAGCTAAGATTGAATCCAAACAAGTGCACATTCGGAGTCCGATCCGGTAAACTCTTGGGTTTCATTGTCAGTAACAAAGGCATCAAGGTTGATCCTGCCAAAGTCAAAGCTATACAAGAAATGCCTGCTCCTCGCACTTAGAAGGAGGTTAGAGGTTTCTTGAGACGCCTAAACTATATTGCTAGATTCATTTCTCACTTAACATCTACCTGTGAGCCAATCTTCAAGCTGTTGAAGAAAGATCAGGTAGTTAAATGGAATGATGAGTGTCAAATTGCTTTCGATAAAATCAAGGAGTATTTGCTAGAACCTCTTATCCTGATGCCACCCATCAAAGGAAGACCGCTAATCATGTATCTGACCGTCCTAGAGAATTCAATGGGGTGCGTACTGGGCCAACATGACGAGTCTGGCCGAAAAGAGCATGCCATTTATTACCTTAGCAAAAAGTTTACCGACTGTGAAACAAGATATTCACTGCTCGAGAAAACTTGTTGCGCTTTGGTATGGGCTGCTCGTCGGCTAAGGCAGTACATGTTGACTCATACCACTTTGCTGATATCTAAGATAGATCAGATCAAATACATCTTTGAAAGGCCTGCTCTGTCTGGAAGAATAGTTAGATGGCAGATGATCCTCACAGAATATGATATACAGTAAACGACCCAAAAAGCTATAAAGGGTAGTGTACTAGCCGGTCATCTGGCTTATCAAGCTGTCGAAGATTACGAATCCATGAAGTTTGACTTCCCTGACGAAGATATCATGACATTGGACAATGTTGAAGATATCAGACCATATGACGGACCTGAACAAGGATCCCGATGGACCCTGTATTTTGATTGTGCCTCCAATGCACTTGGAAATGGTATCGGTGCGGTACTCATATCCCCAGAAGGTTTCCATACTCCTTTCACCTCCGGACTTTGCTTCAACTGTACGAACAACATGGCAGAGTATGAAGCATGCATCTTTGGACTCAAGGCTGCCATATACTTGGGAATCGAATCTTTGATTGTATTTGGGGACTCAGCTTTGGTTATCAATCAAATCAAAGGAGAGTGGGACACTAAGCATCCAAACCTCATCCCTTACAAAGAACATGTCTTGACGTTGTTATCACATTTCTAGCAAATTACCTTCGAGCACTTCCCGCGAGAAGAAAATCAGCTAGCAGATGCTCTAGCTACAATGTCATCCATGTTTAAACTTAATTGGGACAACGAGGCTCCCCAAATCACAATTGAACGGATGGACGAACCTGCACACTGTCAAGAGATTAATACTGAAGAAGTAGTGGACCAGCCATGGTTTCACGAAGTCAAAAGGTATCTCGAGACTCAAGAATATCCTGAAGGAGCTTCAGTCAATGAAAAAAAGTTCTTAAGAAGATTCTCAGCTAAGTTCTTCCTAAGTAATGGCATCTTGTACAAACGCAATCATGATTCTATTCTGCTCCGTTGTGTGGACAAGATTGAAGCTGAAAAGATCATGGTTGAATTGCATGAAGGTACCTTTAGCACTCACTCTAGCGGGCATATGATGGCAAAGAAGATTCTACGGGCAGGCTATTACTGGTCCACCATGGAAGCAGACTGCTATCAACACTCATGAACCTGCCATAAATGACAAATCTATGCAGACAAGGTGCACGTGCCTCCTGTTCCTTTAAATGTCTTAATCCTTGGCCCTTCGCTATGTGGGGAATCAACATGATTGGAGAGATCAAGCCTACAGCATCCAATGGACACCGCTTCATTTTGGTGGCCATTGATTACTTCACAAAGTGGGTCGAAGCGGCTTCCTTCGCATCCGTTACAAAGAATGTTGTTTCCCGCTTCATCAAGCAGAACCTCATTTGTCGGTACGGTATCCCCGAAAGGATCATCACTGATAACGGTACAAACCTTAACAATACTATGATCACCTCCTTGCGCAAACAGTTCAAGATTCAACATCATAATTCATCTCCTTATCGGCCAAAGATGAATGGTGAAGTCGAAGCTGCGAACAAAAATATCAAAAAAATCATACAAAAAATGACAGTCACCTATAAAGACTGGCATGAGATGCTACCGTTTGCTCTCCAAGGGTACCGTACCATGGCTCGCACTTCAACTGGGGAAACACCGTATTCCTTGGTATATGGCATGGAAGCTGTTTTACCTATCGAGGTTCAGATTCCCTCCTTGAGAATCACGAAAGATGGTGGTTTGAGTGAAGACGATTGGATCCAAACCCGACTTGATCAGTTAAACATAATTGACGAGAAGAGACTTACTGATGTTTGCCATGGTCAGACGTATCAAAAACAGATGATCAAAGATTTCAATAAGAAAGTCAGATGCCAAGTGTATCAAGTTAGAGATCTTGTGATCAAGCGCATCATCCTGCCACACAGTGATCCCAGGGGAAAATGGACTCCTACCTACGAAGGACCATTTGTGATCAAGAACATCTTTTCTGGTGGGGCCATGATTTTAACCACCATGGACAGCGACGATCTGCCGCACCCTGCGAATGCAGACATAGTCAAAAGATACTATGCATAAGAGACCCGCTAGGTTGATGCACCTAGGCAAAACAAGGGCATCCCGGTGAATCGAAAACCCGAAAGGGTGGTTCAGGAAAAAATTAGGGATAAAACAAAAAAAAACCTGTACACCCGGCAAGTTGAAAACCCGAAAGGGCGACTTGGGCAAAAAGGGGTTTCCCGGTGGACTGAAAACCCGAAAGGGCGGTCCAGGCAAAAGTTAGGGAATTTAAGCGTATGACTATGTCTCGTCGGATCACTTTAAGGACAGTCTCTTCACAGACAAACCTGGAGCTTCTGGTCAATCATCTTCGGACGAAGCAACGAATGGACAAGATATTCGAAGATATGAAGGCTATAGCAGAATGGGAACCCCATGGGATTTTTACACTTAGACATCTTTCTTTGTATAAATTTTTCTCATTTTTTATGACACCATCCTCTTACTAGGATGTCTGTCTCCTTTGTACAAAACACTTATTCAAAGTAAATACAAAGATATCTCTTTCAAAGTACAGAAAACTATTTGCCTTTTTCTTTACACTTGTGTTTCATTTGCAAAAACGTCCAATGATTCATTAATGAACATATGCATTTGAACATAATTACCGTTTACAAATAAACATGATGAAAAAGAGTAATTATTGACAGGTAGAAAGATTAGGAAAACGTCTTTAGACTATTCCACGAGTAATCTCTACAACACGTCATTAAGATCCCCAGCGGAGCCAAAACTTTGAACTACAGATCCCCAGCGGAGCCGAAACTTCAAACTTTCAACCCACAGCGGAAGTCATCCAGTCTCTCCAGGTTCCCTCAGCAAGTTATCTTGAAGCTTGAAAATCAACCAGATAACGGTTAACTTATGTTTCTCCAACCTAGGGTAACTCCCCAGTAGATTGGCATACAACCCAAACTCCTGAACTCCCCAGTAGATTGGCATACAACCCAAACTCCTGAACTCCCCAGCTGAATAAGCGTTTCCCCACAGAGTTTTCATTACAGGGTAAACTTTTTCCCAGAGTTTTTATTGCTTCTCGACAGAACAAAGACTCCCGTCAACAATCCCTAGTAGAAGTCATTAAATTTCTCTAGATTCCCCAAGCAGATTCCTCAAGAAGTATATGGCATTACTCTTACAATCCTCAGCAGTCAAGGATTTATTTTCCCCGACGGCAGTCAAGGACTTATTTTCCTCAGCAATACAGTGAATCAGCTTACATGCACATACATTACATCCATATATCATAAACATTGATGAAGTACATATATTGCATCATGCATTTCATGCATCATAACTTTTTGTTTCAGCTAACATTTTACCCTTTTCAGGATAAAATTAACAGTTATCTTTGACAAATATTCAAAGATTTCAGTTACAGTACGGATACACTCCAGACACGGAAGTCATTTTGTTACTCATTTAGATCTCACATTCAGATACAGTATAGATACACTCCAGACATGGAAGTCATTCTGTTACTCATTCAGATCTCACATTCAGATACAATACAGATACACTTCAGACACGGAAGTCATTCTGTTACTCATTCGGATTTCAAATTCAGATACAGTTTAGATACGCTCCAAACACGGAAGCCATTCTATTTCTCATTCAGATACAGTTTAGATACGCTCAAAACACGAAAGCCATTATATTTCTCATTCAGATACGGTTTAGATACGCTCCAGACACGGAAGCCATTTTGTCGCTTATTCAACTTCATCCTACAGATACACTCCAGACACCGAAGTCATTTTGTTACTCATTCAGACTAAATTTCAAGATACAGTTCAAATACAGTTCAAATATGCTCCAGACACGGAAGCCATTTTGTTGCCTATTCATTTTCATCCTACAGATACAATACAGATACACTCCAAGACACGGAAGTCATTCTGTCACTTATTCAGATTCAAAGACAAATACAGTTCAGATACGTTCCAAATACGGACGCCATTCTGATACTTATTTTTGTGGTTTACAACAAACATTTTTGGATGCCATCTACAAGCCCATCTCCAACAAGATTCTAACATACTCTCCAAATGGCATCTTTAAGCCCATTCCCTCTACCATCACATCACCGAGTGCAAATTTCTGGGCACTCTAGTGTCCAATCATCTTCCACCTTCGAGTCACGAATGGCAAAACTCGTCAATCTAACTCTTCAGGTTTAAGAAGATTCAACAGGGGCAGCTGTTGTACCCTAAAATTTTCCCTCTCATTTTTCAAGTATTTGCTCACAAGATATTCTAAGACGGCGAGTTTGCAGCACTGATACATCAATTTAGGCTTGAAATTGGCACAAGGGCAAAATGGTCAATTGCATACTAGAAAGTCAAACTTTGACTTTTTGGTCAACATTACAACCCAAAGATCAAATTTCATCAAGACATTCAAAAATATCAAGCTTGATCATTAAGAAGTCAAAAGAATCAAAAATCCAACTTTGCAAGACTTTGAGATTTTTCTAATTATTTTCTATACTTGGTTAATTTCATTTGCTTCATGGCATTTTACTACAACTCAAGATGATGCAAGTAATTCAAGTTATTACAAAGTGACATTTTGCAAAAACTATGTCTTGATTAAAACCTTGTCACAATATTTTTGCCTTTTGACATAATGTGCATAAGACTAAATTTGTGACATGCTACAACTATGCTGTCCAAAATTGAAGAAAATAGGATATATCACATTGCCACAAAACCTGCATTACTGTCCTATATAATCAAAAATATGTCCACAAAACCAGTCAAAAACTGTTCTATGCAGTCTGCCAAAGCCTGCACCATGACAGCCCCAAACTTGCACCAAAATGGCAAAGGAAATTTGTGTGCAGAAAGCATCAAAACAACATGCAAAAACAATTCAAAATTAATTGTTTGTTTTCCCCCCTAAACCACAGTCAAGGGGTCTACAAAAGGAAGGTTGTCTCATAAGACAAGGGTTGGATTAAAAAGGAGAGATAGAGAGAAAAAGAAAAACAGAGAGTTTTTGTTGAGCAGAAAAACAATATTCTATGCAACTTTGACTCATTTTCAAAACAAAAACTGTTCTTGTTCAAAACAGAAATCCTACCCATTGCTCTACCATACAAACATTCCTTTAAACCAAACAACTCATCACATACAAAGGTGGTCCAAAACATCATAAAAATAGCTCCTGTGTTGCTACTCACCTTCATCATCAAAAATACCAAAAATATTACAGTACAGTCCAACTCAGTTCTAGCCGTCCAGAGCAGCTTCCTGAAGACTCACAAGGTTATTATATCCTTTGGAAAAGCATTCAGATCTAAAACAACCAGTTCATCCCAAAGGTAAGTCCTCTTGACTAGATACCTTGTCATTACATCATTAACAAGTTGTTGTTCTTTGAAAACAAGATGTAGTACTTTAATATCTTTTTGAACTAGTCATCTGCACTTGTTTAGGCTTATTCAGTCATTTGTTGTTCATGGTTGTCCATCATATGCCATGAACTAACATGTGCAGTCAGTAAAATAGTGTTTAAGGCAGGAAAATGAAGCATGGGTCGACACATAACCCCCATGCACCGACTCATATTGATTCCAGGTTACAAAACATAAGTGGGAAAAGACTATTATCGACACATACGCGCTTCACATCGACACAAGAAGGGTGCATGAGTCGACACATCCCATTATGTGTCGACTCATACTGAGTCATTTTTGTTTTATAGGAGCAGGGAAAATCCTATGAGTCGATACATATGCGTTTCGCATCGACACAAAAAGGGTGTATGAGTCGACACATCCCCCTTATATGTCGACACATACTGAGTTTTTTTTTTTTGCAGGGGCAGGGAAAAGCTATGTGTCGATGCATAGCAGCATGGGACGACACATAGCATTTCAAAATGCAGTTTTCTTTTTATTTTACACTGTTTTTTTACATTGTTTTCATTATCATTCGATATGGTTGTAACATTTCAGTCTCCACTTCATCCCCATTGTAAATTTGTACCCCCATCCCCCTAAAGTGATGTAATAGCTTAGGATTTATTTTCCGCATGTTTACTCTCTTTCCTATATTTCTTGTAATTAGGATGTATGGCAAGATAAAATCAGAAAATAGACAACTTAAAAATCAAAGACAAATGCATGCATACTAATACCTCTAGGGCAACCTCACTTTGTCGCCTTTCGGAAAATAGTCATGTCCCTCGAGCATGGGCGTTTTAGCAAAGACCCTTCGATAAACGATCGTAGTCCCTCAATGACCCTCGATGTTGCCTTCGGTATACGATCTAGTCCCTAAAACGACATTGCTAAAACGTCTCGTATGTTGCCTTATATGACTATACAAATGTCCCTACGCCCGTCCCTTCACATCCAACGATGGGGCTTCTTACCAAATCAATGGTAAGATAGTAACATCTAAAGGAGGAGGAAAAGCACGTTTAAGACCTTTCGAGTAGGTAGATTCTCTCTTAGTTACTCACTTGCTCACAACAAAACTTTTTACACCTACACCTCTATTTCAAAACACTTTCAAAAGACAAAACGTTTTGTATACGTTCTTATAGAGACGAGAACCATTGCAAAACCTCTTTTCAAAACACGATTCACAAACACCTCTTTGAACCATTTTTTGAAACAAAACTTTGTATACGTTCTTATAGAGACGAGAACCATTACAAAGAGATTTTCCAAAATACATTCAAAACCCACACCACAAGCACACAATCAAACAAAAGTAAGTGATCTAAACGAGTAACTAAGAGCCCATGGAAAACCATGGATGAAAAGGGTGTTAATACCTTCCCTTTTCATAATCTACCCCGCGAACCCGAGAAAATTCTCGAAAGGTCTTTCCTGTGCTTTTTTTACCTTTCCTTTTAGATAAAAGAAAAGTCGGTGGCGACTCTTACTAACCGCGCAAGTGCGAATGAAACGAAAAACACATAGTCAGTTCTCCCACCGCATCACATAATGTTATTAGGATCTTCATGATTGGAAACCCAGTTCCTACATTGTTGGCTGATGCTTATTACTCTATTCATCTTCAAAATTCTTATCATGGGGGGATGATCATCTGTTGCACGCCTTTGTTGTACCGGTGGTTTATTTCTCATATGCCTCTGTCTGATGCTTTCTGGGATGTCAGGAAGGAACCCCGTTGGGCTCCTAAGATCATGGCACTTACTCACTTAGATATTGATTGGTATTATCGGACTTACCAAGATTTAGAGATTTTCGACAGTTGTGGTAGTTTCCCCAATGTACCTCTTCTTGGTATAAAGGGAGGAATTAACTACAACCATGTTCTTGCACGAGGATAACTTGGTTATCCGATGAGGGATAAACCAAATAGTATTAATTTGAGTAGTTTCTTCCTGGAGGAGGGAGAAGACCATAAGGAAGCTAGGGAGCAAATTGCGAAGGCCTGGCGTCACATTCATAAGAAGAGTAGGAAAGACTTGGGACCTAGAGGGGTTGTTTCTTTGGAGCCTTATCTTCAGTGGGTCCAAATGAGAGCTATTCAGTTGAAGATGTCGTATTCCCGAGAAACACTTATGCCTGATTTGTTTGTGAATACCACTCCCCCCCTATTGGACGATGTGGAAGAGCTACAGCTTGCTTTGGTCAGGATACAGCAAGAAAAGGATGCTTGGAAGAATAAGTGCCAAACTTTAGAGATTTCCTATAGAGCAGATTTGGAGGAGAAAGACGACTTGATTGAGATTCTTGAGAGTCGGGTTGTAGAGACCATGGAGAGGAAAGGGGATTTATTTTCTCTTAAGCCTTAGTCATATTCTAGTTGCTCACTTCATGATTCAAGTGATTGGAAGGAGGTTGCCACCAGATATGCGAAAGAAAACTAGAGGTTGAGGGCTCAGATTTCGAGACTTACAGGGAAGCGCCAGCGTATAGAGTGATCTCCATCAGTTTTACTTAGGGTTTTAGACTTTATTTTCATCTTGTACTTGGGATTATTGAAACTTGTAATCCATTTTTGAAGTTATTATAATAAAAAAATTCAGTATTTCAAATGTGTTATTACTTTGATATTTGCAATGTGTCTATAAATCTTTAAGTCCCTTGAAATATTAATAATAAATATAAATCATGTGCATTGCATATCATGCATCATATTGCACATATTTCTTGCATTTGTTATGCATATACAGGTGTCTTACCAAGCTTCTTTACTTCGTTCAACAAGTTGTCTCACCACTACATCACTCGAGTTAATTTCAGAAGGAATATGGACAACTTAGAACAAGAGAATCGCGATATGCGCGAGGAAGTTTCTGCTTTAAAGGCCGGCATGGCCAATATCACTGCTCTGATGGAATCTCTGGTGGCTGTTAAGAATCAGCCACCGAGTGTTCAGCCTCAACAAACAAGGGTTACTACTGAAGCTTCAATTGTTCCTGTGTCTGCTACTCCAACTGTTGTTTAGAATCGCATGCCTCAAGGTTGTCCATGGGGAATGCCATAGAACTTTGCACCTGAAGGCTTCAATCTTGGTCCTCAAGATACTCCAATTGTTGAAACTACTATTACCTCTGCACCTCTTGTGGTGCATGCTACTCCTGCTGCAGCTCCTTCGGTGAATATGGCTCCATTTGCTAATGATGATATGTGTCGTCCTTTTCCTCCACCAAGTGAAGAATTGGGTCTCTATGATAGAATGGATGATTTTCAAGATCAATTTGACAAGATGCAGAGGGAGATGAAGGCCCTCAGGGGAAAGGAATTGTTTGGGCAAAATGTGAATGATTTATGCTTGGTCCTGAATGTCAAGATACCTGTAAAGTTTAAGGTCCCGGAATTTAAGAAGTACAAGGGTAACACTTTTCCTCATGCTCATCCTGTGATGTATGTAAGAAGAATAACTACCTATACTGATGATCAACATCTGTTGACTCACTTTTTTCAGGATAGTTTGACTGGTGTTACGCTGAAGTGGTATATGAGTTTGGACAACGTTAATATCCATAATTTCAATGACTTGGGAGAAGCATTTATCTGACAATAAAAATACAACATGGACATGGCGCCTGACCATGATCAACTCAGGGCCATGGTCCAGAAGGACAGGGTATCGTTCAAAGAATATGCATAGAGATGGCATGAGGTAGTCGCCCAAGTGATTCCTCCCATGGAAGAGAAGGAGATGACTAAGATTTTCTTGAAGACTCTGGGTGCTTTCTACTATGAGAGGATGGTAGCGAGTGCGCCAAGTGACTTTACTGAACTAGTAGGCATGGGTATCCATTTAGAAGAGGCTGTGAGAGAGGGTCATTTAACAAAAGGTGAAAATGTCGGAAGTGCGAATAAGCCATCCTATGGGTTTACCAAAAATAAGGAAGGAGATACAAACGTTGTTATGTAAGATAGGATGGTTAATCCTCCTAGAAGAAATTATCAGCGTCATCAACAAGTCACCTCAGTAACTCCAGTTGTTAGTGTGGCTCTCACCACCGTTGCTTATCAGAGACCATCCCATCAGGGGAACCAAGGGTATAATCAGAGAAGGGAGAGTTATGACCCTATTCCTATGAGTTATATAGAATTACTCCTTACGTTAATTCAGAAGAAGTTGGTTCATACTCAACCACCTCCCGTTGTACCATCACCGTTGCCTTGGTATTATAAGGCAGACCAAACATGTGATTTTCATCAGGGAGCTCCAGGGAACAATGTTGAGAAATGCTATCCTTTGAAGACTGAAGTACAAAAATTTGTGAAGTCTGGTATCTTATTTTTCAAGGATGTTGGCCCTAATGTGAAAGATAATCCTCTGCCCAAGCATAGAGGAGCAAATGTTGTGAACATGGTGGCCGGTTGTCTAGGCGACTTTTGGATTTTCGATATTAAATTGGTTAGAGGAGATTTGGTGAAAATGCATGCATACCTTTGTGAATTTAGCTACTATACGCATGACCATGCTAATTGTGCTATTTGCAGTACGGATATACAGGGTTGTGACAAGATAAAGGTTGATTTGCAAGAGATGATGGATGAGGGCCTCATCCACATAATCAGGCCTAGGGAAGAGGAGGTAAACATGGTTTCTAGATGTCCTGGAGAGTTCAGAATCTTTGATGTGTAATATATGAATGAGGATCTTGTACAATTGCATGCTACTTTCTGCCACATGGCTGGTCAAGTAGAACATCAGTATAGATCTTGCCGAATTTGTAGTCGGGACTCCCGAGGATGTTCAATTGTAAAGAAAGGTGTTCAGATGTTGTTGGATAATGGAACTATCAAGGTTACAGTCCAAAGGGATGATTACCATGAAGTTGATGTGATTGAGGTTTGTTTGTCTAAAGAAGAATTAGATGATGAGTATGTCTCTGCAAATGAGTTTTTCTCCTCGGATGAAGATTTGTTTTCCAGGGATGACTCTGTAATGACTAAATATGTTGAAGAGGGAGTAAATGTTATTGTGGGTTGTTTTGGTGAACCCGCCCATTTTGAAGTTGAATATCATGGTAAGCCAGCTATTACTCCATTGGTGATTAGTTTGCTGGGTCATGTCCCCTACAAGTCAGATAAGGTTGTACCCTACAAATATAATGCTACAATCTTAGAGGATGGTGTGGAAGTTCCCATCCAGCCAATGCCTAATGTTGGAAATATTGATGAGACTAGTAGAGTAACCCGCAGTGGTCGTATATTTACGCCGGTTGTTCGTGGAGATGTTAGTACCGGAAAGAAAATTGTTGAAGATGTTGAACCCAAGAAGGAAGTGGGTGAATCTAGTGGAGCTATACTAGAAAAAGAGGTGGATGATATTTTGAAGATAATCAAGATGAGTGACTACAGAATTGTAGATCAGCTACTGCAGACTCCTTCAAAAATATCTATCTTGGCTTTATTGATGAACTTCTCTGCTCATAGAGAATCTTTGATGAGGGTATTGGACCAAGCTTTCGTGGAAAGTGGCATGCCTGTAGACCAATTCAGCAGTGTAGTAGGGAATATTACATCATGTAATAACCTGAGTTTCTGCGATGATGAACTGCCCGATGAAAGAAGGAATCATAAGCTGGCCCTCCACATCTCTATGAATTGCAATAACGATTCACTATCCAATGTGCTGATTGATAATGGATCTGCGTTGAATGTTATATCGAGGAGTGCACTTATGAAGTTGAAATATCAAGGAATGCCCATGCGCCCAAGTGGCATTATTGTAAAAGCGTTTGATGGATCAAGGAAATCTGTTATTGGTGAAGTGGACTTGCCTATTCATATAGGCCCACATTTATTTTAGATTACTTTTTAGGTCGTGGATATTATACCCGCTTATAGATGCTTGTTGGGACGATCGTGGATACATGAGGCAGGGGCTGTCACTTCGACTTTACACCGGAAGTTGAAGTTTGTGCGGGAAGGAAAAGTGGTAATTATAAATGGAGAACGGACATTATTGATATCGCATTTATCCTCTTTCAGCATTGTGGAGGCGAATTAAGCTGCTGTTGGAACCCAGTTCCAAGCTTTATCCATTGACAATGTGAGAGGAAATGAGAATTCCATGGCTTCGTTCAAAGATGCTCAGCAGGTTGGGCTTAATGGCCATAGTGAAGTATGGGGATAAATTGTTGATCCACCTGTAAACAAGAATAGATCTGGCTTGGGGTTCTCTGTGAGGAATGATAAGGGTAAGAGCTTGAAGCCGAAGTCTGCTTCAGGAAGGTATCAAGACATCTTTCATAGCGGGGGTTATCTTCATCCAACTGTTTCCGGGATTAATGCCATTGTGGAAGATGAAGCAGAGCCAGAAATGCCAAATTATATGACGCACGGAGTTAGGGTTCAAAACTGGATCACCATTGATGTTCCCTCTTGAATACATGTTTCAAAGTAATCTGTTGTTGTTAATCTTTTTGAAAAGCTTTCACTCTGCCCAGGTGAAAGTATTAATATTGTATGGGCTTATCTGTTTGCTGTGATTTTTAAAATTAATAATAAAAGTTGTCTTTGTTTCCCAAATTGTGTCTTTCTTTTTTTCTTTTTCTTGGAAAATGGTAATCAGAAAAAACCTTTCAAAATAAATGATAACTGCAATTCAATCAGCATGATCACTTGTTATATGTGTCAGTTTCTAAAAGCAATCATAAATCATATGTGCAGATTAATTAAAAAACATGTTAAATATAATGACCCTGCACCCTCTCCCAACTTTGAATGTCTTGTGTATGGGGCCGAAGAAGAAGACTATGATTAGATTCCTGAGGAGGTCTCACGGTTGCTTGAGTGCGAGGAGAACGCCATTCAGTCATATAAAGAGCCATTGGAAGTAATCAATTTGGGTTCAGAAGAAGATCCGAAGGAAGTCAAGATTGGAGAATTATTGCATCCTGATGTGAAGAGCAGGTTGATTGAGATGTTGAAAGAGTATTTGGATATTTTTGCTTGGTCTTACCAAGATATGTCTAGTCTAGAAACAGATATTGTAGAGCACCATTTGCCGGTGAAGCCAGAGTGCCCGCCAATCAAACAGAAGTTGTGAAGAACTCACCCAGATTTGACAGTGAAGATCAAAGAAGATGTTCTAAAGAAGATTAATTCCGCTTTTCTTGTGACATCAGTGTACCCTCAGTGGATTGCCAATATCGTACCAGTACCGAAGAAAGACAGAAAAGTTCGCATGTGCGTATATTACAGAGATCTAAATAAAGCTAGTCCAAAAGATGATTTTACATTGCCACACATTGATATGTTAGTGGATAGCACAGCAAAATTCAAAGTTTTCTCGTTCATGGACAGATTTTCCGGGTATAATCAAATAAGGATGGCGCCTGAGGACATGGAAAAAAAAATTTTATCACACCCTGGGGAACATTCTGTTACAGAGTGATTCCCTTCGGGTTGAAGAACGCTGGTGCAACGTACCAGAGGGCTATGATAACCCTATTCCATGATCTGATGCACAAGGAAATTGAGGTATATGTTAATGACATGATTGCTAAATCCCAGACTGAAGAAGGGCATGTAGAAGATTTGTTGAAGTTATTTCAGTGTCTGAGGAAGTATCGTCTCTGCTTGAATCCAAATAAATGTACCTTCGGTGTTCAGTCAGGGAAATTGTTGGGTTTCATTGTTATCCAGAAAGGGATTGAATTTGACCATGATAAAGTCAAAGAAATTCAATAAATGCCAGCTCCAAGAACTGAAAAACAAGTCAGAGGGTTCCTCGGGTGTTTGAATTATATTTCCATATTAATTTCCCACATGACTGCAACGTGTGAACCGATCTTTAAGTTGTTAAAGAAAGATCAAGGTTGTGTGTGGACAGATGACTGCCAAAGGGCATTTGAAAATATTAAATAATATTCACTTGAACCGCCTATCTTTCTCCCTCCTATTGAAGGAAGACCATTGATTAAGTATCTGACAGTGTTAAATAATTCCATGGGTTGTATTCTGGGATAACAAGATGAAACGGGGAAGAAGGAGTATTCCATTTATTATCTCAGTAAAAAGTTTACTGATTGTGAGTCGCGGAATTCCATGCTAGAGAAGACATGTTGTGCTCTGGCCTGGGAAGAAAAACGTTTGTGGTAGTATATGTTGAATCACACTACTTGGTTAATTTCCAAAATAGATCCAATCAAGTACATTTTTGAAAAGCCTGCTCTTACTGGGAGAATTTCCCGCTAGAAGATGCTGTTATCTGAATATGACATCGAATACCACACTCAAAAATCTATTAAAAGTAGCGTGTTGGCAGATTATCTTTCTCGCCAACCAGTTGATGACTATCAGTCTGTGAAGTATGATTTCCCCGATGAGGATGTCATGTTTTTAAAAGTGAAAGATTGTGATGAACCTTTGCCTGAGGAAGGTCCTGATCTTGAATCTCGTTGGAGTATGATATTTGATGGAGCTGTGAATGCTTATGGTAAAGGAATTGGTGTTGTAATTGTCACTCCACATGGATCACACATTCCTTTTACTACAAGGTTGACATTTGATTGTACTAATAATATGGCGGAATATGAGGCTTGCATCATGGGTCTCGAGGAAGCTATTGATCTCAAAATTAAAATTCTAGATGTGTATGGCGATTCAGCTTTGGTAATAAATCAGATTAAAGGAGAATGGGATACTCGTCACCCCGACTTGATCCCTTTCAAAGATTATGCTAGAAGATTGTTACCCTTCTTTAATAAAGTTGAATTCCATCACATCCCTAGAGATGAAAATCAAATGGCGGATGCTCTGGCAACTCTGGCTTCTATGTATCAAGTGAATACTTGGAATGATATACCTCGAATTATAGTTCGGGGACTGGATAGGTCCGCTCATGTGTTTACAACAGAAGGGGTAGCAGATAAGAAACCTTGGTATTATGATATCAAGCATTTTCTCCAGACTCAGGAAAACTCAATTGGTGCATCGAATAAAGATAGAAATACATTGAGAAGATTGGTTGGCGGCTTCTTCCTCAGTGAAAATGTGTTGTACGAGAGAAATTATGACATGGTCTTGCTCAGATGCATGGATAGACACGAAGCTTACATGTTGATGCATGAGATTCATGAAGGTTCATTTGGCACTCATGCCAATGGATATTCGATGGCTAAAAAGATGCTAAGGGCAGGTTATTATTGGCTGACAATGGAATCTGACTGTTACAAATTTGCAAAGAAGTGCCATGAATGCCAGATTTATGCGGACAAGATTCATGTGCCTCCGACACTTCTAAATGTTATTTCTTCCCCGTGGACTTTCTCTATGTGGGGTATTGACATGATTGGGATGATAGAACCCAAAGCTTCGAATGGACACCATTTTATCTTGGTAGCAATTGATTACTTCACTAAGTGGGTGGAGGCTGCTTCATATGCTAATGTTACTAAGCAGGTGGTAGTGCGCTTCATTAAGAATAATCTCATATGTCGATATGGTGTGCCAAGCAGAATTATCACCGACAATGGCCCGAATCTGAACAACAAGATGATGATAGAACTTTGTGAAGAATTCAAGATTGTCCATCAAAATTCATCCCCATACAGGCCGAAGATAAATGGGGTTGTTGAAGCTGCTAATAAGAATATCAATAAGATCATCCAGAAGATGGTTGTTACTTATAAAGATTGGAAAGAAATGCTCCATTTTTCTTTACATGGATATCGGACATCTGTCCGTACTTCAACAGGAGCAACCCCGTTCTCCCTTGTGTATGGAATGGAAGAAGTGCTCCTAATCTAGGTTGAGATTCCCTCTTTGCGTGTGATAATGGAAACCAAGTTGTCAGAGGCTGAATGGATCTAGAACAGGTTTGACCAATTGAATTTGTTCGAAGAGAAGAGAATGACGGTTTTGTGTCATGGGCAGTTATATCAGAAGAGAATGAAGAAAGATTTTGATAAGAAGGTCAAACCTCGTGAATTCAGAGAAGGCAACCTCGTGCTCAAGAAGATCATGTCTTTTAACGCTGATTCTAGGGGAAAGTGGACTCCCAATTTTGAAGGCCCATATGTTGTCAAGAAAGCCTTCTCTGGCGGAGCATTAATTCTTGAAACTATGGATGGTGAGGAGTTCCCACGTCCCATGAATGCTGATGCAGTCAACAAATACTTCGCCCAATGAAATAAAAGAATATCTCGTTAAGTTGAAAATCCGAGAGGGCGGCTTAGGCAAAAAATAGCGTCTCGGTAGGCCGAAAACCTGAAAGGGAGGTCTAGGAAAAAATTAGAGACATAAACAGAATAAAATTTCCCGCTAAGTTGAAATCCCGCAAGAGCAGCTTAAGAAAAAGTTAGGGACTTTCTTGGAAAGTAACTGCATCAGATAAGACTTGATCATTGAAGCAACAATCTTCTTGGATCCTCACCATACTTCAACAGAAGCTGCTGCTCAGAATTTCAAAGTTGTTAGGGGGAATAGTGGTCATTGTATCTCAATGTATCTTTTTCATTATATATTACCATTTTCTGAACTTTGTAATCATTCGTGGAGTATCACCATTTGCAGACTACCATTCTATCAATAAAATTTGAGCTTTTACCCAATTCTTTGTATTTCTTATTTTATTCAGCTTATAAAGACTCCATTTATTATTGATAATAATTTTCAAAGAAAAAATATTAAATAACAAAAAAAATTCAAAAAAAAAGAATTTACAACTTACTTTTACTTTAGATTTCGTGATTCAAGAGGAAAACAAAGATGGTGATCCTAGGAATGGATGAACCCCAGTAATTTTGAGAAGTTTTGTTTTCCCCAGGAAGGTTTTCGCTGGTATGCATGTGATTTTTGTATATTAAAGACGATACCAATTGATGTAAGGTGTGGTATTGGGTTTGTGATCCCTTTGATCCCAGCTAAGTTGGTTCATTTTTCACTTTGGGTTTGCATGTCTGAGGCCTCTATCCCAGATTCCCCAGTGAAATCTTCCCTCATATGACGAAAGGTCTTGTTCCCTTGGTGTGCTGAGATGGAACTATTTGCAAATTTTCGCTCTTTCTGCAGTATTGGAATTATTTTTGGCATTTATTTCCCAGGTAACTGGACCAGGATAATATATTTTCTAAGAAGTGTTGAATTGGTTATCAACTTTTTTGGGTTTTCTCCCACCAAGTGCTGGGTTTGATTTAAAATCCCCAAGAGTTTGACCTCTTTCTATATGTTGATTTCTTGATTTCCCAGAAAGGCTATTCCAGGGCATATTTGTTTGAATAAGTTTGCATGTTATGAAGACTCAATCTAAGATTCTCCAGTGAATACCTCACTTATTTGATAGAAGTCTTTTCTCCCCGTGCATGCTGAGTTGGACTCATTTGCGAAGCATCTTCTTTCAGTGGTACTTGCATTTTGTTTGATTGCCTGATAATCAGGCAAGGGCAATGTTTTATTTGTCAATTTTTTTTTTGGTTTTCACCCTCCAAGTGCTGGGTTTGATTTAAAATCCCCATAAGATTGATTTCTTGCTTTAATGTTTGACTTCTTAAATCCCTAAGTTGTTATCCCCATGAGATGTCATACTTTTTCCCCAAAGAAGCTGGTGCAATACTTGTTCTCAATATTGAAGAATGTATCTCTGGTTTCCCTAGTGAAGAACGTATCTTGGTTTCCTCTCTTTGATGTGGTGTTGACCTCCCCAATAGAGTCAACACGAGGTCCCCCGATGATATCTCGATGATGAGGCATCATCTACCTTAGTGAAGTCTGTATGAGTTTCTCCAATGAAGTCAGCTCGAATTCTCCATATGATGTTTTGATTGATATGGTGTTTGTCTGACTTATTTGAAATCAGTATTGAAATCCCTAGTAGAAGTGCGGACCATGAAAGCATTTGTTTTCCCATTGAAGTCTGAGTGTTATTCCCCAGTAAAGCTTGGAGAAGGATGTTGTATCCCTGTATCTGTACTGTTTTGTCGCTATGTTTTGATTACTTCTGGATTATGTTCCTCCCCAGTGAAGTTAAGCCGCGAAATAGGATATTGTTTCCTCAGTTGGTGCTTATTTTTCTTATGGAATGTTCACCTTGGATGTGATTTAGCTGAGTGTTGTTTGTGCCCGAGTTGGTTTTTCCTGGTTACTCTCAGTGTTATATGTATGTTTTGTCAGCATATACATGATAGCACTCATATATTCATACATACATCATGCATAGTTAAATTTAGCAAATCATTGTTCATTCGCATTCATTAATATTTTGTTGGACTATTACCCGATTTTGTAGAGTTGTGTTGTCCTCTCTCCAATAAAGTGTCGGCCTTAAGCAGAGAGTGTATATTCTTTCAATTTTAACACTAAGTTATCCCTCGTGGAAGATTTTTCCTTTAGCCTTCTTGCTCAGCTCTTTGTCTGGATATATTTGGTTTCCCTCTCTTGAGTTTATTTCTCAAAGGATGTATTATGGTTGACTGTTCCATCCCAGTTTATTTCTGGATTGAATCTTTGATACTCAGCAATATTATTACTTATGATATCTGCAGGCTTTGAGCCTTGGTTTAAGAATGCGCATTTATTTTTCACGAGAAGACTTTATCTCCTCAGCAGAAATATATTGGCATCTCCCCGGGAAGTTATATTTCTTTCTCCAGGAAGTCATATTTCATTCCCCAGGAAGTCATATTTCTTTCACCAGGAAGCCATATTGTTCTCCCCAGAAAGTCATTTTTACAACCCTTCCTATAACAGCAAGTAGCAGGTCTCTTTATTTGAGCAACTTATACTTCCCCGTAAAAGTCGACATTACTTTTTTTTGCTATCTTCTCTATGAGTGGATAGTTTGCAGTTCGTTGTCAAATTAATCCAGTGGATGGCAAGTCTTTCAATATCGCAGAGACAGTTCGTTTTGAAAACTTTGCAAGTGGTGGTCTCTTTATTTGAGATAGCTTACATATTATCCTTTCTAGGCGGAGTGCCTTGGTTAAAGAAGAAGTTGAGACCCGTTCTAGGTGAAACGCCGGAATTTAGGGAAAACTTATTATCTTTTTTCTACCCTCAGTGAACGTTGGTAGTTCATCGTCAGTGAATGGCGGTGCTATGATATTTTCCTTCTACCTTCAATGAAAGTTGGTAGTTCACCATCAGTGAAAGTTAGTGATGGTTATCTTTTTGCTACCCTCAGTGAACGTTGGTAGTTCATCGTCAGTGAACGGTAGTGCTATGATATTTTCCTTCTACCTTCATTGAAAGTTGGTAGTTCACCATCAGTGAAAGTTGGTGATTGTTATCTTTTTGCTACCCTCACTGAACGTTGGTAGTTCATCGTTAGTGAACGGTGGTGCTATGATATATTTTCTCTCTACCTTCAGTGAAAGTTGGTAGGTCACAATCAGTGAAAGTTGGTGATTATTATCTTTTTGCTACCCTCAGTGAACGTTGGTAGTTCATCGTCAGTGAATGACGATGCTATGATATTTAATTTCCTTTCACCATCAGTGAAAGTTGGTGATTGTTATCTTTTTGCTACCTTCAGTGAACGTTGGTAGTTCACTGTCAGTGAACGGAAGTGCTATGATATATTTTCTCTTACTACCTTCAGTGAAAGTTGGTAGGTCACCATCAGTGAAAGTTAGTGATTGTTATCTTTTTGCTACCTTCAGTGAATGTTGGTAGTTCACTGTCAGTGAAAGGCAGTGGTAAGATATATTTTCTCTTACTACTTTCAGTGAAAGTTGGTAGTTCATCATTAGTGAAAGTTGGTGAATGTTATCTTATTTCTACCTTCAGTGAACGTTGGTAGTTCACTGTCAGTGAACGACAGTGCTATGATATATTTTCTCTTACTACCTTCAGTGAAAGTTGGTAGGTCACCATCAGTGAAAGTTGGTGATTGTTATCTTTTTGCTACCTTCAGTGAACGTTGGTAGTTCACTGTCAGTAAACAGCAGTGCTATGATATATTTTCTCTTACTAACTTCAATGAAAGTTGGTAGGTCACCATCTACGAAAGTTGGTGATTGTTATCTTTTTGCTACCTTTAGTGAATGTTGGTAGTTCACTGTTAGTGATTGTAAATGCTATGATATATTTTCTCTTACTACCTTCAGTGATAGTTGGTAGGTCACCATCACTGAAAGTTGGTGATTGTTATCTTTTTGCTACCTTCAGTGAACGTTGGTAGTTCACTGTCAGTGAACGGCATTGCTATGATATATTTTCTCTTACTACCTTCAGGGAAAGTTGGTAGTTCATTGTCAGTGAACGTCGATGACTGTTATCTTTTTTATACCTTCAGTGAACGTTGGTAGTTCACTGTCAGTGAACGACAGTGCTATGATATTCTTTTCTCTTACTACCTTTAGTGAAAGTTGGTAGTTCATCGTCAGTGAACGTCGATGAATTTTTTCGCTCTACCTTCAGTGAAGTTGGTATCTTACCTTCAGTGAACGTCGGTGTTGTTATTTCTTTTCTCTTTCTACCTTCAGTGAACGTTGGTAGTTTCCCTTCAGTAAAAGGTGGTGTATCCTTTGACCTTTTTACCATCCTCTATGAGTCGGGTCTTTTGATCCACCAGTGATTTATTTTCCTGGTTGGGTTTCTCTTTTGATCTTTATTTCCTTTGTTATATTCCCAGTGGTGTTTTGTGTCCTTTTGAAGTTGTTCATATGCATTCATACTCATAAGCATTGCATGGCATCTTAGGGCCAAAAATAGCGTTTATTTTATATTTAAGTATCTTAGATCGCGTCGACACGAAGATTTTTAACCTTGTATCTCCGGATAGAATAAACTTAAATAAGGGCAGCTGTTGTACCCCAACTTTTGCCCCTAAGATCCCTACATCATACCATATTGATTCAATCACAACAAGATCACATTAGGGCTTTTGGTTCTCCTCACTATCTCTATCTTTTCTCTTTGAGGAATCACCAAGCACCTTGACTTGTTTTTCTTTTGTGATCATTAATGTTTTGTTTTGACTTTCCTTTTAATTAATAAAATGCAATGTTGGTTTGTCTCACTTGTTAATAATGTAGGTAAAGGTAATGTGGCTTAGCAAGTTGATACATGGTTTCATGAGTTTATTTCCCTGCCCTAGTCAATAAAGCTTGAGAAATTCAAACCTCGTATTTTAAGTTGTTGGAAGAAATAGCATGGCAAGGTTTATTTTGATTCACCACATTTCAAAGTTATCAAAATTGATTCAAAAGTACTAGGGGTTGATTGAAGAAGTTGTTATGGTTGGACAATGCCTTGTTCCCATTGGTCACAAGTGCATATTTCTATCAATTCTAAAGATATAGAATTGGTTGTGGTTGCTATGAGTTCTCATTATCATGCTTAATAACTTCTATTTACAAAGAAAAAGTGTTGGTACAAGAAGGTTGTTCAAAATTGTCAAAGTTACTCAAAGCATTTTCTTGATCTAGGAGGTAGAATTTTGAACTTCAAAGAAGTATATCTTGCTCATATTTTGGTATTTTTGAGTGATTCCAAAAACATCCTTCTCTTCAAAGGGTTATTAACAAATCACTTCAAAAGATTCAAGTAGTTTTCATGTGGAAGAAACTTAATGATGAAGAAATATTACAAGTCCTCCAGATGAACCCCCAATTTCCCATGTGTGACTTCAAATGATAATAACTTTGTCAATTTTTATCCCCTTGAGCCCACTCTTTTTCCAAAATGATCTTGAGGATGTGAAATTTATTCCTTCTTTTATGGGTCATTTCATGAATTTTTCCAACTTCAACAAGTCATAACTCTCTCAATTTTTGGATATTTTGAATGGTTCAAGTCTCAAAATGACATTAAAGATATCTATTTCGTGCCATCTTTTTGGGTCAAGAGCAAATTCCAATTGGAAGGCCGTGTTTGGATGCAAAACATTATAGGTCACTTTTGAAGAAAAACTTGAAATATTTCTAAGTATGGAAAGTCAACTTGTTTTTCCCAACTTTGACTCATTGCTACTTTCAGCTCAAACATCCATTTGATTCCATTCTTTTCCCATTGCAAAGCTTGTAACCTCATCTTTCTAAAGCATCAAGAATCAGGCTCTAAGACCCCTTGAGCTGAGAATGCCATTGATTTGAACTTGGTAACTTGAAACTGAAGTTTCTTCAAAAGTTAGAATTTGAAATCCTTGATTCAGCTTCTAAACACATTTTTTCTGCGCGTTTTTGCATCTAACCATGTTTAGTGAACTTCCAAAAGTGATTAGCATAGCAAAACACGCGTTTTTGATGAGTTTTGATCAAAATAGAAGCCACATTTTTCTTGTTTGCTACTTCACACGATTCCCATCAAACTTCATCATACACGCTTGAACATTCCATTTGATTCCCTATAAATAGAGGGTCATCCCTCATTCATTTCCTTAAGCTTGAACAACCAGAATTACCCTGCCAAAATTGGTCCATAACTCATTTTTCTGTAACTTCGAAATTAGTATTCAAGCCTTTTTCAATCAAATTTTTATATCAATTCATCTTCCTTGATCTTCCCTGAAGCTAACCATATAATTACCTTCAAGAATCGTGACCTATATTGATCCATAGAATTCCAGTTTCAGAGCTCTGCAACTCAACTTAAATAAGTAGATTTCTTCATCAATTCTTCCAAACTTTGATATCATTGTAAAGCTCTCATTTCCCTGGTTATAGTTGCAACATATGCTTTTATCTAGAAACACGTTTTGATCAAGAAATTTCAAATGCCTTTTCAAAACTTCTCTTCTAAATTGCTTGAGCTACAATTTATAAATTGTCGCGAAGGTGTGGTTGTCTTCGTCTTGAAGAGACGGAGCGAATGGCATAGGTCTCGTGCTCTAATTTTACAGATTGAGAAACCATGTTTTGGGACTGGCTAGAGGTTGAAGATGACCAACGTGTCATCTTCCAACCAATGATGGTGTGCCATTTGTTTTAGTGAATTTCTGATTTATATTTGATCTTATGCTTTATTCAGTAATGACCATGATATGCACAACGCACCAGATCCCTTTGATTTGATTACTAACGCGTTTTGACTCTCATCCAATGGTCCACATATTTTTGACTTTATTTTTTATTTCTAATTTTTATATTTAATTGCTTTAAACTTCAAAAAATAATAAAAAATTCATTTTTTGTCCAAAAAATCTGAAAAAATTATGAAAAATATTTTTGATTTTTCTCTTTCTGATCTTTATTTTTTCAAAATTTTATTTAGTGTTTTGATATTTTTCATAAATTTTCACTTTATTTGAATTGTTTTAAATGTTTAAAAATACTTTTATGTTTTTTTTTAATTCTGAAATAAATATGGAATGATCCAATGATATTGTGACAAATATTGGTGACCTCATTTATTTTTTATTTCTGACTTTTTTATTTTTCATCATTTTTGGTTTATTTTACTCTTTTCTTTTAATTTTAAAAATAGGTTCTGACTTTTAAAAAATTACCAAAAGTTTTATAAAAATATTTGAGTCCATTTTTTATTTTTCTGTGGTCCTACTTATTTTTTCTTGATTAATTTAAACATAGTTTCCTTTTTTCTCTATTATTTTCATTTTTAACCATTTTCTAACCCTAATTCTTTTATTTTAAAATGCAATTCAATTTTTGTATATTTTCTGACTGATCTTGGGTTGAATTTTTTATCATGAACTTTATTAACATCATTAGATCCATGATGTTGAGTCTAACTCCTTAAAAATGGATGAATGATTTTAATAATAGTTCGATTAAATTTTAATTCAAATGTGGTTTGTATATTCTTTCCCACCCTTCTTCATCTCATCCCTTTCTTATTGCACTAAGTGTTATTGGAGCATGATCTCTATATCATGTCTCAAAACAAATGATGCATAGGTTTCTATTTACCGGCCTCAAAATAGGTGCAAATTCTATATAAGTCCACTTACGATTGCTTAACATAGCGCTAAATTTTGTCCCTATTCGAATAAATGATCCTTCGCGGCCCAAACCTATGTTTGCAAGCCCAAATATGTCAATTTGATCTCTTTGATCCAATAACCTTGAGACTCATTGTGTGGAGGATTTAGTTCTACCAATCCTCTAATGGATCCACAATATTTTTGGTCAACGCGGATCACTTAAACATCGTTGATCATTAAATGGTATTTTTGAGGATTCCAAATGGATAATATACTTGAAAAAAAGCAAATGGAACTTGTTGTGTGGAGGCTTTGGTTCTACTAATCCTATAATGAGTTCCAAATGCAAGTTTCAAGATGGTCATCCAACTAACCACTAATTATTAAATTGTTTTTACCTTATGCTTTTACTTTTATGCTTTATGTACCATTTACTTTAAGCATTACATTTCATGCCATTTTTATTTTGCTCACTTGAGCATTTATATTCTTGTTATTTTTTATTTTGCTCACTTGAGCTTTTCTTTTCTTTTTCAAGACACATAATAATCAACATGAACCATAAAAGTATTTAATGATACTTGGACTATTTGGTTACTTTCCTTGGTATTATGGAGTATTGGACTTCTTGGACTTAGGATTAGAAACCTTGGCCTATGTTGGAGACCTTGTGACCTTAATTGATATTTTGTCTGGAGTTCTTGAGGTTTACCTCAAGACATTGGGTTATTTGTTTATTTTGTGTGCAGGTTATTGTGATTACATTCTTTGTTTGTAATCTGGAATTCACTCGTATACAGCCGTTACTCTTCCCAATTTTTGTGAAGACTTAATACACTTGAAGTTTGGTTCTCAAGAGGTCTAGTATCTTTGCTTGTTTGGTTTCAATCCAAGGAATGAAAATTATATCTTGACTCATATAGTCAAGTATTGGCTTCTTGTTGGTTAGACGGTTCTTATCCTTAGCTTTTACCTTTTTGCTTTAGGATAGTCTCTTCTTATCCTCCCATCTTCTTTAATTTCAAAAATCTTCTTCCTCCTTTTGAAAACTCTTCTTGTTTTTTAAACTTGAACGACTTTCATAATAAACTTGGACTTATGTCCATGCATTTTCAAAACCTTTTCATAAATAAACTTCAATCAATTTAATAATACCTTGACATTTTTTTGTGAGAAGACTAAAAGTCAATCAATCTCATTTCAAACCATTTTGCTACTTTGGCTTTTTACTTTAAAACTTTTCTCAAAAGATTGGACTCTTGTCAATCCTTGTAGTGATGAAAACGACTATACTTCTACAATATATTGTGAAAAGAGATATTTTCCACTTGGGTATTGAGTGAGTTGTTGTTAATTTTAAAATCCAAGCCATATCCTCCACTTTGATATGATGTAAATTCTCCTTTCTCATGATTGTGGGTAGTAAGTATGTTTTCCACACGGAAAATGACGATGATGTCTTATCTCATAAAATTAACCAACACACTTGTGTTTTTAAAAAATTTAAAGGTGAACTACGTGTACCCTGATCCCCTATTGCATGAAAGGTGATACGTAGGCACTAAAGGTTCGCAATCGCGGAGAATTCAAAAATCATAAAAAATATATTTCTTTTCTCACCTCCACCATCTATTTTACATACAACATTTTATAGCCAAAATATACAGATTGTTACAAAGAGGTTCCTGCGGAGTATCGTAGATGTTTAGGGTGCTAATACCTTCCCTTTGCATAACTAACCCCCTTACCTAGAATCTTTCCCCCTCTTTTTGGTTTACTCGCTCTTTTCCCATTCATTTGGAAACAATAAAGCGCGGTGGCGATTTTTATTTTGATATGTGTAAGTCTAGTAAATCCAATGGCTTAGTCTTAACATTTCTATCGCTACATGCACGAAGGCATCTTTGGTACTCACTCTAGAGAGATACTATGGCCAAGAAGATTCTGAGAGCAAGTTACTATTGGTTGACCGTGGGAACCGATTGTCATTATCACTCGAGGATTTGTCATAAGTGCCAAATATATGCTGATAAGGTTCATGTGCCTCCAATTACTTTGAATGTCATGACTTCCCCTTGGCCATTTGCAATGTGGGGCATTGATATGATCGAAGAAATCAAGCCTACTGCTTCTAATGGACATCTCTTCATTCTTGTCTCCTTTGACTACTTTACAAAATGGGTCGAAGCGACTTCATTTTCCTTAGTTACCAAGAATGTTGTAGTCTGGTTCATCAAACATAACCTTATCTGCCGGTATGGTATCCCTGAGAGAATCATCACTGAAAATGGTACCAACTTCAACAATATCATGATCACTGAACTCTGCACACAGTTCAAGATCAAGCATCACAACTCTTCTCCATACAGACCTAAGATGAATGGCGCATTGGAAGCTGCCAAAAAGAATATATAGAAGATTGTGAAAAAGATGGCGGTGACCTACAAAGACTGGCATGATCTGTTACCATTTTCTCTTCATGGCTATCGTACTTCAGCATGAACATCAACTGGGGCAACCACATTCTCTCTAGTCTATGGTATGGAAGTTGTCCTACATGTCAAAGTTCAAATCCATTCTCTAAGGATTATAAAATAATAAGACTTAGACGAAGATGAGTGGATTCATACTAGGTTAGATCAGTTGAATTTGATTGACGAAAAGAGGCTTGCGGCTGTCTTCACAGTCAGATGTACCAGAAATGTATGATCAAAGCCTTCAATAAGAAGATCAAGCATCGGGTGTACCAGGCTGGTGACTTGGTAATAAAGTGCATCATTCTGCCATAAGTCGATCCCAGGGGCAAATGGACTCCCACCTACGAAGGTCCATTTGTTATCAAGAAAGTATTCTCGGGTGGTGCTATGATGCTAACCACTATGGACGGCGAAGATTTCTCGCACCCTGTGAACACGGACATAGTCAAAAAATACTACACAAAAGAATGACCCGCTTGGTTGACATTCCTAGGAAAAAATAAGGATATCCCGGCGAACCAAAACGGTTTGGGCAAAAATTAGGGATATATACAAAATATTGTACACCTGGAAAGTCGAAAACCTGAAAAGGCAGCTTGGACAAAAAAGGGTATCCTGGTGGACTGAAAACCTAAAAGGGCGGTCCAGGAAAAATTTAGCATTAAAAGCGTACGACTATGTCCCGTTGGATCACTTACATGCAAGCTCTATTACCAAAGTAGAAAGTTCAAATGGTTCAATCAACTTCTTATGATGGCAAGGGACGAGATGTACGAAGACATTGGGGAAATAGAAGATTTTAGAACCCAATGATATCACTTCCATATGTCTATACATTTTGTTTTCACTTTGTACTCTTTTCATTTCACGACGACTTCCTCTTACTAGGATTTCCGTCTCTTTGTACAAAATCGCCTGTTTATAGGCAAATTATCAATACAAATACATCTTAAAGTTCAAACTCTTGGTTTTTTCTATTTTGTTTGCAAAAACTTCCAATGACTAAATTTAACGAACATATGCATATGAACATGATTAACTGTTAACAAATATACGCATAAGAACAGGAATAAGCATTTACTCAAGATTCTAGGAGCTGGAATGACACTTAAGCTGTCTATAAATCCCCACAGAGCTACTTCTATGAGATTATCCCCACAGAATAATCTTCACAAAATTCATCCCCAATAAGGATAAATTCCCTACAATTTCCTTAGAGTTCCAATCAGTACACTTCATGAAAATTCTCTTCCCCAACCGAGTATGAAAACTGTAAAATCCCTACAGATTTCTTCTCTCTAGCAAAATTCAATTCCCCCAAGAGAGTTTGTTTCCTTAGAAGAATATTCTAACAGGGTTTATTTCCCCAACAAAGTACAATTTCCCCAGCTCGAGTCTATTCCTCAAATTACTATGAATATCCAGAAAAATTCCTCTTCCCAATTGAAGGCACCACTATCCCTAGAAAATTGTTGTAAAACCTAGAATTAGACCAGATATCAGTTAACTTTATCCTCCCTAGACGAGTCGGAAGGTTGTCCGTCTCTTTTATCCCCAGTCAGGGTGTACAAGAATTATCCTCCCCAGACGAGTCAAAATATTATCCATCTCTTTTATCCCCAATCAGGATATATAAGAATTAAATTCCCTAGTAGAGCAATGAATAAACGATGTTCCTAAACTCTTCTCCTTAAAGAAAAAATCAACCCAGCAGATTTTCCTCAAACAAGTAAGCAGGAATCCTCGGCAGAAGCATTCTAGACAAGATTGAAGATATACATACTCTTCATCCCCAGCAATAGTCAAGGATTTATTTTCCTATACAAATATATTGCTCGGGTCTACAAATATACTTCAACATTTCACATTCATATGTCATAGCATATGCATACGAAACGCATATAACACAATCTCATTTATTTTGAGAACATCATCACATGATGCATTTCATACATCATGACATTGTATACAGCTAACTCTTTACCTTTTCAGGAAAGATCAATTAACACACGAATATCACCAACAATTCACAAATAGGTCTAAGATTAATTCACGAAACAAGACGGAGCAACTATCTCAACAACCAACAAAAATCAGGTTCCAGATTAATTTCCGAAACAAGATGGGGAAACTATCTGAATGACCAGCCACAGATTAACTCCTGAAACTAGACATGGCAACTATCTGTGATAAACTGATTGTAGATCAATTCCAGAAACAGGACGTGGCGACTATCTACATGAATAGATTAAAGATTAACTCCTGAAACAGGATGGAGAAACTATCTTTCTTTCTTTATGGTCAGATAAAGATCAATTCCCGAAACAGGATGGGGTGACTATCTTTATCACCAATGGTATGAACTCCCGAAACAGGACGGGTTTACCAACAAACTAATTGTAGATCAATTCCCAAAACAGGACGGGGTGATTATCTACATGAATAGATTGAAGATTAACTCCCAAAACAGGACGGGGAAACTATCTTTCTTTATTTATGGTCAGATAAAGATCAATTCCCGAAACAGGAATGGGTGACTATCTTTATCACCAATGGTATGAACTCTTGAAACAGGACGAGTTTACCAACAAACTGATTGTAAACCAATTCCTGAAACAGGACGGGGCGACTATCTACATGAATAGATTGAAGATTAACTCCCGAAACAGGACGGGGTGACTGTCTTTATCACTAAATGGTATGAACTTCTGAAATAGGATGGGTTTACCAACAAAATGATTATAGATCAATTCCCGAAATAGGATGGGAAGACCATCTACATGACAAGAAGCTATTCAAACACCTCTCCCAGAGGTCCACTCTGGAAAGCATTATTCAGATACAGTCGAGCATAGACTCATTCTGATACTCCTATCAACAGTTACTTTGGATGGCATCTATAAGCCTATCTCCATAATCTCTCCAAATGGAATCTCTAAACCCATTCTTGATATAATCAACAAACAGTTTTACTTCATGCACATGTGAGTGCAAATTTCTGGGAACTTAAGTGTTCAATCATCTTCTACCTTCAAGTTACGAATGGTGGACGAGTCAATCTAACTCTTCAGGTTTAAGAAGATTGAACAAGTGAAGTTGTTGTACCCCAAAATTTTCCCTCCCTTTTCTTCAAGACATTTCTCATAAAAGTTCTCAAATGCTCAAGGATTCTCAAGAGTTGGTCAGACAAGCTCACCTCCTAAGCATTGGGTCTACAATTAGGGTTTTGGTTTTCACAAGGAAAATTGGACTTCTAAAGCCATAAATGAATTTAATGGTTCATCATAGACTTCCAATAATTCTCATGCCAAGTTTCAAGTCTTGCATTTCAAAATTGCTCAGTCAATTGCTCAGATGACTGAAAATCACCTATATTGGGTAAAAAGTCAAATGTGATTAATATACAGTCAAACCTCAATATTTTTGGCCAACATCAACATTTTGAATTCATATTCATTATTTTATCAAGGGATGATCATAATTCCTCAAGGAACGCATTCAAATCATCAAAGGGGCAAAATTGACCAAATTAGGGTTTTGACTTAGAATGACTGACCATTGACTTTTGACTTAATACATGGCCTAATGACTTGAAGCATGATCTTAATGACTTAAACAAAATATCTTGACCTAATTGCATGGTTCAAAACATCCTCAAAGATTAAGCGATTGATAGTTAAAATTTGTATCAACTGATGAAAAGTCAACTAACACACAAAAGTCAAACTTTGACTTTTTGGTCAACATTGAATTTCAAATATCAAGATTTATCAAGACATTCAAAAATATCAAAATTGATCATCAATAATCAAGAAAGTCAAGAAAAGTCAACAAAAATTCAAGATTCCCAAGACTTAGAAAAATTCTAAGTGTTTTTATCCTTATTAAATTCACTACTTCATGACCATTTTTCACCAAGATGCAAGATGATTCAAAGAAAAATGTCAACATGAAAGTTGTAGAGCATGGTGAATTCTACAACTTTTCCCTCGAGGGTTGATGTCCAAAAAATTCTTGGATAAGGAGATATACGCCCATGAAGTTATGACATTTTTAACAAAACACTTAGTGATTTTAACAAGTTTGGTCATATTTTTGTCCCAACTTCTTGGAAATTTTTCACCAAGTTCCAAGTTGATTTAGCCAAAGTGGTCAATATGAAGGTTGTATACAATGTTTCAAGCTTTCCAAAATGTCCAAGAACTTGAAGATATCATACTTGAGCTAAGAGATTCGAAGAGATGAAGTTGGGCATCCATTCTTGAAGTATAGGTCATTTTCATGAAGACCACATGATCCAATCTCAAGCCATGCTGCATAAATATTGTTTTGCAAGCTTCTAACTTGCAAATCACTCCATAATTAAATGTTTACACAACTGATTGAGCCATTATCCAAGTGATTGATCCATTGTCCAAACCATTTTGTTATTAATGGAACAAAGCCAAGACTTCCATTTTGGAAAAGTGACTTTAATCACAAAGTCCACTCTCCTTGAGCCTTGCACTTGTTTCTTATGAACATACACAATGTAAAATCCATAAGTAACATATCTAAATCTTCTACCCATTTCAGACCATGCTTGTACTATGCATTGGAATAATGTATTTCATGTTGCTTCAAAACTAAGTTTCAAAACCACAACTTGTCATCTTACAAATCTGGTTGTTTTAACCTCCAAAACTTCTTTCCTATAAATAGAGAAACTGTTTGCAAGTTGACCCATGAATTGACAAGCCTCATAACCCTCTCAAACTCCTTGAAATTAGAATTTGCATCCAAAACTCCATTGCTTGCCATTTCTGACTTGGAAACCCAAACACTTAATCCACTCATGCGTTTTCACTCTAAATCATTCACAAAGCTTCTATAACTCATATAGAAGCTATCCAAACACTTGCTACACAACTGTAACACCATCTTCATCATCCTCCATTTCCAAAAACAGCCGCCTGCAACTTGACTTCTCTAGAAGAATCCAATCACTCTTAATCCAAAGTAAGCATTGCAATAGCTTCCTAGGAGTTCAGTGAAGCTACCCAGATCATCACAACACTTCCAGGAGTGCTCAAACTCCAAACACGATTTCTAGTTTTGAGGTAAGTTTTCTTAACTTTGAACTTCTTATACAAGCATCATTAATGGTTACTTTGTGAATAAAAAATGTAGACATCATTGCCCTGAAGCTAACCGTGCCTTTAGTTTTCATTTATGTTAACTGCACGTGGAGAATTTTGAGTTTAAAGTTTCAGAAAAATTAGGTCTTAATTTGGTAACAACATAAATTCATGTTCATCTTTGAATGTTGGCTTAAGTTATTTACATGGCTGAATTCACGGTGAAATTTGGAGCAAGTTTCATGTTCACACTTTAAAAATGGTTGAGAAATGAGCAAGTTCAAAATTTCAAAAATAATGGTGTTGTTGTTCTGGCGCGAGGTAGGGGATGAAGTACAATCAGGAATGAGTTTATAATAAATTTAGTGCAAGTTGTGTTATGAGCGAATGAAACAGCCACCCCAGTGGCGCTAAGTCATTTGTCTATAGGGACCTGGGTTCGAGCCCTAGCAGTACCCTTTTAATTTTCACATATTTGTTTCCATGAGATCATATGCAGGCAAGTCCAGAAAGTGCATGCTACACTCATCTTCATCACCATCTGATCTTTAGGCAATCAGATCAAACACCCCTGATCAAGTGACCATGATACACTCACAAAATCCGGCCATACTGGATAGCATACAAGCGTTGGGCCTCCCTGACTCTGGCCTCTTTCTTTTTGTTTTTACTTTCTAACACCCCCAAATTTCTCATAACAACCAGGCTCATTTTCTTTTTTATATATTTATTTTTGATTCAAACAAAAAAGCTCCCTTGGGCCCAACACTTAATTTTCTTTTTTAACCCACATTTTACTTTTATAGCACCCTGGTCCATTTAATTTCCTTTTTTATTTTAATTCTTTTCTTTTCTTTAAAAATAAAAACAACAAAAATCATAAAAAATAGTTTTAGGTTTTATTCAATTAATTTAAACACTTATTTTATTTTTTGTTGAATTAAAATATTTTAAACTAGGTTTTATTATTTTTTACACTATAAAATACTTCTTTTTTTCAAATTGACATTAATATTCAAATTATTTGTTAACAAATTATTTAACTTAGGTTTTATTTTCTCTTTAAAATTCAATTAGCTTAGATTTTTATGTTTTGGTTTAAAACACTTAATTAATTCTTCTTTCCAAATTAATTACTTTAATTAGGTTAATTATAAAACCTTTTCCATCAAAAACCACAAAAATAATTTCTTTATTCTTCCCTATCTTTTACATTTTGTGCATTTTATTATTATTCATATTGAATGGTTTGTAATAGATAATTAGGCTTTATTACTTTCTTCCCCTCATTCACAAAATTGTACCCCTCATTCCCAAAGCATTGTAATAGCATAAGATATTTAAATTCTGCAACTTATCGCTTTCCTTATTACTATTAGTAATTAGGGTTTGCATGACAAGATTAATACCAACCATAGCCAGACCTTAATTCAAGATAAATCAAACACACTTTGCACATGCACTTCTAGGGTTAACCTCACTTGTTGCCTCGAATAAAAGCAGTCATGTCCCTCGAACGTGAGATGTCTTAGAAAAAGACCCTCGATTAAAAGATCGCAGTCCCTCTATGATCCTTCGATGTTGCCTTCGGTAAACGATCTTAAGTCCCTTATGACAAAATTGCTAAAGTATCTTAAAAGTTTCCTTCTATTATTGTATGATGACTCACGCCTGTCCCTCGCATCCAATGATATGGCTTCCTACTAACTAATGGTAGGCAAGTATTATCTAAAGGAAGAGGAAAAGAACAAATACTTTTTGAGTAGGTAGATTGCTCGTAATTTCTTGCTCAGAAACCAAAACAAATCTTTGCACTTCACACTTTCAAAACAAACCATTTCCAAAACACTTTTCAAAACAAACATTTTGTAAACATTCTCAACGATACGAGAACCATTACAAAATAGCCGCACTTAGGCGTTTTCAAAAAAAATTTAAACATACACAAACACAAAGCATTTTCAAAGTGAGCTAGCAATTAATAGTCCGTATATAACTAGGGATGAAAAGGGTTCTAACACCTTCCCTTTTCATAACTTACCCCCCGAACTCAAGAAAATTCTCAAAAGGTCTTTCTTGTTCTCTTGACCCTTTCCTTTATTGGATAAAATAAAAATCGGTGGCAACTCTTGCTATCCGTAACATTTGCAATCAAACGCAAAACACCCAAGTTAGTTCTCCCACCGTATTATAGTTAGCATGCAGTCAAAGGTCACTCACATGCTGGTGTCTAAAAAGTGTATGATGTAGTTAAAGTATGGTCATGCATGCAGTTATCGAAAATGCTAGGGTTGTTAGCATGTCGAATTGGGCCTGTTTGTTATGTCCAATTGTTTAAGTTATCTTTTACCCTAAGTTAGATTGTAATGGGTATTTATGAAAAAGCCCATTAGTTTAGTATGTTAGGTTTATTATAAATAGCATACTAGATTCTCATCATTGCACACTGCAAATCCTAATTCAAGGTGAGAGAGGTTATTTTTTTATTCTTGTAACACTTGTAATCTTGTTTAAATATAAAGTAAACAATAGTAGTTATAACGAATCCTTATTGTTCTTCGTGTTCCTCATTCTTTTATACCCTTGTGTGTTTCTTGATCATAAAGAAACTGTTTATAATTTGTTCTTGGCATCGTTTTTACAACAAATTAGTGCGTTGAGCATGGAGAATATGCATTTAACAAAGTATGAGATTGAAAAGTTTACCTGAGTGAATGATTTCGGTTTGTGGAGCTTGAATATGAAAGCCCTACTAGTTCAATAGGGTTGTTTAGAAGCATTAAAAGGAGTGACTGCCATGGATGTTGCGTTAACGTAAAAAGAAAAGACGGTCATGATAGAGAAATCCCATAGCGCTATCTTGTTAATCCTTGGTGATAAGGTTCTTCGAGAGGTATCAAAGGAGACGACAACATCAGGGTTATGGGTGAAACTTAAAAGTTTGTACATAACCAAATCGCTGGTAAATCAACTCTACCTGAAGCAAGCTTTGTATTCATTCAAGATGATTGAAGACAAAGTGTTGGCTGAGTAGTTGGATATCTTCAACAAGATGATTCTTGATCTTGAAAATATTGATGTGAAGATCTATGATGAAGATCGGGCGTTATTGTTGTTGTTTTCCGCTTTGCCTAGAACACATGCTCACTTTTAAGAAACCCTCTTGTATGGAAGATATTCCTTGACCTTTAAAGAATTTCAATGAATATTGTATTATAAGGACTTGAATGAACGAAAGAAGCATCAACCTTTCACGGTCGGTGAAGGCTTGGTCGTTAAAGGAAAATTCTTATGAAAGGATGGTAAGTTCGTCAAGAAGAAAGGTAAAAGTAAGTCAAAGTCTTATAGTGGCGAGGCATCTGGTATTTGATGTTATCATTGTAAGAAGTAGGTTCACACAAGAAATGTGTTCCCTAAATGCCTAAAAGATCATGGAAGTAAGGATAATGGCAATGCAGCCATTGTTCAAGATGATTTTAACTTATCTAATGTTTGTGTGGTTTCAAGCAGCAACTTAAGTAAGGAGTGGATTATGGATTCAGGTTTCACTTGGTACATGACTACAAACAAATACTTGTTCGAGGAACTATGTGATCAAGATGGTGGATTTGTATTGCTTGGAAACAACAAAGCTTGTAAGATTACAAGTGTTGAATCTATATGATTTAAGTTCCATGATGAGTCAATAAAGTTGTTGACTGAAGTCAAGTATGTACCTGATTTAAAGAGAAATTTGATTTCTTTTGGTGAATCGGCAAGAAATGATATGTTTCCAAAGAGAAAAAAGTATCCTAAGATTCATGAAGTTAGGAGTGAAGAAACAAGGCTTGTATACCCTTGAGGTTGAAGTTGTAAGTGGTTCGACAAATGTTGCATCCACGAAACCTTTGACAAAGACAGAAATTTGGCACATGAAATTAGGCCATGTCAGTGAAAGAGTTCTGGTCGAATTGGGGGGGAAAATTTCTTGGTGGAGACAAAGTCGAAAAGTTGAAGTTTTGCAAACCATGTGTACTTGGAAAATATTGCAGAATAAAGTTCAAAAAAGGCAAACAAAAAACACATAGATCCCTTGAGTACATCCATGCTGATCCTTGGAGGCCTGCAAGGTGTCCGTCACATTCAGGAGCAAGGTATTTTTCTATCCATAGTAGATGATTATTCCAGAAAGTTATAGGTATTCATCCAGAAGACTAAGGATGAAACTTTTGAGAATTTCAAAAGTTTGAAAACTGTGGTCGAAAACCAAACTGGCTGAAAGTTCAAGAGGTTGAGAACCGACAATGGCCTTGAACTTTGCAATGAGGCTTTCGACAGCTTTTGTGTTGCCTCTGGTATTGCAAGGCATAAAACAACTGTAGGTACTCCATAAAAAATGGTTTGGATGAAAGGTTTAATCAAACTATTTTGGAGAGAGTTAGATGCATGTTGACTAGTGTTGGGTTAAAGAAGGTGTTTTGGACTGAGGTTGTTTCAACAGCATCATATCTAATAAATAGACGTTCTTCGACTGCATTAGATATAAAGACACCTGAAGAATTTTGGTAGGGACATCCACCAGATATCGACAAACTTAGAGTATTTGGCTGCGTAGCCTATGCTCATATTAGGCAAGACAAGGTCGAACCTAGATCTCTGAGATGCATGTTTATAGGATACCCTGAAGGAGTCAAAGCTTATAGGCTATGGTACCTAGAGCCAGGTCACAAGAGGTGCATCACCAGTCAAGATGTAGTTTTTAATGAAGCTGAGATGACTTTCAAGAAAATTGATAGCATTGGTCGAAGTGTAGAAATATCTGATGAAGAGTTGGAACAGGGAGAGATTCCTATTGAGGTGGAGCATGTTGATGTCAAATTATATATCCCAGATGAAGACGAAGGAGAAGCATAATATGTTGAGGAAGTTGAGGTAACTATTGATGACTACCTATTTGCACGAGATAGGACGAGAAGAGTCCTCAAGGCACCTCAGAGACTTGGGTATGTAGATCTTATAGCTTATTCCTTAATCTCTACAAGTGAGGTTCTAGAGGGAGAACCTAGAGACCATAAGGAAGTTATGAGGAGTCAAAATAAGACTGAATGGATGAAGGACATGGATGATGAGATGAAATCTCTTCATGACAACAACACTTGGGAATTGATCAAGAAACCATTTGGAGCCAGGTTAGTCAGTTGCAAGTGGATTTTCAAAGTTAAAGAAGGAATCAAAAGAGTGGCATCAAAAAGATACAAGGAAAGGTTGGTTGCAAGGGGTTTCACTCAGAAAGAAGGTGTCAATTTTAATGATGTGTTCTCTCTTGTTGTGAAGCACAGGTCCATTCGAATGTTGCTTTCCATGGTGGCACAGTTCAACCTTGAATTGGAACAAATGGATGTGAAGACTGTGTTCTTGTATGGAGTTCTAGATGAAACAACCATGATGAAGCAACATGAAGGGTATGTAGAAAAGGGAAAGGAAGATTATGTGTGCAAATTGAATAGATTGTTATATATACTGAAATAATCTCCTCGAAAGTAGAAGGAGATTTTACTAGTTCATGACACATATAGGTTTCATTAGAAGTCAATTTGACCACTGTGTTTACTTCAGATTTTGACCTAGAAGTTCCTTTGTTATTTTTTGTTGTATGTGGATGACATTCTCATAGCAAGCAATAGTGTCGAAGATGTAATGAGGGTGAAGGTTAAACTCAATAAGGAGTTTGACATGAAGGATCTAGGAGCTGCATCCAGGATTCTTGGGATTGACATCCGAAGATATAGAAAGCAGTCGAAATCATGCTTATCTCAAGAGGCATACCTATGGGATTCTCGATAATTTTGGTATGTCGAATTCAAAGTCTGTTATGACTCCGGAAAACCCTCAATTCAAGCTGAGTATGGATCAGTCTCCCAGTACTGATGTTGAAAGAGCTTATATGAATAGCATCACATATGCTAACATAGTAGGTCCTTTGATGTATGTTATAGTTTGTACAAGACCTGACATAGCATGTGCAGTAAGTCTTGTAAGCAGGAACATGGTGAATTCTGGAAAGGCTCACTGGAAATCATTAAAGTGGATTCTAAGGTGCATAAATAAGTCTCTAAACAGAGTCCTAGTTTATGTTGGATCCTGCAATGAAGATAGTCAAACAGTAATCAAAGGATACATTGACTCTGATTATACAAGTTATATGGATTCCAGAAAATCTATTTCTAGATATGTTTTCACTATGTTTGCCACAACAATTAGTTGGAAAGTGATACTTCAGAAGGTTGTAGCCTTATCAACCACTAAAGAAGAATATATTGCCTTCACTGAAGTTATGAAAGCAACATTGTGGCTTGAAGGTTTATCTAAGGAGCTAAAACTTCAAGGTCAAGTTATCACTATTAAATGTGATAGTAAATGTGTAATACACCTACCAAAAAACTTAGTCTATCATGGCGAACCAAACACATCGATGTGAGGCTGCATTTCTCAGAGGGGTAATCGATCATGGAGAAGTCCAAGTGCTAAAGGTTTCGACATATTACAATGTTGCTGATATGATCACCAAGACATTTCCAAGTTACAAGTTTTTCCACTGTATGTAATTAATAAAGTTGCATAAATAAAGCTAGTTTGTTCTTAGATGAAGTCGAGTTTGTTCCAAGGTGGATACTTGATGAACATATTGGATCGAACTCTATTAGGTTTAAAGGTAGCTTCGTGTTTCAACAAGTTCGACAGAGGTTAGCATGCAGTCGAAGGTCACTTACATGCTGGTGTCGAAGAAGTGTCTGTTGTAGTCGAAGTATGGTCAAGCATGCAGTTGTCGAAAATGCTAGGGTTTCTTAGCATGTTAAATTTGTCATGTTTTTTATGTCCAATTGTTTAAGTTAGCTTGTACCCTAAGTTATCTTGTAATGGGTATTTATGAAAAATCCCATTACTTTAGTATGTTAGGTTTATTATAAATAGCATACTAGACTCTCATCACTGCACACTACAAATCCTAATTCAAGGTGAGAGAGGTTATTTTTTATTCTTGTAACACTTGTAATCTTGTTTAAAGAGAAAGTAAAGAATAGCAGTTATAACCAATCCTTATTGTTCTTCGCGTTCCTCATTCTTTTCTACCCTTGTGTGTTTCTTGATCATAAAGAAACAGTTTATACTTTGTTCTTGACATCGTTTTCACAACACTACACGACATGAATAAGATATATTTTTACCAAAATGATTTAAGTTACACATAACAAATCATATACAAAATAAATCCTACTTACAATTTTCTCAACGACTACTCGTGAGGCATCTGAAGTGAACTCTCTAGTTGGTCTTTTTCGAATCCACTTCTACTTTTCATGTCATGATGGCGGAGATGGGCAGCGATCATAACTCATGGAGTCCTCATCTCCGATTTGTTGTCTTTTTTTATTTATCAATTTTTCCTCAAGTTTCATGTAACCTCCACGAGATAATCTGTGGGGGTACTTATTTTTTTCTTTGTTTAGCTTTCCTGATTCACTTTTAACATGTTATAAACATAGTGAAAGTATTAATTTGCATGGTTTTATCTATAAAGCATAAGCATAAAATTATCAACAAAAAAAAGATTCTATACTAACCAAGAAATCATCACAACTATGAGACTTCACAAACTTTTTCCAAATTTTCTTAACAATAAAATTATATTTCACAGTTTAATATGACTTAAAGCCCCTCCAATACTCAACAACATAAGTTATCCACTTTTTCTTCAACTTACCATCATCAATAAACTCAAAATTCAACTACAATTACATCAATAAGTATGTCTTATTAATTATAAAAAATACTATCAAATCATGTAAATTCAAATTAATACCTTAATGTCTGTTCATATGCTTTCTTTCACATTTTTTATACTTGGGTCCAATCATCAATTAAAATACTCGATTTTCTATGTCCAAGAATCGCAACATATATCCTAAAAAGAGAATTTTTTTCACCATAACATGTCCAAGTTACGGGATTAAACTCGATTGGGAATTTGTTACCCAAGTTGTAAACTTTTGTTAATCTAGCCATCATTGTAACGCCTCTTTGTTTTCTTTTCTTTTTTATGTGTTTAGTTTGAGATTCATTTTTATGAGTATCATGTGTATGATTTTTGTCTCTAGATGAAGAGTCCATCTATGTTAAAAACAACAACAAAATATTAAATCAATCTTAACAAAAACATACAAACATCAACAACAATGTGTCTAATACACATTTATCAACAATAACATACAAACAAAAATAATATTAATGTGTCTAATACACATTCATCAACAACAACATACAAACAACAACAACAAAAACAATGTGTCTAATACACACTCATCAACAACAACATACAAACAACAACAACAACAACAATGTATCTAATACACACTTATCATTAACAATAACAACAACATACAAAGAACAATAACAATGTGTCTAATATACATTCATCAACGACAACATAACAAATGTGTCTCATACACATTCAACAACAAAAACATAATAAAGGTGTCTCATACATATTCAACAACAACAATTTATAAACAACAAGAAGAAGAAGAACAAATGATAATGGTAGCATTTTTCATTGATTTGTAAAAGGGAAACCCAACAACAAACGATAATGATGGATTTGTATGTTAACCAAAGAACTAATGATAGTGATAGTGTGTTTCATTTTGTTAATGAAGATGAAAATATGGGTTCAACTTTATCTGAATGTGTTAAGGTTGAATTATTTCTCAGTGATGAAATTAAAAATAGCAACTGAAAAGACAAGCTAAGTTGTGTTTCAAGTTTCTGAATAACACATTTCACCATGGTTCTTTGTACCAACAATAGTGATATCTAATTTATTTAATTAAATTTTATAAAAAAAACTCCATATTTTAAACATTAAAAATTTTAAAATAAAGAGGAAATATATCAAAACGGCTGATTCAAACAACCATATTGAAATGTGGAATATTTTCGAATTAAAAAAAAATAAAAATAAAATGGCGCCACTAAGAAAATAAAAATAAAGAGAGATAACTGATATCGTCACGGTTGGTGTATTCAACCATAGTGAAATCATGTTTATTTTAATTTAAAAATAAATAAAAAATAAAGGTGCCATTATAATATTAAAAAATCACAAATTTACTGGAGCTGAGATTTGAACCCGTGAACTTTAGGAACTTTAACCACATTTGCATTATTCAACGGTGGAAATATGTAAGCTCTTTCTAATTAATAAATAAATAAAAATAAAGATGCCTAATTTTATAGATGTCACCACGGTCCTTCAAAGAATCGTGGTAAAATGGGCGTCATAGTATATATTATTTGTAGTAGTGGAACAAAATTATATTAGGTGGGATAAAGAAAAATCTTCATGAAGCCAAAGGGGTATGGTCGTATCATATCACCAAACATATAACAACCAATAAGACTCCATTTACAATGGTTTGCGGTGCTTATGATGTGCTACACGCTCACATGGAGGTATTCTCCATTCAATGAAGAAGAAACTGAGGAAGGACTTAGGTGTATAGACGAAATGATCGATGGGACCCTATATATCACCCACTTTAGGTAATTTTATACTAAATTCTTAATAGTCTCTATTTTTACCATTTTTGTAGTAGTTAGGGGAGGAAATAGGCTAGGATAGGCTAAGATTTAGAAGGCCTGAGTTTGGCCTATGATAAACTTAATAGGCTAGGCTAGGCTAGGCTAAGCTTTTTAGCCTGGATTGACCTTTTTAAAAGCCTAGCCTGGCCTAAAAACCTATTTAAAAGCATATTTCTTATTAAGGTTTTCAATTAATTCATATTACTTAAGAGGCCTTATAGGCTGACCTTATATGCATATATAGGTCAACCTATTTAGTTTTTGTTCTAATATATATGCATATATAGGTCATCCTATTTAGACTTTTTTTAATATGCATATATAAGCCAACCTATTTAGCCTAATTTTAATATATATGAAAATATATGACGACCTATAAGGCTTCATAGGCTTTTTTAATAGCCTAAGTCTGGCCTATTTAATTAAATAGTCTTTTAAAAAAGCCTAACTCTGGCCTTTTTATTAGATAAGCTTGGCTTAGTCTGACCTTATGTAAGCTAGGCTATAGGCCCTTGTAGGTCTTCCTGGCCTATTCCCACCCCTAGTAGTAGTGTATTGATTTATATATTACATTTCATGATTTGTTTGTGTTTCTCGGGTGCATGGGAATGGCGAGGTCGACTCCAGGTGGCCATGCTTTGTATTATGACCTACATCATAAAGGATTATTCCTCGCCCAAGGTTAGGATCCTTGTCCCTGCCCCTGAGACTTGGCTCAGATCGAGGTGGATGTCTCTAGGCTCCACCACCTATTCCCTTGGAATGGTTACATATGAATGCAGAAGTACATTTAATAGGCCTCAGATACAAAGTGTGTGTTTGAGTCGTATTAGAATTACATAAGTGCATTAAGTATGTATCAGATACACAATAGGGCTTGGAATAACTTGAAGTCATATCAGAATCGCATATAAGCATTAAGTCTATATTGGATACACATTCATGTAGACAGTGTGATTCAAATGGTATAAACATCACACATATGTGTTAAGTATGTATCAGATACGCAATAGGCTCAAAATATGCTTAAGTTGCATCATAATCACATAAATGCTATAAGTCTTTATCATTAACTTATTCTTCCATTTTATCTTATTTCTCATGTTTTGCACATTCTAGCAAAAAGAAACAAAGAAGCATACGACATAGGAAGATATATATATATATATATATATATATATATATATATATATATATATATATATATATATATATATATATATATATATGTGTGTGTGTGTGTGTGTGTGTGTGTGTGTGTGTGTGTGTGTGTGTGTGTGTGTTCATAATGAATTGAATTCATTACAAATAAATAAGAATTGACGAGGTAGATAACCTTGTTGGTGTCCTCAAAGTGCTAGGACTAGGCCCGGAGTCTTTGGTCATTGTCTTTCTCTGGGATTCTAAGTTGAATTCACTTTGCGCTTCAAAGTGTCTCCTTTAGTTGGACGGTATGTGAGGTGCCTTGCCTTGATTTTATCTGCCGATGTGTGTTGGGTAGTCATATTTTCAAGGGAAGTGGCTTGAGGTGAGTCGTCTAAAATTTGGGCTCATGGGCTTATTAAATTAACCCGTCTAATGCTTTGACGAGGGTTTTTTTGCTCACCGGTGTTGAGATCCCCCAACATTCTTCTGATTCCATAATGGGTATTAACTTAAAGTAGATAAGGGTTTTATCGAACCCTGAATGATCCTCGAGTGTTATTGGTATCCCATGATACACCCTAGAGCTAGATTAGGGCCTGTCATTAACTATGAACTCAGGGAATTCGAGTGCCATTAACTACGAACTTGTGGTATCCTTTGATGTTGCCATAGTGAGTACCTCTACAAAGGTGGGATGTACGGGTGATGTTAAGCTGGGATGCAAATTGCAGAACTAGTTTTCATCCCTCATGGAAATCACCTTCAGACCCCGGTGTAACCCTAGATCTGAATTTAAAACCCTTATTTTGCTATTATGCCAAATTCTCAATGGAATCAGCGCTCTGGCTTCTAGATAATGGGTTCGAAAATAATGGTTGACCGAATCAACAAGGATGGATCTTGGTATTTTTCTGTGAATTGGTAACTCAAGGTTAGGATATGAATCACTAGACTCCTAATCTAGAACTTTGAATTTGTTCAATGATGTTGTGAAGTGAACATGATTCTGTGGAAACCGAGGAAATTGGAAGTCGATTCTCATAGACGGTGTCATTGTTCCATTTGAGAAATAAAAATGGACGGTTTAGTTTTATAAAGGAATCATAAATGAAGAGTGTTGAATAGATGTTAATATAGAACGGTGGCTCAGCATGACCTGCATGGTTACAACTCCAACACCCAAGTCAATTCAAGATTCAAGATGAGTATGGTGAAACTGGAGATCAGAGGTTGTACCTTTCTCTTCATATGTGACTTATTTTTATACTTTGGATCAAGTATAGTGTATTTGAGATGAATTGGACCTTGGTCCTTTTGGATTTGGCCGGTCCAGAATAATATGAAATCTATTACTAAATTTCTTATCATTTATATAGGCTCATAATATGGATAATCATTATTATGGTTGCTCCTTGATTACCTAGAATGAGATTCAAGTTATTTATCCCTTTAGTAAAATTATCAAGTATATTATGCAATTCATCAATTTTATTTTCTAAAAGGTTTCATTTTTCATACTTGGTAGGTTCTACAAAGTTTCCATGACAAAGAGAAGAGAGTGAAGGAGAGTTTTTGAATTAAAATAATTTGTTTTTTATAATACATTCTATTTCTTAACACAAGTTTTTATTTTCTTTGTTGAGCGAAAAAATAGTAGACTCAGAGACACAAAATATGTTTGTTTTTTGCATAACTTGGCTCACTATCTAACTTTGTACAAATGTGAAGTAATTCATTATAAGTAAATTCAAATATTATATTATTTACCTTATTTTATTCATGGTTATATTCTTCCTTATTTTTCAAATTCATCGCATGAGTCTGCGTCGCTTTCGTCCTATGAAATGTAAGCTCTCTCTTAATTTTTTATGGTATTTTGTATCTTTTATATTTACTTTGATTTTGCTGACATTCTAGATTTATGTAATCTTTTTTTATGCATTGGAAGCAATTTGAAATGAAGGTTGATATTTGTTGTACCCCAAAATTTTCCCTCCCATTTTCACTCAAGACATGCCTATAGAGGTCCTCAATGGCCCTAGGATGAACAAGAATTGACCAGACAAATTCTCCTCCTAAGGTAATGAATCTCAAATTAGGGTTTCAATTTTAAGCAATATGTAGGAGTACAACGGATCACAAATGTTCTCCATTACCCTAATATGTCCTCAAGATCATCCATGAAAATCATGCCTTGAACAACAAGTTTTCTCAGTCAACTACTCAAGTATATGAAAATCAATTGTACTAGGTCAAAAGTCAACTGTGGCCCAAATATAGTCAAAATTCAAGATTTTTGGTCAACATCAATATTTTTAAGTATTTCCATCATTTGAGAAAGGGTTGATCATGATTCCTCAAGAAATTACCCTAACTCATCAAAAGTAAAAAATGGCAAATTAGGATTTCTATAGGAAAAGTCAACCAAAATTTGACCAAGCATAACTTTCTCATACTTTATCTGAAATTTTCCAACCAAGGCTCATTTTGAAGAGAATCCAATTCCATACAACTTCTCTTCAGCCCTCAAGTCCAAGAAATGCCTCAATCAAAATATACAAGTTCATACATTATAAGTCCTTTCAAAAAGTCAACAAAAACGCCTTTTGTGTCAAAGCTCCTTACATGAACATGGAAGATCCAATTGAGATGAAACCAAAATGGTTGTATAGAGGACATCCTAAGCTCTCTAAAAATTCCAAGAACACCCTCTTAGGGTTTAAAAAGAGAGAGATGTGCATTGCTAAAGTTGACAAATTTTATGAAAATGCACAAAAGTCAATATGAGCAATTTGGTTTTTTTGAACTAATGGGTAATGGGTTTTAGATCTCAAACATATCCATGGATTTATTCAAGACATCTAAATCCATTATTTTATTTTTATGAGATTTATTTTTATTTATTTGAATTTTTATTCATTTAAATCTTGATAAATCAAATCAAATAGTAAAATGATGAATTAAATCCCAAGATTTGTTTTGTGATCAGACCATGAGCCTAACATTAGAATATTGAGTCAAATTTAATGCAAGGACTGATTGGAGAGAGATGAGCAAGATTTAGCCAAATTTGGGAACTTAAAATTCCAAATCCAAATCAAATCTTTTCTACACATATCTTCAAGATTCTTGCTTTATTGGTTACCCTAATTTTATTCAGTATATGTATACAACAACCCTATACCAAAAAGTACATGCAATTGTTGCCAATGGACCCTGTTACAAGCTTCAAATTTCAAGGAAAAAGTGCTAATCGGATTCAGAGTTGCAAGGAGATTCAAAGTATTCTGAGGCTTGAAATCACTTCCTGGAGGTATTCTGAAACTAGTTGCATTACTCCCAAGCGCCAAATCTCCAAGAATCGTGTCCAATAATAGTCACAATTTTCTCTCTTTTCTAGAAAACGATTATGCTCGTACATGCATTATAATTGAATTTAGACCATGCATTCTTGCTTATATGAATGATTAGAATGTATTTGAATCGTTAATTTCCCGTTTTGATGTATGAATAATGATATTCCATTTGTTGTACCCCAAAATTTTCCTTCTCACTTATCAAGAATTTGCTCACAAGATCTCCTTTGGCTCAAGACTCACTAGGGTTGATCAGCTCAAGACACTTCCTTAAGCACTGATGACCAAAATTAGGGTTTGAGATTGCACAAGGATATTTGAACTTTCAATGCTTCATATGACTTTCATGGATCATTATGGACCCCTAAGATTACTCATGTCAATTTTCAAGCTTTAAATCACACTTTTGCTCAGTCAATTGAGCAGTTGACTTAAAAATCAGCTGTATTGGGGAAAAAGTCAACTATGGCCAATTTACAGTCAAACTTCATAATTTTTTATCCAAATCAACATTTTAAACTCATATGTATCATTTGATCAAGTTTGTACCATAATTCCTTAAGAAATTTGATCAAATCTTCAAAAGGGAAAAATGGTTAAAATTAGGGTTTTGACTGAGAAAGGGCAATTTCTGATTTTTGACCTAGCAAATGATCAATTGGTTTAAGGCATGATCTCAAGAGTCCAATTGCATCATTTTTACCTAATTACATGGCTTAAAACATTTCTCAAGTCCAATGGATTGACAGATGAATTTTCAGTCAACTGATCAAAAGTCAATTGTATACTGAAAAGTCAAACTTTGACTTTTTGGTCAAAATCAAAAGCCATAGATCACAATTCATCAAAGCATGCCAAAATATGAAACTTATTAATCAAGAAATCCAAAATTCAAAATTTCATTTTGAAAAGTGAAAATTTCTAAACTTAGAAATTTTTCTAAGTGTTGGAAATTTCTTATTTTTTAACAACTTTGAGCAAAATTTTCACCATGATACAAGAGGATTCAAAAGAAACTTCCAACATGAAAGTTGTATATCTCCATGAAATCTACAACTTTTCTTCACACAAATTCTCCTAAAAGTTCATGGATCTTAAGTTATTAATTCATAAAGTCATGGTCATGAAACAAAAACACTTAGTGAAATTTTTCCCTAATTTGGCCAGGATTTTGACCTAACTTCATGGAACTTTTTCATATAGTTCTAAGGGGAATTTTCAAAAGTTATTAAAAGATGGTTTATAGGCCACATTACAAGATTTCCAAAATGTCCAAGAAATCCTTCAGATCATTCTTGAGCAGGGAGAATCGAAGAGATGAAGTTAGGGTTTTATCACTTGAATTACAAGTCATTTTTTGATGAATACATGTACCAAATCCATGCTAGGCTGCATAATCTTTGCTTTGAAGGCCTCAAACTTGTTTTTAACTCCATAATTAAATGTTTACACGGCTATTAGGGCTTTGATCCAAGCAATTGAGCTATTATCCAAGTTGTATTTCCATTAATGGCACAAAGTTAACATTGTCATTCTTGTAAAGCAAGCTTTTTGCATAAAGTCCATTCTTGAGCCTCTAATTTGTTCCCTCTGATCACACTCCATCCACAAAGTCAGAAGAGGGCTTGTTTAAAGCAAAACCATCCTATGAACCAAGTACAAGGCATGGAAACTTGTTTTGTCAAAAAATCACATGTTGAACTTAAACAAGCAAATTAGAATTCTGATCAACTAGAGCACTCCAAACTTATTACTTATAAATAGAGTCACTATTTGTGAGCTAAGGGACGATTTTTCGCACCCTGAAACACTCCCAAATTCCCTCTAGCCAGAAATTGAACAAAAAAACTCCATTGATACACAGTTTTGACCTTAAACTTGTATCTCTCATTTCCCTCGTGTGTTTTCCCTCAAATTCATTCCTAAAGCTTCCTTACATCAAATACAACTCATCCCCATCATTATTCCAGAACTTTAAAACCATTTACCATAACCTCCATAACCGAAAAATAGAGTCTGCAACTTGACTCCTCCAGGCCATTTCAGCCACTCTCAACTCAAGCAAACCATTGCATTAGCTTCCTAAGGACTTGAGGAAGCTAGCCTGATCATCCCCACTGCCTAAAACAAGCTCAAATCCATTTCACGATTTCCAGTTTTGAGGTATTTTTCTTGAACTTATATCTTCATATTTAGGCATTGTTAGGCTTGCATTTGTGAAGATAAAATGTAGACATCATTGCCCTGAAACTATACATGTCCATAGATTTCATTTATATTGATTGAGCTTAGAGAATTTTAGGTTTGAATCTCTGAAAAAATTTAGGTCAGAATTTGGTACTTTTAGAAATTCTCATTCATCTTTGATTTATAGCTTATGATATTTATATGGTTGGTTTCATATGGAAAAATGGAGCAATTTTCATGTTTGCATCTTTCATTTTTGTTGAGAAATGAGAAAGTTACAGGATCCATGGCTGGAGGTTGAAGATGAAGTCATTTTTAGGACTTGACTTTTGTTATGTATTATTTGTTTTGCTTATGTTAACGGATATATAGCCACCTCTGTGATAGAAGCACGCACCTGTAACCAGAGGGACCTAGGTTCGAGCCCCAGTGGTACCCTTTTGATTTTTTTTCATATTTTTTCCTATTCTGACTTTTTGGACAAGCGCTGGGCCTCCTCCTTTGGGCCTTATGTTTTTTTCTTACCTCTAACCCCCTTGCAGGCTATTCATACCCCTGGCCCAATTTTTATTTTCTTTTCTTATTTTAATTTTATTTATTTTCTTAATTATTTTTCTAATACTAAAAAATCATAAAAAATATAAAAATATTAGATTTATATTTGGCCATAGTTTATTTATTTTTTCCCACACAAAAATTATTTTATTTTATCATACTTAATTTATTTCACTAAATATTTTGTAAATTTAATTAAAGACTAGGGTTTTAGTTTATTTCTCTCATAATAATAAAAAAAGCTCTTTTAAATGTAAAAAGACCAAAAATATTTTATAATACTATAAATTATTTTCAAGACAAAAATACAAAAAAAATACTTTTCTTAAACTTAATTTCTTTTTAATCAACTAATAGATTTAGGGTTTTATTTAATTTATTTTCCTAGTAAAATTAGGTTTACTTTTTATTATTTTAATTAATTATTTCCTTTTAATTAATTAGGTTAAAACAAATTCCCTTTTCCTAAAAAAATCCAACCAAAAATATCCATTTTCTTCACATTTGCATTCTTGTATATTTATTCATTATGTACATTATTTATTTCAATTCTTGTATAAATTCAATATGGTTGTAATAGATTAATTAGGTTTATTTTCTTGCAATCCCCATTTATAATTTGTACACCCTCCTCCCACAAGTATCTTAATAGCGTAGTAAATTTTAAATTCCGCAATTTATCGCTTTATATACAATTGCTAGTAATTAGGGTTTGTATGGAAAGACTAAAACCAATCAAATGGAAAACCCTAATCAAAGACAAAATCAAGCATGAAAAATAATACACTTGCACACAACCACCCCCTAGGGTAAATCCACTTGGTTGCCTTTACAAAATAGTCATATTACGCATGTGAGGTATCTTAGCAAAAACAAAGCATAATATAAGATCATAGTCCCTCGATGACGCTATCTAAGTTGACTTTCAAATGATCTTAGTCCCTAAAAGAGAATGCTAAGATACCTTGCAACATTTCTAATCATGGTTATACAATGACCCACGCCCGTCCCATTTACATCCAAAGATAGGGTTACTTGACAAATCAATGGTAATTTAACAATGTCAAAGGAAAGAGGAAATAAACATAAAAGACTTTTGAGTAGGTAGAATGCTCCTAGTTATTTGCTCACTTTCAAAACAAACACCTACACTTTCAAAATATCTTACAAACTTGAAAACATTTTAAAAAAGATCAACATCTTTGTATACATTCTTACGAACGAGAATCATTACAAAGATTGCCTAAACAATGGCCTCTTTACAAAATACTTTCAAAACCCACACAAAGCACAATTTCAAACAAAAAGCAAGTGATCTAGCAAGTAACCAAGAGCCCATGGAAAACCATGGATGAAAAGGGTGCTAATATCTTCCCTTTTCATAATCTACCCCCCCCCCCCCCCCCCCCCCCCGAACTCAAGAAATAATCTCAAAGGTCTTTCATGTGCTTTTTCACCTTTCCTTTTGTAAAAAAGAAAAGTCGGTGGCGAGTCTTGCTAACCGCAACATTTACGATCAAATGCAAAACACTCAAGTCAGTTCTCCCACCGTATCACAGAATTGGAGACTCTGTTGGGGAAAATTCTAAAAGTGGGGCTACCTTAGGGTTAGATCATATTTTCTTGCTTCCATTGTTTGACGTGTTTGCTTTACATCATGGTTCTTTGTTTGGGTTTGAATCCTCCACCCGTATTTGGGATACCTTATAGGTAAGTAGAAATACATTGTGGAAATTGTGCGGGGTATACCGACATGGTCTAAGAAATAGATATGTTAGTGCGACATATTTGTGGGTACCGGTAGCTCTTGAGTTAATCAAGGAGAATACGGGACCGCTGAGTAATGTCATGAAGCACTAATGAACTTTTAGAACCTTTAATTGACCAACTTGGCCTTTAGGATGTAGTGAGATGACCGGCTTTGGTGTAGTATGAAGTTGGTAGATACCCGATACTACACTCATTGAGGTTTGGTTTTTTGAGATATTTCGATCGCCATTAAAGAAGCTTGTGTTGAGAAAATGCTCAAGGAAACAAACCAGTGATATTGAGCTCCTTAGTACCCGGTTACTATTACTAGGACAGGTTTGAGCCAACTAAACTTCAAGAGGGTACTTACCTATAAGACTCCATGCAAGCCTAAACCTAAGGATTTTTTTGCTTTTTTTGTATATATTTACTTGTACATAACATCATGAATATCATAACATCATACTCATTCACTAACCATTTCAAGGATTTTGGGATTTATCTTTGTTCTGTTTTGTAGGACATGGATTATATTCGCAGGAAAACCATTCAAGTCAATCTTGTAAAGATCCCTCCACAACTTAAGGAGCTAGCTTCAAGGATTCCTGAAAATTCCCCTTTCACCGAAAGACATGCTCGCCTACTAAACTTGGTCACCTCCAACACTGATGAAGACATGATGAAAGTTCTCTTTCAGTTCTTTGATCCTTTACACCATTGCTTCATATTTCCCGATTATCAACTTGTGCCAACTTTGTAAGAATTCTCTCAACTCTTGAGGATTCCCATTCTCAATCAACTACCTTTCAACGGTACGGAAAGAGACCCAGAGCCATAAGAGATTTCTCAAGCTCTACACTTGCAGTCATCTGATGTCATAACTAATTGGGAAACAAGGAGTGGTGTCAAAGGTTTCCTAGTAAAGTTCTTGTTTGAGAAAGCCCAAAATTGTTGGAACTCTTTGGATTTGCAAGCTTTTGAAGAAATTTTGGCCCTCCTCATCTATGGGATGGTTTTGTTTCCAAATCCTGACCAACTCATAGATGTGAACACCGTCAAAATCTTCATGTCTCGTAACCCGATGCCTACTTTTCTAGGGGACATCCTACATTCTTTTCACACTCGCACGATGAGGAAAAGAGGTGTCCTTATGTTTTGCACTCCTCTCTTGGAAAGATGGTTTATTTCGCATCTTCCCCAATCTATATTAAAGAACGAACAAGGTTCAAGGTGGTCACAAAGGTTGATGACACTCAAACATTCAAACATTCATTGGTGTTCCTGATCCCTAGAGAATGTTACTATTGTCGACCATTATGGAGAATTCCCTAATGTCCCTTTACTTGGATTTAGGGGAGGTATCACCTACAACCCCTGCTTAGCCTTAAGACAGTTTGGTTACTCCCGAATGGATGGCCCATATGAGATGCTCATTCAAGGTTTGGTATTTGACTACGAGAACGACGATCAAGGTCTTCACCAGAGGTTTATCCGAGCTTGGAGGATGTTGAACAAGGTATATAGCAATAAATTGGGGCATAAAAATTCCATCCCTCTTGAGCCTTACCTCAAATGGGTATGAACTCGTACTCAGAGTCTTATGATTCCTTATCCCTCCATTCTCCCGGTAATCATTGAGCTTCTTATGGAAGGAGATGTTCCATACACTATCCTACATCCTGACATGCCCACCTCTCTTGAATACTTACAAAGAGATTGGATATAACTCAAGGGGGAGCGAGACACCTTCGAATCCAATTCTATGCTAGTGAGAAGAAGGTTTTGGAGCTCACTAAGAAACTTCATGAGGAGCGGAGCCTGAATGCCTACATTGCACCAAAGAGGATGCATACTACCTTTATATCTTATAGTTTTTATATTGTTTTGCCCAAAGAGGCATTGATGTACTCAAGCTTTAATTTATTAATATAACGTGTGTTTCCTTTTTTGTGTAAAACAAATTTGAATCTTTAAAATCCTTGAAATCATTGCATATGCATTTACCATTCATCATAACATAAGCAGGTTTCTTGCAACAAGTCACCTCATCTTTCTACTGTTTATTTCAGTAAGATAGATCTCGAGCAAACGGTGAAGGACCTCCAAGCATAAAATGCTCAGTTTCAATAGATGTTCTTAACTCTAGCCAAAGGACAAGAAGAGTTGAAGACCTTGCTGGTTGAAGAGAAGAAAAAGAAGACAAAGAAAATAATTGGAGTTCTAAACATGGGAAGAAGATTCCAAGGACAAGCAAGAAGGACTTTAGACTTTGCTACGTCATCTGGTGAGAAATACAATCAAGATGGGAAAGGCAAGGAAGCAGTTGTTCAGCCAGATTCAGAAGAGGGAAAGGAAGATGAAGATTATCCTGAAGAACAATACCCTCCGGCTGACAACAAGTATAAGCATCTAGAAGAACGGTTAAGTGCAATGGAAATCCAAAAAGTGCCTGGATTGGACTTTGAGGAGCTGGATCTAGTATCTGGGATTATCATCCCTCTAAAATTCAAAGCACCAGTGTTCGCCAAATATGACAGAGTTTCATGTCCCAAAATGCATCTTCGTTCCTATGTGAGGAAAATCCAGCCTCATACCGCTGACAAGGATTTATGGGTACACTTCTTCCAAGACAGTCTATTTGGAACTCAACTTGATTGGTTTTATTAGTTAGAAAGAGCCAATGTTCATAACTGGGGAAGATCTGGCTGCTGCCTTTTACAAACAATATCAATACAACGTTGATCTTGCACCCACCCGTACTCAACTCCAGAGTATGGCCATGGTTTCAAGTGAAGACTTTAAGGACTACGCACAAAAATGGAGGGACTTAGCAGGAAGAGTCCAGCCTCCCCTAACTGAAAGAGAATTAGTAGACATGTTCTTGGGCACCTTGTCCGGTCCTTTCTTCAACCACTTAATTGGGAGTTCATCGGTAGGTTTTACCAAATTGAGATTGATCGGAGAAAGGGTGGAAGCCGAGATAAAGAATTGGAAGATTCAAAAAGATGCATCCTCTACTGCTGTAAGGAAGCCATTTATTGGAAAGAAAGAAGTGGTTGTTGTATATCCTTGGAGAAATCAAGATAGGGCTGAATGTCGTCCAATGGTGGGGGCTGTCATGATTCCTAAACCCGCACCTGCTCAGCAAAGAAACAACCAACCAAGAACGGAAAGTCCAGTCAGACAGTTCACCCGAATTAATATGACACTATCTCAAGTATTGTCCCATTTGTTAAGGTCCAATATAGTGACTTTGAAAGAAGCTCCAAAGAACCCCAACACAACCTCCCCTCACTATCATCCTAATACCCGCTGTGCATACCATTCTGAGAGTCCCGACCATGACACTAACAATTGTTGGGCTCTGAAAAACAAGGTACCAGACATTCTTTAAGACAAAGAGATTGAATTCGACGCACCAGAAATTCCCAATGTAATCACTGCCCCTATGCCCAAGCACGGCCTAATGTCAACGCCGTTGAGGATGATATGTTTGTTACTTCAGTTGATGAACTTATGACCCCACTCCTGACTATCAAAAAGAACTTGTTGAATGTCGGTGTATTCCCAGGCTGTGATGAAAGCTGTCATTTCTATTTATCCTTACCAACCAGCTATCCTTTGTTAAAAGAAGACGTTCAGTGCCTAATAGATAACAAGGATATTTTGTTCGAGAAGATTTCAATTCCAACTGTTTCTTATAATGATGTTTCCATCGTGACCATTTCCGACAATTATTTCAGGGTCTCCACCAAAATACCCGTTACAATTGCACCAGTTCCTAAAGTAGCTCCGTTGATAATTACAATGCCTGGACCAATCCCGTATTTGTCAGACAAAATTGTCCCATGGAATTACGGAGGTGATGTCTACTACCACGGTATCAAGCAAGATTGGTCAGCTGCTAAAGATTCAAGTTCTGAGAAAGATGACTCCGATATCAGTAACATCGCAGGGACTAGCAAGATAACCCGCAGTGGAAGAGTATTCTCTCCAGAAATTGCTCCTCCAAAAGCTATTTCTGGACCCGTAATCATTCATGTTGTTGTTTCTCCTCCAAAGACTATTCTCAGTCCTACAATCATCTCTACTAATAATCATGTCGACAAAACTATTACAATCCCTGTTATCACCCCTACTAACATTCCTGCTAGTGAGTCAACCGAGACTGGAGGTAAAGGTATACTGGTTCAGCCTGTCTGGACGAAGGCACAATCAATAGCTATCCCTGAGACCTCCCGAAAAGAGATGGAGGAAATTCTAAAGATCATAAAAAGAAGTGACTACAACATAGTCGAGCAACTGGGGAAAACTCCATCAAAAATTACCATGTTGGCTTTACTGTTATGTTTCGAGGCTCATGCAAAGGCCTTGGTAAAATTCCTTAAAACTGCTCATGTACCCCAAGAAACATTTGTCGATCAGTTCCAAGACTGTGTAGCCAGCTTGATCGCAGATAATGGTTTAGGTTTTTCGGATGCTGATTTAACGCCAAGGGGGAGAAAGCATAATGAGGCATTGCATGTCTCAGTGGAATGCATGGGCATGACCTTGGCTCATGTTTTGGTGGTCACCAGTTCCTCTCTGAATGTGTTGCCTAAAAAGGCTCTTGATAGGCTTTACTGTGAAGGATTGACATTGAAACCGAACAACATAGTAGTGAGAGCCTTTGACGGCTCAAAAAGGATGGTACATGGGGAAGTGGACATCCCCATAAAAGTTGGAACCCAAACATTTGATTCGACTTTTTATGTAATGGATATTCTCCCTTCATATTGCTGCTTATTAGGTCGACCGTGGATTCACAATGCTGGTGTCGTTACTTCTACGTTGCATCAAATGCTGAAATATCCAATTCAACGGAAAATCGTCACCGTTCATGGAGAAGAAGAGTATATGGTCAGCCAACTAAATTTCTTCATATATGTGGAATTAGATGGTGAATTTATTGAAACTCCATTCCAGCACTTTGAAAAAGTCCCGCAGACTGTGGCAGTAACCAAGGTTGTGTCTCAAGTTCCCAAGATCACAAGGCCTCCGCTCAAGATGTCGTCTTTGAAGGATGCCAAGGCAGTGATAGAAGAAGGTGTTTGCACTATTTGGGGCCAACTCCTATATATCCAATACAAATCTGACAAATTTGGTTTGGGTTTCACTTCAGGAGCCTAGAAAGTTGTACGTCGTGCTTGTGCTGGAGGACCACCCTTGAAGATCAGCAACCGCGAAGTCAATGCAGTGCAGGATGATGAAGACAGCTATGACCTGGAGGATTGGATTTTCCCAATTGTCAATGGAGGGCTCAACAATTGGGAAGCTAGAGATTTCGTCCCGATCACTTTTATCCCACAGTAATTTGTCTTTACATTTTGTCAGATCTGTAATATTAAAACAATTCAGACTCTTAAAACCTTGTGTCTTACCCAAGGCACAATGGTACATTTGTAAGGGTTATTATCTCATTTCCACATGACATCAATGAATCATGGAAGTTTTTTGCATACAAACTTTATGCTCATTCTTTTTCTTTTTACATTTTTAATTTCTTCCAAAGATATTTATACTCTTACACACGCTCACACTCACAATGCAGGTCTACATCCACTCAGGATCCCATGGGTAACGGTTTTGCTATGGCCTTTTGTGACTCTGGAAATATAATCTACCAAGCCGAAGATGAAGGTGAGGAAGATTGTGAAGTACCAGAGGAACTTGTCAGGTTACTACAACGAGAAGAGAGAACCATTCAGCCCCACGAGGAACCAGTGAAAACAATCAACCTAGGTACCGAAGAAGACAAAAGAGAAATCAAGGTGGGTGACAATCTGGAACCAAATGTTAAAGAGCGTCTGATTCAGTTGCTACACGATTATGTTGAGGTCTTTTCCTGGTCGTATGAAGACATGTCGGGACTTGATGCAGATATTATGGTACATTGTTTACCAACAAAAGAATATTGTCCATCGGAGAAACAAAAGGTCTGTCGCATGCAACCAGACATGTTGGAGAAGATTAAGGTAGAAGTCATGAAACAATTCAATGTTGGATTCTTGGCCGTCACCTCCTATCCATAATGGGTTGCCAATGTTGTTCCCGTTCCCAAAAAGGACGGCAAGGTACGAATGTGTATGGACTACAGAGATTTGAATCGGGTGAGTCCTAAGGATGATTTCCCACTTCCCCACATTGGTATTCTAGTTGAAAATACGGCACAGCACAAAGTGTTTCCCTTCATGGACGGTTTCTTAGGCTATAACCAAATCAAAATGGCGCCTGAGGACATGGAGAAAACAATCTTTGTCACACAGTAGGGCACATTCTGCTACAAGGTTACGCCATTCGGGCTGAAGAATGTTGGGGCAACCTATCAACATGCCATGGTAGCTCTATTTCATGATATGATACATCATGAAATAGAGGTCTATATGGACGACATGATAGCTAGATCTCAAACAAAAGAAGAGCATCTTGACCATTTACAAAAACTCTTTGAGAGACTAAAGAAGTACAAGTTGAGGTTGAACCCAAATAAATGAACATTTGGGGTGAGGTCTGGTAAACTCCTAGGCTTTGTCATCAGCAATAAGGGTATTGAAGTAGATCCTGCCAAGGTGAAAGCGATACAAGAGATGCCTGCTTCTCATACTGAGACTGAAGTCAGAGGATTCTTAGGACAGTTAAAATACATTTCCAGGTTCATTTCTCACCTAACAGCTACTTGTGAACCAATCTTCAAATTACTGAAGAAAGATCAAGTAGTCAAATGGAATGACGAGTGCCAAATTGCCTTCGACATGGTCAAAGAGTACTTACAAGAGCCTCCTATTTTGATGCCACCAGTCGAGGGAAGACCATTGATCATGTATCTAATTGTTTTGGAAAAATCAATGGGCTGTGTGCTGGCGCAGTATGATGAGTCTGGCCGAAAAGAGCGTGCTATTTATTACCTGAGCAAAAAGCTTACCGACTGTGAAACAAGATATTCACTGCTCGAGAAAACTTGCTGCGCTCTGGAATGGGTTGCTCGTCGGGTAAGAAAGTACATGCTGACCCATACTACCTTATTGATATCTAAAATGGATCCAATAAAATACATCTTCGAGAAACATGCCCTCTCTGGGAGAATAGTGAGATGGCAGATGATCCTGACAGAATATGACATATAGTATAATACCCAGAAAGCAATAAAGGGCAATGTACTAGCTGATCATCTTACTCACTAAGCTGTGGAAGACTACCAGTCCATGAAGTTCGAATTCCCAGATGAAGACATCATGATGGTAAATACCTGTGAAGAATTTAGACCATATGACGGACCTGAACGAGGATCCTGATAGACCCTGGTTTTTAATGGGGCGTCCAACTCATTCGGCAATGGTATAGGTATTATACTCATATCCCCTGAAGGATGTCATACTCCCTTTACGGCAAGACTCTGCTTCAATTGTACAAATAACATGGCAGAATATGAAGCGTACATTTTTGGTCTCAAAGCTGCCATAGATTTGGGGATCAAATCCTTAAATGTATTCGGAGATTCAGCTTTGGTCATCAGCCAGATCAAAGGGGAATGGGACACTAAACACCCTAACCTTATCCCCTACAAAGAACATGTGTTGACATTGATCCCACATTTCGAAAATATTACCTTCGAGCATTTCCCGCGAGAAGAAAATCAGCTAGCAGATGCACTAGCCACAATGTCATCCATGTTTAAACTTAAATGGGATAACGAAGCTCCCCAGGTCACCATTGAACGAATGGATGAACCAGCTCACTGTCACGAGATTAATACTGAAGAAGTAGTGAATCAGCTTGGTTTCATGAAGTCAAGAGGTATCTCGAGGCTCAAGAATATCCAGAAGGAGCTTCAGTCAATGATAAGAAGTTCTTAAGAAGATTATCTGCTAAATTCTTCCTTAGTAATGGAATTCTCTACAAACGTAACCATGACTCGGTGTTACTTCAGTGCGTAGATAAGGTTGAAGCAGAAAAGATCATGGCTGATCTACATGAGGGCACTTTTGGCACCCATTCCAGTGGTCATACGATGGCAAAGAAGATCCTACGGGCAGGCTATTACTGGTCTACCATGGAAGCAGATTGCTATCAACACTCTCGAACCTGCCACAAGTGTCAGATTTATGCTGACAAGGTGTATGTACCTCCAGTTCCTCTAAATGTATTGACGGCTCCTGGCCCTTTTCTATGTGGGGCATCGATATGATTGGAGAGATCAACCCAACGGCCTCTAATGGACACCGCTTCATCTTAGTGGACATTGACTATTTTACAAAGTGGGTTAAGGCATCCTCTTTCGCTTCCGTCACTAATAATGTTGTAGCCCGGTTCATTAAACAGAATCTTATTTGCCGGTATGGTATCCCGGAGAGGATCATCACAGACAATGGTACGAATCTAAACAATACTATGATCACTTCCTTGTGCGAGAAACTCAAGATCCAACATCACAATTCTTCCCCTTACCGGCCCAAGATGAATGGTGTTGTCGAAGCTGCAAATAAGAACATTAAAAAGATCATACAGAAAATGACAGTCACGTATAAATACTGACATGAGGTGCTACCATTCGCTCTCCACGGGTATCGTACCACAGCGCGCACATCAACCGGGGCAACACCCTACTCTTTGGTATATGGCATGGAAGATGCCTTGCCTATTGAGGTCCAGATCCCCTCTCTGAGAATTATGAAGGATGCAGGGCTGAATGAAGAAGATTTGATCCAGACTCGACTTGATCAACTAAACTTAATTGATGAGAAAAGGCTTATTGCTGTCTGTCATGGTCAAATGTATCAAAAATGGATGATCAAGGCTTTCAACAAAAAGGTCAGATGCCCAGTATATCAAGTTGGGGATCTGGTGATCAAATGCATCATACTACCGCAAGGTGACCCTAGGGGAAAATGGACTCCTACATACGAAGGACCATTTGTAATCAAAAACATTTTCTCTGGTGGAGCAATGATCTTAAACACCATGGATGGCGATGACCTGCCGCACCCTGTGAATGAAGACATAATCAAAAGATACTACGCATTAGAGAACCGCTAGGTTGACACACATAGGCAAAATAAGGGCATCTCGGTGAACCAAAAGGGTTTGGGTAAAAATTAGGGATAAAACAAAAAAAATCTGTACACCCGGCAAGCTGAAAACCTGAAAGGGAGGCTTAGGCAAAAAAGGGTATCCCGATGGACTAAAAACCCGAAAGGGCGGTCCAGGAAAAAGTTAGGGAATTAAAGCGTATGACTATGTATCGTTGATCACCTTACGGAAAACCTACAAACTCGACGGTTCTGATCAATCCAATCAGCTTCGGACAAGGCAACAAATAGATAAGATGCTCAGAGACACGAAGGCTATAGCAGAATGGGAACCCCATGGGATTATTTCACATAGCTATCTTTTCTTTGTATCAAATTTTCATTTTTACGACGGCATTCTATTACTAGAATGTTTGTCTCATTGTACAAAAATACTTACTCAAAGTCAATACAAAGATATCCCTTTGAAAGTGCAAAACTATCTATTTTTCTTTACTGTTGTGTTTTGTTTACAAAAACTTCCAATGATTTATTTTTGAACATATGCATTTGACGTAACTACCATTTACAAATGAACAAAATAGAAAGACAATCACTGATGGCTTTAAGAGATAGGGAAATATCTATGAGCTATTCCATATAATCCCTGCAGTGTGCAGTTTAATCCCTAGCGGAACAGAGCTTCCAGTTATCAATCCCTGTTAAAAGTCGCCAAATTTCTCAGGATTTCCCAACAGGATTTCACAAGCAGTACACGGTGTTTCCCTTACAACAGAGTTTATTTCTCTAAGCGGAAATTCATCAACACTTCAACTTCACAACATGAAGACGTACACTCCAAATTCTCAACAACAGTCACGGATTTATTTTCCCCAAATCCAACAGCAGTGCAGCAGATTAGCTCATATACGCATACATTGCATCTATATATCATAAACATCGATAGCATGTATCTCATTATACCATGCATTTCATACAACATGACTTTGCATATTAGCTATCGTTTTACCATTTTCAAGATAAGATTAATCAACAGCTACCATTAACAATGTTCAAAGTTTTCAGATACAGTTCAGATACGCTCTTGACACAGATGCCATTCTGATACTCATTCAGATTCAGCTTTCAGATACAGTTCAGATACGCTCCAGACACGGATGCCATTCTGATAATCATTCAGGTCCAGCTTTCAAATACAGTTCAGATACGCTTCAGACATAGATGACATTCGGATACTCATTCAGATTCAACTCAGATACGCTCCAGACACGGATGCCATTCTGATACTCATTCAGATTCAGCTTTCAAATACAGTTCAGATATGCTCCAGACACGGATGCCATTCTGATACTCATTCAGATTCAACTCAGATACGCTCCAGACACAGATGCCATTCTGATACTCATTCAGATTCAGCTTTCAGATACAGTTCAGATACGCTCCAGACACGGATGCCATCCTGATACTCATTCAGATTCAACTTTTAGATACAATTCAGATACGCTCCAGACACGGATGCCATTCTGATACTCATTCAGATTCAGCTTTCAGATACAGTTCAGATACGCTCCAGATCCAGATGCCATCCTGATAATCATTCAGCTTTTAGTTTTCAGATACGCTCCAGACACTGACGCCATTTTGATACTCATTCAGTTTCAGCTTACAAATATGATTCAACAATCATTTCTGGATGGCATCTACAAGACCATCTCCAATAACTTTCCATCATCCCTCCAAATGGAATCTTTAAGCCCATTCCTTATACCATCAACCATCACATCACCGAGTGCAAATTTCTGGGCACTCTAATGTCCAATCATCTTCCACCTTCGAGTCACGAATGGAGAAAACTCGCCAATCTAACTCTTCAGGCTTAAGAAGATTGAACAGGGGAAGTTGTTGTACCCCAAAATTTTCCCTCTCACTTATCAAGAATTTTCTCATAAGATCCCCTTTGGCTTAAGACTGCACTAGGGTTGATCAGCTCAAGACACTTCCTTAGGCACTGATGACAAAAATTAGGGTTTGAGATTGCACAAGTATATTTGAACTTTCAATGCTTCATATGACTTTCATGGATCATTATGGACCCCTAAGATTACTCATGTCAAGTTTCAAGCTTTGAATCACACTTTTGCTCATTCAATTGAGCAGTTGACCTAAAAATCAGTTGTATTGGGGAAAAGTCAACTATGGCCAATTTACAGTCAAACTTCATAATCTTTAATCCACATCAACATTTTAAACTCATATGTATCATTTGATATAGTTTGGACCATAATTCCTCAAGAAATTTGATCAAATCTTCAAAAGGGCAAAATGGTCAAAATTAGGGTTTTGACTAGGAAAGGGCAATTTCTGATTTTTGACTTAGCAAATGATCAATTGGTTTAAGGCATAATCTCAATATTACAATTGCATCATTTTAACCTAATGGCATGGCTCAAAACATCGCTCAAGTCCAATGGATTGATAGATGAATTTTCAGTCAACTGATCAAAAGTCAAATGTATACTGAAAAGTCAAACTTTGACTTTTTGGTCAAAATCAAAAGCCAAAGATCACAATTCATCAAAGAATGTCAAAATATGAAACTTATTCATCAAGAAATCCAAAATTTAAAATTTCATTTTAAAAAGTGAAAATTTCTAAACATAGAAATTTTTCTGTGTTGGAAATTTCATATTTTTTCACAACTTTGAGCAAAATTTTCACCATGATGCAAGAGGATTCGAAAGAAACTTCCAACATGAAAGATGTAGATCTCCATGAAATCTACAACTTTGCTTCACACAACTTCTCCTAAAAGTTCTTGGATCTTAAGTTATTAATTCATAAAGTCACGGTCATGAAACAAAAACACTTAGTGAAATTTTTCCCTAATTTGGTCAGGATTTTGACCTAACTTCATGGCACTTTTTAATATAGTTACATGGGGAATTTTCAAAATTTATTCAAATATGGGTTGTAGAGCACATTACAAGCTTTCCAAAATGTCCAAGAACTCCTTGAGATCATTCTTGAGCAGGTTGAATCGAAGAGATGAAGTTAGAGTTTTATCACTTGAATTACAAGTCATTTTTTGATGAATACATGAACCAAATCCATGCTAGACTGCATAATCTTTGCATTGCATGCCTCAAACTTGTTTGTCACTCCATAATTAAATGTTTACACAGCTTTTAGGGCTTTGATCCAAGCAATTGAGCTATTATCCAAGTTGAATTTCCATTAATGGCACAAAGTTAACATTGTCGTTCTTGTAAAGCAAGCTTTTTGCATAAAGTCCATTCTTGAGCCTCTAACTTGTTCCCTCTGATCACACTCCATCCACAAAGTCAGAAGCAATCTTGTTTAAAGCAAAACCACCCTATGAACCAAGTACAAGGCATGGAAACTTGTTTTGTCAAAAAATCACATGTTGAACTTAAACATGCCAATTTGAATTCTGATCAACTAGAGCACTCCAAACTTATTTATTATAAATAGAGTCACTATTTGTGAGCTAAGGGACGAGTTTTAGCACCTTGAAACACTCCCAAATTCCCTCTAGCTAGAAATTGCACAAAAAAACTCCTTTGATACACAGTTCTGACCTTAAACTTGTATCTCTCATTTCCCTCGTGTGTTTTCCCTCAAATTCATTCCTAAAGCTTCCTTACATCAAATACAACGCATCCCCATCCTTATTCCAGAAATGTAACACCATTTACCATAACCTCCATAACCAAAAAAGAGTTTGTAACTTGACTCCTCCAGGCCATTTCAGTCACTCTCAACTCAAGCAAACCATTTCATTAGCTTCCTAAGGACTTGAGGAAGCTAGCCTGATCATCCCCACTGCCTGAAACAAGCTCAAATCCATTTCACGATTTCCAGTTTTGAGGTATTTTTATTGAACTTCTATCTTCATATTTAGGTATTGTTAGGCTTGCATTTGTGAAGATAAAATGTAGACATCATATCCCGGAAACTATACATGTCCATAGATTTCATTTATATTGATTGAGCTTAGAGAATTTTAGGTTTGAATCTCTGGAAAAAATTAGGTCAGAATTTGGTACTTTTATAAATTCTCATTCATCCTTGATTTATAGCTTAAAATATTTATATGGTTAGATTTGTATGGGAATATGGAGCAATTTTCATGTTTGCATCTTTCATTTTTGTTGAGAAATGAGCAAGTTACAGGATCCATGGCTGGAGGTTGAAGATGAAGTCATTTTTAGGACTTGACTTGTGTTATGTATTATTTATTGTGCTTATATTAAAGGATGTATAGCCACCCCACTAGTAGAAGTGCGCGCCTGTAACCAGAGAGACCTGGGTTCGAGCCCCAGTGTTACTCTTTTGATTTTTTTTCATATTGTTTCCTATTCTGACTTTTTGGACAAGCGTTGGGTCTCCTCCTTTGGGCCTTATGTTTTTTTTCTTACCTCTGACCCCCTTGCAGGCTATTCATACCCCTGGCCCAATTTTTATTTTCTTTTCTTATTTTCATTTTATTTATTTTCTTAATTATTTTTCTAATGCTAAAAAATCATAAAAAAATATAAAAATATTATATTTATATTTGGACATAGTTTATTTATTTTGTCCCACAAAAAAATTATTTTATTTTATCATACTTTATTTATTTCACAAAATATTTTGTAAATTTAATTAAAGACTAGGGTTTTAGTTTATTTCTCTCATTATAAAAAAATGCTCTTTTAAAGACCAAAAATATTTTATAATACTATAAATTATTTTCAAGATAAAAGTACAAAAAAAATACTTTTCTTAAACTTAATTTCTTTTTAATCAACTAATAGATTTAGGGTTTTATTTAATTTCTTTTCCTAGTAAAATTAGGTTTACTTTTTGTTATTTTAATTAATTATTTCCTTTTAATTAATTAGGTTAAAACAAATTCCCTTTTCCTAAAAAATCCAAACAAAAATATTCATTTTCTTCACATTTGCATTCTTGTATATTTATTCATTATGTACATTATTTATTTCAATTCTTGTATAAATTCAATATGGTTGTAATAGATTAATTAGGTTTATTTTCTTGCAATCACCATTTATAATTTATACACCCCCCTCCCACAAGTATTGTAATAGCGTAGTAAATTTTAAATTCCATAATTTATCGCTTTATATACAATTGCTAGTAATTAGGGTTTGTATGGAAAGACTAAAACCAATCAAAGACAAACTCAAGCATGAAAAACAATACACTTGCACACAAGCACCCCATAGGGTAAATCCACTTGGTTGCCTTTACAAAATGGCCATATTACGCATGTGAGGTATCTTAGCAAAAACAAAGCAAAATATAAGATCATAGTCCCTTGATGACGCTATCTAAGTTGCTTTTAAAATGATATTATTCCCTAAAAGAGAATGATAAGATACCTTGCAACATTTCTAATCATGGTTATACGATCACCCACGTCCGACCTATTTACATCCAAAGATAGGGTTACTTACCAAATCAATAGTAAGATAACAATGTCAAAGGAAAGAGGAAATAAACATAAAAGACTTTTGAGTAGGTAGAATGCTCCTAGTTATTTTCTCACTTTCAAAACAAAACATCCTTGCTATTTTTAAAACAAACACCTACACTTTCAAAACATCTTACAAACTTGAAAACATTTTCAAAAGATCAACATCTTTGTATACATTCTTACGAACGAGAATCATTACAAAAATTTCCTAAACAATTGCCTCTTTACAAAATACTTTCAAAAACCACACAAAGAACAATTTCAAACAAAAAGCAAGTCATCTAGAAAGTAACTAAGAGCCCATGGAAAACCATGGATTAAAAGGGTGCTAATACCTTCCCTTTTAATAATCTACCCCCCGAACTTAAGAAATAATCTCAAAGGTCTTTCCTGTGCTTTTTCACCTTCCCTCTATAAATATAAAACAAAACATAAGCCAAGGGCACGAATTTTTGCACCAAAGCTCTCCAAAAAAAATTCTCCAAATTCGAAGAAATTATGAAAATCATATCTCGCATGTCCAGGGGTTTTCAAACTGATCCAAACTTTCCATTGTCCTCCTGAAGGCCAGGAGTCAGAATCAATCATTACTCTTTGCAAATAAACCCCAGAAAACGCCTTCACATCGATTCCGCTTGGTAAGTTGGTAGGTTTCATGTTCTCAAGATTTTTCACAGTTTAAATCCATGTAAACGTGTTTGTTTCATTTATATGCATTTTCTACAATTTTCTAAAGTTTTACATGTAAGCATGGAGGCAGAAATAATAATCATGACCATGGTGCACCCCAAGTTGCGTTCCCCACTAGATCAGAAAAAAGCTCCTGGACTCATCCGTTTTGGGCCCATTGTTCTCCTTCCTCACACCCTATCCATTAAGTTGTTCTCAGCAGGCCCATTTTGATTTTTTTTTTGTGTTTTAATTAACTACTTTATTTTTTAATCAATCTTATATTAATCAAAAAATCACAAAAAGCATTAGACTTAGGTTTTTATTAATTAAATTAATTTTAACTAATTACTTTAATCACTTTTTTTAATTAATTAACTAATTAGAATTAGGGTTTTATAATTAATTTATTTTAATAAATCAAATTCAAATTATTATTAACACAAAATTCTTTTTTCTCATAAAAAGACCAAAAACACTTTTTCTTGCTTAGATTTTTAGTTTTTTATTTTGTCCTTTAATTTCTTTTTTATCTATTCCTTTGCTATTTAAATTCTAGAAAACAAATGTATAGGTCACACGGGTAATTTTGTAATAGTCGTAGTTTACATTTCCTCGCATTTTTTCTATTATGTAACTACTTATTGGATGTAATAGTTGTAGGCCTTTACTTTCTCGAAATTTATTTTCCGCACTTATAGTTATGCATGTATACACGTCGTAGTAACTAGGACGTGTATGACAATATTTAAAAACAAAATGTTAGAAAACCTTAACATCAAAGATAAATAATAACTGAAACACCTCGTACACGAGCACCTTTAAGGTACCTCCACTTGTTGCCTTCAGAAAACAACAGTCATGTCCCTCGAAAGTGGGAACGCTTTAGAAAAGACCCTGGAATCAAAAGATCATAGTACCTCAATGACCCTTCGGTGTTGCCTTTCGGTAAAATGATTTAGTCCCTTAAACAAAATTGCTAAAACATCCTTACCAGTTGCCTTCAATGATTGTACGATGATCCACTCATGTCCCTTAAAACATCCAATGATATGGCTACCTACTAACTAATGGTAGAGTAGCACTGTCTAAAGGAAAGAAGAAAAGAACAAGACCATTCGAGTAGGTAGACAGCTCATAGTTGCTTTCTCACAAAAACAAACAAAATAATTTTTCACACATACACAAACTTTTTCCTAAATATCTTCAAAGACAAAAACACTTTGTATGTGTTCTCAATGATACGAGATCCATTACAAAGTTCACCTCACTAAGGCGTCTTTTCAAAAATATTTTCAAACACGCATCACAAAGAATTTTTCAAAAGTGAGCTAGCAACTAAGAGCCCGTAGATAACTACGGATGGAAAGGGTGCTAACACCTTCCCTTTTTATAACCTACCCCCATTACTCAGAAATGATCTCGAAAGGTCTTTTTCTGTTCTTTTCACCCTTTCCTTTGTTGGATAAAAGAAAATTCAATGGAGACTCTTTCTTACTGCAACATTTGCAAATATAAACTCAAAACTAGTATAACAGTCGGTTCTTCCATCGTATTACAGAACTGGCGACTCTGCTGGGGACTTATAAAAGTGGGGTTACCTTAGAGTTATATCATTTTAAATTGCTTTCCTTGTTTGCTTCGTCTGCTTTATTTTTAAAGGGTTTTCCAGGGTTATTGTTAAAGATCATATACCCAGATCTGGGGCACCTTTTTATGTAAGTAGCAATAAATCATGGATGTTGTATAGTGTAGACCAATATCGACGAAGTGATGGCTACGTTGGCGTGATACTCTGGCTTATACTAATGTTCCTTTAGTCAGTCAAGGATAACATTAGGCTTCCTCGTAGTGTCATTAAGCGTTAACTGACCTTTAGAACCTTTAATTAACTCATCCTAGCCATTAGAAAGTAGTGAGATATCCGGATTTTATTCTGACCGAAGATTGGTTGATACTCGATGCTACACTCATTGAGATTGGACTTTCGAGATATTTTGGCCGCAATATTTCGATGCTTGAGCTGAAACAATGCCTAAGAGAAAGGTCAACAACATGAGACTCCTTAGAACCTGGTTACTTCTTTTAAGACAGGTTGAACCAACTAAACTTAAAGAGGGTGCTTACCTACAAATTCCATGCAAGCCTGAACCTAAGGCTACTTGTGTGACTTGTTTGATTTCATTATCTAATAACTTGAACTCCTTGCAGGGTTTTATTTGTATTCATTATTTAACGACCTGAGTTCCTTGCAGGACTTGTTTGTAGTCATTATCCAATAACCTGGACTTCTTGCAAGACTCACTTGTCTTAATCACCTTACACTTTTTCTTGGTGCATAACATACACATCATGACATCATGCCACATCATTTTGTTAACCATTTCAAGGATCTATAGGGCCTATGATGCATGATAACTTGAGTCAGATGCTATGACCCACTCGACATGGTGAGCTTGATTCTTGTAGAAGGACATTTAACGATACAAATTTCTTCCGTCAAAGATGCAATCAAAATTCAAAAAATTTCTTGTGTTTACCCCGCGAGATCCTTGAAAACATTGCATGCATATCATTACATAAGAGGTATTCTCAAGACAGGTTTCTCATTTTCTCGCTGTTTATTTCAGCAAGGAAAATGGCTCTCAAACAGAACAACAGAGATCTCCAAACACAAGATGCTTAGTTCAAGGAAATGTTCCTAAATCTATCCAAGGGGCAATAAGAATTGAAAGCACTCCTCGTTGGGAACTTGACTAAGAAAAATCCTGACGACAACAAGGATGACCAGTTGGAACAACTGCAAGCTGAGATGGAAATGATGAGAATCCAGATGAATAGTCAGATGGATATTGAAATTCTGGCAGCAGATACTCAATGTCACAGTGAATATTATGACACCGTATCTGACTTTCTATAAGACAGTAAATAAAATAAACAGTAAAGAACACAGTCAATTGTTTACCCAGTTCAGTGTGAAACAATACCTACTCTGGGGGCTACCAAGCCAGGGAGGAAATCCACTATAAGAGATATTAATTCAGGAATAAACCAACCAGTTTATCTCCTTCACTTAAGACCTACCCAATGCAACTTCAATCTAAGTTCAACTTAAACCTGAGTTCCTACTCACTCCCCCTCAATCACAGCAGTGATACTAAACAATTGACTAATGAAATAATGAAGACACTCTTCAGAACATACACTTGATTATGCTTCACAGCTTTTAATCAAGTAACACAAACACTCGTGCTTCAAAGCTTTGAGTGATACATAAACCTAACTTGACCTTGCTTCAAAGCTTTAGTCAAGAGACACAAACACTCTTGCTTCAAAGCTTTGAGTGATACACAACCCTTACAATCAAAACCTATTCCAAGTCACTTATCACAATGATACTTGCTTGGATTACAGTAGTTAAAACTATACAGCCCCAAGTTGATCTTCTGTCTAAGAGTTAATTTCCAATCAGCTTTCCTGTTGAATATATATGCAGTTGTTTCTTCAGTTAGGGCTTCCACGAAAAGCTAGGGTTAATTAGGGTTAACCTCAAGACTTGGTCACAAGACTTTATCAACCAGATTAGGGTTGAGCTAGGTTAACCTAAAGTCCACGTGAGATTCTGTTCTGGAAGGTATGAACCAAATTCCTGAAAAATCTCAGAATTAACCAAACTGCATAACTGTTAGATCAGTACAGGATGTCTTAACATTTGTTATGACAACAGAAATCCTATTTACTGATTTTGGTAGAAAGTAATAAATGAGATCATTGCAAAGTGCTCAGATACACACTCATAAATAGCAGCTTCTGTATGCCATTCTTTTTCTGCATAAAGTACCTAATAACCCAGAATGTTATGACATCAGTCATGACATTCACACACCTGGTTTTACCAAAAATACATGCCAATAACTAAACACTTACAAACTCCCCCTTTGGCAAATTTTTGGCTAAAATCCCTAAGCAATCAGAGAATAGAGAGCAGCAGAATGAATATGTCTGCAGAAAAAAATAATGTCTACCAAGTAATTAACACAAAATATCTCCCCCTCTTTAGCCACAAATAGGCCAAAGATACATGTACTTATAGGTTATACAGTCATCCAAAATGAGTAATAAAAACAGCAAAAAAATATGAAATCACTTGCAGTAACAGGTACCAGCAGCAAGCTTGACAACTCCAACAAACTTCAAGCATTGTCATCTTCAGAGGAGGCACTTTCTTCAGCATTGAGCTGATCTTCAGCAGCATCCTTTCCCCTTCTTTGTCCTTCAGTCTCCTCCTGTTCTAATCTGGCAATTAGGTTCTCAAGAGTCCTTTTCCTTGTCTCCAGCTCTTTGCAGGTTTCCTTTAGCACAGTTATAACATCAGATGTCTTGGACTGAGTTTTTACAGTTGATGTCTCAGCTGATGTCATGACAATGTCAGGAACATGAGATCCCTGGAATAGCTTATAGTGCAACCTAAGAGTAGGGGCTCTTTTGCATACAGTATCTCTTTCCACTAGAATGTCAGGATACTGAGCAAGGACAATACCACATAGGAGGGAGGGAAAGGCAATAGGGCCTTTAACAGCATAGCTTCCAGCATGTTTTAAAGTTTGATCAAAGATATACCTGCCATAGTCAAATTCAGTCCTGGTTCCAACAGCATAAATGAATCTTCCCAATCCTGTGGAGATGGTTGATTTATGGTTGGTAGGAACCCAGTTGGCTGCACCAATCTTGTGCAGGATGGCAAATTTCATGCTTAGCTTGCTAGCATTCAGCTTACCTTTTAAGGGCCAGCACTTGACTTGTCTTGCAGTGATGGTTTGGCATACTTGATGGTCAGTAACTTCTAGTTCAGGGCAAGCCTCATCTGGTCTTCCAAGGAATTTGTTAATTTCAGAGGGAGAGAAATTAACCTTTCTTCCTCTCACATAGACACATTTAAAGTCAACTGACCTTCCATCAGCATATTCATCAGATAAATTCACTCTGAATTCTTTGACAAAATTTTCATAGCAATTGGTAAACTTAACCACAGTATTCATTAGTCCAGCAGATTTGATTAGGTCCATGATTTCCCTACATTCCATGGCCCCATTGTTCAGTTCTCTTTCCAAGGCTATTCTTTTCAAGCAAACATACTTCCATTTTTTGGCATTTTCAGGGTGGTGAAAAGAAATGTTGTCAGTGGGAACTTCAGGAACTTTAGCCATTTTGCTTGAAGGGACTTTCCTTCTGAGAGGAATGTCTTCAGCATCTATGTCAAATTCTGATTCCTCATCAGAATCAGAAGGTTCAGGCTCATTCCTTTTCTTTGCTATTGGTTGTCTCACAGGCTTTGAGAGACTCTCAACATGTACTCGAGTTTTCACCTTCCCTTTGGACAGTCCAGTCTTCACAGTTTCTACACCAGTCTTGCCTTCAGACCTGGTTTTCTTGTGAGCAACATCAGCAGTCTTCTCTTTGGTCAGACATTTTGCAGCATCCTGATTACCTTTTCTGTTCATCATCCTCCTAGCTATGCTAGGGTTGATATTTGCAATTAGGTCATTGTCTGAGTATTCTTCATCCACATCAATAACCGGTGGTTCAACATTCTTCTCTGAAGGGTTCTGGATATCATCAAGATTTTCAGATGATTTCTGAATGTTGTCATTTGGTGTCTCAACATTCTCAGAGACATCTGGATTTATTTCAACATTTGGACTTGCTGATTCTTGATTTAATGGAACAGAAATCCCAGGTACATAGTGGTTCTCACTCAAAATTCTTGTAACAAGCCTAGCTATTGCTTGATGAACATAAGTTGAGCCTTCCCTATTTGGAACAGAAGATGAAGCTTGAGAGGGATTACCGGATGAAGTAGCTTGAGACCTTCCTGCATGCCTTGTTCTCAGCTTTTTAACCTTAGAGGGGTTAGTTGCCATTTCTCTAAGAGGAGTAATCTCCAGGACTTCAGAATCCATGCATGATGTGATTGCCCTAGAATCTCGATCAGAGGATGAGGATGAAACAATCGTCTTGGAAGAGGATGATGTTTGAGACATTTTGATAGTCTTAGAAAACCAGTAGCAACGAGAGAGAAAACTTTGATTGAGAGAATGGGGATTGTTGCAGAGCCGAGAGAGGAAGGAGGTAAATGAGTGTTTATTCAACTTCTTAACAATTTTGAAAGAATTAGGAAAACATATGATTAACCCAATCAAAATAGACTTAACACAAAAAAACTCCTTCATCCCTTGTTTTAAGCAAAATTAATTGCTACATTTCCTCATGTTGACAAATACCCAACTTGCCCCTCAAATTTTCAAATTGATTTGCATCAAGTGCCTTGGTAAAAATGTCAGCCAGCTGTAGCTCAGTGGCAACATGTTCCAGTTTAATCGTCTTCTCCTCTACAAGGTCTCTGATAAAGTGATGTCTAATGTCAATATGCTTGGTCGTGCTATGCTGAATAGGATTTTTGGAAATGTTGATTGTACTCAAATTGTCACAGTACAATGTCATAACATCTTGTGTGACATTATACTCAGTAAGCATCTGTTTCATCCAGATCATTTGAGAACAGCTACTACCAGCTGCAATGTATTCAGCTTCAGCAGTAGAGAGAGACACACAGTTCTGTTTCTTGCTGAACCAGGAGACCAGATTGTTTCCTAAGAAGAAACATCCTCCAGAGGTGCTTTTTCTATCATCAGCACTTCCAGCCCAGTCAGCATCACAGTAACCAGTCAGAGTTGGTTCACAACCATGAGAGTACAGCAAGCCATAGTTGTAAGTTCCACTTACATACTTCAAAATTCTCTTCACTTGGTTGATATGACTTACTTTAGGATCAGCTTGGTATCTTGCACATACTCCAACTGCAAAAGCAATGTCAGGTCTGCTGGCTGTTAAGTACAGCTGACTTCCTATCATGCTTCTGTACAGGCTTTGGTCCACCTTAACCCCACTTGAATCTTTGGATAGCTTTAAATGAGTAGGTGCAGGAGTCCTTTTGTGACTGGCATTCTCCATACCAAACTTCTTGACAGTGTTCTTTGCATACTTACTTTGAGTTAGAAAAATTGAGTCTTCCATCTGTGAGACTTGCAGTCCAAGAAAGTAGGTCAGTTCTCCCATGAGACTCATTTCGAATTCAGCCTGCATCTGGTCATCAAAATGTTTAACCATTTGATCTGACATTCCCCCAAACACTATGTCATCAACATAGATTTGAGCTACCATTATCTTTCCTCCTTCATTTTTGACAAAAAGGGTTTTATCCAAGCCTCCTTTTCTGTATCCTTTGTCAGAGAGAAATTTTGTCAACCTTTCGTACCATGCTCTAGGAGCTTGTTTCAGGCCATACAAAGCTTTCCTCAACTTGTAGACATGATCAGGATAGTTTGGATCCACAAATCCTTTAGGTTGTTCCACATAGACTTCCTCATTTAAATACCCATTTAGGAAGGCACTTTTTACATCCATCTGAAATAACTTGAACTTCAGGAGACAAGCAATTCCTAATAGGAGTCTGATAGATTCCAGTCTGGCTACAGGGGCAAAGGTCTCATCAAAATCAACCCCTTCAACTTGAGTGTATCCTTGGGCAACAAGTCTTGCCTTATTCCTGGTGACAACTCCTTCAGCATCTGATTTGTTCTTGTATATCCATTTTGTGCCAATGATGTTTGTTCCCTCTGGTCTAGGAACTAACTCCCATACTTCATGTTGCTTAAATTGGTTCAATTCATCTTGCATTGCACCAATCCAGTATTCATTAGTTAAAGCCTCCTTAACATTTCTTGGTTCAATTTTAGACACAAAGCAAGAGTTTGAGATGATTTCTCTAGATCTTGTAATGACTCCACTATTAGGATCCCCTATGATGAGTTCTTTAGGATGATCTTTCTGAATTCTGATGGAAGGAATTTTGCTAGCTTCCTTGGATTCAGAGTCTGCTGCTGTGGTGTTAGGTAGGTCATTCTGTTGAGTTGGAGTCTCAAAGAATGTCTCAACATTACAAGGGACATCTGTTTCCTCATGATAATCATCAACTATGACATTTATTGATTCCATCATGACTTTGGTCCTGGAATTGAATACCCTATAAGCTCTACTGTTGGAGGAGTATCCTAGAAATATTCCTTCATCACTTTTAGGGTCCAGCTTTCTCCTTTGTTCACGATCTGCCAGAATATAGCATTTGCTACCAAATACATGGAAGTACTTCACAGTTGGCTTTCTTCCTTTCCAGAGTTCATAAATGGTGGATGAGGTTCCCTTTCTCAAAGTGACTCTATTATGGACATAACAGGCTGTATTCATAGCTTCAGCCCAAAAATGAATAGGAAGTCTTTTGGCATGTATCATTGCTCTGGAAGATTCCTGTATGGTCCTATTTTTCCTTTCTACAACTCCATTTTGTTGAGGAGTTATAGGAGAAGAGAATTCATGACTAATTCCTTCTGAGGAACAGAACTCATTAAACTTACTGTTTTCAAATTCCTTGCCATGATCACTTCTGATTCTGACAATACACCCTTCTTTTTCTCTTTGAATTCTTTTGCACAGTTCTTTAAAAACTTCAAATACATCAGATTTTTCCCTAATGAAGTTAATCCAGGTGAATCTGGAAAAATCATCCACAATAACATAGGCATATCTTTTTCCACCAAGACTTTCCACCTGCATTGGTCCCATCAGATCCATATGTAGAAGTTCTAGAACCTTAGAGGTGGTCAGATGTCTTGACTTTGGATGTGACATCCTAGTCTGCTTACCAACCTGACATTCACCACAAACTCTCCCTTCATCAATTTGCAGTCTTGGAATCCCTCTGACTGCCTCCATGGATATAATCCTTTTCATTCCTCTTAGATGAAGATGGCCAAGTTTTTGGGGCCACAGTTTCACCTCTTTTTCTTCTTTGGCAATAGAACACACAGTGGAGTCATTAGTGTTCTCAGGCTCCCACAAGTAACAGTTGTCTTTAGATCTGACTCCTTTCATTACAACTTCTTGTTTCTCATTAGTTACAAGACATTCAGATTTTGAGAAGTTGACCTTGAATCCTAGATCGCATAATTGACTGATACTAATGAGATTAGCAGTCAGGCCTTTTACCAATAATACTTCATTTAGATTTGGAACTCCAGGACAGTCCAAGTTACCAACTCCTTTGATTTCTCCTCTAGCACCATCTCCAAAGCTCACATAACTAGTGGTGTGAGGTTTAACATTATTGAGAAGGTTCTTAATTCCAGTCATGTGCTTAGAACACCCACTGTCAAAGTACGAGTCTTCCTTTGCAGAGACTCTAAGGGAAGTATGGGCTATCAGGGCAGTAGCCTTTTTCTTCCACTGTGGAGTATGTGGTACCTTGTTAGACTTAGGTTTGACACCTGGGTTCTGATTTAGGTATCCATACAATCTGAAGCAGAATGGCTTTATGTGACCAAACCTCCCACAATGATGACATCTCCATCTTTGGTACTTTTTCTTCATATTTCTCTGTTCCCGATGTTAAGTGCTATGTTGTGACATCTGCTTTGACATTTGTTTATCAGGCCTGATCTTCTTGTCTGCACCAGATTTCTTTGCTGCCACAAATCCTAGACCAGACTTGTTACCCACATTTTGTCTAACCTGAAGGATTTCTTCCAATTTGTCAGTTCCATTTGTCAGCATCTTGACAGATTTGGTCATCTGGTTCAGTTTTGAGTTCAGCATTTGAACTTCCCCTTCTAGATGACTTAAAGTTTTAATGTCTGCCCTTTTCTCAGCCTCCAACTTTATTATGAGTTTTGTTTGTCTCTCATTTTGCTGACAAACTTCAGCACTTCTGATACATAATTTCTTGTAGGTATCAGCCAGTTCTTCAAATGTCACTTCCTCATCACTAGTGTCACTTTCATAGGTACAAACACCAGTTAGTGCAGTAACTAGTTTGGCAGATTCTTCTTCAGGATTACTTTCTGAATCACAGTCAGACCAAGTAACAGACATTCCTTTCTTTTGTTTCTTAAGAAAGGTAGGACATTCAGCTCGAATGTGCCCATATCCTTCACATCCATGGCATTGAATTCCTCTGCTTTGATTTCCCTTCTCTTCAGACTTTGGTCTTCTGCTGGAGTCATAAGATTTGTTAATGTCAGAAGGAATGTTCTTAACATTTGACCTTGACTTTGGATCCATTCTCTTGATGAGTTTGTTGAATTGTCTTCCAAGCATGGCTATAGCTTCTGAAATATTTTCTTCTTTATCCTCCTTGTTTTCATCTTCAGTGTTGGATACAAGTGTTATGCTCTTGTTTTTCTTGTCAACATTGTCACTGATCCCCATCTCAAAGGTCTGAAGAGACCCAATGAGCTCATCCACATTCAACTTGCTGATATCCTGGGCTTCCTCTATAGCAGTTACCTTCATTGCAAATCTTTTAGGCAAGGATCTGAGAATCTTTCTCACCAGTTTTTCTTCTGACATCTTTTCTCCCAATGCTCCTGAGGTGTTGGCAATCTCCAAGATGTCCATGTGAAACTCATGAATGGTTTCATCTTCCATCATCCTTAGGTTCTCAAATTTGGTAGTCAGCATCTGAAGCCTTGACAATTTTACTTTGGATGTGCCCTCATGAGTAGTTTTGAGAGTGTCCCAAACTTCCTTGGCCAGTTCACATTGATGTACTAGTCTGAATATGTTTCTATCAATTCCATTGAACAAGGCATTTAATGCTTTGGAATTACCCAGGGCTAACTCATCTTCTTCTTTGCTCCATTCTTCCTCAGGCTTCAGACTGATTGTCCCATCTTTCTCAGTTATGGTGGGATGGTTCCATCCTTTGTCAGCATCTCTCCAGGCCTTTTTGTCCAGTGATTTTAAGAAGGCAATCATACGAGGTTTCCAGTAGTCATAATTTGATCCATCCAGAATGGGTGGTCTGTTTCCAAAAACTCCTTCTTTGTCCATAGCGCCAGAAAGTGATATCCCTAGATCTCACCCAGTATGACAGGTAGGGTGCCTGCTCTGATGCCAATTGAAATTCTGGCAGCAGATACTCAATGTCACAGTGAATGTTATGACACCGTATCTGACTTTCTATAAGACAGTAAATAAAATAAACAATAAAGAACACAGTCAATTGTTTACCCAGTTCAGTGTGAAATAACACCTACTCTGGGGGCTACCAAGCCAGGGAGGAAATCCACTATAAAAGATATTAATTCAGGAATAAACCAACCAGTTTATCTCCTTCACTTAAGACCTACCCAATGCAACTTCAATCTAAGTTCAACTTAAACCTGAGTTCCTACTCACTCCCCCTCAATCACAGCAGTGATACTAAACAATTGACTAATGAAATAATGAAGACACTCTTCAGAACATACACTTGATTATGCTTTACAGCTTTTAATCAAGTAACACAAACACTCGTGCTTTAAAGCTTTGAGTGATACATAAACCTAACTTGACCTTGCTTCAAAGCTTTAGTCAAGAGACACAAACACTCTTGCTTCAAAGCTTTGAGTGATACACAACCTTACAATCAAAACCTATTCCAAGTCACTTATCACAATGATACTTGCTTGGATTACAGTAGTTAAAACTATACAGCCCCAAGTTGATCTTCTGTCTAAGAGTTAATTTCCAATCAGCTTTCCTATTGAATATATATGCAGCTGTTTCTTCAGTTAGGGCTTCCACGAAAAGCTAGGGTTAATTAGGGTTAACCTCAAGAATTGGTCACAAGACTTTATCAACCAGATTAGGGTTGAGCTAGGTTAATCTAAAGTCCACGTGAGATTCTGTTCTGGAAGGTATGAACCAAATTCCTGAAAAATCTCAGAATTAACCAAACTGCATAACTGTTAGATCAGTACAGGATGTCTTAACATTTGTTATGACAACAGAAATCCTGTTTACTGATTTTGGTAGAAAGTAATAAATGTGATCATTGCAAAGTGCTTAGATACACACTCATAAATAACAGCTTCTGTATGCCATTCTTTTTCTGCATAAAGTACCTAATAACCCAGAATGTTATGACATCAGTCATGACATTCACACACCTGGTTTTACCAAAAATGCATGCCAATAACTAAACACTTACAGATATTATCCAAAATTTAGCTCGGGTACAAGAAGAGTTGAGGATTCATATCAGTAAGCTTCATCTGGACAGATACGATCGTTTGGGGTGCTAAAATTTGGGGCCTAATCAACGATCAATCTCTCTTGGCAGACGGGGAATTGGGTGACATGTTCATGTGGGAACATGTTGAAAATAAACTTAGGAGCGGTGAAATTCAGGGGAATGCATCTTCAAATACTAAAAAGAGATCATACTACGGAAAGAAGGAGTCCAGTACCGTGTACGACTAGAAGGATCGTAATAAGAGTGACCTCAACCAATATGTGGGGGCAGTGCGGATCTCTAATCCAGCACTGGTGCAACAACAACGACAAGGAAATCAGCATAAGCAGGACGCACCCAAAAGGCAATTCATCAAACTCAACATATCCTTGGATCAAGTATTTTAACACATGTTAAAGATGGAGTTGATAACATTGAAGGATCCTCCTCAGAATCCCAACACCGCCTTTCCTTGGTACAACCCTAATGTGAGATGCACTTATCATCCAATGCACACCATCTGAAGTGACAAGTTCAGATAGAGAGGATTTTTGTTCATTAGAATTTTCAAATTGTAATTTCTTTTGATTGTTCGAACACTTATTTCATGTCAAACTTTGTTATTACATTAATGCATTGCATATGTTTATCTTGAATTAATCCATTCGTCGTCACTATACTGAAACTATGGTTTTACTTCCTTTTTGTGATATTCAACTCTCAATTAAAAGCTATAATACTTTAGAGGAAGGATGACAAAAAAGATACCATAATCTCTACAGTATGCTTTTGAACAGACCTTGTTGATGATGTACAGGCGTTGTTTCAAATCCTAAATAGTGGAGTTATAAGGAAGATAATCCCTAGTCAACCCCTTTGATCCTAATAAGTAGGAGTTTTCTTTTTCACACAAATTGAAACCTTTAATCATAACTAGGGGCAGGGTAGTTTCTCAGTTAATTCAATGGTGCATTCATCGCAAGCTTTCCCCTCATACACGACAAGTAGTGTCAGAGGTATCATTCCAAAACAAAAGATGGTGATCATTCCGCATAATCGTTAAAATAAGTAGTCATTATCTCTCAAAAGAAAAGGCCGCTAAGTCAAAACCTATGAAGGAGACTTAAGAAAAAACGGGTACATCACGTTGACTGTAATCACAAAAGAAACAATTTAGGCAAAAGGTAACGATAATAAAATCAAAAAAGTAGGTTGCTACAAATCCTCAACAAAAAGAAAATATTACAAAAACTGATTGCCTCCTCAAAATAAACTTTTAGTATTTGAACCATCACCGAAATATCAGGGCAAAGATTCCAGACTCAATCAGAATTTAAACGCACAATTAACTGAGTATAGGACTGACGAATATCACGAAGAATGGGTTGGATACAAATAAATTTCGAGCCTTTATCCTTTGATTCTCAAACTATGAACCAGCCACGCTACAACCCTTAAAAGTCCTAGCTGAATCATGGGTTAGTTCGAAAGCATATAGTTACAAAAGGTATCCTGACTCCTGTAAGGTTTGCTATAAATCATGGTTTGATATCACATTTTTAAAGATTTTTTTTACTAAAAATGAATTTTTAAAACTTCAAGACAAATATAAGCTTTGCGTTTTTTTAAATGTCATTGTTTGCATATGACTAATTGTTTGACAGATGAGAAATTCGCACGACGGATATTCAATGAACGGAAATCCTCTCAATGAACAGAATCACCTCAGATGGAAAGACATTTCAAGTAACAGGCCTTTTATAACCAAGGGGCGTGACATGGTGTCTAACTGATTTGGGGCAATCAAGTCAAGATTCAAGGAATCTCTCAAAAGTACCGAATAGCCAGGGGCAGATCTCCATTTGAATCACTTGAGGCATTTAACATGAATTCTAGCAAAGGATCACGTACGATCGGGCAAATATTTTTCTGGAAGTGCTGCAACACTGACTACTATGGACAATGACAATTCTATGCACCCTGTGAAAGTAGACATAGCCAAAAAATACTACGCATGAAAAAAAAAAGACCCTTTAGGTTGACTGGCCTAGGCAAAAATAAGGGCATCCCGGCGAACCAAAAGAGTTCGGGAAAAAATTAGGTATATATAAATAAAATTGTACACCCGGCAAGTTGAAAACCTGAAAAGGCGGCTTGGGAAAAAAAAGGGTATCCTGATGGACTAAAAAGCTGAAAGGACAGTCCAGGAAAAAGTTAGGGATTAAAGCGTACGACTATGTCCCGTCATCTCGTCACTTGTCTATCAGTAGAAGACTTATCGCCCTGATCAGCATTCACCAAGGGCTTTAGAAGTTGAGGTATGTTCAAAGTCTCCACGAACCCCCACAGAGCCAATTCCATGAGATTATCTCCACAAATTAATCTTCACAAAGTCATACATTCCCCGCAATTTCCCCAGAAAATCGCTCTGGCGGATAAAGGAGTATGATCTTCTTCCTGGAAATATCACTAACCTACAGAGTTTCAATCAGTACAGTTCATGGTGTTTCTCTTCCCCAGCTGAGCTTGTTCCTCCAAGATTGTAAAACCCCCTTCAGACTTCTGCTCTCCAACAGAGTTCATTTCCTTAACAAATGTGTTTCCTCAGCAAGAGTACTTCTCCATTAATAGGGTTTATTTCCCCAAACAGTTTATCATCTTCTAGATACAGTGAAGATACAATCAAGACACAGATTAATTCTTGCACTCATTCCAGACTTCTCTTCTAGATACAGTACAAATATAATTAAGACACAGATTCATTCTGGAAATCATTCCAAATTTCTCTTCTAGATACAGTTCAGATATGATCTAGATATGGATGTCATTTTGATACTCATTCAGTACATCTTTCAGATATGGTTCAAATACAGTCCAGATATGGATATTATTCTGATACTCATTTAATACATCTTCAGATACAACCAAGGCATGAATTTATTCTGACACTCCCTAGCTTTAGTGTGCTTCTATCACAAATCACTCGAAAATACCTCTCTCCAGTGAAGTCGTCACTATCCCCAGAGAGTTGCTATAAAACCTAGAAACTGGACCAGATGTCAGTCAACTTTATCCTCCCCAGGCAAGCCGGAAGGTTATCCATCTCTTCTATTCCCAGTCAGGGTATAAACTCCCCATTAGAACAATGAACATCCAATGTTCTTAAACTCTTCACCCCAAGCAAGAATTAACACGATCCAACAGAGTTTCCTCAAGCAAAGAGAGAAAAATCAATGTTCCCCAGCGGAGTTTCCTCGAACAAGAAAGCAGGGATCCCCAGTGGAAACAATTCCTAAAAGATCGAATATACACATACACTTCATCCCCAGCAACAGTCAGGGGTTTATTTTCCCCAGACAAAGATGCTCGAGTTTACGAATGCACCTCAATAACATTTCACATTCATACATCATTTACAAACGACATAGCATATGCATACAAAACGCATATAGCACAATCTCGTTTATTTTGAGAGCATCATTATGAAATACAATACCTACATCATGCCATTGCATAAAACTAACTTTGTCTTTTCAGGTTAGTTCCCGAACAGATAGAAATTATCAACAGTTTATGATCTTCCAAATACGGTTCAGATACGCTCCAGATATATATGTAATTTTGATACTCATTCCAGATTATCTTTCAGATACAGTTCAGATACGCTCCAAATACGGATGTTATTCTGATACTCATTCAGTACATCTTTCAGATACGCTCCAGATACGGATGCCATTTTGATACTCATTCAGTACATCTTTCAGATACAATTCAGATACACTCTAAATACGGATGTCATTCTAATACTCATTCAGTACATCTTTTAGATACAGTTTAGATACGCTCCAAATGCGGATGTCATTCTGATACTCATTCAGTACATCTTTCAGATACGGTTCATATACGATCCAGATACGGATGCCATTCTGATACTCATTCAGTATATCTTTCAGATACAATTCAAATACACTCCAAATACGGATGTCATTCTGATACAGATTCGGTACATCTTTCAGATACAGTTCAGATACACTCCAAATATGGATGTCATTCTGATACTCATTCAGTACATCTTTTAGATACAGTTCAGATACGCTCCAAATATGGATGTCATTCAGATAGTCATTCAGTACATCTTTCAGATACAGTTCAGATACGCTCTAAATACGGATGTCATTCTGTACTTATTTAGTACATCCTTCATATACTGTTCAGATACGCTCCAGATACGGATGCCATTCTGATACTTATTCAGTACATCTTTTAGATATAGTTCAAATACGCTCCAAATACGGATGTCATTCTGATACTCATTCAGTACATCTTTCAGATACAGTTCAGATACGCTCTAAATACAGATGTCATTCTGATACTCATTCAGTACATGTTTCAGATACACTTCAGATATGCTCCAAATGCGGATGTCATTCTGATACTCATTCAGTACATATTTCAGATAGGGTTTAGATACTCTCCAGATATGGATGCCATTTTGATACTCATTCAGTACATCTTTCAGATACAGTTCAGATACGTTCCAAATATGGATGTCATTCTGATACTCATTCAGTAAATCTTTTAGATACAGTTCAAATACACTCCAAATACGGATGTCATTCTGATACTCATTCAGTACATATTTCAGATACAGTTCAGATATGCTCTAAATACGGATGTCATTCTGATACTCATTCAATACATCTTTCAGTTCAGATACGATTAAGATATAGATTCATTCTGATACTCATACTCAATACATCTCTAGATACAATCACGACATACATTCATTTTGACACTCCCCAACACATCTGCTAGATACAATCGGACACAAACTCATTCTAGTATACTTCTCATACAAAGTCAGATACAAAGACCTCTTCTGGATCAGATAAAATCAACCGTAGATTTATTCTGATACTTTTCCAATTTGGAGTCAACATTTACTTTGGATGGCATCTATAATCCCATCTCTGAAGACTCTCAGTCATCTTCTCCAAATGGAATCTATAAGCCCATTCCCGATATCATCAACCAACAGTGTTACGTCATGCATAGGCGAGTACAAATTTCTGGGCACTCTAGTGTTCAATCATCTTCCACCTTCAGATTACGAATGGCAGATAGGCCAATCTAACTCTTCAGGCTTAAGAAGATTGAACAGGGGTAGCTTTTGTACCCCAAAATCTTCCCTATCATTTTATTCAAGACATAATCATAGAGGTCCCTAAATACTCAAGGTTGACTAAGAATTGACCAGACAAATTCTCCTCTTAAGCAATGGACTTCCAACGAGGGTTTCACTTTTCATAAAGAAGTTTGGGTTTAAAAGGCGTCAAGTGATTTCCATGGTTTCTAATATGTCCTCAAGAATGACCATGCCAAGTTTCATGCCTTGCATCACAAGTTTGCTCAGTCAATGGCTCAAATGTTTGAAAATCAACTATATTGGTCAAAAAGTCAACTATGGTCAACATACAGTCAAACTTCAAGATTTTTGGTCAACATCAACACTTTGAAGTGATATACATAATTTTATCAAGGTTTTATCATGATTCCTCAAGGAATGCTCTCAAAGCATCAAGAATTCAAAAGTTAAGATTTGTCAAATTAGGGTTTCCTTAGGAGAAGTCAACTGAACTTTAACTAGGCATAACTTTCACATGCTTTATCAAAGTTTCCCTAACCAAAGCCTATTTTGAAGAAAATTCAATTCCCTACAACTTTTCTTTTGTCCTCAAGTTCAAAAAATGCATCATTGGAAAGATATGAGCCAATACATTATAGGTCTTTTTGAAAGCCAACAAAAAGGTATTTTTTGTCAAGGCAAGTTACATCAGATATATTCTCTAAATGCAAAAAGATTCAAAGTAGAGATTTTAGGGGACATCTTTAGCTTTCTAAAAAGTCCAAGATCATCTCCAAAATATAAAAATTGAGCATGTTATGACCAGTACAAATTGGGCAAATTAGTGAAAATGCAAAAAGTCAACATTGAGCAAAAATGCATTTTTAAGTTCATAGACCTATTTTGTGGGATTCAAATATGTTTATGACTTGCTAAAGGACCCCTAAGTTAAACCTCACCTATATTTTCATTTTTTTCTATATTTTATTCATATCTACTTTGTTTTTATTCAAATAATCACAAAATAAATTGCATAAAATAATAAATAAAAAGTATGGACACATGGGGTGATGATTTAAGTTGATATTGGGCCTTAGAATTCGTGCAAGGCATGAGGAAAAAGACCAGGTTCATTGCATCTCAAGAAGGACAAGTTTTTCACAATTTTGGAAGTTTTTTAATATGTTTGATATAGCTTTGAAAGGGGGTCATTATGTGTGGATTCTTTTCGTGTTTAATCACCATTCCATCCCTCTATAAATAAAAATACAAAAGCATAAGCCAAGGGCACTAAATTTTGCACCAAAGCTCTCCAAAAAAAATTCTCCAAATTCGAAGAAATTGTGAAAATTATATCTCGCATTTCCAGCGGTTTTCAAACTGATCCAAACCTTCCATTGTCCTCCTGAAGGCCATGAGTCTGAATCAATCATTACCCTTTGCAAATCAACCCCAGAAAATTCCCTCACATCGATTCTGGTTGGTAAGTTGGTAGGTTTCATGTTCTCAAGATTTTCACAATTTAAATCCATGTAAACATGATTAATTTATTTTAATAAATCAAATTCAAATTATTATTAACATAAAATTCTTTTTTCTCATAAAAAGACCAAAAACATTTTTTCTTGCTTATATTTTTAATTTTTATTTTGTTCTTTAATTTCTTTTTTATTTATTCCTTTGCTATTTAAATTCTAGAAAACAAATGTATATGTCACACGGGTAATTTTGTAATAGTCGTAGTTTACATTTCCTCGCATTTTTTCTATTATGTAACTGCTTATGGGATGTAATAGCTATAGGCCTTTACTTTCTCACATTTTATTTTCCGTACTTATAGTTAAGCTTGTATATATATATATATATATATATATATATATATATATATATATATATATATATATATATATATATATATATATATATATATATATATATATATATATATATATATATATATATATATATATATATATATATATATATATATATATATATATATATATATATATATATATATATATATATGTGTGTGTGTGTGTGTGTGTGTGTGTGTGTGTGTGTGTAATGTTAGAAAACCTTAACATCAACGATAAATAATAACTGAAACACAAAACACCTCGCACACAAGTACCTCTAAGGTACCTCCCCTTGTTGCCTTCGGAAAACAACAGTCATGTCCCTCAAAAGTGGGGACGCTTTAGCAAAGACCCGCGAATCAAAAGATCATAGTCCCTCGATGACCCTTCGGTGTAACCTTTCAGTAAAATGATTTAGTCCCTTAAATGAAATTGCTAAAATGTCCTTACCAGTTGCCTTCAATGACTGTACAATGACTCGCGCCTGTCCCTCAAAACATCTAACGATAGGACTACCTACTAAATAATGGTAGAGTAGAAATGTCTAAAGGAAAGAGGAAAAGAACATAACCATTCGAGTAGGTAGATAGTTCATAGTTGCTTGCTTACAAAAACAAACAAAATAATCTTTCACACATACACAAACTTTTTCCTAAATATTTTTAAAGACAAAAACACTTTGTATGCATTCTCAATGACATGAGATCCATTACAAAGTTCGCCTCACTAAGGCGTCTTTTAAAAAATATTTCCAAACACACATCACAAATCATTTTTCAAAATTGAGCTAGCAACTAAGAGCCCGTAGATAACTACGGATGGAAAGGGTTCTAACACCTTTCATTTCCATAACCTACCCCCTTACTCAGAAATTGAAAGGCCTTTTTTTGTTCTTTTCACCCTTTCCTTTGTGGATAAAAGAAAAGTGGGTGGCGAATCTTGCTTACCGCAACATTTGTGAGTACGAACTCAAAAACAGTATGATAGTCGGTTCTACCACCATATTACACATACCCTTTATACTCATAGATCTAGTATAACCATCATGCTTTTTCTCCACAAGAGGCTTTGTTAGTGGGTCAGTAACATTGTCAAGTGTAGGTACTCTACATACCTTCACATCTCCTTGATCGATTATCTCTTCAATGAGGTGATAACACCTAACTATTTGTTTGGATTGTTGGTGAGATTTAGGCTCCTTATCTTGTGTGATAGCACCATTGTTATCACAATAGAGATCAATGAGATCCGCAATGCTAGGGACTACGCCAAGTTCACTAATGAACTTCTTGATCCAAACAACTTCCTTTGATGTATTTGAGGAAACAATATACTCGGCCTTGGTTGTAGAATCAGCAATTGTATCTTACTTTTAACTTTTCTAGCTCACAGAACCACCATTTAATCAGAACACATAATCAGACTGAGATTTAAAATCATCCTTATCAGCCTGGAAGCTAGCATCGGTGTATCTAATTATATCAAGCTCTTCTTGACCTCCAAATATCAAAAATGAGTCCTTAGTCCTTCTCAAGTACTTAAGGATATTCTTGACAACCACCCAGTGGGCATCACCGGGATCAGATTGGTACCTACTCGTTGCACTTAAAGCATACGAGACATATGGTCGAGTACGTAACATTGAATACATGATAGATCCTATTGTATATGCATATGGAATCTTATTCATTCGATCTCTTTCCTCCTTAGTTGAAGGGGATTGTGTTTGTTATAGACACAAGCCATGTTGCATTGGTATGAATCCTTTCTTGGAATCATGCATATTAAAGTGTCTCAACACTTTGTCTATATATGTACTCTGACTTAGGCCAAGCAGTTTTTGTAATCTATCTCTATAGATCCTGATTCCTAATATATAGGCTATTTCACCCAGGTCTTTCATAGAAAAGCATTTCCCTAGCCAAGTTTTCACTTGTTGTAAGGTAGGGACATCGTTTCCAATGAGTAATATGTCATCTACATATAATACTAGAGAGACGATCATGCTCCCACTAACCTTCTTGTAGACACAAGGCTCATCTTTATTATCGATGATTCCATATTGTTTTACTGTTTCATCAAAATAAAGATTCCAGCTTCTGGATGCTTGCTTCAATCCATAGATTGATCATTGTAACTTTCATATCTTTTGGGCTTTTTCTGGTATGTCAAATATTTCAGGTTGTGTCATGTACACATCCTCTAGAAGGTTCCATTAAGGAAAGCAGTCTTGACATCCATCTTCCATATTTTATAATCATGATTCACAGCGATAGCAAGTAAAATCCGAATAGATTTAAGCATTACAACTGGTGAAAAGTTTTCATCATAGTCTACCTCATGAATTTGTTTATAGCCTTTTGCAACTAGTCTTGCCTTATAGGTATGTACCTTACCATCCACGTCAGTCTTCTCTTTGAAGACCCACTTTCATCCTATAGGATTAATTCCTACAGCTGGCTCTACCAAGGTCCAAACTTGGTTTGTGTACATGGAATCTATTTCAGATTTCATGGCTTCTAGCCACTTAGACTCAAGACCAGTAATGGCCTCTTGGTAGTTAACAAGCTTATCTTAATCCATGAGCAATACATCACCTTGATCATTTATGATATATCCATATCTCTCTGGTTGGTGATGTATCTTGTTTGACCTATGTTGGTCTTGTTCTACTTGAGCAGGTTGCTCTTCCACAACTACTTGTGTTTCCTGCTCTAATTCCCCCATATGAGTATCAGTGCTTTGGGATTCTTGAATTTCTTCAACCTCTACTTTCCTCCCACTGATTCCTTTGGAAATAAAATCTTTTTCCAAGAAAAATCTAGTTCGAACGACAAACACTTTTCCCTCAAAAAGATTATAGAAGTAATATCCTCTTGTTTCTTTAGGATACCCCACAAATAAGCATTTGTCATATTTGGGCTCAAGCTAAGTTGAGATTTGTCATTTCACATACTCTTTGCAACCACAAATATTCATCTAAGACATATGACGTATTTTACCACTCCATATCTCATATGGTGTCTTCTTGACCCTTTTTTAATAGAACATGATTAAGTGTGTAAGCTATTGTCAATAGGGCATGTCCCCAAAAGGAGTTTGTAAGATCGACGTGACTCATCGTGGATCGGACTATGCCTAACAAGGTTCGATTTCTTCTCACAGATACCCCATTCCATTGGGGTGTTCCTTGGAGGAGTAAGTTGGGATATAATCCCACATTCCTTTAGATTGTCATCAAACCCAAGGCTTAAATATTCGTTTCCTTGATTTGATCGAAGAAATTTAATACTCTTACCTAGTTGGTTTTTTACTTCATTCTTAAATTCCTTGAAGTTTGCAAAGGTTTCGGATTTGTGTTTCATTAAATACACATAACCATATCTACTGAAATCATCAGTAAATATGATGAAGTATTGAAAACCTTCTCTGGATGGTATGTTCAGTGATCCACATACATCAATATGTATGAGGGCCAAAAGATTATTAGCCCTTTCACCTTTTCTTGTGAATGAGTACTTTGTCATCTTTCCAATTAAACAAGACTTGTATGTCTCATATGATTCATAATCAAAAGAGTCCAAAAGTCCATCTTTATGGAGTTTGAAAATGTGCTTCTCATTTATGTGACCTAAGTGACAATGCCAAAAGTAACTTGGATTTAACTCATTAGGTTTAATCCTTTTAGTATTAATGTTATAAATTGGAATTTCAAGATCAAGGACATACATTCCATTGTTCATTTGTGCAGAAGCATAGAATATATCATTCAAATAAATAGAACAACAATTATTCTTTATTATGAATGAAAAACCAAACTTGTCCAAACAAAAAATGGAAATAATATTTCTACTAATTGTAGGTACATAATAACAGTTCTCTAACTGAATTGTTAAACCACTAGGTAAAGTTAATACATAAGTTCCTACGGCTAAAGCAATAACCTTTTCTCCTTTTCCAACTCGTAGATAAACTTCACCTTTTGTCAATTCTCTATTCCTTTTAAGCCCCTGCACATTGGTACAAATGTGAGAACCGCATCCAGTATCTAATACCCATGATGCAAAAGTAGATAAATTAATTTCTATAACAAAAATACCTGAGTCTGAAGTTTATACTCCATTCTTCTTATCTTCCAAGTACTTGGGGCGGTTTCTCTTGCAGGGTCTGGTCTTACCGCAATGGAAGCAAGTGCCCTCTTTTGTTATGCCTCCATTAGGCTTCAAAGCAGGAACAATAGGTTTGGGCTTGACAACTTCCTTACCTTTCCTTTTACCAACTTGCTTGGTGGGTCTTTTGTTTAGCTTCTTTCCATTACTGACCATCAGAATGGACTTCCTTTTGACTTCACATTCTGCTCAGCAGTTCTTAACATACTTAAAAGTTCTGAAAGACTTTTGTCCATGTTATTCATGTTGAAATTCGGGACAAATTGACTGAAGATCTCTAGCAACGATCACAAGATTAAATCAGTCACAAGTTCCTTTCCAAGGGGAAACTATAACCTTTCAAGGTTCTTCACATACCCAATCATCTTAAGTACATGGGGACCTACAGGGGTTCCCACATCTAACTTTCCATTAAAAGGGCCTTTGAAACCTGAAACCTCTTATTTCTTGCCTGCTCTTGATAGAGCCTCTTCGGATTTCCGATCATATTGAACGCTGTCATATTCTCATGTTGATTTTGCAATTTTGAGTTCATGGTAACTAGCATGAGGCAAGAAATTTGATTGGCATCATCGACATGCTTCTTATAAGCATCTTTTTCAGCCTTAGGAGCAGAACTGGGAGGTTCCTCTTCAGAAACAAGTGTCTCTAAGACATACAACCTTTTGTCATGTTTGAGGATAATCCTCAGATTTCGGTTCCAATCCAGACAATTTTTCCCAGACAATTTTTCCTTATCAAGGATTGATCGTAAATTGTTGTTAGATGTGTTTTGAATCATGGTAATCTACATGGAAATAATGAAAAATATAAGTATTGTTGTTGCACTATTTGTTGTGATTGACATTATGTTTGGTAAAAATAACTTAGCTTAGACATGTTGAATGAAGATGTTATATCAACTGGAGTAACATATCAATGCAATGTACTATGCTGGTTCTTTCAACATCGTGATTTTGTACAGCTGGACTATTGGATTTTTTAGTTTGTTACAGGTGCAGAATATTTTGTAATATATTATTTATCCTATGTGGCGCAAGGCTTGAAGATTTAAAAAGATTCAAGCTGATTTTAAGGAGAATTGTTAGTTTCTAATTATGGATATATTTGAGGAAACTAATTATTGATGTCCTATCTTTGAGGAGATAATTCTACAGTGCCTCAGTTCATTAAAGATTATACATGAAAGGCTTCAACCCTAGTGAAAATCTTGAACTTACATTGTAGTTAGTTAGGGTTTATATGTTTTATTGTGAGCCTCTCGGTTATCATATTGATGAACGAGTAGGACTTTGTTTTTGAGTTGTAAGTTCTGTCAGTCATTCCAAAGCTTTTAAGCAATGAATGATTGTGTGTCTTTGAAGTGTGACTTCTGTATTGTTTTTCTAAGTGTTTAGAATTGGTCAATCACTGTGTTGTGATTGAAAAGGATTTGAGAAGGGTCTCATACCTAGGTGAGTCTTAGGTAGAAGTTAAGTAAGGGTTGTGATTAAGTGAGAAGTTATAAACGGGAGAGTTTAGTTTCGAATTGATACTATTTTAGTTAACTTGATCCCTGACTTGGTAGCCCCCAGAGTAGGTGTTTGTGTATACCGAACTGGGTAAACAATCCTGTGTGTTCTTTACTTTTATGCACTTTGTTTATCATATATATTGTTATTGTGTGTTTGTTCAGAGAAAGGTGTCTTGACATCTTTTAGGATATCTGATATTTGAATACCATAATTTCAAGTATCATTAAAACAACATATTCAATTAGGCTTTTAATTAAATATGCCCTCACTATTTTACTCAAATCAAATGACCCTCACCATTTAATTCAGAAAATCTCGTTGTAAGATTTTCTAGTGGGCCAAGATCCATATTTCACTTTGTTTTAAGTCAGTGTTAGGATGATTACACAAAACTCGGTTATTTAGGTAGGAACTCCTTCCAATTGTATCTAATACAATTACCAAATATTTTAGTGGAGTGAATAACTCCTTATTCTAATCCATCATATGGATCATTCCCAACTCCTGCTTCTAAATGTATAATATTATTATAATTTGTTTAGTTAAGTTTGACCCAGTGTTTTACCAATTGGATATTAAATTTATCCCATCGCACCTTACTAATATAGAACATGCACCTCACGTTAGGTGAAACCTACATTCTTCGATACTAGTCTTGAAGATTGTTACAACCCTAATCTGCATAACTCTCTAACAGCACAACCTTTGTGCAGTCATGAACCCTAATGCAAATAATTTCATACCGTCAAACATAACACATTGATGATTCACTATGATCGATCAACATGCCATTGCTTCACCATTCTAACATCAGATTCCGAAGAGAATGAACGATGATCTTTCAAAAGAATAACAATCATTATGTGACTGGATGGAAGAAATCCAAACAGTATATCCAATATACCATTTTTTCAACTAAATTATTTATATCATATATAAAGTTAATCGATCATATTAGTGTAACTTATGGATGACCGATGTATCGTTGCTTCACCATACTAGTGTCGGATTCCGAAGCATAGTCAACATCGCTTCATCCAAATCATACACAGCGTGATGCCAAAATTTAATTTAATTTATTATTATTCAATTTATTCTATGTTTTAATTAGATTAATAGAGAACGTATAGAAAATAAACAACTATCAAATTCAAGGTTTTGTGGCTCTGATACCACTGAAGGAAAATTTCAATTCAAAACAGCGAAAATTAAAATTCTCCTTTAGTGATCCTTACGAATGGGCATGATTAGTGATAGAAACTATTACATATTGTGGCGATTCAGACCTTTGATGTTGTGATCACGAGCGTTGGTGAAGAACAATGCCTCTACTCAGTCCACATGAACAGATTGCTTCCAGTCATAGTACTAGCTTCTTACGAACAAAAACTTTGAGTGAGAGAGTGAGAGAAAATATGACTAGGGTTTCAAGATCGAATTTTCATCAATTGAAAATGCTTCAGCACAAGGGTTCTATTTATAGAACCACTTGTGTGGGATGCAAGCTAAAATCCCAATTAAGGTTGCAAGCTAAAAGCCCAATTAAGCCTACGGGCATCATACCTTATGATGTACCGTATATCACTTAAGTGTGTTGTACCTTACCATATTCCGTATTCCACTTAAGTGTATCATACCTTACAGTGTTTTGCAATTCTCTTAAGTGCATCGTACCTTACGGTGTTCCTTATTTACTCTATCTTTCATCAACATGTCCTTGTGTGTGTGACCCTATAGGTTTTCGCGATGTTGGCAATTATATTAAATCACACATTTAACATAATAAACAGTGAGTGGTATCTAGAAACACATCAAAGCTACCCAAGTCACAAAAATGTCATGTGATCTGACAAAACCTTTTTGTGATAATATATGTGTGTATAATTACCCTTTTTCCCTTATGTTTATATTGAACATAAGGCATAGACTGTGTCATCCTTCTCCAGTTCAATATTGGGCCCTTATACATTTATCATGTTACGCTGGATGGGAAAATTCTATCTAGGTCACTCGTGTCTCTTAGCATGCTTTGTATCGCTACTTCACCATACTGGTGTAGTATTCTCATAGCAGGTCAATCCAGTATAAATATTACTCCTAATATTTATACCTATGTCAAGACTTGATAACTCCTTATCCATTATCCATCATATGTGATCATCAGTCTATCTATATAATAATCTCAATGCTTTAATGTTATCCCACTTTGCAATAAATCTCGACTATGGTTACCTTAAGAATAATGTCCTTATGTTTAATGGAATCTCATGATTAAGTCACACTTAACATTTCATTAAACAGATGGACTATTCTAGGGACTTTATTATTTTGGAAAAGCAAACATAATAAAGAAATTCCTTTTATTGATAAATAACTCGATACAAGTAATAAAAGTATTAGCCTTTAAGGCTTACACTAACAATAGCCATAGAGAGGACGATTGGTGAACTGGCTAAACAAATCCTTGTGTCGCTTTGTGTATGTGTGTATGTATCTCATTTGCATTTTATTAGCAATTTGTTGAACTCTTTGATTGTGTAATTGATTCTTATAGAAAAATCATTTGATTGTTAAATTGATTTGTTGATTACCTTACAATTTATTAGATTTTAAGAGGTGTTTGATACCAACAAAGTTCAAAGGAAAATCTTAAAAATTAAGTTCACACCAAGTGTTTGATAAATTGTTTCACTTAGTTTTATCAATTGTTTCATTGGATATTGGTTGGTCTTGTAATTCTAAAACAATTACTTGAGAGTTTATTGTATTAACATATTATTATCATCATTTAATTTAGTTTGATATTACGCATATCCAAGCCTCCAATAATCGGTTTGGTTTGGATGACTTATGATCTAGGATACGACTTTCGCTTGCCATAGTTTTTGCTTCTTTTTTTTAAAACAATTTTTTAAGTAAAAAATTTTGGGTATCTATTCACCCGGGTAAGTTGTCGTTGTCTAACAGGTGGCATCAAGATCCCAGTTGATTATGTGTGCTTTAAAAACACTTATTAGAAAATGGCTATCAAACCTAAAAGGGCATACAATAGAGAACCCATATTCACCAGTGAAAACTATGGTTATTGGAAAGCTTTCATGCGTATTCATATTGATTCATATGATAAGGGTGTGTGGGATGTTATTGTCAACGGTCTAACGGAAATTACTGTAACCGTAGACGGTGTCACCATACCTAAACCGGAAGCACAATGGAATGATGATGATAAGAAAAAGGGGGGTTACTATTGAAAAGCACGAAACATTCTCATATCATTTCTTGGTGTTGATAAACTTTATTGTGTTTTTCATTGTAAAAATGCTAAATCTATGTGGGACGCATTGCAAGTAGACCATGAAAGAACCAATGAATTGAAACAAGTTATAACTAATACACTAAATCAAGAGTTTGAACTTTTTAGTATGAATAATGGTGAAACCATTGTCTAAATGCTAAAGAGGTTAACTCATCTCATTAATCGTTTGAATGCACTTGGAAAACCGGTTTCCAATGAATGTGCTACTAAAAAAATTTTAAGGTGTCTTAATAGGGAATAACAACCAAAGGTCACCACGATAAAGGAAGCCAACAATCTTACCCCACTTGTCCTCACTATATTATTTGGTAAGCTTGAAGAACAGGAGCAAGAACTCACTTGCTTAGAGAATCATGAAAAAAAGCATGAGAAGAAGCTAAAGAAAGATAAAGGCAAGGATAAAGAGGTAGAAAAGAAGTATATTTCTATGAAGGCTTATAAATCAATATCTTTGACAAATGAACAAAGTGAGAGTGATGATAGTGACAATGAAAATTTGCAAGAAGGTACAATAGGTACATTAGAAAGAATGAAGTAAAGCACTCTTACAAAAACTTCATCAATTTTTAAAGACAACTCTCATTCTCAAAGGAAGATGACAAAAACAAAGGAAATTCAAGAGGTACATGTTACAATAGTGTAAAATCGGGTCATTATAGATTGGAATGGTCATCTCTTGACAAAGACATGGAAAAGGGCAAACACATGAAGTCTAGAAAATCTAGAAGAGCTTATGTAGCTGAAATAACCGGCTGAAAATCATCAAACAATGAAGTCACCATCGAACGTCTTTTATCCCACATGAAGGGAAAGGTAAACATCGAGAAAACCTAAGAAGGGGGAAGTCACGGTCTTGCGACCGAGAGATCGGGTAAGGGAGTCTGTTACACGAGAGGAATGTATTAGCACCCAACACGCCGGTAGTACTCTATGGTATCCACTCGTGTTGTATATCTAAGGGTGTGTTTAATCTATGCTTAATGTTCACTACTGCTAAAGGGAGAATGCATGCAAAAGAAAGGAGAAAAGAATATAGGCAAAATAGAATTGTACTCGCTTGGGCCCTACCCCAATGCCTACGTATCCTTTTTGAGGAATCAGAGCTACCATAGTTCGGCTCACATGTTTTTGTTTGTTTGTGTTTTTTAAGGATGATGTTAATTCTGCCTTCTGCCGCAGCTCGACCTTTGGAGACTTATGTGTTGGCTCAAAAGTAAATTAATCATGTCCTTACCTGAAAAGGGTTTTTAGAGAAAAGGTGCTTGGACGCACAAAAAGGTTTGAATTGGTTTGCGCTTTTGTTACCTTGAAAAAGGGTTTAAGTATGATTAGCATGTTTTTTATTTGCTAAGAAAAAAAGTTTTAGTTTTAGATGCAAGGATGCAAAAAGGAAAAGAAAGAGTATAAGGGAGACTAGCCTATTTCTAAACCTAATGTTATCATACAATGGTAGTCCTAAGGTTTGGATTAACAAAAGGGAAACGTCTACCTAATGTTAGCATGCATGGTTTACAACCTAAGCCCTAACTTGTATCCGAAGGGAGCGAGCACGTCCTAAGGGAACATGGTATGTACAAGGATAAAGCAAACAAGCTAATAAGCTCAAGATAGCACATATAGAGAGATCCTATCTAAGTTAGCATGCTAAAGAAAGTTTAATAAAACTATCCTATAAGGAACATGCAATGAGAGTGAAGTCGTGATCTTAGTTTCTAAATTGAGTGACTCATCGATCAACCAAAAATAAAAGAAATCGATAAAATCCTATAAGGAGCATGCATTGAGAGCGAAGTCGTGATCTCAATTTCTGAGTTGAGTGACTCATCGATCAACAAGAAATAAAGGAAAGCAATAAATTCCTATAGGGAGAATGCACTGAGAGCGAAGTCGTGATCTCAATTCCTAAATTGAGTGACTCATTCATCAACAACCAAAGAACAAACACAAGCACAACACATATAGCAAATGAAGTGCGGAATGCCTGCTATAGGTCTTTAAACAGCGACTTCGAGCGCACGCTCTTCATTTCTACTTCTCATGGTATCTAGAAAGCTATAATATCCTACTTCTCATGATATCTATAAAAACGGTAAATAAATATAGTAAAGTGAGAAGAAGTATAAAGGTAGCATCGGCGAATACCAAAGCAAGCAAATCGTCAAGAGCGGACGAAAGCAATGGAGAAGCAGGGAGTACGTGTCGAGCAAGCTTCACCAACAAACAAACAAAGTCATAAATAATATCCAACTAAGATAAAGGCAAACGTGTGTTACGAATGCAACGCGTAATCAGAGGTTCCTGCACAAAGCGTCATATAATATCACATCCACCAGGACAACACATAATACGATATGAATTTCTCATGACGATGAGAAATAAGGCGTGTCACATCAGAAGCGAGCATAAACTGTATGCTTCGATCACCTAACTACCAGTTATGTTGCATGATCGAAAGCATAAAATATACCTTGCACAATGAACAAACGCGTCAAAATATTACATGGCAAAGCAGCATGAAAATATGGATGAAAACAAGAAAGAAAAAAGTATTTTTATTATTAGTTTTTAGAAACTAAAAGGAAAAGAAGTATTTTTATTAGTTTTTTATGTAAAGAAAATTCTATAAAAAATGAAGAATTAATTCCTAAAAATTTCTATTATACTCTACTATTTTTTATTGCTTTTATATTATTTTTATCATGTATTGTATTGACAAAAATTAACACAAGAATACTAAATCTAACAAAGAATTAATGAATTCAGGAGGGTGTTGGTCTGAGTCCAGGGGGTGTGGTAGAAACCGGGGCGTTAGGCTCAGTCAGAATGAAGCCCAACCAGAAATGATCCAATAACAGTTGTTTATTCTAGGCAAAAGGCTACCAAAAAATTACCAACGGGCCTAAGCACAATGTAGGATCCGGCCCCGGTCCCCAAGCATCACCAATCCCATTTCTTAACAATTTTCAATTATCCACAACCCATTAAATTCCTTTTTTATTGAATAAAACTAAAAGAACAAATAAAAAAGAATGGAAGAAACATGATGAGAACGCAGCGTTTTGGGAGTCTAGGGTTCAAATACATCGTGACTCTTCAGCTTCATCCAAACCCAACTCCTTCTTTCATTTTTGTCGCCGCTAACCTATTGCTCGGCCTCCACCTACACACACTGGAGACTCCATTTTTGGTCACCAACCTCACCGTTTTCATATCCATGTTCCATATGTGGTACCAAATTCCACCAATTTTCACTAAACTGACCTAAATCTAACTGAAACGTTTAAACCCTAGGCTTAGTGCAAGTGACATTAAACGCTATATGTGAAGCTTCAGGACTCGATTTGTTGTGGTTATACTTCTCAATGCTCCTATCTACGCAACAACATGAAGATCAAAGGAAAGGATGAAGAAACGAGGGAGTTCAGTACTTACCTATCGAGATCTTGAAGGCGAAAGAGGGAAAATCATAGGTGAGGTTCTAGGCACGAAATTTATTTTTCCTCTTCTTGTTCTCGTGTTATTTCATCTTCCACACAATTCTTTGATTTTGTGATTTCTGAATATCGAGAAGTTGTCGTTGATGTGTGAACAGAGAGAGCACAGAGATGCAGTATTGTTGAAGTTGAGAAATAAACTCAACGTATGGTGGAGAGTGCAGAGAAAACCAGATAGAGGAAGGTGATGATTATGGAGATGATGATGAAGAAGGAGAGAGATAATGATGTAGAGAGAGATCCTGAGAGGTGGAGGAAGAAGGTGAATCCTGAACTCTTCTTGTATTTTCTGTTATCAAATCCCCCCTTTCTTCAATGAATGAATTTTGTTATATAAGAATTGTGAATAATTTTTCTTCCCTTCTGAATTCTGTTAAGAAAACTCATTAGAAGTAGTTAGAGGTTGTTAGGAGATTTGTAATTCTGTTATGGTGTCGGTTAGAATGAACTGGCGGATTCAGTTAGAGTGTTATTGATTCTGTTGCGGTTAGTTATGGTCTGAGAGTTAACTAGAGTTTGGTTATTTTGTCTTGCGGTTTTAGAGAGGGAGAGAGGGTGTTATTCTGTTTTGACAGTTAGAAGATGGTTTAGAAAATGGTTAGGGGGTTGTTAATGATTGGAAACAGTTGCAGGTGGTTATAAGTTAGTTTTCTGTTAACAGTAAGTTGTTAGGGATTATGACTGTTATGCGGTTAGAGAGTTGGTTACTGATTCGGGAAATTTTTAATAGCTAGAAACTCTTATAGTTGGCATGTTTGGAAATTTGGTTATGCGGGGTAGTTAGGTTAGACCGTTATTAGTTTCCTGTTGGGAAATAGTTAGGAAAAGCTATGGATTTTTGTTAGGAGCTACCTTGCTGCTATAAATTTCTGGTATGGTTTATTTGAATGAAAGTTTTATGTTATGTGCAGCGGGATCGGTTTATCGGTTGTTGTGAATTGGACCTAGCTCAACATCCCATGGTGAAAAGTTGCAAGGCAATGGTTTTGAAGTATGAGGCCCGAGACAAGAAATTAGAGATGGACAAAAATTATGGAGGATCATTGTTAAGGCAAGAAGCTTTAATTATGGACAAGAGGGTAATGAGTTATGAAGGTCATTGAAGATGAAGAATTTGGATTATGTTTAGTTTAGGATTAGGTTTCTATTGATGTGATTTTGCAGCCTTGATGTAAATGGCTTTTGAATTGTTATTGAATGCCTCATTTGTATTTCCGATCTTCTTTGTTGAACATTTCTGAACGTTGACTTGTAATGACTTCCATGTCCATGGTGCTTTGAACAGACTTATATACAATTTGAATAAAGATTGAAATTGTAATGGATCTCATGAATATAATATGCAATGGTCCTTCTCTATTTAAACAATGTTTGGAATTCGTCTTCCCCCCATATGCTTTACTTTAATTTCCCAACTTTCCTTTAATTCTTACGACGCTTGAAAAAGTACCAACAAATAGGATAAAAAACAAGTGCTTAACATGGACTCTTGAATAAGATATCCAATAATTTTCAAATTAGAAGTGATTCCATTAAGTTCATACAAAGTCCCATGTCCAAATCTGCACTCTTCTAATGAAACTTCAAACAACTTTAATCCATGACATTAGGTAGTACTTCAAATGATTCTAAATAACAAATCCATAAGAACCAAACCAAATCAATCTCTCCCTATTGCTAAAACCCTTAGTTTCCATCTTATATCCACCTCTTTTAATCGAGGAAACAAATAATAACGGTGCCTTGATCATATTACGCATCCACAACATCACCTTTGTACCATGATTTAAATATTGCAATTCACTTTGCAAAGGCACCTCATTTTGATGACTAACGATCTCCAAGAAAATTTCTTGGGGAAAACCTTGTAGATAGGAGAAATTAGAAGCATATGAATAATTATGGTGATCACAAAACCCTAAGCTTCCTTGAGATTAATTTGAGATGCTAAGAAGGCCCAAGCCCTAGCTTGCAAAGTCTTTATTTAAGGTATTGATAAAAACCTTGCACTAACAAGTCACAATTGATGATGAAACCAGTTGATTCCTTAAATGAATATGAGAACCTTAAAGTCGTACAACAACCCCAATTCCTCAACATATTTGATCACGTGCCATGTTTTATTGATTAATGAATGATGTTGTTAGATGACCTAATGGGAGTTATATACCTGATAAAAAATGTGAGATGCATAAGCCAGATAAAAGCAAAAGGGGTAGGACAAATTTGGGGTATTACAGCTGCCCTTATTTAATCGTCTTAAACCAGAAAGTACGATTGGTGTGTGCCTTTCAGAAGTTCAAGGTTAAAGATGATTAAATATCAATGCCAAAAATTTGTTCTGAATGATGGTGGTAACAAGTATTATTTTTTTTGCAACATCCGCTGGAGAATTAAAAGAGGTGGGAGTAAACCAGAGGTATACGTTGATCAGGACACGACGACATCAGAGTATATCGATCAGGACACGATGAATGTTTGAATCGATACAGACGAGTATCAAAAGAAGATACGGACGAGTATCAAGAAAAGGTTAAACACGGACGAGTGTTAGAATCAATACAGACGAGTATCAAAGGAAGATACAGATGAGTAACAAGAAAGGTTAAACATGGACGAGTGTTTGAATTAATACGGACGAGTATTAAAAGAAGATACAGACGAGTATCAAAAGTTTGCACAAACGAGTGTTTGAATCAATACAGACGAGTATTGAAAGAAGATACAGTCGAGTATCAAAAGGTTAAACACAGACGAGTGTTTGAATCAATACAGACGAGTATTGAAGGAAGATACAGACGAGTATCAAAAGGTTAAACACAGACGAGTGTTTAAATCAATGCGGACGAGTATTGAAGGAAGATACAGACATCAAAAGGTTAAACATGGACGAGTGTTTGAATCAATACAGACGAGTATTGAAGGAAGATACAGACGAGTATCAAAAGGTTAAACATAGACGAGTGTTTGAATCAATACGGACGAGTATCGAAAGAAGATACATATGAGTATCAAAAGGTTAAACACAGACGAGTGTTTGAATAAATATGGACGAGTATTGAAGGAAGATACAGACGAGTATCAAAAGGTTAAACACGGACGAGTGTTTGAATCAATAGAGACGAGTATCGAAGGAAGATATAGACGAGTATCAAAAGGTTAAACACGGACGGGTGTTTGAATCAATACAGACGAGTATTGAAGGAAGATACATACGAGTATCAAAAGGTTAAACACAGACGAGTGTTTGAATCAATACGGACGAGTATTGAAGGAAGATATAGACGAGTATCAAAAGGTTAAACGCGGACGAGTGTTTGAATCAATACGGACGAGTATTGAAGGAAGATACAGATGAGTATCAAAAGGTTTAAACACGGACGAGTGTTTGAATTAATACAGATGAGTATTGAAAGAAGATACAGATGAGTATCAAAAGTTTTAAACACGGACGAGTGTTTGAATCAATATGAACGAGTATTGAAAGAAGATACAGACGAGTATCAAAAGGTTTAAACACGGACGAGTGTCTGAATCAATACGGACGAGTATTGAAAGAAGATACAGACGAGTATCAAAAGGTTTAAACACGGATGAGTGTTTGAATCAATATAGACGAATATTGAAAGAAGATACATACGAGTATCAAAAGGTTTAAACATGAACGAGTGTTTGAATCAATACGGACGTGTATTGAAATAAGATACAAACGAGTATCAAAAGGTTTAAACACAGACGAGTGTTTGAATCAATACATACGAGTATTGAAAGAAGATACAGACGAGTATCAAAAGGTTTAAACATGGACGAGTGTTTGAATCAATACATATGAGTATTTAAAGAAGATACATAGGAGTATCAAAAGGTTTAAACACGGACGAGTGTTTGAATCAATACATATGAGTATTGAAAGAAGATACAGACGAGTATCAAAGGGTTTAAACACAGATGAGTTTTTGAATCAATACCGACGAGTATTGAAAGAAGATACAAATGAGTATCAAAAGGTTTAGACACGGACGAGTGTTTGAATCAATACAGATGAGTATTTAAAGAAGATACAGACGAGTATTAAAAGGTTTAAACATGGACGAGTGTTTGAATCAACACAAACGAGTATTAAAAGAAGATACAGACGAGTATCAAAAGGTTTAAACACAGACGAGTGTTTGAATCAATACCGATGAGTATTGAAAGAAGATACAGACGAGTATCAAAAGTTTAAACACAAACAAGTCTTGGTAGATTAAATTGTTTGTCATAATGGAATTGGCTACCAGACGAGAATCAGGTTTATAATGACAAAGTGTATTGACTTTGATGGGAATTGTGAAGGTGAAGGTCACCAGCTGGGGATTTTGGAAGCGATACCCTCTTGTGGGGATGTATTCTTTTCCTTGAATGATTCAGGTGTTTCGTGTAAGGTACCTGATTTGGCTTATGCTTGTATGTATGTTTGAATTTCTTTTTCCGTAAAGATCCATTCTGATGGATCGACTACGCGCTCTTGAGGATGCAATGTTATGCAATGATAACTATATGAAAATGCAAAGGAATAGACTTCATGGGGATAAGCGAAAGCTTGCTTGTAGGAAACTGTTGCTCATCACTGGGGATGCCAATACATATATACGCTGGAAACCTACGGTACTAAAGATCATTGGGGATACCAATCTGCATTGGAGAGCTCATGATACTGGAGATTATTGAAGACTCCACTAGAGATTGAATTGTTGATGCAACGAGTTTTCGAGTATGCCACTGAATTCTGAATTGTGTTGTTGGGGAAGAGATAATCTGGCACGACTTCCCTACATCTTGAATAGTTGAGAGGATGGTAGAACTGAATATGCTAAAGAATGGATACCGAACACCATGTGGATCTCTTCGAATACATGCCCCAAGTTTACGCCACACTGGGGAATTATCGAATTAAATCACTTGGGGATGAAAGATGGGCATGGATGCCTGCGAATGCCCCGGTTTAGCTTGGTGGATGCCCATGTTTACTCCACTGGGGATGCACTTGATTAACTCCACTGGGGATGCACTTGCGCGTGCCAAGTCAAACGACAACTTTGAACTTTCTAAATTCACTTGGGGAATCAGGTTTGAAATTTTCTGTAGAAGATGAAGGCGGCTTCTCACGCTGGGTAGGTCAGGGTTACCGTTACGATGCTTTTATCTCGATTGTAGTCTCGTACAACATGATTGGCTTGAGCAGCTTTGCGAATATGAACGGGGAATTCCTTTGCCTGGGGGATTTCCGAAAGAATCTGCGCTGAATAGAAGACCAGAATGTTCGTGGCACAATATGATATGAGATAGCCTGCCCCAAACTCTTGAGTCACGAAATAAACTGCTCTTGATTACAGCTTTATTAGATAGATTTGTCGAATCTCGACTTAACTGCCCTAGGTTTAATGAATTCAGAATAGATTTATCGATGTGATAGCCTCTGATCGACGACAACTTAAAGATATTTATCAACGTGATAGATTCAGATTGGTCGAGCTTGAAGAGATTTATCAACGTGATAGCCTCTAATTGATGACTTTGAGGGAATTCCCCAGACTCGACTGAGCTCGGAGAGATCGATTCTCGACTTGATTGCCCCATATTGGCGGAATCTGCTAACTTCATCCATATAGGGTACTCAGACTTTGAAGCACCAAGATGTTTTCTCTTGAAAGAATCATTGGTTGACTTTCCCCTGGATAAGTCATATCTCTTGTGATAGCTGACTCTTGCTTCAACAGAGTATTCAAGACTCTCTTCTATGAAAAGACTGAGCTCTTTACCAATTGTTCATTGTGTAAACTTACTTGATGTCAATCAGTTGTTTTGTATGCAAAAGAATGTTTATTATAAGAAGGAAGTCTTGAAGTTTGAAAAACTTTGAATGAAATGATGTCACAACTCTGTCATGAACGAGTCAATTTGCTAGAGAGCAAAATTTGCAAATTCTTTTTTATGAATGATAATGCAAGCATATGATGCCAACACAGATATTTAAACATACCTCTTAGGAGTCAGTTAAACGCTATCTCGTTGTAGCACGCTTTTATATTGACCCATGCTTCAGTTAGGACTTTTATGGGTTGTAACTTGGCCTGGTTCACGGTTTTTAGAAAAAAGGATTTGAGGCTCAAAATTATTTGGTGCCCGCTCATTCTCCATGATGTTCTCCATTCCTATGTTCAGTTGACCTGACACAAGCATTCATCTCTCAAGAAGAGTTTGCGATGGTTGAGAAACCACTGAGTCCTCTTGGACACGACAGTTATTTCACCATTTGCTTTTGGTGTCTGATCACACGACCTTGTTCTTTCGATAGGAATTTTCATTGGTAATCCATTTCTTGCTTTCCCTAGCTTTTGCCTGGACAAATTCTTTTGAATTTCCATTTGGAAGTCCAACGCGATGCCTCAACTTTTTCCTAAGCAACTTGTTTTCAAGTTGGACTTAGCAGGGCTTTTTGTTTCTTTCTTATTAATTTCCCTTTTGAACAAGTCGTTGATCTTTGCGTCATCTTCGATTTGTTGGAAGTAACAGTGATTGTCTGAGTCTTTGGTAATGAGGGATAGCCATTGTTGTATCATCATCTGTTGACCTCCTGATGTGCAAGAGATACCCATTGGGATATCGTTAGTTGACGCACGTTGCTGATAGTTGATGGTTAACCATTGTGGTTTTTACTTTCCTCCGCCTTTGGATGGATAACCATTGTTGTATCCTTGGATGCACACTCTTGATGAGTTATGAACGCTTGATCAGATTAATTGAACATTACCCACCCCAGGGTTAAAATAAGGGTTTTTTCTGAACAGAAAAGGAACTCCTACTTCGAAGGCTCGGAGGGGTTAACAAGGGTCTATCTCCCTTATATCTCTGGTGTTTAGGAATTGAAATAAGGCATGTACATTGTCAACAGGGTCTTACTCAAAAGCGTACCAACAAGAGATTTTTGTGTTTTTAGATTATCGTCATCCTCCCTCCAATCTTTACTTAAGCATAAGAATTGGAAACTTGGCATCAATATGCAAGTAAAACATTTAAAGAGTGATAATGAATGGATGAATAAAAATGAAAAGAACACTTCAAGACAAGCATACTTATTGCATTAAGATTTTCATTCAAAAATAGATAAGTTTCTACATGCAAGTAATGTTTAAACAAACAAGCAAGAATGCAAATGAAAATGCAATAAAGAAACCAATGATTGCCATCGTTGAGGAGACTTGACTTCGTATGGGCTTCTTCATTCTGACGACTTTCTGCAATCTTGATTCTTGAATGGGCGAGAGAGTTCCCCTTCTGATCTGATGTAAACACAACAATCTCTGGATTGCTTCCATCTCAGACCTTGTCTCTGGATGATATACCATCTTCAATCAAATGGCCAGGTGCCTTAATAAGAGGAGATGTTTGTGCGAGGAGGACCCTAAATATAGAGCTTCTAATTCAACTTCCACCAGGAGAGGAAATAATTAGATGTAATGCAGTGGTCTTGTACCAGTATGCTCATCAGGCTTCTTCTGTTTTTTCTTAAAAGCTTTTCCATGAATTCACTAAGGGAATCTGGTTGGTTGTTGCTGAACAAATTAGGGAATACAAAGCTGTGGAGAGTGCCCCTGATTGAATAGTCGGATGCCCCGACGTGGTATCCATATCTGACATTGGTGTCATGACATGGAAGGGAATTTATAGACGCTGCCGAAGTACGGGGTCTAACCCGCTGAAGTTCAAATAAGAATGGAACACTAATATGAGATCAATTCTTCTTCAGGCGTATTCGAATCTCGCTGGTATAAAATTTTCTTGAATTCATATAGTAAATAGGAACCACCTGTTGATAAAATGTCCCAAGAACTCAAGATTGTGTAGCACTCCATGGTTGAAAGTAATTCCCAAAAGATGAGGAGAAGAGAGAACTTGTACCGCGACAGTAGGTGCAAGATTGTTGACATCGTCATCAGAGCTTCCATGACCTGGCTTATCTGAGTCTTCAATTGATTATCTTCCTGCTCGAAGAAATTTCTGACCACGGGCCAAAGCTTGCACGTATACCACACGGAGTTATTCCATAACTGATCCCTGAGCATGTGAAGCAAGAAATCAAGTTTGAACCTCTGAGGAGAACACCGGGTCTGAATAAGAATCCCCAATCTTCAAATACCTGTCATGAATGCATGAGTATGCATGGGGTGCATGAATGGATGCCATGTCATGTTCCGTCATTTCCAAGGAATTTAAGTGCTTTGATTTTGATTTTACACAAGTAAGGGATGGAAAAGTTCGGCACAAGACTTACAAATATGATTCCTTAGAAATAAAAGAACATGTATGTTACGCATGTGGTTAACCATGTTATGTATGCAAAGTCATGGGATTAAAGTTCCATTATTTCTGAATATGGTTGCTGCACCGTTTCTGAACCATATGAATATTATCAGATCGAAGGTCTGACATAGCTTTTGCATATATAAGAACTAAGTACTATGTAGATCTTCCATTGTATGGGATTAATGCTTCTGGAACCGGATATTGTTGAGCATTTTCTGAACATGTTAGGCATACTAAGATCGGGGGGCCCAAATGAACCTCCAAATATACAAATCAGGAACTCAGAAAATAAATTTGAGAACCATACGGTCACCAATAGAATTTAGCATCTGAATAAGTCACCGGCAGAAATCCAGAACAAAACCATTAGAACCAATAGTCACTGTCTGATCATAGTCACCAACTGAACATGAGTAACCATCTGAACATAGTCACCATTTGTACCTATGATAATGATTCCCTCCCCACTCACGGGTGAAGACCAGATCAGGGTAAGGCTAAAGGTCTAATCAGAGTCAAAGAGTTCGTCTGTTAGTATCATCATACGATAACACCCCTCTGAACCTCATCTAAAGGCATGGGTCTCATGGTCGGGTCTATAAGACATACGCCTCGTAGCCGCCATGGCCACTCTATTCCTATCTCCTATAGAATTCACTCATAGCCTGGGTACGGGGCCTTTTACCTCTTATAACACCCATCCAATCAAGAAGCAGATCCAATGCAGCAGTAGTATATGGAAAACAGTAAAATGCAATGCATACATATGCTCAGGTAATCATGTATGAATGAATAAACTGAAAGCATAAAAATAAACACCCAAAGAAAGGAAACAAGAGCTAGGAGCGACTCCGGGATGGACTAGCATTTGGTCGACATGTCCCCAGTGAAGTCGCCAGCTGAAACAACCAGATGAAAATCATCAAACAATAAAGTCGCCATCAAACGTATTTTATCCCACATGAAGGGAGAGGTAAACATCGAGAAAACCTGAGAAGGGAGAAGTCACGGTCTTGCGACTGAGAGATCGGGTAAGGGAGTCTGTTACGCGAGGGGAAGGTATTAGCACCCCACGCGCCCGTATTACTCTACGGGATCCACTCTTGTTGTCTATCTAAGGGTGTGTTTAATCTATGCTTAATGTTTACTACTGCTAAAGGGAGAATGCATGCAAAATAAAGGAGAAAAGAATGTGGGGAAAATAAAATTGTACTCGCTTGGGCTCTACCCCAATGCCTACGTATCCTTTTTGAGGAATCATAGCTACCGTAGTTCGGCTCACATGTTTTTGTTTGTTTATGGTTTTTATGGATGATGTTAATTCCGCCTTCTGCCGCAGCTCGACCTTTGGAGACTTATGCGTTGGCACAAAAGTAAATTAATCATGTCCTTACCTGAAAAGGGTTTTTAGAGAAAAGGTGCTTGGACGCATAAAAAGGTTTGAAATGGTTTGTGTTTTTGTTACCTTGAAAAAGGGTTTAAGTATGATTAGCATATTTTTGATTTGCTAAGAAAAGAAGTTTTAGTTTTAGATGCAAGGACGCAAAAAGGGAAAGAAAGAGTCTAAGGGAGACTAGCCTATTTCTAAACATAATGTTATCATATAATGGTAGTCCTAAGGTTTGGATTAACAAAAGGGAAACGTCTACCTAATGTTAGCATGCATGGTTTACAACTTAAGGCCTAACTTGCATCTGAAGGGAGTGAGCACGTCCTAAGGGAACATGGTATGTACAAGGATAAAGCAAACAAGCTAATAAGCTCAAAAGAGAACACCTAGAGAGATCTTATCTAAGTTAGCATGCTAAATAAAGTCTAACAAAACTATCATATAGGGAACATGCAATGTGAGCGAAGTCGTGATCTCAATTTCTAAATTGAGTGACTCATTGATCAACCAGAAATAAAAGAAAGTGATAAAATCCTATAGGGATAATGCACTGAGAGCGAAGTCGTGATCTTAATTTCTGAATTGGGTGACTCATTGATCAATAAGAAATAAAGGAAAAAAATAAAATCCTATAGGGAGCAAGCACTGAGAGTGAAGTCGTGATCTCAATTCCTAAATTGAGTGACTCATCGATCAAAAACCAAAGAACAAACACAAGCACAATACATATAGCAAATGAAGTGCAGAATGCCTGCTACAGGTATTTAAACAACGACTTCGAGCGCACGCGCTTTATTTCCTACTTCTCATGGTATCTAGAAAGCAACAATATCCTACTTCTCATGATATCTAGAAAAACAGTAAATAAATGTAGTAAAGTGCGAAGAAGTACGAAGGTAGCAGCGGCGAATACCAAAGCAAGCAAATAATCAAGAGCGGAAGAAAGCAATAGATAAGCAGAAAGTACGCGTCGAGCAAGCTTCACCAAGAAACAAACAAAGTCAGAAATAATATCCAACTAAGATAAAGGCAAACGCGTGTTGCGAATGCAACGCGTAATCAGAGGTTCCTGCACAAAGCGTCATATAATATCACATGCATCAGGATAACACATAATACGATATAAATTTATCAAGACGATAAGAGATAAGGCGTGTCGCATCAGAAGCGTGCATAAATTGTATGCTTCAATCACCTAACAACCTGTTATGTTGCATGATCGAAAGCATAAAATGTACCTTGCACAATGAACAAACACATCAAAATATAACATGGCATAGCGGCATGAAAATATGGATGAAAACAAGAAAGAAAAAAGTATTTTTATTATTAGTTTTTTAGAAACTAAAAGGAAAAGAAGTATTTTTATTAGTTTTTTATGTAAAGAAAATTCTAGAAAAAAAAAAGAATTAATTCCTAAAAATTTCTATTATACTCTACTATTTTTATTGCTTTTATATTATTTTTATCATGTATTGTATTGACAAAAATTAACACAAGAATACTAAATCTAACAAAGAATTAATGAATCCAGGAGGGTGCTGATCTGAGTTCAGGGGGTGTGGTAGAAACAGGGGTGTTTGGCCCAGTCAGAGTGAAGCCCAACCAGAAATAATCCTGTAACCGTTTTTTATTCTACGCAAAAGGCTACTAAAAAGTTACCAACGGGCCTAAGCAGTGTAGGATCCGACCTCGGTCCCCAAGGATCACCAATCCCATTTCTTAACAATTTTCAATTATCCACAGCCCATTAAATTCCTTTTTTATTGAATAAAACTAAAAGAACAAATAAAAAAAGAATGGAAGAAACATGATGAGAACGCAATGTTTTGGGAGTCTAGGGTTCAAATACATCGTGACTCTTCAGCTCCATCCAAACCCAACTCCTTCTTTCATTTTCGTCACTGCTAACCTGCCGCTCGGCCTCCACCTACACACGTCGGAGACTCCATCTGTAGTCACCAACCTCACCGTTTTCATATCCATCTTCCATATCAGGTACCAAATTCAACCAATTTTAACTAAACTGACCTAAATTTAACTGAAAAGGTTGAACCCTAGGCTTAGTGCAAGTGACATTAAATGTTATTTGTGAAGCTTCAAGACTCGATTTGTTGTGTTTATGCTTCTCAATGTTCCTATCTATGCAACGACATGAAGATCAAAGCAAAGGATGAAGAAATGAGGGAGTCCAGTACTTACCTATCGAGATCTTGAAGGCGAAAGAGGGAAAACTAGAGGTGAGGTTCCAGGTACGAAATTTCTTTTTCCTTTTCTTGTTGTCGCGTTGTTTCTTCTTCCACACAATTCTTTGATTTTGTGATTTCTGAATATCGAGAAGTTGTCGTTAATATGTGAACAGAGAGAGCACATAGATGCAGTGTTGTTGAAGCTGAGAAATAAACTCAATGTATGGTGGAGAGTGCTGAGAAAACCAGATAGAGGAAGGTGATGATTATGGAGATGATGAAGATGATGATGAAGAAGGAGAGAGAGAATGATGCAGAGAGAGATCTTGAGAGGTGGAGGAAGAAGGTGAATCATGAACTCTTCTTGCATTTTCTGTTATCAAATCCCCCTTTCTTCAATGAACAAATTTTGTTATATAAGCATTGTGAATCCTTTTTCTTCCCTTTTGAATTCTATTGAGAAAACTCGTTAGAAGTAGTTAGAGGTTGTTAGGAGATTTGTAATTCTGTTATGGTGTCGGTTAGAATGAGCTGGCAGATTCAGTTAGAGTGTTATTGATTCTTGTTGTACCCAAAATTTTTCCCTCTCACTTATCAAAAAATTTCTCACAAGATCTCCTTGGGCTCAAGACTGCACTAGGGTTTGATCAGCTCAAGACACCTCCTCAAGCACTGATGACCAAAACTAGGGTTTGAGTTTGTACAAGGACATTTGAACTTCCAATTCCACATATGACTTTTATGGACAATTATGGACCCCCAAGGTTGCTCATGTCAAGTTTCAAGCCTTGGATCACATTTTTGCTCAATCAATTGAGCAATTGACCTAAAAATCAACTGTATTGGGGAAAAAGTTAACCATGGCCAATTTACAGTCAAACTTCATAATTTTTTATCCATACCAACATTTTAAACTTATATGTATCATTTAATCAAGTTTGGACCAGAACTCCTCAAGAAATTTGATCAAATCTCCAAAAGGGCAAAATGGTCAAAATTAGGGTTTTTACTGGGATGGGGCAATTTCTGATTTTTGACCTATCAAATGGTCAATTGGTTTAAGGCATGATCTCAAGATTCCAATTGAATTATTTTTACCTAATGACATGGTTCAAAACATTGCAAGTCCATTGGATTGACAGATGAATTTTTCAGTCAACTGATCAAAAGTCAACTGTATACTGAAAAGTCAAACTTTGACTTTTTGGTCACATTCAAGTGCCAAAGATCATAATTCATCAAAACATGCCAAAATATGAAACTTATTCATCAAGAAATCAAATATTCAAGATTTCATTTTGAAAAGTCAAAATTTCTAAACTTAGAAATTTTTCTGTGTTGGAAATTTCATGTTTTTTCATAACTTTGAACAAAATTTTCACCATGATGCAAGATTATTCAAGAGAAACTTCCAACATGAAAGTTGTAGATCTATATGAAATATATAACTTTTCTTTACACAACTCCTTCCAAAAGTGCTTGGATCTCAAGTTATAATTTTAAGAACATAGGGTCATGAAACTAAACACTTGATAAAATTTTGCCCTAATTTGGTCAGGATTTTGACCTAACTTCATGGCACTTTTTCATATAGTTCCAAGGGGAATATTCAAAAGCAATTCAAATATGGGTTGTATAGAACATTTCAAGCTTTCAAAAATGTCCAAGAACTCCTTGAGATCATTCTTTAGTAGGGAGAATCGAAGAGATGAAATTAGGGTTTTGTCACTTGAATTACAAGTCATTTTTTATGAACACTTGAACCAAATCCATGCTAGGCTGCATAATCTTTGCTTTGTAGGCCTCAAACTTGTTTGTCACTCCATAATTAAATGTTTACACAGCTGTTAGGGCTTTGATCCAAGCAATTGAGCTATTGTCCAAGTTGCATTTCCATTTATGGCACAAAGTTAACAATGCCATTCTTGTAAAGCAAGCTTTTTGCATAAAGTTCACATTAAGCCTCTAACTTGTTCCCTCTGATCACACTCCATCCATAAAGTCAGAAGAAAACTTGTTTAAAGCATAACCACTCTATCTTAGCAAGTACAAGGCATGGAAACTTATTTTGTCAACAAAATCACATGTTTAACTTAAACATGTAAATTTGAATTATGGTCAACTAGAGCACTCCAAACTTGTTGCTTATAAATAGAGTCACTATTTGTGATCTAGAGGACGAGCTTGAACACCCTGAAACACACCAAAACTCTCTCAAATCAGAAATTGCCCAAAAACTCCATTGTTGCACAGTTTCTGACCTTGAACATCAAACTCACATTTCCCTCGTGCGTTTCTTGCCCTTTTGTTTCAAAAGCTTCCTCATATCAAATACAAACCATCCATGTCCCTGTTTGCAAACTGTAACTCCATCTTCATCAACTTCTATAGCCAAAAATAGAGCATTGTAGTTGGACTTCTCCATGTCATTCCAGCCACTCTCAACTCAAGCAAACCATTGCATTAGCTTCCTAGGACCTCAAGGAAGCTAACCTGATCATCACCACTGCCTGAAACAAGCTCAAACTCCAAACATGATTTCCAGTTTTGAGGTAAGTTTTCTCAACTTGGAACTCTTCATACATGCATCATCAATAGTTTATTTGTGAATAAAACATGTAGATATCATTGCCCTAAAGCTAACCATGTCCTTAGTTTCCACTAATTTTGCTTGAGCTTTGAGAATTTTGAAACTGAAATCTCTGAAATTTTTAAGGTTCAGATTAGGGCAATTAAAATTCATGCTAATCTTTGATCTATAGTTTTAATACTTTACATTTCTGGAATCGTGAGAAAATTTGCTACAAGTTTCATGTTTACAGTTTTCATTTTTGATAAGAAATGAGAAAGTTACAGTTGGTCTGGCTGGAGGTTGAAGATGAAGTCTTTAGGGTACATTTTGCCTTACATATTTATTGTTTTACTTGTATTAATGGATGTATAGTCACCCCAGTGGTAGAAGCGCGTTGTAACCCATGGGACCTGGGTTCGAGCCCCAGTGGTACCCTTTTACATTTTTTACATGTTTTACAATTCTGAGTTTTTTTGTTTGCAGGGCGCTGGGTCTCTTTGGGTCTGGCTTATTTTTTATTTTTGCTAGCTAACCCCCTTGTTTCCTTTATACGCCCCTGGCCCAATTTATTTTATTTTCTTCTTTTTATTATTTCATTTATTTTTTAAAATATTTTTTCTAAATATTAAAAATCATAAAAATACAAAAAAATTATAGATTTATATTTTGGCTTATTTTATTTTATTTTTCTCACAAATTATTTTTTATTTAACTATACATTATTTATTTTTATTAACTAATCTTGTAAATTAAATTAAAACTAGGTTAATATTTAATTTCTCTTTACACCCATTAAAACATATTATTTTAATATAAAAAGGACCCAAAGTATTTTATAACACTATAATTATTTTCAAGACAAAAAATACCAAAAAAATTACTTTTCTTATAAACTTAATTTCTTTTTTAATCAATTAATAGATTTAGGGTTTTATTTAAAATCTTTTCTTAGTAAATTTAGGTTTTATTTTTATTATTTTCTTCTAGCCAATTTAGGTTAAAAATCAAAACCCCTTTTATCATGAAAAATCAAACAAATATCTATTTTCTTTGCATTTACATTCTTGCATATTTATCTATTTTTGTACATTTATTTATTCAATTCTTTTATCAATTCAATATGGTTGTAATAGATTAATTAGGTTTATTTTCTTGCAATCCCCATTTACAATTTGTACACCCCCTCCCACAAGTATTGTAATAGCGTAGTAACTTTAAATTCCGCAATTTATCGCTTTATATACAAATGCTAGTAATTAGGGTTTGTATGGAAAGACTAAAACCAATCAAATAGAAAACCATAATCAAAGACAAAATCAAGCATGGAAACAATACACTTGCACACAAGCACCCTTAGGGTAAATCCACTTGGTTGCCTTTGCAAAATGGCCATATTACGCATGTAAGGTATCTTAGCAAAAACAAAGCAAATACAAGATAATAGTCCCTTGATGATGCTATCTAAGTTGCCTTACAAATGATCTTAGTCCCTAAAAAAGAATTCTAAGATACCTTGCAACATTTCTAATCATGGTTATACGATGATCCACGCCCGTCCCGTTTACATCCAAAGATAGGGTTGCTTACCAAATCAATGGTAAGACAACAATGTCAAAGGAAAAGAAAATAAACAAGAAAGACATTTGAGTAGGTAGATTTCTCCTAATTACTTGCTCCATTTCAAAACAAACATCCTTGTATTTTCAAAAAAAAAAACACTTACACTTTCAAAACATCTTACAAAACTTGAAAACATTTTCAAAAGAACAACATCTTTGTATACATTGTTACGAACGAAAATCATTACAAAGATTGCCTAAACAATGGCCTCTTTTACAAAATACTTTTCAAAAAAACCACATCAAGCACAATTTCAAACAAAAGCAAGTCACCTAGCAAGTAACTAAGATCCCATGGAAAACCATAGATGAAAAGGGTGCTAACACCTTCCCTTTTCATAATATACCCCCCGAACTCAAGAAATAATCTCAAAGGTCTTTCCTGTGCTTTTCACCTTTCCTTTTGGATAAAAGAAAAGTCGGTGGCGACTCTTGCCGCAACATTTGCGATAAAATGCAAAACACCCAAGTCGGTTCTCCCACCATATCACAATTTTGTTGCGATTAGTTATGGTCTAAGAGTTAACTGGAGTTTGGTTATTCTGTCTTGCAGTTTTAGAAAGGGGGGGAGGGATTTATTCTATTTTGACAGTTAGAAGATGGTTTAGAAAACGGTTTAGGCAGTTGTTAATGATTGGAAACAGTTGCAGGTGGTTATAAGTTAGTTTTCTATTAATAGTAAGTTGTTAGGGATTATGATTGTTATGCGGTTAGAGAGTTGGTTACTGATTCGGGCAATTTTTAATAGCTAGAAACTCTTACAGTTGGAATGGTTGGAAATTTTGTAATTTAGGGTAGTTAGGTTAGACCGTTATTGGTTTCCTGTTGGGAAATAGTTAGGAAAAGTTGTGGATTTCTGTTAGGAGCTACCTTGCTGCTGTAAATTTTTGGTTTGGTTTATTTGAGTGTAGGTTTTATGTTATCTGCAGCGGGATCATTTTATTGGTTGTTGTGAATTAGACCTAGCTCAACGTCCTATGGTGAAAAGTTGCAAGGCAATGGTTTTGAAGTATGAGGCCCGAGACAAGAAATTGGAGATGGACAAAAAGTATGGAGTGTCATTGTTAAGGCAAGAAGCTTGAATTATGGACAAGAGGGTAATGAGTTATGAAGGTCATTGAAAATGAAGAATTTGGATTATGTTTAGTTTAGTATTAGGTTTCTATTGATGTGATTTTGCAGCCTTGATGTAAATGGCTTTTGAATTGTTATTGATTACCTCATTTGTATTTCTGATCTTCTTTGTTGAACATTTTTGAATGTTGACTTGTAATGACTTCCATGTCCATGGTGCTTTGAACAGATTTAGATGCAATTTGAATAAAGATTGAAATTGTAATGGATCTCATGAATATAATATGAAATGGTCCTTCTCCATTCAAACAAATTTTAGAATTTGTCTTCCCCCCATATCTTTACTTTAATTTCCCAATTTTCCTTTAATTCTTGCGACACTTGAATAAGTACCAACAAATAGGATAAAAAAACAAGTGCATAACATGGACTCTTGAATAAGATCTCCAATAATTTTCAACTTAGAAGTGATTCAATTAAGTTCGTGCAAAGTCCCATGTCTAAATCCGTACTCTTCTAATGAAACTTCAAACAACTTTAATCCATGACATTAGGTAGTACTTCAAATGATTCTAAATAACGATTCCATAAGAACCAAACCAAATCAATCTCGCCATCTCTCTAAAACCCTTAGTTTCCATCTTATATCCACCTCTTGTAATCGAGGCGACAAATAATAACGATTCCTTGATCATATTATGAATCCACAACATCACCTTTGTACCATGATTTAAATCTTGCAATTCACTTTGCAAAGGCAACTTATTTTGATGACTAACAATCTCCAAGAAAATGTCTTGGGGAAAACATTATAGATAGGAGCAATTATAAGAATATGAATAATGATGGTGATCACAAAACTCTAAGCTTCCTTGAGATGAATTTGAGATACTAAGAAGGCCTAAGCCCTAGCTTGCGAAGTCTTTATTTGTGGTATTGATAAAAACCTTGCACTAACAAGTCACAACCCTTTGATGGAGAACTTGGTGATCTTTGTAGCTTGAGGAGAATACAACTCTGAGTGACCCTGAACACAAAAACCCTAGCTCTACAAACCATGATTGATGATGAAACCAGTTGATTCCTTGAATGAAGATGAGAACCTTAAAGTCGTACAATAACCCCAATTCCTCAACATCTTTGATCACATGCCATGTTTTATTGATTAATGAATGAATGATGTTGTTAGATGACCTAATGGGAGTTATATACCTGAGAAAAAATGCGAGATGCATAAGCCAGATAAAGGTAAAAGGGTTAGGAAAAATTTGGGGTATTACAGTAGCTTGGGAGAGAGATAGTGATTTCTCAAGTTGTAAGACCTCAAGTGATAATGAAGTAGAGGAAAATGTATGTCTCTCCGCCCATCGTTGTTAAAAGAAGAAAAAGAATGTAAGTCAGTCTAAATATGAAAATATTGATAAATTGTCTTAATCGGAATTACAACTTGCTTTTGACAATCTATAAAGAGAAGCTTTAGATTCCTTTAAAAAGTGAGATTTACATCAAAATATTTTTTCAACATTAGAAGCTAAGGTTTTAAATACCGAAAAACAAATGGAAGCTCTAAGGCATTCTATAGTAGATCGCTTAAAAGTCAAGAAGGAGGGTGATGAATTGTCTAGGTTCGATTGTAAAACTTGTCACACTTGGAAAAAAGAGGCTAACACTCTTAAGGCTAAATTGTACAAGGCATCACAACCAAAGGTTGCATTTACTATTGATCCTTATACGATTAAAAGGAGTATGAACAAATCCCATAAAAAGGATAGTTAGAATAAAAAGGATTATAATAGAAAACGTAAATCACCTCGAAATTTGACTTCTCTTTATTATTTCAAGAAAGGTAACACTATTAAAAAATGCAAATTTAGGAGTATTTTAGTTCCTAAAGGTGTTTTTCAATGGTTTTCCAAATGCAACCATGTTTTCACTCACTCCCAAGGACCCAATGAAATTTGGGTACCTATAACCTTTATTTGACCTTGTAGGTTGAATGCCTTGCCTTTGTGGAGAGAAGATGGATTATCGGTAGTGGATGCTCAAGGCATATGACAAAGGAAATTTCCTTATTCTTCGACTTTATGGTGAAGAAGAAAGGCTTTTTATTCTATGGAGACAACACAAGAGGTGCAATACTTAGAAAATGTAGTGTAGGTAATCCCTTATCTACTACTATCTCTGATGTTATATTAGTTAAAGGCCCTAAACATAATCTTCTAAACATTAGTCAATTGTGCGACAATGGCTATACAGTTTATTTTACTAAAGATCATTGCATGATTGTACACAATTAAAATAAAAATTGCATGTTTAATGTGTGAGGGTAAACAACATTTATATGCCTAACTTGAATGTTGTATTCATGACTAATGCTAAATGTCTTATCACCATGAATGAAGATTCATGGTTATGGCATAGACGTCTAGCTCATTTTAACTTTGACATGCTTAATAAAGTGATTTCAAAAGATCTTGTAATCGGTCTTCCAAAAATAAAATTTTTAATCACCTATGTGATGCATGCCAAATGGGCAAGCGAACAAGGTCTCATTTAAATCTAAAAATGTTGGTCCAACATCGAGACCCCTTGAGCTTCTCCACTTGGACCTTTTTGGTCCTTCACGGACTAAAATCCTAGGTGGTAACTATTACGATTTTGTTATCGTGGACAATTACTCTAGATTTTGTTGGACCATTTTCTTAAGAAGCAAAGATGAAACCTTTGTGGCTTTCACACGTTTTGCTAGGTTGTCCCAAAATAAATTAAATTTGAAAATTATTGCAATTTGAAGAGATCATGAAGGTGAATTTGAAAATAACCTCTTTGATGAATATTGTGATAAATGTGGCATTGAACATAACTTTTCAGCTCATGAGACTCCACAATAAAATGTTGTTATGGAGCGCAAAAACTGTGTTTTATAGGAGTTGGCAAGAACAATGCTCAATAATAGTTCTCTACCTAAATATTTTTGGGTAGAGGTTATTGGAACGACATGTTATGATACTTACACATCTTATCTTAAATAAAACTCCATGTAAACTCTTAAAAGGTAGAAAATCATATTTATCAGATCTGCATGTTTTTGATTGCAAATGTTTTATTTTAAACAATGATAAGGATAACCTTGGTAAATTTGATACGAAAGCCAATGAAGGTATCTTTATTGGATACTCTCAATCTAGTAAAGCTTATAGAGTGTATAATAAAGATTACTTATTGTTTAAGAGTCGATACATGTTACTTTTGATGAGTCTTACCCGAAAGATGTCGAAAAAGGTATTTCTTTTCATGATACAGATGCATCTACAGAAGACATACTCAAGGACACTGAAGAAGGAATTGATCCACCTGATTCGATGAAATCTAAGAAGGAGGAGGAAGATGACAATCTTGAAAGGAAGGAAGATGAAAGTCAAAGTAAAGAGGAGGAAGATGACAATCTTGAAAAGAAGGAAGATGACAATATATTATATAATTCCTGAATATTAACTTTCAAAAATTTTAATTGATAACTATAATATGTGTCAATTTATATGCTTATAGTGACTTCATGCTATTGATTCTTTAACATTTGAAGTATATGTTATTGGTGTACAAACATGTTTTATATTACTATTTCTTGTAATTCATGTAATTTGAGCATGTTTTGTGTAAACTCAATTCTTAATCAAGTTATGTCTAATTTTATGATAGCATCTTTGGTTTTGGTTTTAGTGGTGATTTATTTTTCGCCAAGCTATGCACATGCGTGAGCAGCATCAGGAATACCAGTGTGAAGTGTTGCATAATTGTGACGTTTTTTAAGCGACTCAAGATTTTTCTAGTGCATTACATCTATCATATTTAATGCATTTGTATTTGTTCTTATGGTGATGTGTATTGTCTATTATTTATGTTTTTTCTTTGCGTTACTCCATCTATATGGGTATATGTGGGTGTACATTCTTACTTTTGCAAAATGCATATGTGTGGTATATTAGTATTTTCATAATATATGATACTTATCATGACTTTTTTGTCTATTTTAGATGTTGTCAAAGGAGGAGAAGCATATACAGAGATGAAGTTAGGATGCACATATTCAGGGGGAACCTTCATGAAGACACGAAAAGCATCATTGCAAGTTTTAAAGTTTTACCATCATCAAAAAGAGGGAGTACGTGAATGCATTTTCCACTTAGATAGATGTTTTGTATGATGTCAAAACTAGGATAGATTTAGCTTTTATGTATATTGAACGGTATCTTTGATTCATTGTGTGCACCCTTGCATTAGATATCTTAGAATGCATCTAGAACATGTTTGAAAAGGTTGTAAATAGGTATCATGTACTAAAAATCAATGTTTGCATAAAAAACATTTGTGTGTATCGACACGTCCATTCTATATGTCGACACATGTGGATCAATAATAAAGACTAAAGTCTTTGTAACTATGTGTCGACACATTCTTCATTTCATGTCAACACATGTCACTAAGAAAGCTTTAATGTGTTGACACATATGTGTTTCGCGTCGACACTTGCTCTATTGTTTTAAAGCTTGTAGAGTATGTAACTTCGTGTCGACACAATGACCTCATATAGGTTGACACATGTCATTACATGTGTCGACACATGTGTTAGAATTTCTCAAAAATTATTTTCCTTGTAAAACTTCTTAGTTTCCCTTTTGCCTCCAACTTACACACACATACACACACACACACACACACACACACACACACACACACACACACACACACACACACACATATATATATATATATATATATATATATATATATATATATATATATATATATATATATATATATATATATATATATATATATATATATATATATATATATATATATATATATATATATATATATATATATATATATATATATATATATAATATATATATATATATATATATATATATATATATATATATATATATATATATATATATATATATATATATATATATATATATATATATATATATATATATATACATACTTCATACATGCATCTTTTTCAATTTGATAAAACTATAAACACATACTAAGATTTTTCATCATCTTCAACCTTGTATCTATGCATACACACAAATAAAGTACACATAATCATTCATTGTTTGGGTTCTATCTAGACTTGGTTGATAACGTTCAATTTAGGTTGGTTGTAACCTAAGATTGGGTTGAGAATCATATGGGGTTTCATCAGAAAAATAGTGAGAGTTTTTACCTCAAGATCAAAGTGTAGATTTGGGGTTTTTTACAAGGTTTCACACATATTAGATTCGACCGAGTGAAATACTTTGAATAATGGGAGGTTCTTGAAAAGGAGTAGCGTGAGATGGTGAATTGTTTGGATATCTTGAGTGACAACAATTTACAATTTGGATTCGGACGAGTGAAGAGCTTTGAAGAATGGTGGTTTCTTGTAAAGGAGTAGTGCGAGACGGTGGATCAAATTGGTATTGTTGGGTGACTTGATCAAACTCAAATCAAGCGAAGAGAAATTTCTAGTATCAACATCAAGCATAGGGTGTAGGGTTTAATTCCTACATTTCTCTTGTAAATAAATTTTTGCGTAGTAAGAATTCTTATCTCAATTCCAAAAGGAATTAGGGGAAGACGTAGCCATAGGGAGGACAATTGGTTAACTGCCTAAACAAATCCTTGTGTTATTCTATCTCTCTCTCTATCTCTCTCTTTCTCTCTCTCTCTCTCTCTCTCTCTCTCTCTCTCTCTCTCTCTCTCTCTCTCTCTCTCTCTCTCTCTATATATATATATATATATATATATATATATATATATATATATATATATATATATATTTATTAGCAATTTGTTAAACTCTTGATTATGCAATAGATTCGTATAGACTAGTCCTTTGATTATTAAATTGCTTTGTTGATTGCCTTAAAATTTATCAGATTGTAAGAGGTGTTTGATACCAACAAAGTTCAAAGAAAAATCTGAAAAATTAAGTGCACACCAAGTGTTCAATAAATTGTTTCACGTAGTTTTATCAATTGTTTCATTGGATATTGGTTGGCCTTGTAATTGTAAAACAATTATTTGAGAGTTTATTATATGAACATCTTATTATCATCATTTAATTGAGTTTGATATTATGCATATTCGAGCCTCCAATAACCAGTTCAGTTTGGACGACTTGTGATCTAGGATACGACTTCTGCTTGCCATAGTTTTTGCTAAATTTTTTAAAATAGTTTTTTAAATAATTTTTTTTATCTACTCACCCCCCCCCCCCTCATCTAGATAAGTTTTTGTCGTCTAAATTTGCACCTGGATATTATCGTTGCATTTCATGCATAATGTGTGTCAATGATATATGGACGAACTTCGGTCCAGTGACGAGTCACTGATTTAGAAGTGGAGATTAGTGACGGGTGGTGCTCGAAGGGGAACCCGATTTGAAGGGGAATTATCATGAAATCAGTAACGTAACTATGACGTCCAATATTGGTACCACATGCATTAGAATCGAGATGATGTTTGCACTGATTACATATTTATACTTATGATTGTTGATTGTGTGTGTGACTTATATGTTAATGATTGAAGATGCTAAGTTATCCTTTACTATTTATGCACCGTTAACATTTTTTAATGTATTCTCACCCCCTGTTTGTTGTTTTTCTGTTGTGTGCATTCTTGTGATACAAATACTTAGGTAGATGAGCCTTAGTTGTCGTGAGTTGGAGGATGGAGTATAAGCCTTCTTTGTTATTTACTATTTTTGAGTTATTTTAGTTTTTGGGTGTCGCTCTGATATTGTAGCATTGGATGGGTCACTTAATGTTTGCATTCTGATGTTTTGAGAACTATTGTATTTTTATTCCAATGAAGTACTTTAATCTGTTAAGATAATTAAATGATTTATTGTTGGATCCCGCTTTTCTGTTCTAATGTTTTGAAAAAGTTGTATTGTTGAGAATGTGTAACACTGGTTTTTGAGAAAAATGTTGAATTACTTTATAGATTAAGAGTCGGGATTTTAGGGTGTCATACAAGGCCCTCATGCTTAAGGGATTATGTAGTGTTATATTTCTAAGAGAAATGGGGGGGAGCTCGCCTATGAGACAGATGACATGTATAGTACTATCGTATCTCAGTAGTTATGTGAGAGGGAGTCATACCACGGCCCCCTGAAAATACGTATTCAATGGTCTTCCCTAATAATAGGGGAACGGTTGCCGCCTCTAGGGTTTTCCTAAACCCATGGCCCATAAGCACTCTATAAATACTTCTCCTTAACCGGAAGGCAGACATATCTTAACTCAGGCATAACACACCTTATGTATTCTTGCCCTAAAAGTATCACACTTATATGCAGAGCCTTTCACCTCATGTGAGCATGTCCTCTAAACCCCCATAAACACTACCATACATGGATTCTCGTCGTTGTGGGCAAGCCCTAATGTTGTATCCTAGAATTTTCCCTCCCATTTTCATCAAAGCATTCTTCTAAGGGTCTCAAGTATTCAAGGATACTCAAGGGTTGACCAGTCAAGCCTCCTCCTAAGCAAGGGGTCCACAATAAGGGTTTTGAATTTTTCAAGTAAGTTTGGGTTGCAAAGGTATCAAGTGGTTTCCATGGTTCTCCATAGGTCTTAAACAATGTTCATGTCAAGTTTCAAGTCTTGCATCACAAGTTTGCTCATTCAATTTCTTAAATGATTGAAAATCAACTGTATTGAGTAAAAAGTCAATTGTGGTCAACATACAGTCAAACTTCATGATTTTTGGTCAACATCGACATTTTGAAGTGATATTCATCATTTGATCATGGTTTGATCATGATTCCTCAAGGAAAGCCCTCAAATCATCAAAAGTCCAAAGTTGTCAAATTAGGGTTTCCTTAGGAGAAGTCAACTAAACTTTGACCAAACATAACATTCACATGCTTCATCAAATTTTCTCCAACCAAATCCCATTTTTAAGGAAATTCAATTCTCTACAACTTTGTAATTGTATGCTCAAGTCAAAAAAATGCTCCATTTGAGAGATATGAGCCAATACATTACAGGTCATTTCAAAAGTCAACAAAAAGATACTTTTTGTCAAGGCGACTTACATCAAGATAAAATCTCCAATGGAAAAAATGATCAAAAGAGAGATTCTATAGGATATCTTGAGCTTTCCAAAACGTCCAAGATCACATTCAAAAGATAAAAATTGAGAGAGTTGTGACTAGTGCAAGTTGGGAAATTTTGGTAAAATACATGAAGTGCAAAGTGACCAAACTTGAAATTTTGAACTTCTGGGCCTAACTTTTTAGGTTTCAAACATGTCCTTGACCTTATGGAAGACTCCTAAGCTCATTCATACCATGCCTTATTTTTTAATTATTTTATTTATAATTATTTTGTTTTTATTCAATTAAATACAAAATAAATAAATAAATAAAATGAAAGATCATTGGGCCAAGGCGCATGATGGGTTTCTTGATCATCTAGAGGCCAAAGATAATTCATGACAACTTTCCAAAACCGAGTGTACTCAAAAAGGCAATAAAAATCTCAAAAATGGAAGCTTATAAACATGTTTGATTCTTGTCTAGCATAGCCATGATTGCATGATATTTTTCCATATTTGTTGCTTCTTTCCATTCCTCTATTTAAGCACAAAAGCCAGACCGACAAGGACACGATATACTGACTAAAGAGCCCTTAAAAAATCCACAAAAAATCAAAGAAAGTGCAAGATTTGTATCCTAACTTCCAGTCGTTCTCAATTGAAACTAAGGCCATCAATCATTTCCTGAGGATCAAAGGAGGTGATCCAAATCCGTAGCGGCATCTCTTGAGTGCCAGAACGCAATATCCCAACCAAATCAGTTGTTAAGATTGGTAAACTTCTAACTTTGATTTCGTGTGTCTTCAATCATTACTAACTTGATAAATTTGTTCATGTGCATCATTAGAATTTATTTGACGTATTATATGTGAGGTTGGACGCAAGAATTATGTATCACCATGGTTAGGGCATCAGAATTAGTTCCATTCAAACCACGTGTTCCAGTCGTTTTTAGGCCAAAATAATATGCTCATTGGACTCGCATGGGTCTAATTATCTAATTAGGGTTATTAGTTTTAGTTTTTGATTAATTTTGATAGGTTTTCAAAAAATGCGTCGTTAGAGAAGATGACCTTCTCCTCCACATATGGTGGCTGGAGATAACCAGGGTCGCGTGGCATCTTGCCACTGAACCATTCAAAAACAGGGGTCCCCACTCAGGCGCGCGCTTTGAATTGTTTGACCTTTGAGACTTGTTATACGTTATAAACTAATCATTGAAATTATAGGAACAGATGAAACAGCCGCCCTAGCGGTAGAAGCAAGCATTCTTAAGGCGTTAATGTACCAGGGCACGGGTCCGATCCCTGCCCCTGGTATTTTTTATTTTCCATGTTTTCTTGTTTACAGATCCGGTGCAAAGTAGTCCAGCACGCTCACCTTGTAACCTCACCTCATCACCATTGGATCTTCATAACCCTAGATCCAGCGTCTCAGATCGTCACGCCTACGTTGGACTCTCACTGGAGAATAACATTGGATCCCATTCAGGCTTGGGCTCGTGATTTTGGGCCTAACGAATCTGCTTCCCTTGCACACCCCCCCCCCCCCCCCCAGATTTACTTTCAGGCCCACCATTTCCTTTTTTTTCTTTTATTTCAATTTCTATTTTTTAAAATAATTAAACCTTTTTTTCCTAATTAAAATTAAAATTAACTTAGATCTAGGATTTTTCTTTAATTAAATAAATTAAATAATTGACTTTTCTTTTAATTAAATTAATTGAAATTTATTAAATTAGTTTCTTTAGGTTTTATCATTAAATTATCCTCCATTAAAAATAATTTAGGGTTTTTATTTTAGGTTTAATTTAATTCCTTTTTATCAATTTAAAAACAATTAGGTTAGATCAATCATCATCTTTTTTATCAAGACAATTTTTCCACATTTCTCCCTGTTTACAATCTTCGCGCTTTTCTTATTTTCGCATTAATTTTTTTCATAATTATGTAACTGATAAAGGTTGTAATAGCTTAAACTAGGGTTTACTGTTTCTTCACCCCATTTTTATGGTTTTGTATCCCATTTCCCTAAGTATTGTAATAGAGTAGGAAATCTATTTTTTGTCTTTACCGCTTTCCTTATAACTGCTAGATGTATGTTAATAGGCTTGTATGGTAAGACATAAAAACAAACGCTAGAAAACCTAATCTCAACATAAATTAACTGAAATCAAAATCACTTTTCACAAAGCACCTCTAGGGTGACTCCACTTGTTGCCTTTGAAAAACAGGCATGTCCCTCGAACGTGGGACGCTTTAGAAAAGACCCTCGATTAAAAGATCGTAGTCCCTCGATGACCCTTCAATATTGCCTCGGTAAACGATCTTAGTCCCTTATAATAAATTGCTAAAGCACCCTACGTGTTGCCTTTATGACTGTATGATGACTCATGCTTGTCCCTCAAACATCGAATGATATGGCTTCCTACTAACTAATGGTAGGATAGCACTATCTAAAGGAGGAGGAAAAGAACAAAGACTTTTGAGTAGGTAGATAGTTCTTAGTCGCTCGCTAACAAACAAAAAAACATTTTTCACATAAAACACCTATTTTCTAAAAATATTTTCAAAACAAACACTTTGTATGCGTTCTCAACGAAACGAGAATCATTACAAAGTTTGCCGCACTTAGGCATTTTCAAAATATTTTCAAACTTGCACATTCACAAAGCATTTTCAAAAGTGAGCTAGCAATTAAGTGCCCGTAGGTAACTAAGAACGAAAAGGGTGCTAATACCTTCCCCTTTCTTAACCTACCCCCCTTACTAAAAAAATTCTCGAAGGTCTTTCCTATTCTTTTCACCCTTTCCTTTATTGGATAAAAGAAAAGTAAGTGGCGACTCTTGCTATCTGCAACATTTGCGATAAAACACAAAACCAAAAGTCAGTTCTCCCACTGTATTATAGAACTGGAGATTCTGCTGGGGAGAATAAAATTGGGGTTACCTTAGAGCTAGATCACATTTAAAATGCTTTACTTACTTGATTTGTATGCTTTATATTTCGGGGTTTTGCTAGGGTTATTTTTGTAAAGATCCTATACCCGGATATGGGGAATTTTAGGTAAGTAGCAATAGATCGTGAAGACTGTACGGCATATACTGATACGGTTAAAACGATGGCTACGTTAGTGTGGCACATTGGTTGGTGTCGATGTCCCTTGAGTTAAGTCAAGGAGAATGTTGGGCTGCCGCATGGTGTCATAAATCATTAACTGACTGTAGAACCTTAGTTGACACAACTTAGCCATTAAAAAGTAGTGAGATAGCCGAATTTGGTGCAGACTGGAGTTGGTTGATACTAGATACTACACTCATTGAGATTAGACTCGAGATATTTCGGTCGTAAATCAGATGCTTGTGCTGAAACAATGCCTGAGAGAAATATTAGTGATATTGAGGCTCCTAGAACCCGGTTACTTTTCTTAGGACAGGTTGAGCCAACTAAAAATTCAAGAGGGTACTTACCTACGAACTCCATGAAATCTTGAACCTAAGGCCTTGTGTGTTTTGTTTGTGTATGATTAATTGTTCTAACATGACATCATAACATCATGACATCATACCATATCATTTTCACTAACCATTTCAAGGACCAAGGGATTTATCTTTGTTCTTTGTTGTAGGTTATGGCCTCTGCTCACAGAAACACTATTTGAATCAACTTTGTAAGGGTACCTCCTCAGCTTAAGGAGTTAGTCTCAAGGGTTCCCAAAAGTTATCCATTCATCAAAAGGCATGGTCGACTACTCAGTCTGGTTACCCCAAGTTTTGACGAAGACATAATGAGTGTTCTATTTAAGTTCTTTGACCATGCACATTACTGCTTCACCTTTCCAGATTATTAGTTAGTACCCATAATGTAAGAGTTCACTCAACTACTGGGAGTACCTGCTCTTGATCAGATACCCTTCACCAGTTTAAAGGAAGCTCTGAAACCAGAAGATATTGCATTAGCTTTACATCTGAAGTGGTCCGGCATTGTATCTAATTGGGAAACAAGAAGTGGAGTCAAGGGCTTTCTTGCTAAATTTCTGATAGAGAAGGCTCAATTATTTCTATATGCTATGAGTTTTCAGGCTTTCTAGGAGATCTTGGCTTTGTTAATCTATGGATCGGTAATATTCCCTAATCCAAACCAGCTCATAGATGTGAATGCCATTAAGATATTTCTTGCTCGTAATCCTGTGCCTACCTTGTTGGGGATGTCTTGAATTCTCTTCACACTCTTACTATGAAGAGGCGAGGAACTCTTATGTGTTATATACCTCTACTATCCATGTGGTTTATTTCGCACCTTCCCCGTTCAATAATGAAGAATGAACAAGGTTTGAGGTGGTCTCAAAGAATAATGTCACTCTCTCATCCATACATCTACTAGTATTCCCAATCTCATGAGGATATCACTATCATTGACCGTTATGCAAATTCCATAATGTTCCACTCCTTGGCATTAGGGGAGGTATTACTTACAACTCTTCTCTAGATCTACATTAATTATGTTATGCTCTAAGAGACGGTCCTCATGACACATTTATCCAGGGTATTGTATTCGATTACAAGAACGATCCTCAAGGTTATCGTTAAAGGTTTATACATGCTTGAGGCATGGTGAGCAAGATTGATAGCAAGACTTTAGGACAGAAGAACTACATTCCTTTGGAGCCCTATCTCAAATAGGTACGAACTTGTGCTCAAAACCTTATGATGCCATATCCTGCTATCCTACCATAATCATAGAGCCTGTTGTTGAAGGAGACGTGTCTCGCACCATCTTCTATCCAGACATGCCCACTGACCTTGAAGAATTGCAGAAGTCCTAGATTCAACTCAAGGGAGAATGGGACACATTTGAGACTCAATTCTATGCAAGTGAAAAGAAAGTGTTGGAGCTCACAAACAACTTCACGAGGAGCGGGGTCTTAACGCATATATCAATACAAAGAGGAGGAGGCGTCCATGGGAAACTTAGAGTTTTGGGAGTTTTTAATTTATTTCTTTGTAATCTTTTGTATTCACATGAAATTATTAATAAAAATATTTGTTTATGTTTCCTCTTGGTTAGCAAACTTAAATCTCCCAAGGTCCTTGAAACCATTGCATATACATATCATGCATATCACTACATGACAGGTGTTTCAAGACAGGTTTCTTATTGTTTTGCTATTTATTTCAACAGAAAGAATGGCTCTTGAATAAACAGTTAAGGATCTCCAGGACCAGAGTACCCAGTTCCAACAAATGTTCCTGGATCTAGCCAAGGGGCAGGAAGAGCTGAAGGCACTCATCACTAAAGAAAGAAAGGATAAAATTAACAAACCAATTGGCGTCCTCAACATGGGTAGGAGGCTCAAAGGTCCGGTAAAGCGGGCTTTGGAGTTTGAAGAAGAAAATGATGACCTATAGGAAGATGACAATAGTATGAAGGCTGACAACCAGGGTTCTGACAAAGAAGAAGCAAATTATTTAGATGAACAATATCCTCCAGCTGACGACAAGTACAAATGACTGGAAGACCGTCTCAATGCTATGGAGATCCAAAGGGTTACTGGGTTGGATTTCGAAGAGTCGGGTCTCATCTTGAGGGTTGTTATCCCCCACAAGTTCAAGTCCCCCGTCTTTGCTAAATACGACGGTGTGTCTTGTCGTAAGCTTTATCTGAGATCGTATGTCCGAAAAATCCAACCCCATACTACTGACAGGAAGTTATGGGTCCACTTCTTTCAAGAAAGTTTGTCTGGAACTCAACTGGAATGGTTCTATCAGCTAGAAGGAACCAACATCCGTACGTGGGAATACTTGGCTGCTGCTTTTTATGAGCAATATCAATATAATGCTGACCTTGCACCAACTCGAGTGCAATTGCAAAACATGTCTATGGGCTCGAATGAATGTTTCAAAGAATATTCCCAGAAGTGGAGAGACTTAGCTGGAAGGGTGCAACCCTCCTTGTCTGATAGGGAGCTTGTTGATATGTTCATGGGCACTTTGACAGGTCCATTCTTTAATCTTCTAATTGGGAGTTTGTCGGCTGGTTTTACTGAGTTGATTCTGACTGGGGAATGAGTTGAAAGTTATATCAGGAGTGGGAAGATTCCAATGGTTGTGTCTTCTAGTGCTGTAAAGAAGACTTCAATAATAAGAAAGAAATCAGTGTTATTTATAGCCAGACGTTTCGTGGTAAGAATGATCACCATCAGTCTGTGGGAGCGATGATGATTTCTAATTCTGCATTTGTTCAACAACCACAACGAGGGAATCATCATAGGTCAGACGCGCCGAGGAGGCAGTTCACCAGGATTAGTATTCCTTTGTCTTAGGCATTGCAACATATGTTGAAAGTAGAATTGATAACACTACGGGATCCTCCTCCTAATCCCAACACATCCTCTCTTAAGTACAATCCGAATGTGAAGTGTACCTATCATTCTAATAGTTCTGGGCATGACACCAATAATTGTTGGGCTCTGAAAAACAAAATCTAGGATATGATTGATGCAAAAGAAATTGAATTTGATCCTCCCGAGACCCATAATGTGATTACTACGCATATTCCCAGTCATGGTAAAGGTGTTAATGATATTGATGATGTTTCTTATGTCTCCACCATAAGTGACTTGACCACTCCCTTGATAATCGTTAAGAAGAATTTGTTGTGAGCCAGTTTATTTCTGGGTTTCCTTGAAAATTGTCACCATTGTACGTCCCAATCAGATGGTTGTATGTGGTTGAAAAAGGGTGTTTAGCGTTTGTTAACAGCCATGAAATTCTGTTTGAGAAGACTCCGTTCGTGAAAAATTTGCATGAAAATATGTCTCAAGAGCTGAGACTTGAAGATGTTTCTATAATCACCGTTTTCAATACTCCAATAAGGATCACCTCCAAAGGTCCTATAAGGATTTCTGCCAAGCCTAGGGTGGCTCCCCTGATCATTACTACACCGGGGTCAGTCCCATATTCCTCTGACAAGGTTGTTCCCTAGAACTATGGTGCAGAAGTTTATTACCATGGTGTTAGACAAGAGCCATGAATTACCGAATATGAAGGTTATGAAGTTACCAACCTCAATGTCAAAAATATGTCGAAACCAGTAAAGTCACCAGAACAGGAAGGGTCTTCTCTCCAGTGATCTCTCATCCAAAGACTACCACTACACCAGTATGTATCCCTGTTGTTGGGTCAACTACTGACGCCCAGAGAAAAGAGAAAGTGATTGAGCCTGCCCAGACAAAGGTGCCGCCAAAAGATGTTACTATTGAAGATTCCTCTAAACAAGAGATGGAAAAAATACTAAAAATCATTCGCAAAAGTGACTACAATATAGTTGAACAATTGGGCAGACGCCCTCCAAAATATCCATGTTGTCCTTGCTATTATGCTCTGAAGCCCATGCTCAGGCTTTAGTAAGATTTCTGAATAATGCTCATGTACCTCAAGAGACCTCTGCTGATCAGTTTGAGAACTGTGTTACAAGCCTAAGAGCTGATAATGGTTTAGGCTTTTCTGATGCTGACCTAACTCTGGCAGGAAAGAATCATAACAAGGCTATGCACGTCTCTATTGAGTGTAGGGGCACTACCTTGGCACATGTGTTGGTGGATATAGTTTCCTCCCTGAATGTATTACCAAAAGGTGCTCTGGATAGACTGAACTGTGAAGGGTTGGTGCTGAAACCCAACGATATTGTGGTAAGAGCCTTTGATGGGTCAAGGAGAATGGTACATGGAGAGGTTGATCTTCCGATCAAGGTGGGATCCCAGGTCTTCAACTCCACTTTCTATGTAATGGATATTCGTCTAGCCTATTCTTGTTTGCTCGGACGCCCCTGGATTCATGGGGCAGGCATTGTTACCTCTACCCTGCATAAAAAATTGAAGTATCTGATGAAAGGAAAGATTGTTGCAGTTTGTGGAGAAGAAGAATATATGGTCAGCCATTTGAATTCTTTCAAATATGTTGAGATGGATGGTGAATTCATTGAAAATCCCTTCCAGAAATTCAAAGTAAACCCTCCAATGATTTTCGTTGCTAAAGCTACTCCTGCTACTCCTAAGATCACCTAGGATCTCCCAAGAATGGCTTCTCTAAAGGATGTTAGGGCTGTGGTAGGAGAGGGCGGTTGCACTATTTGGGGTCAGCTTCCTGATATTCCTTATAAGTCCAACAAATTTGGTTTGGGTTTCACCTTAGAAGCTTAGAAGCTTAGAAGACGGTTCGTTGTGCTCGTGCTGGGAGACCGCCTTTTCATATCAACAATAATGAAGTCAATGCTATAGAAGACACTGATAATGACTGTGACTTGGACAACTGGATATTCCCTACCATCGGCAATGGACTCAGCAACTGGAAGGCCAAAGACTTTATACCAATCTCCTTTAGTCATGAGTAATTGCTATTTCTTATTTTATTGCTTTCAAGTTTTTGGGATATGTAATTTTAAAACAATGACTTTAAGCCTTGTGCCTTACCCGGGGAACAACGGTCCATTTGTTAAGGTTGTTATCTTTCATCCGCATATGCTCATCTAATAAAACATTGGACGTTTTTGCATTCAAATTTTTTTCTCTCTGTCTTTTCATTACTTTATTTCTTTCAAATATAACTTTGTATTTCTTACACACACCCACACACTACATTGCAGATCCACATCCACTCTGGACCTCGTCGATATTGATTCTGCTATTGCCACTCATGACTTTGAAAATCTTATCTACCAAGCCGAGGACGAAGGTGAGGAAGATTGTGAAATACCTGGAGAGCTTGCCAGACTCTTAATACAAGAAGAAAAGGCTATCTAACCATATGAAGATCCAGTCAAAGTTATAAACTTGAGTACCGAGACAGACCGGAAAGAAGTCAAGGTATGGGCCAACTTAGAGAGCATGTCAAGAACAGGTTGATTCAGATGTTACATGACTATGTTGAGATTTTTGCTTGGTCGTATGAAGACATGCCAGGGCTCGATACTGATATTATGGTTCATCGTCTGCCAATGAAAGAGGGTTGTTCTCCGATTAAGCAAAAGGTATGTCGCATGCATCCCGAGATGTCAAAGAACATCAAGGTTGAGGTTATGAAACAATTCCATGCAGGCTTCTTAGCAGTGACATCATATCCTCAATGGGTTGCTAATATTGTTCTAGTACCAAAGAAAGAAGGCAAGGTACGTATGTGTGTAGACTATAGGGATCTGAACAGGACGAGCCCTAAAGATGATTTCCCACTTCCGCATATTGATGTTCTAGTCAACAACACCACTCAGCATAATGTATTCTCTTTCATGGATGGTTTCTTGAGTTATAATCAGATCAAGGTGGAGTTTGAAGGTATGGATAAAACTACCTTTGTCACACAATGGGGCAATTTATGATATAAGGTTATGCCTTTTGGGTTGAAGAACGTCGGTGCAACTTATCAGGGTGCCATGGTAGCTTTATTTCATGACATGATTCATCATGATATAGAGGTCCACGTCGAAGATATGATAGCAAGGTCATAAACTAAATAAGAGTATCTTGATCATCTGTATAAACTATTTGAAAGACTTAAGAAATGTAAGTTGAGACTGAATTCAAACAAGTGCACCTTTGGGGTAAGATCCGGTAAACTCCTGGGCTTCGTCATCGACGATAAAGGTATTAAAGTTGATCCCACAAAAGTTAAATCTATTCAAGAAATTCTGGCTCCCCGTACTGAGAAGGAAGTCAGAGGTTTCTTAGGACGACTGAACTATATTGCCCAATTCATTTCTCACTTAACTGCTACTTGTGAGCCAATCTTTAAGCTGCTGAAGAAAGATCAAGTAGTAAAGTGAAACGACGACTGTCAGATAGCTTTTGACAAAATTAAGGAGTACTTACGAGAAACTCCAATTCTAACACCACATGTTGAAGGAAGGCCTCTAATCATGTACCTAACAGTGCTAGAGAACTCAATGGGGTGTGTATTGGGGCAGCATGATGAGTCTGGTCGAAAAGAGCATACAATATACAACCTTAACAAAAAATTTACCAACTGTGAAACAAGATATTCACTGCTCGAGAAAACTTGTTGAGTTTTGGCATGGGTTGCTCTCCGACTAATACAGTATATGTTAACTCATACTACTTTGTTGATTTTTAAGATGGATCCCATCAAGTACATATTCAAGAAGCCATCTCTCTCTGGAAGAATAGCCCGATGGAAAATGGTCTTGACAGAATACGACATCTGGTACACCACTCAAAAGGCATTCAAGGGAAGTGTATTGGCAGATCATTTGGCACATCAAGCTGTAGACGGCTATCAGTCTATGAATTTCGAATTCCTGGACGAGAACATTATACTAGTCACAGATTATGAAGAACCTGGACCGTATGAAGGACTTGAGCCAGGATCCTGGTGGACTATGGTTTTTGACGGAACTTCTAACGCACTTGGTAACAGAATTGGTGCTGTAATTATCTCTCCTCGTGGTTGCCATACTCCCTTCACCTCCAGATTACGCTTTGATTATACCAACAACATGGCTGAATACAAAGCAAGCATTATGGGCATTAAAGTTGTTATTGACCTAAGAATCAAGTTCTTGGATGTATATGGGGACTCAGCCCTGGTGATCAGTCAGATCAAGGGAGAATGGGATACGAAGCACCCGAATCTCATTCCTTATAAAGAGCATGTGTTAACTTTTATCCCGTACTTTGAAGAAATCACTTTTGAGCACATCCCGCGAGAAGAGAATTAGTTGGCAGACGCGTTGGCTACAATGTCATCTATGTTCAAGGTCGGATGGGATAACGAGGCGCCTAGAATCACCATCAAAATATTAGACAAACAAGCACACTGTTACAAAGTTGATACCAATGGAGTAGAAGAGAAACCTTGGTTTTATGAAGTGAAGAGGTATCTTGAGACTCAAGAGTACCCTAAGGGGGCGTCTATCAATGACAAGAAGTTCCTATGAAGGTTCTCGGCTAAGTTCTTCTTGAGCAATGGAATTTTGTACAAACGCAATCATAATTCGACTCTGCTTCATTGTGTGGACGAGAAAAAAGCAGAAAAGATTATGGAGGATATGCACGAAGGCCTCTTTGGCACTTATTCTAGTGGACACATTATGGCTAAGAAGATTTTGAGAGCAGGTTACTATTGGTCAACTATGGAAACTGAATGTCACCACCACTCGAGCACTTGTCATAAATGCCATATCTATGCTGATAAAGTACACGTGCCTCTAGTACCCCTGAATGTATTGACTGCTCCTTGGCCGTTTGCAATGTGAGGCATTGATATGATTGGAGAAATTAAGCCTACCGCTTCTAACGGACATCACTTAATCCTCATTGCCATTGATTACTTCACAAAGTGGGTTAAAGCAGCCTCATTCTCCTATGTTACCAAGAACGTCCTGGCTCGGTTTATTAAGCATAATCTTATCTGTCGGTATGGCATCCCTGAGAGAATCATCACTAACAATGGTACAAATCTCAACAACACTATGATCACTGAACTGTGCACGTAGTTCAAGATCAAGCACCATAAATCTTCTCCATATCGACCAAAGATGAATGGCACAGTGGAAGCCGCCAATAAGAATATTAAGAAAATTATACAGAAGATGGTTGTAACTTATAAATACTGGCACGAGATGTTATCATTTGCTCTCCACGGCTATCGCACTTCAGCTCGAACATCAACTGGGGAAACCCCTTTCTCTCTAGTCTAAGGTATGAAAGCCGTCCTACCTATCGAAGTTCAGATTTCCCTCTCTGAGAATTATGAAAGATGCGTACTTAGACAAAGACGAGTGGGTTCAGACTAGGTTGGATCAGTTGAATTTGATTCACGAGAAGAGGCTCGCAGTTGTCTGTCTCAGTTAGATGTATCAGAAGCGCATAATCAAGGCGTTTAACAAGAAAATCAAGCATCAGGTATATCAAGCTGGATACCTGGTAAGAAAGCGCATCATCCTACTACAAGTTGATCCCATGGAAAAATATACTCCCACCTATAAAGGTCCATTTGAGATTAAGAAAATATTTTATGGCAGTGCTATGATATTGACCACCATGGACGGTGAAGATTTCTCGCACCCTGTAAACACGGACATAGTCAAAAAATACTACGCATGAAAATGTGACCCACTAGGTTGACTGGCCTAGGCAAAATTAAGGGTATCCCGGTGAACCAAAAGGGTTCGAGCAAAAATTAGGGATAAGAATTGATCTAACCTGATCAGACCTGGACCGTCACGGTTGGCTCCGAGCTGAAGTTTTGAACGAGGTGGGGGGGGGTACCTGCAAGGCACTCTGATGCTGAAGTAAGTAAGAGCACGAGCAGGCAAGAGTATGAGTATGGGCAAAAGAATGAATACCTGACCCTCTGGGAACAGAGGGTATTTATAGCCCTCAACGCTGGGCCAAGGTTCCTTCATTGGGCCGGGCAGGTTTGGCCCAATGGAGGAACTGCCAGGTTCTACGTGTGTAGTGGGGACCCGCACGTGGTCCCCTTCCTAGATATTCTGCGTGAAGTACGGACGGACGAGGACGCGGTCTTTTTGGGATCCAGGTGATGGTGTAGGGACTGAGTCTGCCCTAGGAGGGGTGCTCGAGCTGAGGTCGAGCAGGATGGCATGAAGTCGAGGATGTCGCACTGGCATAGAGCATCGGGCACGGCTGCGGCCCTTGGTCGGCGTGATTCCTTGCAAGACCGTTTGGATTGGGCCTTCACCATTGCTTTTGGGCCAGCCCGGCCCAGTCCAGAACAGGAGCCCCCCAAGTCGTGGTTCCTGTAGTAGGAGCCATGACTTGATCTTAAATCGCCTGTGTCACGGGGTCCCGTTCCCGGCTAAAAGATGTAGTTCTCGCGGCTTGCTCGAGGAGTTCCCCTGTGTCGGGCTCATGAGATAATTCTGCTCGAGGAGCGCTCGGGGACTCTCGGCGAGCTGCATTCGTTGAGCATATGAGGCATCTCTTGGGAACCGTGCCGCCACCCTACTGACGATAGGGTCATCATTTCCTAGGGGAGCTACACGTCGAGGAGGGAAGTTCTGTGGTTCCCCGGGGTGACGTTTGGTATTCCACGTCATCACTATAAATAGAGTCTTTTGGGCCCCATAACGTGTTTTCCCTCTTCGCGCTTCTCCTCTTCCCTCTGTTTCTGCTGTTGCTGTTCTTCCTAGATACTCATAGGACCGCCGCGATCTCCGTCGCTGATTCACTTTCTCCGTCGTCACATTTCCTTCTTGATTCCAAGTAAGTGTCTTGTCTCCTTTGTTTTTCCTCAGTGATGCATGATTTTTCATTATTTTTAGACGTTTAGGGACTGTACGCCTGGGATTAGCCCGGTAGATTTATATTTAGCTCGACAAATGCAAGTTTATGCCCGGCGAATGCATGTTCGCGCCCGGCCAATGCATAGTTTAGGTATTTAACTAGCAGTGCTGCCCGGGATCCTTATGATTCGGGGCGCCTAATTCTTGGTGGTGCCCGGTGAACTCATGGCTCTAGTTTTGAGACGCATGATATCGCCTGCCACGTTCATAGTCTAGGTCGACATATTTGTGAGTGGTCGATACGTTGGCCCACTTAGGCGATTTGTAGGGAGACTTGTCGTGGTATCTGGGAGTCGGGGAGGTGACTCCTCTTTTTGTTTCGAGACACCAATTTTTTAGTCGCGCGTGGAGTGATATGGCTTGTCGCGCTCTTCATCCCGTCTGCTATGGCGAGCGTACGGATTTGCTCCCCAATTGACCGGTTTCCTGTGCTTTGTAGGTAACCATGGCCGACGAACCGTGTTCCTCTGGGCGCGCTGAGGTGGAAGACCAAAGAGCCGAGGAAAATGTAAATTTGGTTGATACCATTGAGGAGCCTTTGCAGGCATGGGTGGGCGCCGAGCCCAGGGGAATCGCTTCGGCCTACAGTCGACGTAGTCGAAGTGCATACACCATCCTCGCGAAGGGCAGTAGCCAGCCCGATTTCCAGAAGAACTTCGTCGTCTCGCGACCAACTTTCACCGCGCGGATCTGCTCGGAGTTCCCCGAGTATAGATTCCCTATGTATGAAATTTCCTTCAAGGACCTTGGATTACAGCTGCCATTCAGCGATTTTCAGGTCGGGGTCTTCACCCATCTGGAGCTGGCCCCGTCACAGCTTCACCCAAATTCACTCGCTTTCATCCGGGCGTTCGAGTTAACTTGTCGGTTTCTAAGGATTGGGGCGACCATACCACTTTTCTTCAGAGTCTTCCACTTACAGCGCCAGTCCCAGGGAGGCAGGCATAGCTGGGTTTCCTTGAAGCAGTCGAAGAGACTATTCAGAATGTACATGGATTCCGTCCGGGGCTTTAAAGACAAGTGGTACATTGTGAGGCCGGTTACCACAACGGGTTTAGAATCTGTATATGAGGAAGAGACAGTCGTGACCGACGACCACGAGAAGCCCTTCTAGATGACGAGGGACACCCGGTGTTAGGGCGCGTGGCCAAATTTCCCTTGCATTGGACCTCGAGGCACTACGAGCATGGTACCAGGTACTACCATACGTCCGCGGGCGAGATGAGCCCCGAAGACGAGAAGGCTTATGGTACTCTCTGTCGGTATGTCAACAATTTCTTCCCCGCCAGATGGGCCACGAGGGAGGGGAAGGATATTCTTGACGAGGAAGGTTATCCGACCTTCGAGGCCCGACCGATTGACACGAAGGCACTTATGGAGTGTCAGTCCTTCGGGCAGGCCACGAATCTTCTAGGTCGTTATTGTTTTGTCTTGTTTGAATTTCTTTACTTGTTACTTGTTCGCTTATTTGCTCTTCACTAACCCGGGGTTCTTTCATGCAGGTCTGATGGTCGGACGAAGGGAGAGGCTCTTGAAGTTGTCCTGTGACAAGAAGGTCAATAAGAGGGTGGTGAGAGCTCCTCAGGCGACGAGGATGGGCTCGCCATCTAGCCCGGGCACTTCTCAGGCGACGAGGGTGGACTCGCCACCTAGCTCGGGAGCTGTTTCGGGAGGGACCCCGGACGTCCAGGAGGTCGAGCCACACACCGACCTGATACAAAGGAAAAGGAGTCGGGTGGAAAGTCAACCGGAGGTCGGTGAGGACTCCAGCGCTGTGAGGTCCTTCGGGTTGCCCCCTTGCTTTGAAGAGGAGGGTTTCTTCGAGGGGTTTCCCTTGTCCGTGAGTCCTGATGAAGCCGAGGTTATCCGGCGGATGAGCAAAGAGAGTCGGAGAAAGCACCTGGCCGCCAATATGGACGGATTGGTCAAGATGGCTGAGATGGCCGTTGTGCTGGCCGATGAGGGGGAAGACTCTGACCGTATCAAAGAGCTGGAGCAGGAGAAAGCTGCCCTCACCTCGAGTTCGCGAAAGTTGAAGGCTGCTCTGGAGCGCTCCGAGGAGATGTTCCGCGAGCAAGCCGAGCTGATGGCGGTGGAGACAGAGTTGCTGGCTCTGGAGAAAGAGAATTCGGGGAAGCTGGCCGAGGAGAGGGACCATTTCCGTGAGGACCGGGAACGTCTAGAAATTGACAACGGGCGCCTCGCCATAGAGGTTGAGGAATTGAAGGCCGCCATACTCCCTGCCGAGGATGAGTCGGAGGAGACGGCTCCTTTGCGGAGTCGGTCGGAGCTAGTCGCTCGCATTCAACTCCTCGAGGTGGACTACGTTGGCGCCATGGCAGATGGCTTTGAAGCCGCGGTCAGCCAGCTTTCCCTGTTGAATCCCGGCCTGAACACTGAAGGGGCGGGCTATATGTCTCAGATCATTGATGGTCAGATCGTGCCTCCGCCCGAGTCTCCTGTTGTTGGTGGTGATAGCTCCGGGGAGGCTGAGCTGTGAGATTCTGATAGGGCCTGCGCGCCTTTGGTGATGTTTGTTTTGGGCCTGCGTGCCCGTTCATATTTTTTTGGGCTTGCGTGCCCATTCTTTGTATTTCCTGAACATTGTTGGCCTTCTTGGTCGGTTTACATCTATTTGCTTTGTTGCCTACGGGCATTTTGAATGAATGTTTGTTTCAATGTTTTGATTGTTTGCTTGTGCTTGCGTTTTACGTTTTTCGCAAAAATTGGCCTAAGTTATGGGCCCGAGTCATTCTCGTATGTGGTTGTGACTTTGTTGGCAAATTTTCCTAAGTCTTTCGTTCGTGTATGTGCTCGGCCTCTTCTCGATGGCCAGAGTCGCCTAAGTGGTGACCTCGAGGGGAGAGACTCCTTTTTGACCCTTTTAGATGGCCCGACGTTCTTCGAGATTCGTCGGGCATGCGGAGTGAAGCCGCTTGGTCGGGTAAGTGACCCGGATCGGGGTTATTTACCCGCGTTGTGAACTGCCCATCGCGAGCTGGGTGTTCTGCCCTACAGGTACTTCGACGGTGGAGCTCGATCGAGGTGTCCACGTCGGGCTCTATCGTTTGTTCTTGTCTGTTGAACGATGTTATGCGGTTTGGACGTAGGTAGGGCATGTACCTCGGCCTCTCTACAGGGTCGGACGTTTCTCCTCGTTGACTGGGCACGGGAGTCGACAGTCAAGGGTCCTCGGTGTTGGTGGTTTTTAACTATAGTACTGCTTTAGTTTAGCAGCGTTCCAGGGTCGTGGTAGTGGTTCTCCGTCTAGTTGCTCGAGGTAGTACGCCCCGGTACTGGTGGTGCCGTGGACGCGATAAGGCCCTTCCCAGTTCGCGGCCAGCTTCCCTTCGCGGGAGTCTTTCTGGTTCCTTCGTAATACCAGGCTGCCGATTTTGAACTCGCGTTTAATGACCTTGTCGTTGTGGCGCAGAGCGACTCGTTGTTTTAGGGCGACTTCACAGAGGGCCGCCCCGGATCGGATTTCCTCGACTAAGTCGAGCTCGTCCCTGAGTTCCTCGTCATTCATTTCTTCGTCGAGGGGGTTCTCTGTCCGTCTAGAAGGTTCCATGATTTCTACCAGGATAACGGCCTCGGTGCTGTATGTTAGTCGGAATGGGGTCTCGCCCGTCGTTGAGTGGGGCGTGGTGCGGTATGCCCACAAGACGTTGTGCAGCTCCTCGACCCATCCCCTCTTTGCTTCGCCCAGACGTCATTTGAGTCCCCGGAGGATGACTCTGTTCGCGGCTTCGGCTTGCCCGTTGGTTTGAGGGTGCTCGACCAAAGTGAAGTGTTGTTTTGTTCCTAGTCTGGTGACGAAGTCTTGGAACCCGTGGTCAGTGAATTGGGTGCCGTTGTCGGTCACCAGTGCCCTCGGGATTCCGAACCTGGCGAGGATGTTTCTCTTGTAGAAACGGAGGATGTTGTGCGAGGTGATCTTCGCGAGGGCCTCGGCTTCTATCCATTTCGTGAAGTAATCTACGGCCACGATGAGGAATTTATTTTGGTAAGTTCCCTGCACGAAGGGTCCGAGGATGTCCATACCCCACCATGCGAACGGCGACGGGGACGACAGTATGCTCAGTTCGTGAGGGGGGGCGAGGTGCATGTCACCGTGCTTCTGGCACTTGTCACACTTCTTAACGTGCTCCTTGGCGTCCTGCTGCATCGTCGACCAGTAATATCCCGCTCGAAGAGCTTTCCTCGCCAAGGACTTACCGCCCATGTGTTGGGCGTTAATCCCTTCGTGTATCTCCCGTAGTACCTCAGGGACCGTGGATTCGTCGATGCATTTTAGGAGGGGGATGGAAAATCCCATGCGATACAGTTTATGCTCGAGCACCACGTAGGAGCATGCTCGCCGCTTGGTGACGGTCGCGTCGGTCTGGTTCGATGGGAGTTCGCCCTTCGTCAAGAAATTGTAAATCGGGGTCATCCAGGACGAGGCATCCCCTATAGCGTGGACCTCGACTGGCGTCGAGGATCTTTCGATACTCGGGTGTGCTAGGGATTCTTGGATGACGGATTTGTTCCCACCCTTCTTTCTCGTGCTCGCAAGTTTGGACAATATGTCTGCCCTCGTGTTTTGCTCGCGGGGAACATGTGAAATTTCCGCCCGTACAAACTTTGTCATGTATTTTTTGACTAAGTTTAAGTACTCGACGAGGTTGTCGTTTTTGGCTTGGTAACTCCCCTGGACTTGGGAGGCGACGAGTTAGGAGTCGGTGTAGATCTGTACCTCGCGGGCTCCCAGGTCCTCGGCTAGTCTCAGTCCTGCGAGCAGGGCTTCGTACTCTGCTTGGTTGTTCGACGTCGGGAAGGAAAGAGCTAGGGAGTGTTCGATCACTACGCCTTCTTCGTTCTCCAGAAGGATTCTTGTGCCACTTCCGGACGAGTTGGATGCTCCGTCGACGAAGATGGTCCACTTGTGTTCCTTCCCCGCGGGTGGGTCATGAGTGGTCATTTCTGCGACAAAGTCGGCCAGGGCCTGTGCTTTCAGGGCTTTCCTACTCTCGTACTGAATGTCGAATTCAGAGAGTTCCAAGGACCATTTCAACATTCTGCCCGCCATATCGGGCCGACCCAGGAGTTTCCTCACCGGTTGGTCGGTTCGCACGATGATTGTGTGGGCCAGAAAATAGTGTCTGAGCCTCCTCGCCGCGTTGACGAGGGCTAGAGCCACCTTTTCTATCTGTTGGTATCTGCTTTCGGGTCCTTGCAGGGTTTTGCTCGTGAAGTAGACGGGTTTATGTCCGTCGGTGGTCTCGCGGACTAGAGCCGCGCTGATGGCTTCGTTTGAGATGGCCAAGTATAAAAATAGTGGCTCCCCGTCGGCTGGTCGAGATAGTACGGGTGGCTGAGATAGACTTTGCTTTAGGTGGCGCAGCGCCTGTTCGCACTCCTCGTTCCATTCGAAGGCTGCTTCCTTACAAAGGAGTTTGAAGAAGGGGAGGGCGTGCTGAGCGGACCTCGCGACAAAGCGGGACAATGATGTGAGCATGCCGTTCATGATTTGTATTGACTTCTTTGACGTTGGTGTCGGGAGGTCGGAGGACGCCCGACATTTGTCGGGGTTGGCTTCAATTCCTTGTTCTGTTAGGTAGAATCCGAGGAATTTTCCTGCCTTGACTCCGAACGTATATTTCTCGGGGTTGAATCTCATTTTACATTGTCTTGCTTGGGCAAAGACCGTCTTGAGGTGTTCCTCGTGGTCGGTGTCTGCTCGGGATTTGACGATCATGTCGTCCATATACACCTCGAGCATGTCGCCAATCTGTTCGTGGAAAACCTTGTTCATCATGCGCTGGTAAGTTGCCCCGGCGTTTTTCAGTCCAAAGGGCATTACGTTGTAGTAATAGTTGCCCGAGCTGGTCATGAAAGCCGTGCAGTGTTTGTGGCTCACGACCATCGGAATTTGGTTATAGCCCGAGTAGGCGTCCATGAACGACAATGTTTTATAGCCGGTCGAGTTGTCGACCAGCATGTCTATGTTAGGCAAAGGGAAAGCATATTTCGGGTAATCCCGGTTGAGATCGGTATAGTCAACACACATCCTCCATTTTCCATTATTCTTTTTAACGAGTACAACGTTTGACAGCCAGGTGGAATACCGGGCTTCAGAAATAAAATTTGCCTCTAGGAGGTCTTTTACAGCTTTTTCAGCAGCCTCCGTTTTTTCTAGAGACTGCCTACGTCTACGTTGCACTACGGCCCTAGCGGCAGGATCTATGGCGAGGTGGTGACAGGCGACCTCAAGGTCGAGTCCGGGCATCTCCGCGGCGCTCTAGGCGAACAGGTCAGCATTCTCGCGCAAGCAGGCCTTGATTTGCTTTCTTTCCAGGTCGGGGAGATCTTTGCCAATCTTCACTCCTTTGGTCGGGTCTGTGCCGAGGGGGACGAGCTCAAAATCCCCGTCCGGTATTGGTCGGAGTGGGATTTGCTCGCCATTGAGAGGTTCATCTTGGTCGAAATGAGTGTCCAGAGCTATAGAGTCGACCTTTGGTGGAGCTCTCTGGACTTCTTCCTTGGGGGACTCTTGCTTGTCGGGCTCCTGTTGCGTCCTTTTGGCGGGCCTTGTCCCTATGTCGACAGTATCGCGTCCTTTAGAAGCAGCGTTGAAACACCTCCGGGCAGCGGCTAGGTCTCCTTGGATAGTAGCTACCCGTACTCTCTTGGTGTAGAATTTAATCTTCAGGTGGACGGTCGAGGGCACCGCTGTCAGTTCTGCCAGTGTTGGTCTCCCCAGGATGCAGTTGTACAGAGACGGGAAGTCGATGACGAGGAAGCGTACCTTGACTTATCTTGTAGCCTTTCCTTCGCCGAATGTAACCAGGAGCTCGACATACCCCCAAGGTTTGGAGGTCGAGCCGTTGAAACCTTATAAGTCCGACCCTACGTACGGCGAGAGATGTGAGTCATCCAGTTGTAGAGTTCAGAACAGTTGGTTGTACATCACGTTGACGGAACTCCCTTCGTCGACGAGGATGCGATGCACATCAAAATTGGCCATTCTTGCCCTTATCAGTAAGGGGATTACCGCGTTTGGGGCTCCGCCGGGGAGCTCTTCTAGGTAGAAGGTGATGGGCTCTGACCTGCCCTTCACCCTTTCGAACGTCACTATTTGTGGGGGCGCCGCGTCGACCATCTCGTCCAGCTTCCTCTTAGCCGAATTAATGGTCAAGTCGTTGAATCCGCCGCCGTTGATGACCATGGCGGAGGGGAAATATTCCCACCTGATGTGCGTTATGAGCGGCTCCCGTAGGTGCTCGGGGATGTCGAAGTCCTCCGGCCTGGTCACGGAGAAGGCGGTCTGGATGGGGACCGACTCGTCATATGGTCGGGCATCTTCCTCCGGCTCCCTTGTCTCCTGGGCGTCACGACGCGGAGCGTCGCTTCGTCGGTATTGCGCGAGCCTCCCTCCCTTGATGAGGGTTTCAATGGCGTCCTTGAGGTGGACGTAATCCTCAGTCAGATGACCATGGCTCCTATGGTACTGACAATATTTGTTTTTGTCTGCTCCGGGCTTGGCGGGAGCAGGTCATGGACGTTTGACATCGCCGTCCTTGAAATCAGTGCTGGCACACTCCGCCAGAATGCGCTCGTGGGAAGCTGTGAGCGGAGTGTACTCGGTGAAACGCCCCGAGGGTCCTCTTTGTTCTCGGACTTCCCGGGGTTTGTCCTCTTTTCTTTTCTCCCCGGTTCGTCGAGGAGGAGGAGCTTCCTGGCGCGAGCTGCTGTTGGACCCGCGAGTCCTGGGGTCTCAGGCTCTGTTGGCCGCTTCCCTCTCCTCGTAGTCCATGTATGCCCGAGCTTTTTTGAGGAGGGCATCGAATGTCCTGGGTGGCTCGATGCCCACGGCTTTTCTGAATCCCGTGCCGGGGAGGAGCCCCCTCTCCAGCAGATATCTCTTCATATGGTCCGCGCAGGGGACCTGTATGACTTCTCGGTTGAAGCGATTGATGAACTCCCTCAAGGTTTCATCCTGTCTTTGGATGATGGCCTCGAGAGCCGCCTCGGTCTTTGGATGCCGCCGAGAAGCTGTGAATGAACTGATGAACTGGTTCTTCAGGTTTCGCCACGAGGTGATTGAGCCCGGGGCGAGTCCTTTGTACCAGTCCATTGTCGCCTTCCTGAGAGTCGTGGGGAATAGTCGGCATTTGATAGGCCCCCCGACATTATGGTAATGCAGCATAGCCTCGAACCCGTCTATATGGTTGACCGGGTCCGCGACTCCATCATACTCCTTCAAGTGCGGGGGTTTCTCCATGCCCGGGGGGATGGGTGCTTCCATGATAGCTTGCGACAGGGGACCGCGAGGGTCGTCCTCGTCGCTCCTTTCTGGGGACAGAGATGGTGACCTGTAATATTGTCTGGCACGACGGTCTTGGTCGTGCTGAGTCTCTCTCGAGCGTGATGCTCGTTGGTTGAATCTTACACGCCCGTCTCCGGAGTGCCTTCTTTCCTGTCTCGCCGGGTCGTGACTAGGTCCTCCGGCTTGGATGATGGGCTGCCTCTCCAAATGGGGCCGTTTCCCCTTTGGCCGGGGTGACTGGCTTCGAGAGGTTTCTCTGTAATGTCTCCGCGGGGGAGACGGGAGTTGGACTTCAGTCACTCGAGGAGGTGGAGTATGGGGCCTCCGATGCCTCCTCGGGGGTCTTCGGTCGTCTTCAAGCGCCCTTAGTCTTTCCCCTTGGGCGAAGATGAGATAGTTTGTTTGATTGATCACTGCGAACAGCGCTTGAGTTGTGGCATCCGCCCCGGCGGGGACGGGGACTTCCCGGAACCGGGCAGCCCGTTAGTTCGCGAGGGCTGCCTCGTCTTCCTCGAGTGGCGGAGGGACCAAGGAAGACGACGCAGTAGCTCCGTCATGGTAGGTTGAAGGTCCGGGGACAGTTGATGCAGGAATGGTGTTGTGGCCAGGGTTGTCGGCGTTGTCAAGGTGTCCGTTTTTGTCCGCGGGGCCGTTGTTGGTGTCGACGACACGGACGTTCTGTTCATCGCGAGCTTGATCAGCCATGACAGTGGTAGTTGAGGTTGAGCTTTGGTCTTTGAGTTTAGCAAGACGGGGAAGCTAGTTTCCCACAGACGACGCCACTGATCTAACCTGATCAGACCTGGACCGTCACGGCTAGCTCCGAGCTGAAGTTTTGAACGAGGTGGGGGGGTACCTGCAAGGCTCTCCGATGGTGAAGTAAGTCAGAGCACGAGCAGGCAAGAGTATGAGTATGGGTAAAAGAATGAATACCTGACCCTCTGGGAACAGAGGGTATTTATAGCCCCCAGCGCTGGGCCAAGGTTCCTTCATTGGGCCGGGCAGGTTTGGCCTAATGGAGGAACTGCCAGGTTCTACGTGTGTAGTTGGGACCCGCACGTGGTCCCCTTCCTGGATATTCTGCGTGAAGTACGGACGGACGAGGACGCGGTCTTTTCGGGATCCAGGTGATGGTGTAGCGGACAGAGTTTGCCCTAGGAGGGGTGCTCGAGTTGAGGTCGAGCAGGATGGCATGAAGTCGAGGATGTTGCACTAGCATAGAGCGTCGGGCACGGCTGCGGCCCTTGGTCGGCGTGATTCCTTGCAAGACCGTTTGGATTGGGCCTTCACCATTGCTTTTGGGCCAGCCCGACCCAGTCCAGAACAAGAATATAAACAGATTGTACACCAGGCAAGTCGAAAACTTGAAAAGGAGGCTTGGGCAAAAAAAGGGGTATCCTGGTGGACTGAAAACCCGAAAGGGAGGTCCAGGCAAAAGTTAGGGATTAAATTGTATGACTATGTCGCGTTGGATCACTCACAACAACCTTTATTATCAATGTCAATTTCAAATGGTACAGATCAGTTCAGTTACTTCTTCTGACAGCAAGGGATGAGATGCTTAAAGACATAAGGGGCAATAGCATAGTTGAAATTCGATAAGATTATTTCCATATAGCTATATGTTTTGTTTTCACTTGGTACTCTGTTCATTTCTCGACGATTTCCTCTTACTAAGATTTATGTCTCTTTGTACAAAACCTCTTGTTTATGGGCAAACTATCAATTGAAATACAAAATTCAAAATTCAAAATTTTGATTTATCTTTTTCTGTTTTGTTTGCGAAAACGTCCAATAACTAAATTGAATGAACATATGCATATGAATATGATTACTGTTAACAAATATATGCATAAAAAATAGGAATAAACATTTTCTAAAGACTCTAGGAGTTGGGATAATGTTCAAGTCACCCATAAATCCTCACAGGATTATCCCCACAGAGTCATATTCGCAAGCTCATTTTCAACAAAGATACACTACCCGCAAGGATGAAATAACTTAATTTGCCAGCATATTTTCCTAGCGGATGAAGGAATATGATCTTTTCCCCGGCAACATCGCTAACCAATGGAATCCTAATCCTTGTCAGATATTATGGCGTCAGCACGGTTCATAGGAATTTTCTTCCCCAACCGAGACTATTCCTCTGAAACTGTAAAATACCATGCATAATTCTTTCTCCAGCAGAGCTTATTTCCTCAGCAGGATTATTCCTCAGCAAAGTGTTTCTCCAACAGGTTTAGGGTTTATTTTCCTAACAGAGTTTATTTCCCCAATAGAGTTTATTTTCCAAATCAGGTTTATTTCCCTAACAGAAAACACTCTCCCCAGCTTGATCCTATTTCTCGAACTACTACAAGTCACCGGCAAAATCCCTTTCTCCAGAAAAGGGTAGTCCAGGTTGCTATCCATAGAAGGTTGCTACAAAATCTTAAATCGGACCAGATATCATTCAAACTTATCCTCTTCAGATGAGTAAGCGCCCATATCAGAAACTCAGTTAGACAACGCCTCGAAAGGTTATCTATCTCTTTTATCCCCAGTCAGGGTATATAAGAATTAATTCTCCAGTAGAGCAATAAATGACCAATGATTTTGAACTCTTCTCCCTAAGCAGAAATCAATGTTCCCCAGCGGAGTTTCCTCAAATAGATAGCAGGAGTCCCCGGCGGAAACATTCCACATGAGATTGAAGATTACACATATTCTTCATCCCCAGCACCATTCAGGGATTTATTTTCCCCAACGAGATTTTATACGGAGCTACACTTCAATGATATTTCACATTCATCCATCATTTACAAACATCATAACATATGAATACGAAACGCATATGGCACAATCTCATTTACTTTGAGAACAACATTACGCAATGTATTTCATACATCACGATATTGCATATAGCTAACTCTTTATCCTTTCAGGTAAAGTCTACCAACAGACGAACATCATCAACAATCTATAACCAAGCAAAGATTAACTCCCGAAACAGGACGGAGAAACTATCTTTATTTATTTATGGCCAGATAAAGATCAATACCAAAACAGGACGGGACGACTATCTTTATCACAATTGGTATGAACTCCTGAAACAGGACGGGTTTACCAACAAACTGATTATAGATCAATTCCTGAAACGGGACGAGGCGACTATCTACATGAACAAATCGAAGATTAACTTCCGAAACAGGACGGGGAAACTATATTTCTTTCTTTATGGTCAGATAAAGATCAATTCCAGGAATAGGACGGGGCGACTATCTTTATCACCAATGGTATGAACTCCTGAAACAGGACGGGTTTACCAACAAACTGATTGTAGATCAATTCCCAAAACAGGACGGGGAGACTATCTATATGAACAGATCAAAGATTAACTCCCGAAACAGGACAGGGAAACTATATTTCTTTCTTTATGGTCAGATAAAGATCAATTTCTGAAACAGGACAGGGCGACTATCTTTATCACCAATGGTATGAACTCCTGAAACAGGACGGGTTTACCGACAAACTGATTGTAGATCAATTCCCGAAACAGGACGGGGCGACTATCTACATAAACAGATCAAATATTAACTCCCAAAATAGGAAGGGGGAACTATATTTCTTTCTTTATGGTTAAATAAATATCAATTCTCGAAACAGGACGGGGCGACTATCTTTATCACCAGCGGTATGAATTTCTGAAACAGGACAGGTTTACCAACAAATGGACTGTAGATCAGTTCCTGAAACAGGACAGAGAGACTAGCTACATGATGAATACTCCCCTTCAAGATATTCATTCTGAAAATCACTTTCCTTCATAAATTTATTTTGAGAAGCAACTCCTTCAGACAGGACCGAATAGGTTCATCCTGAAAAGCATTCCTCAGATGCAGTCAAGCGTAGACTCCTTCTAATACTTCTGTAGACATTCACTTTGGATGGCATCTATAAGTCCATCTCCAATGACTCTCCTTAACCTCTCTAAAAGGCATCTTTAAGCACATTCCCGATATTATTAACCTACAACGTTATCTCCTGCACATGCGAGTGTAAATTTCTGGGCACTTAAGTGTTCAATAATCTTCTACCTTCAAGTCATGAATGGCAGACATGCCAATATAACTCTTCATGTTTAAGAAGATTGAATAGGGGTAGTTGTTGTACCCCAAATTTTTTGGGCACGTAAGTGTTCAATCATCTTCTACCTTCAATTCATGAATGGCGGACATGCCAATCTAACTCTTCGGGTTTAATAAGATTGAACAGGGGCACTTGTTGTACCCCAAAACTTTCCCTCCCATTTTCTTCAAAGCATTCTTCTAAGGGTCTCAAGTATTCAAGGATACTCAATGGTTAATCAGTCAAACCTCCTCATAAGAAAGGGGTCCACAATTAGGGTTTTGAGTTTTTCAAGGAAGTTTAGGTTGCAAAGGTCTCAAGTGGTTTCCATGGTTCTTTATAGGTCTTCAACAATGTTCATATCAAGTTTCAAGTCTTGTATCACAAGTTTGCTCATTCAATTGCTCAGATGATTGAAAATCAAATGTATTGAGTAAAAAGTCAATTGTGGTCAACATACAGTCAAACTTCAACATTTTTGGTCAACATTAACATTTTGAAGTGATATTCATCATTTGATCAAGGGTTGATCATGATTCCTCAAGGAAAGCCCTCAAATCATCAAAAGTCCAATTGCCAAATTAGGGTTTCTTTAGGGGAAGTCAACTGAACTTTTACCAAACATAACTTTCACATGCTTCATCAACTTTTCTCCAAAAAAATCCCATTTTTAAGGAAGTTCAATTCTCTACAACTTTGTATTTGTATGCTCAAGTCAAAAAAATGCTTCATTTGAGAGATATGAGCTAATACATTACAGGTCATTTCAAAAGTTAACAAAAAGACACTTTTTGTCAAGGCAACTTACATCAAGATAAAATCTCAAAATGCAAAAATGATCAAAAGAGAGATTGTATAAAACATCTTGAGATTTCGAAAAAGTCCAAGATCACCTTCAAACATTGAAAATTGAGAGAGTTGTGACTAGTGCAAGTTGGGAAATTTTGGTAAAATACATGAAGTGCAAAGTGACCAAACTTGAAATTTTGAACTTGTGGGCCTAACTTTTTAGGTTTAAAACATGTCCTTGACCTTATGGAAGACTCCTAAGCCCATTCATACCATGCCTTATTTTTTCATTATTTTATTTTTATTTATTTTGTTTTTATTCAATTAAATACAAAATAAATAAAATAAAATGAAAGATCATTGGGCCAAGGCGCGTGATGGGTTTCTTAATCATCTGGAGGCCCAAGACAATTCATGACAACTTGCCAAAACCGAGTGGACTCAAAAAAGGCAAGAAAAATCTCAAAAATGGAAGCTTATAAACATGTTTGATTTTGGTCTAGCATAACCATGATTGCATGAGATTTTTCCATATTTGTTGCTTCTTTCCATTCCTCTATTTAAGCACAACAAGCCAGACCAACAAGGACACGATATATTGACTGAAGAGCCCTTAAAAAATCCATAAAAATTCAAAGAAAGTGCTAGATCTGTATCCTAACTTCCAGTCATTCTCAATTGAAACTAAGGCCAACAATCATTTCCTGAGGATCAAAGGAGGTGATCCAAATCCATAGCTGCATCTCTCGAGTGCCAGAACGCAATATCCCAACCACACCGGTTGTCAAGATTGGTAAACTTCTAACTTTAATTTCGTGTGTCTTCAATCATTTCTAACTTGATAAATTTGTTCATGTGCATCATTAGAATTTATTTGACGTATTACATACGAGGTTGGACGCAAGAATCATGTATCACCATGGTTAGGGCATCAGAATCAGTTTCATTCGAACCACCCATTACAGTCGTTTTCAAGCCAAACTAATATGCCCATTAGACTCACAGGGGTATAATTATCTAATTAGGGTTATTAGTTTTTGTTTTTGATTGATTTTGACAGGTTTTCAAAAAATGCATCATCAGAGAAGAAGACCTTCTCCTCCGTGTATGGTGGCTGGAAATAACCAGGGTCGCGTGGCATCTTGCCATTGGACCATTCAAAAACAGGGGTCCCCACTCAAGCGCGCCCTTTGAATTGTTTAGCCTTTGAGACTTGTTTTACGTTATAAACTAATGTTACAATTATAGGAACAGATGAAACAGTTGCCCCATCGATAGAAGCGAGCATTGTTAAGGCGTTAATATACCAAGGCACGGGTTCGATCCCTGCCCCTGGTATTTTTTATTTTCCATGTTTTCTTGTTTACAGATCCGGTGCAAAGCATTCCAGCGCGCTCACCTTGTAACCTCATCTCATCACCATTGGATCTTCATAACCCCAGATCCAGCGTCTTAGATCATCATGCCCAGATTAGACCCTCACTGCTGAATAACATTGGATCCCATTCAGGCTTGGGCTCATGATTTTAGGCCTAACAAATCTGCTTCCCTTGCACCCCCCCAGATTTACTTTCAGGCCCACCATTTCCTTTTATTTTATTTTATTTCAATTTCTATTTTTAAAAATAATTAAAAATTTTATTTGCTAATTAAAATTAAAATTAACTTAGATCTAGGATTTTCTTTAATTAAATAAATTAAATAATTAACTTTTCTTTTAATTAAATTAATTGAAATTAATTAAATTAGTTTCTTTAGGTTTTATCATTAAATAATCCTCCATTAAAAATAATTTAGGGTTTTTATTTTAGGTTTAATTTAATTCTTTTTTATCAATTTAAAAACAATTAGGTTAGGTTAATCATCATCATTTTTTATCAAGACAATTTTTCCACATTTCTCCCCGTTTACAATATTTGTGCTTTTCTTATTTTCGCATTAATTTTTTTCATAATTATGTAATTGATAAAGGTTGTAATAGCTTAAACTAGGGTTTACTGTTTCTTCCCTCCATTTTTATGGTTTTGTATCCCCTTTATCGAAGCATTGTAATAGCGTAGGAATTCTATTTTCTGTCTTTACTGCTTTCTTTATAACTGATAGATGTATGCTAATAGGCTTTTATGGCAAGACATAAAAACAAACGCTAGAAAACCTAACCTTAACACAAAATAACTGAAGTCAAAAGCACTTTTCACACACGCACCTCTAGGGTGACTCCACTTGTTGCCTTCGGAAAATAGTCATGTCCCTCGAACTTAGTACGCTTTAGCAAAGACCCTCGGTTAAAAGATCGTAGTCCCTCAATGACCCTTCGATGCTGCCTCTATAAACGATCTTTGTCCCTTACAATAAATTACTAAAGCGCCCTACGAGTTGCCTTTATAACTGTACGATAACCCGCGCCTGTCCCTCAAACATCCACTGATAGGGCTTCCTACTAACTAATGGTAGGATAGCACTATCTAAAGGAGGAGGAAAAGAAAAAAGACTTTTGAGTAGGTAGATAGTTCTTAGTCGCTTGCTCACAAACAAAAAAACATTTTTCACACAAAACACTTATTTTCTAAAAATATTTTCAAAACAAATACTTTGTATGCATTCTCAATGATAAAAGAATCATTACAAAGTTTGCCGCACTTAGGCATTTTCAAAATATTTTCAAACTTGCATATTTACAAAGCATTTTCAAAAGTGGGCTAGCGGTTAAGAGCCCGTAGATAACTACGGATGAAAAGGGTGCTAATACATTCCCTTTTCATAACCTACCCCCCTTACTCAGAAAATTCTCGAAGGTCTTTCCTGTTCTTTTCACCCTTTCCTTTATTGGATAAAAGAAAAGTTGGTGGCAACTCTTGCTATCCGTAACATTTATGATAAAACGCAAAACCAAAAGTCAATTCTCCCATCGTATTGCACCTAACCATCATACATCATAATATACCTATTAAGGCATCTGAGTGCCTCCGCCCTTGCAGGGGTAACATGCATACCTGTACTTTTTGAACAGTGCAATATTAAATGGGTGTTTAAAAACAAACATGATTAAAATGGCATAATTATTAGAAACAATGCTAGATTGGTAGCCCAATGCTATAATTAAGAATAATGTATTGATTTTGATGAAAACATTTATTATTGTTGCAATATTAAAGGTTATTAGATTATTGCTTGCATATCCATGTTCTTTGAATTTCCAGTTATACCAAACAGATGTAAAAATCACATTCTTAAATGGATACATTCATGAAGAAGTTTATGTAATTCAGCCACCAGACTCTGAAGATTTCAAGAATCCTTCTCATTTGTACAAATTAAATAAGGCTCTTTATTGAATAAAGAAAGCACCAAGAGCTTGGTATGAAAGAGACTTTCTATAAGAAAGAGGATTCAAAAAAGGAAAGGTGGATACAACTTTATTTATCAAGAAGATTAATGATCACACTTTATCACTACAAATTTATGTTAATGATATCATCTTCGACTCCATAAATGAAATCTTATGTGAAGAATTTTCTAGCATGATGCAAAGATAGTTTGAAATCAAACAAGCAAAGAATAACATATTCATAAATCAATCCAAATATTGCAAATAACTTTTGAAGAAATTTGACATGAATAAATGCAAGGAAATTGCCACTCCAATGAGTTCAATCACATATATTGATCAAGATGAATCTGGAATTCCAATTGATATAACAAGCTATCGAGGTATAATTGGTTATTTTCTTTATCTTACTGCTAACAGGACTAATAGAATGTTTAGTGTATGTTTATGTGCTTGTTATCAATCTTGTCCAAAAGGATCCCATATTTCTTCTGTTGAAAGAATCATGAAATATCTTAAAGGAACAACAAATGTAGGTTTATGGTACCCGAAAGGTATTGCTCCCACTCACTAATCTTTTCCACTTCTGAAAACCATGAGTACTCCAAAAATACCAATATGGCAAACGAAGTCACCTCGATAATCTCAAACCTTCACATTACTACACAATAGAAAAGTTTTGAGGACAATTGTTTTGGACCGACCAAATGTCCTAACAAGTGAAAAGCCTAATTAGAAGAGAGTTTGACCCAAAAGAAACCTCCAAAAGTAGCTAGGGATTGAGTGTATATGTGTTAAAGGAGTTCGATACTTAATCTCTTCAGCCGAAGATCACTCACTGTCACATTTGATCATACGGTTTCTCGCATCTCGTGTTAGAAAATACGAAACGGTTCTAATTATCTTCCATATATAAATTCCACCACACATTGTTAATAGGTATGATCCAACTCTTACTCGCATTATCATCTCTTATCTACTATTTATTGACTTGAACGTTGAAATGTTAACATTATATATATATATATATATATATATATATATATATATATATATATATATATATATATATATATATATATATATATATATATATATATATATATATATATATATATATAGACAAAATACTTATCTTGGTCCCTTAACTATATCCCTGGGTTCACATTGGTCCTTAACTTTTTTTAATGTTATTTTGGTCCCTTAACTTTAAAAATGTTTTATTTTAGTCCTTTTGTTTAATTAGCGATGGATTTTAAAGTTTTTTCGTCGCTAATTAGACAAAAAAAGACTAAAATGAAATTTTTTGAAGGTTAAGATACTAAAATGACACGGAAAAAAATTAAGGGACCAATGTGAACCCAATGATATAATTAAATGACCAAAATGAATATTTTGCATATATATATATATATATATATATATATATATATATATATATATATATATATATATATATATATATATATATATATATATATATATATATATATATATATATATATATATATATATATATATATATATATATATATATATATATATATATATATTTTCTATTTTCTTTGCATATATTATTTCTAATTCCATAACTTGTATCGATTATAGGTTTTGAAAAGATGTTTGTTCTAAGTGTAGCTAGGGAACAAGTAGTGTGATATCCTACTCATACTTTTCATTTTCACCCTTAAATTTAAAATAACATATATTTTGAGTTTATATTTTTAAAAAAATTAAGACCATATAATCCATTTTTAGAGCATGGTTGTCAACCCACATTTCACAATCCATTGAGCTAGGATTTTAATAAAAAATCAAATCAATATATTATGTGATATTTTGAAGCAAACCGATAATTTTTATTGAATTTCAACAACAGAATAAATAGCCACAGGCTAAACAAACATCCCACAATCTTAGGCTGATCCTAACTGACCACTAGACCACTCCTAAGCGTGCTGCAAGCACAAACAAACAACCTTTGACTAATTCTAATTAAATGGAAATGATAGACTCTATTAATTAATTAATAAACTAACGCATAATAACTTAAAATATTCTAACATCCTCCCCTGAACTAAAGCCTCTTCATCCAAGATCTTCAGTTCACTTCCTCGTGATTGAACTCTGCTAAGTCACGCATGTTGAGCCTTCCTCTGAGTCTCTGAAAAATATCCAACTTGACTTACTTAGTGATCACATCAGCAACTTAATCATGTGTTCCACAGTGCTCCAATTCAATTATGTCGTCTTTAGTTAAGTCTCTTAGAAAGTGAAACTTTACATCAATATGTTTACTCCTTCCATGAAAAACAGGATTTTTAGAAAACTTAATTGTGGAGTTGTTGTCACACCAGATCTTTGTACCTTCCTTCACACTTGATGTCCATCCCATCACCTCCAGAATTATCTTTAACCACACACACTGAGTAGCACATTAAGATGTTGCAACAAACTCTGCCTCTATTATAGAGAGAGTGACTGTAGCAGTAGAAATATTTAAGACTAAGCCATTGGATTGACTAGACTTATACAGATCAAAAATAAAAATTATCACCGCGCTTTATTGTTTCCAAAGGAATGGGAAAAGAGCGAGTAACCTAAAAAGAGGGGGAAAGATTCAAGGTAAGGGGATTGGTTATGCAAATGGAAGGTATTAGCACCCTAAATATCTACGGTACTCCGCATGAACCTCTTTATAAAATCTGTATATTTTGGCTATAAAATGTTGTATGTAAAATAGATGGTGGAGGTGAGAAAAGAAATATATTTTTTATGATTTTTTCACCCCCCGCGGTTACGAACCTTTAGTGCCTACGTACCACCTTATGTGCAATAGGAGATCAGGGTACACGTAGTTCCTCTTTAAAAAAATTTAAAACACAAGTGTGTTGGTTGATTTTATGAGATAAGACATCATTGTTATTGTCCGTGTGGAAAACATACTTACTACCCACAATCATGAAAAAGGAGAATTTGCATCATCTGAAAGTGGAGGATATGGCTTGGATTTTAAAATCAACAATGCCTCACTCAACACCCAAGTGGAAAATATCTCTCTTCACTACATATTATAGAAGTATAGTTGTTTGTATCACTACAAGAATTGACAAGAGTCTAATCTTTTGAGAAAGATTTTAAAATAAAAAGCCAAAATGGCAAAATGGTTTGAAATGAGATTGATTAACTTTTAGTCTTCTCACAAAAAAAATGTCAAGGTATTATTAAATTTATTAAAGTTTATTTATGAAAATGATCTTAAAAATGCATGGACCTAAGTCCAAGTTTGTTATGAAAATAGTTCGAGTTTCAAAACAAGAAGAGTTTTCAAAAGGAGGAAGGAGATTTTTGAAATTAAAGAAGATGGGAGGAGAAGAAGAGACTATCCTAAAGCATAAGGTAAAAGCTAGGGATAAGAACCATCTAACCAACAAGAAGCCAAAACTTAACATTATGAGTCAAGATAGAATTCCTATTCTTTGAATTGAAACCAAGCAAGCAAAGATACTAGACCTCTTGAGAGAACCAAACTTCAAATGCATTAAGTCTTCACAAAAATTAGGCAGAGTAACAGCTGTATACGGGTGAATTTCATATTACAAACAAAGAGTGTAATCACAATAATCTACACACAAAATAAACAAACAACCCAATGTCTTGAGGTAAACCTCAAGAACTCCTGACAAAATACCAATTAAGGTCTCAAGGTCTCCAATCATAGGCCAAGGTTTCTAATCCTAAGTCCAAGAAGTCCAATGCTCCATAATATCAAGGATAGTAACCAAATAGTCCAAGTATCATTAAAGCATTTTATAGTTCATGTTGATTATTAGGTGTCTTAAAATAGAAAAGAAAAGCTCAAGTGAGCAAAATAAAAATAACAAGAATATAAATGCTTAAGTGAGAAAAAATAAAAATGGCATGAAATGTAATGCTTAAAGTAAATGGTACATAAAGCATAAAAATAAAAGCAAAAAGTAAAAACAATTTAATAATTAGTGGTTAGTTGGATGACCATCTTGAAACTTGCATTTGGAACTCATTAGAGGATTGGTAGAACCAAAGCCTCCACACAACAAGTTACATTTGCTTTTTGTCAAGTATATCATCCATTTAGAATCCTCAAAAGTACCATTTAATGATTAACGATGTTTAAGTGATCCGTGTTGACCAAAAGTATTGTAGATCCATTAGAGGATTAGTAGAACCAAAGCCTCCACATAATGAATCTCAAGGTTATTGGATCAAAGAGATCAAATTAACATACTTGGGCTTGCAAATATAAGTTTGGGCCACGAATGATCATTTATTCGAATCGGGGCAAATTTAACGCTTTGTTAAGCAATCGTAAGTGGACTTATATAGAAGTCGCACCTATTTTGAGGTTGGTCAATAGCAATTTATGCACCATTTGTTTTGATACATGATATAGAGATCATGCTCCAATAACATTTAGTGCGATAAGAAAGGGATAAGATGAAGAGGGGCAGGAAAGAATATAAACCACATTTGAATTAAAATTTAATCAAACTATTATTAAAATTATTCATCCATTTTTATGGAGTTAGACTCAACAGCATTGATCCAATGATGTTAATAAAGTTCATGATCAAAAATTCAACCCAAGATCAGACAGAAAATAATCACAAAATAATATTGCATTTAATATATACATTAAAAAGGTTTTAAAAATATTTTAAAATAGAAATAAGAAAGAAAAATACCAACTATGTTCAAACTAATCAAGAAATATTAAGACTATAGAAAAATCAGAAATGAACTCAAATATTTTTATAAAAAATTTTGGTAATTTTTTAAAGTCAGAAACTATTTTTAAAATTAAAAGAAATGGGTAAAATAAACCAAAAAAGATTTAAAAAAATACCAAAGTCAGAAATAAAAATAAGTGAGGTCACCAATATTTGTCACAATATCATTGGATCATTCTATATTTTTTTCAGAATTTAAAAATGCATAAAAGTATTTTTAAACATTTAAAAAATTCAAATAAAGTGAAAATTTATAAAAAACTATCAAAACACAAAATAAAATTGTGAAAAAATAAAAATCAGAAAGAGAAAAATCAAAAATATTTTTCATAATTTTTTTCAGATTTTTTGGACTTAAAATGAATTTTCTATGATTTTTTGAAGTTTAAAACAATTAAATATAAAAATAAAAAATCAAAAATAAAGTCAAAAATATGTGGACCATTGGATGAGAGTCAAAACGCGTTAGTAATCAAATCCAAGGGATCTGGCGCGTTGTACATATCATGGTCATTAATGAATAAAGCACTGAATCAAATGTAAAATTAGATTTTTTAAAAAAACAAGTGGCAAGCCATCATTGGTTGGAAGATGACACGTTGGTCATCTTCAACCTCCAGCCAACGTGAATTGCAGGTCTCTCAAATTATAAAATCAAAAGCTCAGACCTATGCCATTCGCTTCGTCTCTTCAAGACAAAGACAACCACACCTTCACGACAAATTTATATAAACTGTAGCTCAAGCAATTTGGAAGTAAAGTTTTGAAAAGGGATTTGAAATTTCATGGTCAAAATGTGTTTCCAGATAAAAGAAAGTGTTGCGACTAGAACCAGGGCAATGAGAGCTTCACAATGATATCAAAGTTTTGAAGAATTGATGGAGAAATCTACCTATTAAAGTTGAGTTGCAGAGCTCTAAAACTGAACTTCTATGGATCAATATAGGTCACGATTCTTGAAGGTAATTGTATGGTTAGCTTCAGGAAAGATCAAGGAAGGTGAATTAATAGAAAAGTTTGATTGAAAAAGGCTTGAACACTGATTTCGAAGTTGCAGAAAAATGAGTTATGGAGCAAGTTTGGCAGGGTAATTCTGGTTGTTCAAGCTTGAGGAAATGAATGAGGGATGTCCCTCTATTTTTAGGGAATCAAATTGAATGTTCAAACGTGTGAAATGATGAAGTTTGGAGGGAAATCGTGTGAAGTTGCAAACAAGAAAAGTGTGACTTCTATATTGATCAAAACTCATCCAAAACGCACGTTTTGCTATGTTAATCACTTCTGCAAGTTCACTAAACATGTTTAGAAGCAAAAATGCGCAAAAACAATGTGTTTAGAAGCTAAATCAAGGATTTCAAATTCTGACTTTTGAAGAATATTCAGTTCCAAGTTACCAAGTTCAAATCAATGGTATTCTCAACTCAAGGGGTCTTAGGGCATGATTCTTGATGCTTTAGAAAGAAAGGTTACAAACTTTGCAGTGGGAAAAAAATGGAATCAAATGGATGATTGAGCTGAAATTTGCAATGAGTCAAAGTTGGAAAAAAAAGTTAACTTTCCATACTTAGAAATATGTCAAGTTTTTCTTCAAAAGTGACCTATAATCTTTTGCATCCAAACATGGCCTTCCTCTTGGAATTTGCTCTTGACCAAAAAAGATGACATGAAACAGACCTCTTGAATTACATTTTGAGACTTGAACCATTCAAAATCTCCAAAAATTGAGAGAGTTATGAATTGTTGAAGTTGGCAAAAAATTATGAAATGACCTATAATCTTTTGTATCCTTAGGGCATCTTCCATCCATTTTCTCACTTTGAACATAAAAGAAGGAATAAAGTTCACATCCTCAAGATAATTGTGCAAAAAGAGTGGGCTCAAGGGGATCAAAATTGACCAAGTTATGATCATTTGAAGTCACACGTGGAAAATTGGGGGTTCATCTAGAGGACTTGTTATCTTTCTTCATCATCAAGTTTCTTCCACATGAAAACACCTTGAAAATTTTGAAGTGATTTATTGATAGCCCTTTGAAGAGAAGGATTTTTTTGGAATCACACAAAAATACCAAAAGATGAGCAAGATATACTTCTTTGAAGTTCAAAACCCTAGCTCCTAGATCAAGAAAATACTTTGAGGAACTTTGACAATTTTGAACAACCTTGTTGTACCAACACTCTTGCTTTGTAAATAGAAGTTTTTGAGGATGATAATGAGAACTCATAGCCACCAAAACCACTTCCATATCTTGATAATTGAGAGAAATATGCACTTGTGACCAATGGGAACAAGGCCTTGTCCAACCATGACAACTTCTTCAATTAACCCCTTGTACTTTTGAATCAATCTTGATAAATTTGAAATATGGTGAACAAAATAAACCTTGCCAGGACATTTCTTCCCAAATTACTTCAATGGTGAGGTTTGAATTTCTCAAGCTTTATTGACTAGGGCATGGAAATAAACCCATGAACCCATGGATCAAATTGCCAAGCCACATTGCCTTTACCTGCATTATTAACAAGTAAGATAAACCAACATTACATTTTATTAATTAAAAGGAAAGTCAAAACAAAACATGAATGATCACAAAATAAAATCAAGTCAAGGTGCTTGGTGATTCCTCCAAGAGCAAAGCTAAAGATGGGGATGAGAACCAAGAGCCCTAATGTGATCTTGTTGTGATTGAATCAATATGGCATGATGAAGGGATCTTAGGGGGGGAAATTGGGGTACAACAGTGACGACAGACTGCTTCTTAGAAGCCCGTGAAATAGCTCATCCTGCTAGAAAAAACACATACCTACTTGTACTTTTCCTATCATCCACATCACCTGCATAGCCACTGTCTGTGCAACCCAATAGACACTCATTCCCTACATTTTTCTTGTACCATATACCATAAGTGAGTGTCCCCTTTAAATACCTGAGAACTCTCTTTGCTTATAACATGTGTTGTCTTGTTGGGGCTTACATATATCTGCTTAGCAAGCTAATTGTATACATTATATCAAGCCTTGTGGTTGTGATATATAGCAGACTACCAATGAGCGGCTTGTATTGAGTTGCATCAAAAAAGATACTATCACCTTTTACAGATAACTTAACACCAGATACCATTGGATTATGAACAAAATTGTAGTCCAACAACTGAAACTTTCTAGAATCTCCTTTGTATACTTCTGTTGACAGATAAATATTCCCTCCTTACTTTGAAATACCTCCACACCCAGAAAATACCTCACTTTTCCTAAGTTTGTAATTTCAAACTCAACATTCATTGATGACTTAGACTCTTCCAATAATGAAGTCGTATTACTGGTATACATCACATCATCCATATATACACTTACTAGCAACACATGAGCTCACTTCCTTTTGATAAATAGTGTGTGCTCATATGTGCACCTTTCAAAACCATCCTTCATAAAGTATTTCTCAATTATAATGTACCAAGCTCTTGGAGTTTGTTTTAACCCATAAAGTACTTTCTTAAGCTTATAAACCTTTGATTCCTCCCCAGTAACCACAAACCCTTGTGGTTGCTTCACATAAACATCCTCGGTAAGCTCACCGGATAAGAAAGCACTCTTCATGTCCAGCTGACAAACAGAATAGTCATGGTATGCAGCAAAGGCTAGAAAGACTCTAATTGTGTCCCACCTAGCCACAAGAGCAAAGACTTCAGTGTAGTTTATACCCTCCTTCTGAGTGTACCCTTTCACAACCAATCTTTCTTTGTATTTATCAACACTCCCATTCTACTTCAACTTTGTTTTAAACACCCACTTCACCCCAATCTGCTTCACACCTGATGGAAGCTCAGTAAGACACCATGTATTATTCTTATCAATTGCTTGAATTTCTTTCTTCATAGCAATTCTCCATTTCTCCTCCTTCACTGCATCTTCAAAAAATAAAGGATCCTCTACTGAAGCTAGCATAGCACATAGATCTGTTTGACTGAAACTGAAATCATAGTCTTCCAAGTATGCAGGAAGTCTCCTTTGCCTCGGTTCCAAATCTGTAGCAATCACATTTGGCTCATTCTGCACAAGGTGATCCTCCACTTCATTTGTAGGACTCTGATTACTTTCCTCCTCATTGTCATCTGCATCTAAATCACAAACTTCATCATCACATCCTTCCCAGACCAGTGTTACTGACGCGAAACTACTTTCGGGCTCACTATCCCATCCCTTTTGCTCATCAAAGCTAACATCTCGATTAACAACCACATTTTTAGTGTTGGGATTGTATAATATGTATGACTTTGATTCTTGAGACATTCCAAAAAAGAAACCTCTCCAACTCTTATCATCATGTTTCTTCCTTTGCTGATCTGGAACATGTACAAAAACAACACATCCAAAAACTTTAAAATGCTCTACTGAAGGTAGATTACCTATCCAAAGTTATTAAGGAGTTTTATCCTTGTTAGCAACTGTGGGACTTCTATTGATAATGTAGGTTGCCCAACCAACTTCTTTAGCCTAAAAAGTAGTAGGTACCTTGGTATCTTTCATCATGCGTCTGACCATATTCATAATGGTCTTATTCTTCCTTTCTGCTACTCCATTCTGCTGTGGAGTGAGAGCTGTAGTGAGCTGCCTTCGGATTCCCTCTTTAGCACACATGTCTTGGAACTTTGTAAGAGTAAACTCTCTTCCTCTATCTGTTTTAAGACATGTAATGGAAGACCCTGGTTCCTTCTCAATTTGAGCCTTGAATTTCTTGAAAACATCAAATTTTTCTAATTTTTCTTTCAAGAAAAAACCCATAGCTTTCGACTAAAATCATCAATCACTGTAAGAACGTACCTCTTCCCGCTTCTTGATTGAGGAGTGATAGGGCCACATAGATCTGCATGAAGCAGCTGCAACCTCTGAGTGGATTTCCACCTGCTTTGCTTCGGAAAAGCCTTTCTCTGCTGCTTCCCTACCATACAAGTTGAGCAAATTTCATAATTTCTCGTTAACTTGGGAAGACCTGTAACCATCTTCTGCTTCTCTAACTTCATTAAATTTTGATAGCTCAGGTTGTTAGAACAAGATTAGTTCTGATCTATCTCAGAGTTTTGATGATAACAATAAATTATATTTTAGATAATTTATACTCTGATGAACGTACTTGACTATTTCAGATAATGTTCTGACAAGAAGCATTCTGGAGTGCTAAGCAAAAAATTATGAAGAAGTTCTTTAATGAAAGAACCTTTTTGTTTTAAATGCACCTGCTGACTCTGGTAAGACATTTTATTTTAATATATCTTCTAACATTTATGAAAGTTTCCTTGCTCAGAAGATTACTTGAAAGCAAGTGTTGATCAAGTTCTTAGCAAGCAAAGCAATGCCTAGAAGATGAAGTAAAGCATGTTCTGAAATCAAGACGTTGAAGCATGTTCTGATACAAACAAACTTGTCTTGTCAAGCATAGGAAACATGCTCTTACAAGTTGTCGTTTACTCATTAATGCAAAAACGGCGTCAAGCACTCAAGTGCCTAAAGCTAGTTTCTTGGAAAATGGAATAGTGCAAAGAAACACGCAAGCATTTAATGCTCTCCACTTTTCTAAAGGCAGCAACAGTCATTTTGTTCTTACTATAAATAGAAGGACATTTATTGCAAGCCAACCAACGAATTACATTTTCAAAAAGAAGCAAGAAACTAAGTGAAAGATTATGGGCTCACAAACTCTTTGATTCATACACTTTGTGCAATTTATTCTAAGTAAAAAAATCACAGTTGTGATATAGCTTGATTAGAAGAAAAATCTATTTCACTACCTGTAAAGATTAAACTCTTGTAATTGTTCCTTGAGAGACCAAGTTTGGTCAGATTTCTCAAGCAGACTAGGACTAGATTTAAGTCTTAGTGGTGTTAGTCACTTGTAAGATTACTTGTGCATTGTTAGTCACAACAGTTGTTGTGTGTTTGTAATTGGTTGATTATAGTGGATTAAGTCCTTGTTGAGAAAGGCGAAATCACCTTGACGGGTGGACTGGAGTAGTTTGAGTTTAAACGAACCAGGATAAAAATAACCTTGTCATTCCATTATTGTTAAGCTTTATTTTGAAAAGAAAAAGAGTCACTTATTCAACCCCCCCCCCCCTTCTAAGTGTTTTCTTACCCCTTCAATTGGTATCAGAGCTTGACTCTGAGCACAACACTTAACCGTGTCAGGAAAAGATCCAGAAGAAAACATAATGGTTGCTGAGCAAAACAACAATAGTTACAACAAACCTCCTGTTTTTGATGGAGAAGATTTTTAGTACTAGAAAGACAGACTAGAAAGTTTCTTTCTAGGTCATGATAGTGATCTATGGGATATAGTTTTGGATGGTTACACACATCCTACTGACTCAGAAGGAAACAAAGTTGACAGAAAAAATATGGATAGACTACAAAAAGCTGAATTTAAAAATCATCATAGAGCGAGAAATATTTTTCTAAATGCTATCTCTAAAGTTGAATATGAAAAAATCACTAATAGAGATACAGCGCATGATATGTTTGAGTCTCTTAAAATGAATCATGAAGGAAGCGCTCAAGTTAAGGATTCTAAAGCTCTGGCTTTAGTTCAGAAGTATAAAGCCTTCAAAGTTGAAGAAAGAGAGTCTATAGGAGCAATGTTCTCTAGGTTTCAAACTCTGATCGTTGGTCTAAGAGTTTTGAACAAGGGATATACTAAAGCAGATCATGTTAAAAAGATCATCAGAAGCTTACCCAGAAGATGGGCACCAATGGTCACTACTTTCAAAGTCTCAAAGGATCTGAACAACGTGTCTCTGGAGGAACTCATCAGCGCTCTCAGAAGTCATGAGTTAGAGCTTGATGAGCACGAGCCTTTGAAGAAAGGTAATTCTCTAGCCCTTAAATCAATTAAGAAATTTGATAGTAACGCTTTTCAGGCTGAAGAAGAAAACTCTGAAGAATCAGCGTCAGAAGACGAACTATCCTTGCTCTCCAGAAGGATCAATCATTTGTGGAAGCACAGACAAAAGAAGTTCAGAAACTTCAAGAGGTCAGAAGATAAACTTGAATCTTTTGGACACAAAAAGTAAAACAGAAGAGAGATTATATATTATGAATGCAAAGAACCTGGTCACTACAAAAGTGATTGTCCAAAGCTTCAAAAAGAAAAGGTTTGGTAAGAAGAAAGGGATGATGACAACCTGGGATGACTCAGACTCTTCTGAAGATGAATCTGGTTCTGAAGATGAAAATGCCAACCTAGCTCTGATGGCTATCACAGCAGATGACTCAGACTGTGAGTCAGAACCAAGAGAGATGTCCTTAACAGCTCAATTGAGACACCAGTCATGGTACCTGGACTCTGGGTGCTCACGACACATGACGGGAAAAAGGTCTATGTTCCAAAGCCTGGAACTTAAAGCTGGAGGAGTCGTGAAGTTTGGAGGTAATCAGAAAGGGAAGATTATTGGTTCTGGAACCATTGGAAACGGTAACCTTCCTTCTATCTCTAATGTTTTATTAGTAGAAGGATTAGCTCATAATCTGTTCATAAGTCATTTAAGTGACAATGGTTATGACATTATCTTCAATCAAAACTCATGTAAAGCTGTAAGTCAAAAAGATGGATCAATCCTCTTTTCTGGAAAGATAAAGAACAACATTTACAAAATTGATTTATCAGATCTTAAATCTCAAAACGTCAAATGCCTTTTGTCTGTTAGCAATGAACAATGGGTATGGCACAGAAGATTGGGGCATGTCAGTCTTAGAAAAATCTCTCAACTAAATAAATTAAATTTAGTCAGAGGACTTCCCAATCTGAAGTACAACTCAGAAGCTCTGTGCGAAGCATGCCAAAAAGGAAATTTTTCAAAACCTTCCTTTAAATCCAAAAATGTTGTCTCTTCCTCTAAGCCATTAGAGTTACTTCATATTGATCTGTTTGGGCCAGTTAAAACTGCATCCATCAGAGGCAAGAAGTATGGATTGGTCATTGTTGATGACTTCAGCAGATGGACATGGGTAAAGTTTTTAAAACACAAGGATGAGTCACATTCTATGTTCATTGACTTCTGTACTCAAGTGCAAAATGAAAAAGATTTTAAAATCCTAAAAGTCAGAAGTGATCATGGTGGTGAATTTGAAAATCATTATTTTGAAAAGTATTTTAAAGAAAATGGTATTGTTCATAATTTTTCTTGTCCTAGAACTCCCCAGCAAAATGGAGTTGTAGAAAGAAAGAATAGAACATTACAAGAAATGGCCAGAACCATGATCAATGAAACTAATATGGCAAAGCATTTTTGAGCAGAAGCTGTGAACACAGCGTGTTACATTCAGAATAGAATCTCTATAAGACATATTCTTGAAAAGACTCCCTATGAATTGTGGAAAAACAGAAAGCGCAACATTTCTTATTTTCATCCTTTTGGATGTACTTGTTTTATTCTGAACACCAAAGAAACTCTGAACAAGTTTGATTCTAAAGCACAAAAGTGTTTCCTGCTTAGATATTCTGAACACTCAAAAGGCTATAGAATATACAACACAGAAACTCTTATTGTTGAAGAATCAATCAAAGTCAGGTTTGATGATAAGCTTGGCCAGCAACAGCCAAAGCAAATTGATTTTTTTGTAGGTACAGAAGATCATCCCTCAAACTCTAAAACTTCAGAAGCAAAAGAAGCCTCAGCATATCATCCTCTTGACAATGCTCTGAACAACCTCAGAATCTCTGATCAACCCACTTAGAAAAGGTTTCCTAGAATATCTTCAGCTCACAAAGAAGACGTAATCAATGGAAGAAAAGAAGATCCCATCAGAACAAGATCCTCTCTCAGAATCAATGAAGAATCTTTGTTTGGTTTGGTTTCTCTGATTGAGCCAACTTCCATTAATGAAGCTCTGAAAGATAATGATTGGATCTTAGCAATGCAAGAAGAACTCAATCAATTCTCCAGAAATGATGTATGGAATCTAGTTCCAAGACCCAAAGGATTCAACATTATAGGAACCAAATGGGTTTTCAGAAACAAATTGAACGAGCAAGGAGAGAATTTGCTAGGACCATGCAGGCAGAATTTGAAATGAGCATGATGGGAGAATTGAAGTTCTTTCTGGGAATTCAAATCAACCAGACTCCAGAAGGTACTTTCATACATCAGAAGAAGTATGTTAAAGAACTTCTGAAGAAATTTCAGATGTCAGAAAGAAAAGATGCCAAGACACCTATGCATCCAACCTGCATTCTGGGTAAAGATGAGGTAAGTATGAAGGTAGATCAGAAGCTTTATAGAGGTATGATTGGATCCCTTTTCTATCTGACTGCATCTAGACCTGATATACTATTTAGCGTGTGCTTGTGTGCTAGATTCCAATCAGATCCTAGAGAATCTCACTTAACAGCTGTTAAGAGAATTCTTATGTATCTGAAAGGTACTACTAATCTGGGTTTGTGTTATCACAAGATTATAGACTAGTAGGTTATTGTGATGCTGACTTTGCTGGAGATAGAATTGAAAGAAAGAGCACCTCTGGAAGCTGTCAGTTTTTGAGTGACAATCTTATCTCGTGGTACAGTAAGAAGCAAGCAACAATTGCACTTTCAACCACAGAAGTTGAATATATATCTGCTGCTGGATGTAGTTCTCAGATGATTTGGATGAAAAGTTAACTAGAAGATTTCAATCTTTATGAAAGTAAGATTCCCATCTTCTGTGACAATACTTCTGCTATTTATCTTTCTAAGAATCCAAATTTACATTCTAAAGCCAAACATATTGAAATTAAATATCATTTTATAAGGGACTATATTCAGAAGGGAATTTTAAACTTAATTTTTGTAAAAACAGACCATCAATGGGCTGACATTTTTACCAAACCCCTTTCAGAAGATAGATTTAATTTCATTTTGAAAAATATTTGTATGGAATTATGTCTTGAATAAAATAATATTTATCTTCTGTGTTTGACTTCAGAATATTCTGAAATGAATGCTCTAATTAACAAATATTCAGAAGTTAGAAGAGAAGTTGCAACATAAGCTATATGAAAAGTTATGAAATGTTCTAACGCTTCATTTCTAAGTATAGTTCATAAATTCATTAGAACAAACAGTTGTTACATGCATCCTTCAGGAGATGAACACGTGGTGTGTTTCTGAAAGGTCACGCGTGCAAAAGCTACTGATGATGTTCTAGGTAACTATTAATGATTAGCCATAATCTCACGTTTTCCCCTTATTTTTAGCAAAATCATTAAATACACGTAATGATGAGATTCGTTTTAAATTCGTTTTAAATACATTTTTAATTTTATTCCTAAACCTATTTCTGAAATTTTTTGATTATAAATACTTTTTGAAAAACCCTTTTTCATTCTTTACCATCTCTTTCAAACTCAAGCGTTTATGTACTTTTTCTCTTAAACCATTTTCTTCAAACTCTCATTTCTAAAGAACTTCAGTGGCTTCTTCTTCTTCTACCCACTCTGAGCAATACATAGTGCCTGAAAGAACAACTCTCATTCTGGTAGACAGTTTGGAAGTTTTAAGTGAGTTAATGGTAGATTTTGAGAATCTAAGAGGGTTTTGACTTGTTCCCTGCTGTTAAGTTTCAAGGTTGGGAGAACTTTTTTGATCGTCTCATTGGTCCAGTCTTTCCACATCTGGTGAAGGAATTCTAGATACATGCTATTGTAACCCCTAAGGTTATTCTCTCTTTCGTAATGGGCAAGGAAATATCCATTACAGAAAATCAAATCAGAAAGTTGCTAGGGTTTAAAGGACTTGGAGTTACAGGTATGCCAAGTGGAAGGATAGAAATGTCAAGGGTCTACTCAGAGATTTTCACAAATGGCCAAGGATCTTCAAAAGTCAGGGACTTGAAGGATAAATACAAGATTTAGGCAAGGATTATTCATGGATGTATTCACCATAGGAAGGACACCAGCTCTCCTGATTACATTAACGCTGATCAACAATACTTATTGTTCTGCCTTGGAACAAATGTAAAAATTGATTTGCCTTGTTTGCTGTTTGAACATCTCTAGAATCATGTAAAAGAGACTAGGGAAGCTGAAAGGATGAAAAACCCCAAATCTAAAAGGAATTGGATTCCAATGGGTAGATTAATATCAGACATTCTGACTGAGAATGGTCTGATTGCTCACCTAGATGAAGCCAATCTTCTAGGGCAGCTAGAACCTACTTGTGGTAAGACTATGACTGGGAAGAATTTACTGAAAAGGAAAATAATTGACAAGCTGCTGGTGGAGCCAACTCCGTATGTGTCAGCTGCTGTGAAGAGGAGAAGGATACCTATTGCTGATTTTCCTCTGTTCAACTCAGGAGATCATCCTCGTATCATCCTGCACTACATTGAAATCTGCAAAGAGACTGGAACTTCTATTGATCCAACTTGGCTCCAAGGAAGAAATCAAGCTGCTCCAGATGTTGTTCTCCAGGAATCTTTGAAGAGAAAAGTTGTATAAGGACCTTCTTCCACTCCTCAGAAGAAGAAGAAGAAGACAGGTAAACCCGCTGAAACTATCACTGTTTATGATTCTGTCAATGTATCTACATCTGTTGAACCCTCCCAAACCTTAGGAAATATAGATGTTGATATTGACCTGACCTTACCATCTGACTCCCTTGCTGACAACCCTCATAAAAATCAAGTTTTATCAGATTTGAGTGATTTTGACTCTGATGAACACTGACACCCAATCAGAACCCTCTCAATCAGAACCCTCACACTCAGAACCCCCGGAACCATCTGTTTTTCAACCCATTTCTGCTGAACATTTTTCAAGACCTCCTCCCAGACCTCTATCACCCAGACCCACTGGATGGTATGATGTTGGCTCTTGGAGAATTCCAGGGATAAATGAACCTATGGCCACTATAAAGCCTCCTTTCAACTTACCATCTGAAAACATTTTTGCTATGAATCGACCACAGCCTTAGAACCCCATTCCCACTCCTGATAATACAATAATAATTTCACCTGATGTCACTCCGCCTACTTCACCACAACACCAAACACCAAACTCACCTACACTATCACCCCCTCTTATTCCAGAACAACAACCTTTTGAACCACCTGAAACTGCTGAATCATCTGAACCTCGTGAACTATCAGCACCACCTAACTTTGTTGACCAACCTGATCATTCAGCCACTCCTGAACCTACCAAAAATCCTGAACCTGCTAGCTTTTGAAGAACTGTAGTGGATTATGAATCTCTACAATTCTTGAAAAACAAAACTTTCAAGAAGGTTGTCCCAAAACATGTTCAGCTAGATGTGAATATATTATTTCAGAATTTTTTAACAAATGTTCAAGCATGGTTGAATCTGCTGAAAGAAGATTGCTCCAGAAGCGTGAACACAGCTGCAACTGATCTTCTATGGGAAACCTTCAGAAGAACTTTTAATGCCGAGTCACTGAAGCTACACGACTTATGCCACTTTCAGGTGCTGGATAACTTTTCCAAACATCTGCATGCTTTCAAGACAGAAGCTGCTGACATTTGGAATAAGAAGTCTTCGTTAATGATTGCTGATACACCAGCTGATACGATGGACATATCAGAAGATGAATCTGAAGAATCCTCTGAAGATTCAAACCCTCTGGCTATTGTTCTATTGAATCAACCTTCTATTAAGGCTGAACTTGAACCTGTGCCAACTCTTGCAATAGATCTGGGCACTCTGCTTTCAACCTTTGTGCATTCTGACTCAACGGTTGCTGCTTCTAAGCCTGTTTTTGCTGAAGCTTCGTCATCCTCTGCTCCTACCTCACTTATCATGGACACTCTGAAAGAGCTCAAGAGGGAGAATGAAGTCATACATGAATGCTTGGATAAGCATGATCAAACAAATCAAGAAATCAAGAACTGGATGGTGAAACAAGAAGAATCTGCCTCTGAGATCAAGAATCTTCTGATGGCTCTTGTTACTAAGAAATCCTAGTGTCTTTTTGTTTCTTGTCTTTTGTTTGTTGTTTTGTACTTCTGGATATTTTTTTATGAAAACTTTTCAGCTCTTCAATTTTTTTACACTTTTTGATTATGCCAAAAAGGGGGAGGAAATGAGTATTTTGAACTAATCACTGTTTAACAGTTATGGGACTAAAGTCTCAGACATTCTAACAAGATACAAAAAAAATTCTTGTGCAAAAGAATTTTTTTCTTGCAGGTATCCTTTTAACTCTGAAAGAATATTCCAGCTACACATTATCTTCTTAAAGAAGCTCTGAAGAAATCCAAGAAGATTTTTTTTTTGCTCTGATAAATAATCTCATGATTTTTATATATAGAAATATTCATTTCAGGGGGAGATTCTTATCTCTTATCATATTTCATTTCTATATCTGCATAATTTTTGTCATCATCAAAAAGGGGGAGATTATTAGAACAAGATTAGTTTTGATCTATCTCAGAGTTTTGATGATAACAATAAATTATATTTTAGATAATTTATACTCTGATGAACGTACTTGACTATTTCAGATAATGTTCTGACAAGAAGCATTCTGGAGTACTAAGCAAAAAATTATGAAGAAGTTCTTTAATGAAAGAACCTTTTTGTTTTAAACGCACCTGCTGACTCTGGTAAGACATTTTATTTTAATATATCTTCTAAAATTTATGAAAGTTTCCTTACTCAGAAGATTACTTGAAAGCAAGTGTTGATCAAGTTCTTAGCAAGCAAAGTAATTCCTAGAAGATGAAGTAAAGCATGTTCTGAAATCAAGACGTTGAAGCATGTTCTGATACAAACAAACTTGTCTTGTCAAGCATAGGAAACATGCTCTTACAAGTTGTCATTTACTCATTAATGCAAAAACGGCGTCAAGCACTCAAGTGCCTAAAGCTAGTTTCTTGGAAAATGGAATAGTGCAAAGAAACACGCAAGCATTTAATGCTCTCCACTTTTCTAAAGGCAGCAACAGTCATTTTGTTCTTACTATAAATAAAAGGACATTTATTGCAAGCCAACCAACGAATTACATTTTCAAAAAGAAGCAAGAAACTAAGTGAAAGATTATGGGCTCACAAACTCTTTGATTCATACACTTTGTGCAATTTATTCTAAGTAAAAAAATCATAGTTGTGATATAGCTTGATTAGAAGCAAATTTTATTTCATTACCTGTAAAGATTAAACTCTTGTGATTGTTCCTTGAGAGACCAAGTTTGGTCAGATTTCTCAAGCAGACTAGGACTAGATTTAAGTCTTAGTGGTGTTAGTCACTTATAAGATTACTTGTGCATTGTTAGTCACAACAGTTGTTGTGTGTTTGTAATCAGTTGATTATAGTGGATTAAGTCATTGTTGAGAAAGGAGAAATCACCTTGACGGATGAACTGAAGTTGTTTGAGTTCAAATGAACCAGGATAAAAATAACCTTGTCATTCCATTATTGTTGAGCTTTGTTTTGAAAAGAAAAAGAGTCACTTATTCAACCCCCCCCCCCCCCCTTCTAAGTGTTTTCTTACCCCTTCACAGGTGTACCCAAATCTATGATGCCACAGAGTCAACAAATCTTCCTTGACACCGGTAATTTGCAAATATTGATCTAAGCTACTTTGCTCACTTTTCTTTGGCATAGTGTGCAGCACAAACATTCGGTTTGTCTTCATTTTGATTTGCAGTAAAAGTCCTTTCTCCTCATGAAAGACTTTGCATACATTCTTATTGATAAGAAATGTGAGTCCTTTCTTCTGCATTTAGCTAACACTAAGCATATTTTTTGTCAAACCGGGTACATAGAAAACATCCTGAACCACAAGCACCTTTTGTTCTGTTACTAGCCTTGCACTGCCTTTGCCTACAACTTCAAGTTTGTTGCCATTTCCCAGCTTGATAGATCGCCTAAATTTCTCATCAAGAGTGAAAAACCATTCCTTGGTTCCACTCATGTGATTGCTGCATCCAGAATCCAGGAACTACCAGCTCTGCTGACTCTCAAAGCTTTGATCTCCATAAACCATTAAGCACACCTTTTCATTTCTGCTTTGCACTTCTTCAATAGTCGCCATAAGGAACACTTCTTCTGTCATATCATCTTGATGATATCCTGCATTGGAATAATTTGCTTGAGCATTCCAATTAGGACATTCATTTTTGAAGTGTCCGAGTTTGTGGCAATGGAAACACTCCACTGTATCATGATTCCAGGGCCTTCCTCCTCTACCTCTTCCTCTGCCCCGAATATTTCCTCTACCATTTCCTCTTCCACCCCTGCCACCATAGTCATGAGTAGCTTTTAAGGCCTGATCATCTTCACCACTTTCCTATTGAATTTTTGTTCATGTACCAACAATGAACTCTGAAGTGCATCAATTGTGAGGGTATCAATATCTTTTGATTCTTCTATAGAGCAGACAATATAATTGAATCTCTTTGTTAGGGTGCGAAGAATCTTCTCAACCACCTTCACATCATCTATTGTTTCACCATAGTTCCTCATAACATTTGCCACTACCATGACTCTTCCAAAATAGTCATTCACTGACTCGCCATCTTTCATTTCCAACACTTCAAAATCTCTCCTAAGAGTATGCAGTTGTGCTCTCTTGACTCTTGCATTGCCTTGAATAGAATCCCACAATTCCTTGGCAGTACTCTTCTTGGTGATAGTCTTCAGAATAGTCTTGTCGATTGAACTATAAAGATAATTCTTTGCTTTGAAGTCCTTCAGCCTCAGATCCTCCAGCGCTTTTGTTTGAGCAGGAGTAAGCGTATCTCCCTACGCCGACTCAGTGAATCCATGAGTGACAACTCCCCATAACTCTTTAGATCTGAGCAAGTTCTCCATCAACAAGCTATAGTGATCATCGAACTTAGGTAGGCATACCTGTGCAAAATGACTATTCTCAGTCATGATGAAAATCCTCTCAATCACCCCCCCCCCCCCCCCCCCCCCCCCCCCCCCCCTCCCCCCCCCCCTTCTAGGTTACAATTTATTCCTCGCTCTGATACCACAATGTATAATATCTAATTAAAGGAAAATAATAGACTCTATTAATTAATTAATAAACTAATGCATAATAATTTAAAATATTCTAACATATATAACATTTATTACTTAAAATGTTATGCTGATAAATAGAATATTGTTAATAAATTCATTAAAGAAAATTTATTTTGAAAATAGAAGTCAAATACTTGTCAAAGTAATTAATATAAAATTCTTATTCAGAAATTGACTCTTTTAATTTCTTAAAAAAACCTTAAATACACATGTTTGTATTTTCCCTAAATCTAAATGTGTTTGCTTTATTGTCTTTTCTTCATAATGATTTACTGTAGGCTATAGCTTAATTTGACTAAAAAAATTATGAAATAAAAATAAATAAAAACTTGAAATATATTAAATTCATGTAACTTCATATTAATTAAAGTGGACAAATCACATTCTTTCAATTAAATAGATTAGACTTTGAATCGATAAGAAAAAGGTAAGACTTGATATAGTATAAGTTAGACCAAAATATTTATCAAGTAAATAATTATATTAAAAAAAAGTAAAAGAATAAATAAAATTACACGACCTTTCCTTGAAATAGTCCGTCTATAACTAATATGTTTAAATAAAACAATTTTTTATCCATTATATTATAAAAATATATTCAACTAAAACGTTTTATTTTGATATATTAGATTTAAATTCAATCTTCAAATTTTAACATTAATTTTTAAAAATATTTTTACTATTCAGTAAGAGATTAATCTACGGTTGAATTGGAGAGAATATCCGAATAATAACAAAAACTGTAGACTATATTATTTGATCTAGTTTCTAATATTAGAGACAAATTGATCAAATATCAAGACCACCATAATGATGATTAGTGACACCGTTAATCCAGGATTTATGATTTTGAACAAGTAAAACAACTAGTGGGGTCCACTGGGCCCACTCAAGTGGTAATGTCACAATATTAACAGAAACAGCTGTTCTTATTATTCAAACAAAAACAAACTCTCTTCTCTTTGTCATTTGGCAAGATCTGAATTTTTTCCAGGGAGATAGAAAGGCACTGTTTGGTTGGTTCAATTCATCTCTGATCTTCAACTTTCACTCTTTTTCTTCAGATCTTTCACTTCAGGTATTGTTCCTATTCGATTGGACTCAACCCTCGGTTTTCTGATTTCTATATATAGTTTGTTTCTATTATTTGAATTTCCCACTTTTTTTTTTGTGAAAATCTTGTAGTTTAACCGGTTGAATCTGCTTCTTTTTTTGTGTGTGTGTGTGTAAATGTGAAAGGGGAGATGAATTTATTATTTTCTTATTTAGAAGATTTGGATAGTGAGATTTTAGATCTTCAATTTTTTTTATTTCTTTTTATGAAATAAAGGATCAAATTAAGGAATGCCAAGAAGAGAATGGGGAAAAAGGGAAATTGGTTTTCTACTGTGAAGAAAGCTCTCAGCCCTGACTCAAAGGTAAGAAAAAACCAAAAATTATTTAAAATTTAGCTCAATTTTCTGTGATATTTCTTATAATTTTACAATTTTTTTACATTTTTTGTTGTTGTTGTTGTTGTTGATGTAGAAATCAAGTAAACCAAAGAAGAAATGGTTTGGGAAGCAAAAATTGCAGACTTCAGACCCTTCCTTAGAAGATACAGCACCGCCGCTTCCTTCACCGGAAGATGTTAGATTAACTGATATTGAAAACCAAAACAATCACCATCATGTTCCTGAAATTACAGCTGTTGTAGTTACTGAGGACCCTGGTCCTTCTGTTCCGGCACCAGTTGTTAGAACTGAAGCTTCTGTCGTGGCTCATTTTGCTGGTAAACCAAAGGATGAAGTGGCGGCAATCAAGATTCAGACAGCTTTTCGTGGATACTTGGTATGTGTTGAAATCTTTTTGTCGTTTTCAAATTCGTTCGGTGCAAGGTTCAATGAGTTTTTTTTTTTGTGAATCGAGTAAACACTAAACAGTATATATCATTGAAGTTTTCGGCATAGGGTATATATTTTTATTAAATTTATTCTTGAAATCTTCAAATTTAAACAATTGAATCCAAACAAAAGTTATATATCCTCATTGAATGTGTTATTTATGTATGAAAGAGTTATGAGGCTGTCAGAGGCAATAAATAATTCCTGCAAAAGAAAATTAATTATTTGAAATAAATTTTTCAAACTAAACTTTCTTTTAAAATCATTTAGGCACGAAGAGCGTTGCGGGCTTTAAGAGGGTTGGTCAGGTTGAAAACATTGATGGAAGGGCCGATTGTGAAACGCCAGGCCATGAGTACCCTCCGCTCAATGCAGACGTTAGCTCGTGTGCAATCTCAGATTCGTTCCAGGAGAGTCAGAATGTTAGAAGAGAATCAGGCTTTGCAGAGACAGCTCTTACAGAAGCATGTGAGAGAGCTCGAGACCGTGCGGGTCTGTGTTTCTTATCCTTAATTTTTATTTTTTTTAAAGGATAATCTCTTGACATTGTGCCAACGCGTATTTGACTGTGTTTGTAACGATTTTAACTTGTTCAAAATCTTGATGATAGATTGGAGAAGAATGGGATGATAGCCTACAATCAAAAGAACAAATTGAAGCCAAATTAATGAGCAAGTATGAGGCTACTATGAGACGAGAAAGAGCAATGGCTTATGCATTCACTCATCAGGTTTTCTAATTCTCTTGTGAACTTAGATATGTGAGAAAATAGATGAAAAAGTTTAGATGAAACGGAATATTGCATAATTTCGAGAATTAAAAAAATGAGAATCCAAGCTTTCATATATGCTGTATAATATACTGGACCCAATCGAAATCGAGTAATTCACATTAGAGAATAATGTAAGACATGTCAACCATTGATAAAAAATTCAACTGTTGCTATTGTATACCAAATTATAGTTATGTTAAAATGTCAACCGTCGATTTTGACACCAACGGTTAAGATGTCTATCATTTATAGTGAAAGTTTGCTCAGTTTGAGAATATTTTTAAAATTTCTCCTTTTTACTAATAATTACAAAATTTACACTTTTTTGTTATTTGGTTTCCTATTGTTGTAGTTCTATATAGAAAAGAATGAAAACAAGAGGGAAAATACTCTTTCCTACATATGTTTAGAAGCAATAAATGAAAATAATGAATTTTTGTATCTATAATTAGAAACATGAAATGAAAGTCGAAAATATTCCCACTAACCGAACTCGTGTAACTATATTTTTGAATGAATAGACATATCTGCCTATGATTTGATTTACAACTGCAAGTGTAATACTATGACAGCAAAACGGGAAGAACTCGTCTAGACCTATGAATCCAATGTTCGTGGATCCAACCAATCCTACGTGGGGCTGGAGCTGGCTTGAACGATGGATGGCTGCCCGACCTTGGGAGAGCCGCGGTCTTATGGATAAAGAACTGAATGACCATTCATCTGTTAAAAGTTCAAGCCGCAGCATTACAGGTGGAGAAATCAGCAAATCATTTGCCCGTTTCCAGCTGAATTCCGAAATACATTCTCCAGCAGCCAGCCAAAACCCAGGCTCGCCGAGCTTTCAGTCAAATTCAACAACACCTAAGCCAGCTTCTGGATCAGTCGTGAGGAAACTGAAGAAGGCGAGTCCAAAGGGAAGCTGGGTTATGGAAGAAGACTCCAAAAGCATGGCCAGTGTACAGTCAGATCGCTTCCGTAGGCACTCTATTGCCGGATCATCAGTTAGAGACGACGAGAGTCTCGCTAGCTCTCCATCAGTTCCAAGCTATATGGTGCCGACTCAATCTGCGAAAGCTAGGGCTAGGACACAAAGTCAAAGTCCATTAGCTAAAGAAAACGGAAAACAAGAGAAGGGCTCCTTTGGGACCGCAAAGAAGCGTCTTTCTTTCCCAGCTTCGCCTGCCAGGCCAAGGCGTCATTCAGGTCCACCGAAGGTAGAAATCGCCATAAATGCAGAGGTCAGTGTGGACAATGGTGTGACCAGTTGATTATATAATAATCAGAGTGAAAGGATTGAAATCATTAAAGTAGGATTGAAGATATCAGTGAAGAAAATAAAAACAAAAGTTCATTTACATTGAGTGTTCTTTAAATTTATTTATTTGTCCTATTTTTATGTGTATCCTAACATTTGATGTAGGCTTTTGATTTTGGGTGAAAATTGTCTTACTTTACCATATATTCATCTATTTGTATTCTTATTTACATTCTCTATCTTATGACAGAAAATGAGTCAGCTATTAAAGTCCTTTCTTAAAGTTCCCCTTTCTTTGTTTTTTTTATCCATAAACTGAAATTTAAAGCTCCTGATTCTTAATGTAATATAAGTACAAATTTGATTTTTTGTCTCATAATTGATTCTGGTCCTGTTATTTTTTCTATTTATTGTTGGTTTGGGGATAGAGATAATTGTACTAGTATTATTTATCAAGAACAGGTGGTTGAAATGGGGTCTTCCAGCTCACAATAATAGTACTATGCATGATCTCTCTTTATCACTATTTATATGGTCCATTTTTGTCCTCATCTGAATTTTCAGTTATCTTAAAAGAATAGAATGTGTTGAATAATAATTGAATCCGTTGTCAGATTGTTAGATACATATATATATATATATATATATATATATATATATAATACTCCCTCCTAATAAAACTTAAGCTGTATAGTTTAAACAAATAGATTTTACTATTTTAAAATACATATATATAATTTGTCACTATAATAATATTAATACTAGTTACTAAGAAAATATATAAATGAATAGTGAAGAGAAAAAGTATAAAAATATTGACGATTATTAACAAGATTAGTAATAGTCGGTTCAAATTGTTAATTGAACTAGAAAAGAAATATAAAATTGCATTACAAGCCGTTTGTTCCAGCTCTCTTTTTTTTTTAAATTATATATTTCAAATGAATTTTAAAAAAGAATTGCATTTCATATTTTTGAATAAAATACTTACAAAAATTATTTTAAAAATTGATTTAATAACTTTATAAAAAAGTATTTTAGATATATTATTTTTTTTACTACAACTTTTTTTAAATATTAAAATTTTAATTACTAAATATATTTTTTAAATTGTGTAAGTTTAACTATATTTTAATTTACAATAATATAAATTTATGTTATGTTAAATTAATTTTTAAATTTATATAAAATAAACTTAAAATAACTTTTTGTTTTAAAAAAATTATAAGAAACAATATTATCTATTCAAAATTTTGTTGAATCTATATAAATTTACCGTTTATAATTTTTATATTTAAATCATCTCGATTAATAAAATGCTCCACTTATATCTAAATATCATTATATGAAATTTCTATAACAATAGATAATTTTATTTATTGAATTTCAAAATAATTAAATATTGTAACAAGATTAAATAATAGATCGCAATGTTGTTAAAATCTCGATTTAAAATCTAAATTTTATAGATTTTAGTTTTTAAATCAGTATTTCGAGTTAAATTGTAGGTGAAAAAATCTTTTTATGTAAAATCGTATTTTTGGACGATTTTAAATTATTTAAATTGTTCTGAAAACAATGAAATCGTGTAAAATCTTTGGATTTTACCCTATGATCCAATTTTACCTTTTTTATCAAATTTTAAAAAATACATTTTATATTTTATCCTATGAAAACTTCTCTCATACTTTTTAATTTTATTCACATTCATATCTTGATTATAATATTTAAGAACCTTTATTATCTAAATATAAAATATAAATTTAATTAAGTTAAAAATGGAGAAAATGTTGTAAATGAACAATGGTTGATCAAACCACCAATATTTGTCAACATAAACATAGAAAAAAATATGTAAAAACCACTAATGGGGTTTCTACTTTAGTTCTTTACAAGTATTCATATTTACCGCTTAGCTTGACGTTTAAGCAAACTTTATTCCTAAAATTGAAATGAAATATTGACCATTACCTCTTTTTGTACTAGTCTCTATCCACTACTTTTTTAAAGTAGAAAGATTCCAGTTGAAGAAAAAGTTGAAATTTTGATTAATATATCCTTAAGCTTAACATTTCCCAAAACCCTTTCAATTATGTAGAGCTGATAGTTCAAGCAACAAACTCCATTTTGAACAAACCACCAAACCCCACAAAATCAAAATCATAAAGATGATAAGATGATAACAAGAGATATGATAAGATGAGGGAAAGATAAGTGGTACTAAGTAACAGTCACGGTTTTGTCGCTGAGTTAACGGTCAATCGGATGAATGCTCTAAATCCGATAATGCAGTTAAGATACAGTTTGATTTGGGACAGTGGAAGGTTAGTAAAAACAATGTAGGTGGCACACTTTTTTACCTATATCTCCAAAAGCTTTTGTGGTTCAAAACTTTAGAATCCCTCTGAATACTGAAAACTCTATCATTTGAAGCTTTACTGTGCCTATAGGAGCCGCCTGTGTTATTTACATCCAAACCGAACTTGTGTATACCAGCAGTTTCGCATCATTCCATATCAGAAACAGATACATGTAAAGCATCTTCCGTGTTTTTCTCGAATGCAGTTTCCTCGTGTCGTTCAATCGGACCTTGAGGAGTTCCAAAAAGAGTGGAGAATATTTTCTTATGGCATTCATCACAGAAAAAGTAATAGGACAAGTGGCCCTCATTTGGAAGCTTGTGAATTACTGCCTCTGGTAACACCCTTTGTATATATTCCATCATTGATGGTGGGACCACCCTATCGTCCAATCCCTGATTGAGAATTCAAAAGGGAAATGTAAGATAAGATTCCTAAATTGCAGAGTTGAACTCCAAGTCAACAAAATAAGTTGAAAATACTAAAACAACATGTTCAAACCTGCCATATGTGTATACGGCCGAGATATCCTGCAAGTTCACATTCTGTCTGACCGTACATGGACTTCAACCAAAGAAGCAGGCTTCCTGTTCGACACTTCTTATGCACACGGAGTTCTTCAATGTCGAAATCCCATTTAGATACCTGCAGAACAGCTTCCTCTATAAACGGTTGCATGTTTCCCTGGCGAACTGACTCCTCCAGATCCCTCTGCCAAAACTCTTGGAATGCAGGTTCGTCGACGAGAATTTCATCCTGAACAACATATATGAATTAGATTTCATCCTTAATGTTTTTCCACATTCAAAGACACCTGCAGAAACTGCTTATGAAAGAAATATGCTCATACACGTTTTATCCCTTTCAACATAATTCAATTTCAAGGTAATTGCAGCTCACCTTCTTCCCTAGTGAAAGTGAAAATTGCTTGTCAATCCGGTCATGCTTTTCCGGCAAGAAACTTCTCCGATAGAAAAAAGAGAGAAGCTTTGGAAATCTATAAGCCAGGGAATACATATATTTTCTCCTTGGAAGCCACTTCTCCCAAGTTCTTTTCATCTCATCTTTAGTCATGTGTGACTCATATGGATTAACCATAGGGGCTAACATTGCAGCACCTGCAATTTCAAGTAATATTACAAATCATCAACAGAGGTACACAAACAACTAGCAATTATTACATTGGTAAAACCACAATTGACATTTTGTTCACATTAATTTACATGAATCGAGCTAGAGTCACAGATCACAATAAAAACTTCATTATCATTTTAAATTTCGAACATTTCAAAAAATGCTCACATACAAGCCCTTTTCAGATGCAGAGTTTAAAATGAATCCGTCAACGGTATCAAGACAGTACAATTTTGAAAAAAAGGAACAACCTGCAATTCTCTCGGGAATATATCTGAGCGAAGCCCAAGCATGAATGCATCCACTTGAATGACACAGCACCCAGAACTTATCGGTTACATTGACAGCATTGACTAGATGCAACACATCCATAGCCGATGAATTGAAATTCCGATTGGGATGTGGATCACTCTCCCCAAAACCAGGAAGATCATAAGTGACCAAGCGAACACCATACTCTTCAAGCAACAATGGTTTAACCCCAGGAATACCTACCATTAGCCAGATTAAAAAAAGGCAGTAAAAAATTAGAAGATAATAACTCAATTTTTTAGTGCATAAGTTTTCAAATCCTTATAAGGATAAGCATGTAATTTTACCTGCCAGCCGAGACGAAAGAAAAGAATGCGGAGCAACAAGCGGAAATCTAGCTCTCCCAGCTGAAACACCTTGATCATGATAAGCAAGGTACCTACCATCTGGAAGCAATATGCGGCTAGCAATAGGAGGATGCATTCGCACCATCACCGCTTTGGTTAAGGTTTCGTGATTAGAATCTAAACTTATAGCTGCAAACAATTTATCAACAAAAAATCAGCAAACCTTAAGCCAGACCCAGATTACATAACCATAGCAAAAATCATCTGTAAACACTCAAATAGTAGCTTTTTCCCCCAAAATCCATAGAACATAAATCAAACTTGACCAAGTTTATCCAGAAATAGAAAACCAAGAAGTAGGAAATGAATGATCACATCACATACATAAATAACACATTTATGAGCATTTATATTGTAATAATCACATACAAACACTAAAGCACTTACTAATAATCAATTAAATAATCACCAGTATCAACAAGGTTCACATAATAAAACTTGAACTAGGAACATAACATTAACAACATTGAACTAATCCTATGTTTTTGTCAATTACATCTTACTACATATCAATATTATCATTTGACCTAGTCAACAACAAATACAAAATCCACAAAAATAGCAACTAAGCCTAGTCATCAATCACTCAGCACCAAAACTAGGTTATCGAATTGAAATCCAATAGAAATTGAAATTTATTGCAACTATCGAACTAGGAAATAAACTAAAACTAGTACAAAATTAATGAAATTAAGAAACCTGCGAAAGCAAGAAGGAAAACGGTTAAGACAATAGACCAAGCTTGAACAGGATCACGATCTTCGGGCAAAAAATCATTCAAAAACCTTAATCTCTTAGAAACCTTAGACCAAGGTCCACTCAACTTCTTGACAACATAAGAATCCTCATTCAAGAAATTCTGTTGCAGAATAATGTCTCTACAGCCTCTACCAAACTCCATGAGTATCTCACACCACGCCATCAAAAACCCAACCGCGTGTTCCTTCAAACTCTCTTCTCCAGATTCAGTTACCGGTTCTTGTTCCGATTTTGGAACCTCGAACGACGCCGTGGAAGGGGTTTGTTCCGGTAACGGATTCTCCATCAAACTCGCTAGTTCCTCGCTCCACCATGTGGTTGTTCCTCTCGGTTCCGCCATTGCTCTTGTGAGTGAAACTGAATATCATTACACACAGCATGTGCTGGAGATAATAAACTGAAATCAACACAAATGATTTATTTTTTTCTGTATGCGTAATCGTTAAGCTAAGTTTTTAAATAGAAGAAATCAAAGGAGGATGATTCATTGGAAAAAGTTATTTTAAAGAAAATAATAAGAAAGAAGAAACAAAAGCAACTTAGTACTAGTAGTAGTAGTTACAATGAAATTGTGTGGAACGGGTTCCAACTAAGCACCGATTATGAGTCATCTCAATAATCTCGATCTTAGTGAACATCAAGGGCTTCATATTTTTTTTGTCAGGTTCATATTTTAAAATATATAAAAATCTTAATATCATTTTTTTACTTTTTAATTTAGAGTAAAATGGATGATGCACGGTCAACCAATTCACTTATTTTCTTTAAACTCTTAATCTAGTATTCCCTCCATTTTTATTTATAAGTAAGTTTTGAGTTTTTTCCATTTTTATTTATAAGTAAGTTTTGAGTTTTTAGATTTATTGAATAAATATTATATTTGGATAATATAAAGATTAGATATATCATTTATTCAAAGAATGTAAAAAGTTAAAATTTACTTATAAATAAGAATAAAGGGAGTATTAAGTTGTATTATAAGTGTTTATAAGATATGTTAATTCTCTGAATTATGTTTGATAAAACTAATATAGTTGTAATATGTTAGATATGGTGTGCTAACTTCATAAGAGGAACAGGTTGTGCAAGAAGTCATATTTTATGTTGAGACATGTTGAGATGAGAAATTCTTGCAACATGTCGGATAAGATGTCATATGAAGAAGCATACGACATCGCGCCTGAACTGAGTTGGATTAATGAATTCTGTTATGGTTAAACAGATGTAAAATATTCTAGGAATATTATGCATTCCTATGTGGCGTTGTTTTATAGGTCAAGAAGAATCAAGAAGAATATGCACTTTCTAATTATGGAGATAAATTAGGAAGATTTGATTGAAGACCTATTGTTATGCAGAATCTTCTACAGAATTGTAACAGTTGATGAGCTGTGATTTGAAGGCCTAAATCCAGTTGGAAATAGATTATAAATAGAAACTTTGTAACCTCAGATTGGTACGACAGAGAATTGAAAAGATGTAGTCATTAGGACCGAGTCTGTACCACTCTCTAGGAGAGTTGATTATGTATTCTACTCGATTGTGAGTTGGACTGATGCTATAGAGTTGTAGTGTCTATTATTGTTCTCCTTGAAGCTTTTAAGCAAGAGCTAGTATTGTTCTTGGAGGAAGTTGCTAAGCAACTCTAAGTATTGTTCTTGATCAAAGCTGTGAAGCGAGATCAAATATGTTGTTCTTAATCAAGGCGTGTCTTGATTAAGGTGTTTGTTTGTATTTAAAGTGTGATTTTCATTTAGGTGAAAGCTCGTCGATACAGTAACTGGGACTGAGACTGTTAGACATCGCTACGGTGATTGGAAGTGAATGGGTATACTCATATCTAGGAGTTCCTAGGTAGAAGTTGCATTAGGTATGGATTAAGTGATAAGTTGTAAACGAAGAAGTTTAGCTTTGAATTAGTACTACTTGTAGTGGATTTCCTTCCTGCCATGGTAACTCCTAGAGTAGGTGTTGTTGTCACCGAACTGGATTAACAATTCTTGTGTTGTTTATGCTTTTCAGTACTGATTTATATTGTTTATGCCTTGCCATGTTGTTTCTGTCAGAACTGATGTCTCGATATCCTATAGGACATCTGAGTTCTGACCTACCAGAATTTCAATTGGTATCAGAGCAGATATCTTGTTTCGTTTCTTGGTGAGATCTTAGGGAAGATACTTTCTGGTTCATGGTCAAGGTAGAAGGTTCTACTGAAAATTTATTTGAACTTGGATATTTCATATTGTTTTTGAATGGTCCCTTGAAGTGGAGAATGGACTATTCGTGACAGGGTATGTATTGGACCTGTCTGTTGTTATTAGGCGTGTAGCTTCGATGGTAAGTTGTTGTGTTAGGTTTGATTTATTTTCAAACCTAGAATGTTTTTTATTACACCTGGATTATGGTGGTTGTGTGCAATATGTTGTGCCTAAAGACTATTGAGGAGTTTTGTTGTGTTGTGTATTCCGCTGCATGGTAGTTGTTGTAACCCTGGTTGTTCCTTGTATCGCAAGTAAAGGAATGCCATTAGGGTTTGGTCTTCTCAACAGGTTTGGTGTGTCATATTGTAGTGTGTGCAAGACAGTCTCAACTGACTCTGTGAAGTTGCCAACGATACTTGAGTTTTATCTCTCAAGTCCACTCATAAAGGCACTTTTGATGAGTTTGTTAAAGAAAGATCAGAGCCATTTATTTTGGCTTCATGCAGAGTCTTCCTAATACTTGACCTAACTAGGAAAGTGACTCTACGTCTTGCTGCTGTTTGGTATTGTTGAAGCTTGGAATATTTTTGTGGACCTTGAAGGTGATCAAAGGTTATTTGTTTTCTGGAAACAGTGTTAGACTTCAGAATCAAGCTTTGTTCTGTGAGTTCCAGAAGAAGGAAACTAATGTCTTACAAGATGTTGAGACATTGTGTCAGCAGGCGTGCAGATTCCTGTTGCATAACAGATGATCTGGGTGTCAGACAAATGTGTGGTGATCACATATGTTTGGAACCTACTCCTGGTTTGGAATAGGAGGTATCTGTAACGCCCGTAATTTAATTAATTATTTAATTAAGTTGTTTTTGGAATATTTGTGAAGTTGTGTTGTGATTAGTTGAAATTATTTATTTTATTAAGTGGTGAAATAATATTATGAGAAGGATGATATTATTTTGTTGTGGGCTTGTTTTAAAGGAATAGAAGCAATAAGGGTGTGTATTAGTTGTAAGCCCATTAAGGAATAAAGAGAATAATAGGTTATTTTTTTATTGTTAGAAATAACAAGAAAGAAGAAGCAGTAATAAGAATAAGGGTTTGAAAGGAAGAACGTGAAGCTGTTGGAATAGAGGAAAAACGGTAGAACGGGAATTCAACCGGAAGTTATAGAGCGACCTTCAATCCAAGGTAAGGATGGGGTTCTGACTCTATAATAGGGTTCGTGATAATTGGTATGTGGGATTAGAGGTGATTGTTGTCTTGTTCATGAATTGAATGTATATGAGGTTGTATGATGAAAAATCGATGAATTTTGGATGAATAATGATGTCTCAATGTTGTTTAATTGATGTAGAATTATAGGATAATTGTAAGTGATGATTACCTATGATTAGATTATGTTTTAGGGCTTAAGGTATGGAACTCGTAGTGAAAACACAGAGAAAATCACAGAAAATACCCTTAGCATAGCAGTATGTGTCGACCCTAAATGCTATGTGTCGATACAAGAATGTTGTTAGACTCAGTATGAGTCGACACGAAGGAGTCATGTGTCAACACATGAGGGCTTTCAGACTCAGGATGAGTCGATACGTAGGAGCATGTGTCGATACATGTAGAGTTACAGACTCAGGATGATTCGATACAAGGGAGGATGCGTCGACTCATGTTTCGAGTTCAGTTCAGTACGCGTCGACCCAAGGCGTTATGCATCGATCCATGTTGTCTGGTTTTTGGCAGAATCAGTTTGAGAATACTGTAACTTGAGTTTTCGGACTCCATTTGAGGTGTCGTTCGAAGCGTTGAATAGATAACGCGATGAAATTCATTCTTAAGGATTAAAATGAAGAATAGGAAGGATAATCCTAGTATCTAAATTAGGATTAGAGTTAGTTCCCGCGGTAATTGCTATGTTGGTTTTTGTGAAAAAGGATGAGGATGAGACGTTTATAGATTACTGTCTGGTTTGTAACAGTAGGATTAATAATGATAATGATGTAATATTACAGAATAGTAGTATGTGGAGGTTTGGTGATTTAGAAGTAAGCCTTAGTTGATTAACTAATTATAGACAATATCTTGTTATAGGCCTATGGCCAACGTTGTGAAATTGATGAGTCACTGTTATATTACTATACGGCTGAGTTGTTGATGAGACGATGTTAATAAGAGATTGTTTTGATGAATTATGATGTATAAATGATGTTTAACGATTTATGATGATAAATGATGTCGATGAATGGTGTTGATGAAAAAGATGCTGAGATGTTTTTAAGATGTAGGCCTTTGGCCAATGATGGTGTTGTATTGAGATGTTGTCAATTATGGTATTGTCATTACATTCATGATTGTGTTGCATACATTGCATTTTGAGATGGAGCTTATGCTCGTTGAGATGGCATGTATTGGCGAATATTGAGATGAAGGCTTATGCCTTGTTGATGCCTCTATTAATTGGCAATTTCTGAGATGGGAGTTCTGCTCCAATGGTACCACATGCATTTGTATAGTTTTGAGTCGCATTATCTGATTGCATAAAGAGGTTGTGCATTGAAGTGGTATATGTGTATATTGTTGATATTTTGTTACGATGTTTGTTGTTTGTAATATGAGAAGTGGTGATGTTATGTGATCTAATTTAATATATTAATTATCATACGCTTTATTATATTGTTAGATATATCACCCCTTCTGTTTGAATGTTGCCCTGATGTTGGTAACGTGAAGGTAATCGAGAGTGAAGGTTGTATACCTTCAATAGTTCGAGTCGGTGTCATTGCTCTGATATGTAACACTCGGGGGGATGAACGCTTGTTGTTTTTTATTGTTGATTATTCAGTTGTTGAACTTTAAGTTGATTATTATTAAGTATGTGTTGTTTTGAAGTTGTTGTAATGATGATAAAGATGTTATTAAGAATTCCGCTGCATAGATGTTTAAATTGTTGAATTATTTAATTGAAGTATTATGCTGATGGTCCATCCGAAGTTTTAAAGTGTTATATATCCACGATGAATGCAATGAGTTTTTAATGATGAATTTGTGGCAACCTGATTCGTTTGCGTGAATGATTTTATAACTCTGATTTATCTATAATTGCAGGGTAGAATTGGGGTGTTACAAAGTTGGTATCAGAGCAAAAGGTTGGTCCGACCTTGTTGTCGAGTCGTAGTTGTCTAACAATCGAGTATTGTTAATTTGAGTTCTAACCATTGTTTATGTTGTAGTGATAAGTTGAGATGGATGAAAGGAATGATGTTGCACTTGTTGCTGCTTTAGAAGTAATGGCTCATGCGATGGAAAATCAGCCGAATACTGACGGGAATGCTGGATCTCGTAGCTTGGTGACTTTCTAGAGAGAGAATCCGCCTACGTTCAAGGGAAAGTATGATCCTGACGGAGCATTGGAGTGGCTGAAAGAGATTAAGAGAATCTTCCGTGTGATGGATTGCACTCCAGCGCAGAAGGTTCGATATGGTACTCATATGCTACCATCCGAGGCTGATGACTGGTGGCTAGAGACTTGTCAGAAGTTGAAAGTTACAGGTGAGAATGTCACTTGGGTTGTGTTCCGTAGGGAATTTTTGAGGAAGTACTTTCCTGAATATGTTCGTGGTAAGAAGGAAATTGAATTCCTTGAGTTGAAGCAAGGGAATATGTCTGTTGTTCAGTATGCTGCCAAGTTTGCCTAGTTAGCAAAGTTTTATCCGCACTATGCTGAGGCAGATGCTGAGTTTTCGAAGTGTATCAAGTTTGAGAATGGGTTGTGCCCCGAGATAAAGAAGGCGATCGGATATCTTAAGATCCGTGTCTTTGCGGATTTGGTTGATAGTTGCAGGATTTATGAAGAAGATAATAATGCTCATTACAAGATTATCAGTGATAAGAGGGGTAAGCACCAACAGAATCGTGGTAAGCCTTATGATACCCCAGCTGGTAAAGGTAAATAGAAAGTTGCTCAGGGTCAGAGGATTAGTGGGGGAGATGCTCTTACTGGTGTGGCTTGTTTCAAGTGTGGAAAATCTGGGCATAAGAGTAATGTGTGTACTACTGAAGTGAAGAGGTGTTTCTGTTGTGGTAAGAACAGACATGTTGTATCTGAGTGTGAACATAAGGATGTGATTTGTTTCAATTGTAGAGAAGAAGGGCACATTGGTAGTCAGTGTCAGAAACCAAAGAGGGCGCAGACAAGTGGTAAAGTGTTCGCTTTGGTTGAGGATCAGGCAGCTATTGGGGACAAACTTATCAGAGGTACATGTTTCATTAATAGTACTCCTTTAATTACTATTATTGATATCGGTGCTACTCATTGTTTTATTGCTGCTGATTGTGTTGAAATATTGGGTCTTATGTTGTCTTCTTTGAATGGAGAAATGGTCGTCGATACTCTAGCCAAGGGGTCGGTGACTACTTCTTTTGTGTGTTTAAAGTGTCCCTTGTCGATCTTTGACAGTGACTTTGTTGTTGATTTGGTTTGTTTATTGTTAAGAGGTTTGGATGTGATTTTGGGTATGAACTGGTTAGAGCATAATTGTTTTCATATTAACTGTTATGACAAGTCTGTGAGGTTTTCTACTCCTGAAGAAGAGGAAGATGGTCTATTGTCTGCTAAATAGTTGAGTAAGTTGGTGCAAGAGGAAGCACATATGTTTTCGTTGATGGCGTCGCTATCTGTAGAGACTCAAACTATAATTGAGGATTTGTAGATGGTGGGTGAATTTCCTGAAGTTTTCCCCGATGAGATTCCTGATGTACCGCCAGAGAGGGAAGTTGAATTTGCAATTGATCTTGTACCTGGTACCAGACCCGTGTCTATGGCACCATACAGGATGTCTGCATCTGAATTTTCAGAGTTGAAGAAGCAATTGGAAGAGTTACTTGAAAAGAAGTTTGTAAGACCAAGTGTATCGCCGTGGGGAGCTCCAGTGTTGTTAGTAAAGAAGAAAGATGGAAGTATGAGGCTTTGTGTTGATTATAGACAGTTGAATAAAGTGACGATTAAGAACAAGTATTCGCTTCCAAGAATAGATGACTTGATGGACCAATTGGTGGATGCTCGTGTGTTTAGTAAGATTTATTTGAGGTCGGGTTACCATCAGATTAAAGTGAAGGATGAAGATATCCAGAAGACGGCTTTCAGAATGCATTATGGACATTATAAGTATTCGGTGATGCCTTTTGGTGTTACTAATGCGCCGAGAGTATTCATGGAATATATGAATCGTATCTTCCATAGTTATTTGGATCGGTTCGTGGTGGTGTTCATTGATGATATTTTGATTTAATCTAAGTTAGAAGAAGAGCATGCAGAACACTTAAGAGTAGTATTGCAAGTTTTTAAAGAGAAGAAGTTGTATGCAAAGCTGTCCAAGTGTGAATTCTGGTTAAAGGAGGTTAGTTTCCTTGGTCACGTGATCTCAGGTAGTGGCATTGTTGTAGATCCATCGAAGGTTGATCCTGTGTTGCAATGGGAAACTCCGAGGTCAGCTACTGAGATTAAAAGCTTCTTGGGGTTAGCTGGTTACTATAGAAGGTTTATCGAAAGTTTCTAAGTTGGCACTTTCGTTGACTAAGTTGACTTGTAAAGGTAGAGCTTTTGTGTGGGTTGTTTAGTGCGAAGAAAGTTTTACAGAATTGAAGAAGAGATTGACGTCGGCTCCGATTTTGATGTTGCCTAACCCAGGAGAGCCTTTTGTGGTGTATTGTGATGATTCTAAGATGGGTTTAGGAGGTGTGCTTATGCATAATGGTAAGGTAGTTGCTTATGCGTCAAGGCAGTTAAGGACTCATGAGAAGAACTATCCTACGCATGATTTAGAGCTTGCTGCAGTTGTCTTTGTGTTGAAGATTTGGAGGCATTACCTTTATGGTTCTAGATTTGAAGTGTTTAGTGACCATAAGAGTTTGAAGTATCTTTTTTATCAAAAGAAGTTGAATATGAGGCAACGAAGATGGTTGGAATTGTTAAAGGATTATGATTTTGGTTTGAATTATCATCCAGGAAAAGCGAATGTGGTAGCTGATGCATTGAGTCGAAAGACTTTACATATGTCGGTAATGATGGTTAAAGAGTTGGAATTAATTGAGCAGTTCATAGATATGAGCTTAGTTTGCGAGGTTATGCCGCGAAGTGTTATGTTAGGCATGTTGAAGATTAATAATTAATTTCTAGACAATATCAGAGAAGCTCAGAAGTTGGATGTGAAACTGGTAGATTCGATGGTTAGAATCGATCAGTCTGAGAATGGTGATTTTAAGTTAGATGCGTAAGGTGCGTTAAGATTTCGTAACCGGATCTGTATTCCTGATGATGCTGAGATGAAGAAAGTGATACTTGAAGAGAGTCATAGAAGTAAGCTGAGTATTTATCCAGGAGCTACAAAGATGTATCAAGATTTGAAAGGTTTGTTTTGGTGGCCTGGGATGAAAAGTGATGTGGCTCAGTTTGTGTATGCATGTTTGACTTGCCAGAAGTCAAAAGTTGAGCATCAGAAGCCAGCATGATTGATGCAACCGTTAGAAGTTCCAGAATGGAAATGGGATAGCATTTCAATGGACTTTGTGACAAGGTTACCTAATACTTTAAGAGGGCATGATCCGATTTGGGTGATTGTTGATAGGCTTACGAAGTCGTCTCATTTTATTCCTATCAACATCAGTTTTCCAGTGTCGAAGTTGGCTGAGATTTACACTAGTGTGATTGTGAAGCTGCATGGTGTTCCTTTGTGCATTGTGTCAGATAGAGATCCAAGATTTACTTCTGATTTTTGGAAGAGTTTGCAAGAAGCGTTGGTTTCTAAGTTAAGATTGAGTTCAGCGTATCATCCTCAGACAGATGGTCAGACTGAACGGACGATTCAATCGTTGGAAGATTTGCCGAGAGCATGTGTTCTTGAGCAGGGAGCTTCGTGGGATACTTATCTTTCGTTGATAGAGTTCACTTATAATAACAGTTACCATTTCAGTATTGGGATGGCACATTTTGAAGCGTTGTATGGTCGGAGATGTAGAACTCAGTTATGTTGGCATGAATCTGGTGAAAGTGTAGTACTTGGACCTGAACTTGTTCGTGAGACTACTGAGAAGGTGAAGTTGATTCGAGAAAAGATGAAATCTTCCCAAAGTAGAGAGAAGAGTTATCATGACAAGCGAAGGAAGGATTTAGAATTTCAAGCGGGTGACCATGTGTTTTTGAGAGTTACACCTGTGACTGGTGTTGGGCGAGCGTTGAAGTCTAAGAAGCTCACTTCTCGTTTTATTAGACCATGTCAGATTTCAAAGAGAGTTGGGAATGTTTCTTATAGAGTGGCTTTACCGCCTAATCTTTCGAATTTGCATGATGTGTTTCATGTGTCGCAACTCCAGAAGTATATTTCAGATCCATCTCATGTGATTCATATGGACGATGTGCAAGTACAGGATAACCTTATTGTGGAGACAGTGCCTGTACGAATCGCGGATCGTGAAATAAAGACTCTGAGGGGAAAAGAGATTGCTTTAGTTAAAGTGGTTTGGCTAGGAGCTGCCGGTGAAAGCATGACTTGGGAGTTGGAGAGCAAGATGTGGGACTCCTACCTTGAGTTATTTGATTAAGGTAAATTTTCGAGGATGAAAATATTCTAAGTGGGGGAGAGTTGTAACGCCCGTAATTTAATTAATTATTTAATTAAATTGCTTTTGGAATATTTGTGAAGTTGTATTGTGATTAGTTGGAATTATTTATTTTATTAATTGGTGAAATAATATTATAAGAAGGATGATATTATTTTGTTGTGGGCTTATTTTAAAGGAATAGAAGCAATAAGGGGGTGTATTAGTTTTAAGCCCATTAAGGAATAAAGAGAATAATAGGTTATTTTATTATTGTTAGAAATAATAAGAAAGAAGAAGCAGTAAGAAGAATAAGGGTTTGAAAGGAAGAACGTGAAGCTGTTGGAATAGAGGAAAAATGGCAGAACGGGAATTCAACTGGAAGTTATAGAGCGACCTTAAATCCAAGGTAAGGGTGAGGTTCTGACTCTATAATAGGGTTTATGATAATTGGTATGTGGGGTTAGAGGTCATTGTTGTCTTGTTCATGAATTAAATGTATATGAGGTTGTATGATGAAAAATCGATGAATTTTGGATGAATAATGATGTCCCGATGTTGTTTAATTGATGTAGAGTTATAGGATAATTGTAAGTGATAATTATCTATGATTAGATTATGTTTTAGGGTTTAAGGTGTGGAACCCGTAGTGAAAACACAGAGAAAATCACAGAAAATACCCTAAGCAGAGCAGTATGTGTTGACCCCAAATGCTATGTGTCGATACAAGAATGTTGTTAGACTCAGTATGAGTCGACACGAAGGAGTCATGTGCCGATACATGAGGGCTTTCAGACTCAGGATGAGTCAATACGTAGGAGCATGTGTCGATACATGCAGAGTTATAGACTCAGGATGAGTCGATACAAGGGAGGATGCGTCGACTCATGTTTCGAGTTCAGTTCAGTACGCGTCAACCTAAGGCGTTATGCATCGATCCATGTTGTTTGGTTTTTGGCAGAATCAGTTTGAAAATGCTGTAACTTGAGTTTTCGGACTCCGTTTGAGGTGTCGTTCGAAGCGTTGAATAGCTAACGCGATGAACTTAATTCTTAAGGATTAAAATGAAGAATAGGAAGGATAATCCTAGTATCCAAATTAGGATTAGAGTTAGTTCCCGCGGTAATTTCTATGTTGGTTTTTGTGAAGAAGGATGAGGATGAGACGTTTATAGATTATTGTCTGGTTTGTAACAGTAAGATTAATGATGATAATGATGTAATATTACAGAATAGTAGTATGTAGAGGTTTGGTGATTTAGAAGTAAGCCTTAGTTGATTAACTAATTATAGGCAATATCTTGTTATAGGCCTATGGCCAACGTTGTGAAATTGATGAGTCACTGTTATATTATTATACAGCTGAGTTGTTGATGAGATGATGTTAATAAGAGATTGTTTTGATGAATTATGATGTATAAATGATGTTTGACGATTTATGATGATAAATGATGTCGATGAATGGTGTTGATGAAAAAGATGTTGAGATGCTTTTAAGATGTAGGCCTTTGGCCAATGATGGTGTTGTATTGAGATGTTCTCAATTATGGTATTGTCATTACATTCATGATTGTGTTGCATACATTGCATTTTAAGATGGAGCTTATGCTCATTGAGATGGCCTGTATTGGCAAATATTGAGATGAAGGCTTATGCCTTGTTGATGCCTCTATTAATTGGCAATTTCTGAGATGGGAGTTCTGTTCCAATGGTACCACATGCATTTTCATAGTATTGAGTCGCATTATCTGATTGCATAAAGAGGTTGTGCATAGAAGTGGTATATGTGTATAATGTTGATATTTTGTTACGATGTTTGCTGTCTGTAATATGAGAAGTGGTGATGTTATGTGATCTAATTTAATATATTAATTATCATACGCTTTATTATATTGTTAGATATCTCACCCCTTTTGTTTGAATGTTGCCCTGATGTTGGTAACGTGCAGGTAATCGAGAGTGAAGGCTGTATACCTTCAATAGTTCGAGTCGGTGTCATTGCTCTGATATGTAACACTCGGGGGGATGAACGCTTGTTGCTTTTGATTGTTGATTATTATTAAGTATGTGTTATTTTGAAGTTGCTGTAACGATGAAAAATATGTTATTAAGAATTCCGCTGCGTAGATGTTTAAATTGTTGAATTATTTAATTGAAGTGTTACGCTGATGGTTCATCTAAAGTTTTAAAGTGTTATATATCCACGATGAATGCAATGAGTTTTTAATGATGAATTTGTGGCATCCTGATTCGTTTGCGTGAATGATTTTAACTCTGATTTATCTATAATTGTCGGGTAGAATTGGGGTGTTACAATATCTATGTCGTGTTTCTAAGATGTTTTATCTAGAAAAACATGTCTTAGATTGGTGGGTTGAGTTATGGTTGTGAGGTAAAAAGTTAAAGAACTGAGTTTTAATGCTTGTCAAAAACCTATTTGTGCAAATATGTCATGCTTCAAACAGGTGCAAGTGAGAAACATCAAAAACAAGCATTTTTCTCAAAACAGACTGCATGAGTCAACTCATGGAACCTTAGGTCGGCTCATGAGAAGAAGATTTTGGCTTGGAAACATCTGGGAAGGCGCACTCCTTCTCTATGCATCGACGCATGGTTCTGGGAGAACATGAGTCGACGCGTCAGGGAATGAGTTGGCGCATGACTGAAGGAATTTCAACCTCTCTCGCTCGGGAAGGCGCACGCCTTCTCTATGTATCAATGCATAGTTCTGGGAAAACATGAGTCAACGCATCAGACAATGAGTCGGCACATAACTGGAGGAATTTTAACCTCTCTCTCACTCGGGAAGACGCACACCTTCTGTATACCCTGCATGAGCTGACGCATCGCTATATTGTCTCACTTTTCTGCTATGTTGTTACATCATGGTGTCATACCCCAAATTTTGACCTAAGATACCACCTCCCATCTGCATTATTACATAGCAAGCGTTCACAAGCGATTCGACCTATTTTTTTTGCCAATTCTCGAGTCAGATTTCAAAAATTCATAACTTCTTCAAATTTCGACATTTTTTAGTGGTTCTTTTACATATGATTCTCCTTTGCAACAACTACAACTTTTCTTTACAAGTCAAGAGATGATTATGCTTTGAAAATCCACGAAAAAATAGAAATATTAGAAATCATTGTGAATTTAGTGAAATTTAACTGGTTTTGCCTGACTTTATTAAATCATGTTTTTTTTTTCATTTTTTATCATCTTTCTTTTATTCTTATTTTCATAAAAACAAAACCCACAAAATATATTTAGTTCATATCAGTTTTACTTTATCCAAAATATAAAAAAAATTTATAGTTTTGTTAGTTTCATTTAATTTATATATTTAATTCATTGATAATTCAAAAAAAATCTCAAAATACATATAAGTTCTTTTGCTTTTTACATTTTTTTGAGTATGTAAGTATATTTTGTGTTTCTTTAGTTGCAATTCAAAAATTTGAAAATATATGGTTTAATTTTATTCCCTCTATTATTAATTTTGATTATAATTCCATTTGAAATGTTTTTAGGTTGAATTATTAATAGAATTAAAACCAATTTTAATATCTCTTTTCTTTCACTTTTATATTTTCAGTTTAGTTTTACTAACATTTTATTGTATTATTTGTGTCATTACTATTATTATTAGTATTATAATTATTATGCTATGTCCATATAAATCTGTCCTTATGCTGCAAAAACCTGCACAAGTAATGCCAAGAAAAACAGTCACATAATCTCTGTTGCCCTGTTATAAGACCAGCATATCAGTCCAGAAATTGCATCAAATAACACACACCAAAACCTATATCAAAAAGCCATAAATCAGATCATCATATTTGTTCAAACTCACCAAATTTTCCCTCCCAAAACCTCATTCTTATTCACTATAAAACGGGCAGATATACAATCGAAAAAGGGAGTTCACAAAGAGAAAAACACAAACTTGCAAGCAGGATAGCCTGCATAACTCAAAACCTGTTTCGAACTGCAAGCGGGATAGCCTGCATAACTCAAAACCCGTTTCAAACTGCAAGCAGGATAGCTTGCATAAACCAAAGCCTGTACAAACAGCAAGCCTAGTCAAAAATACCAACAAACCATCCACTCAAAACATAAACAATAGATCCAAGCCTACCTTCAAAAAACCACAAACTGTAAACAGAAGCAAGTCTCAAACCTGCCTAAAGCAAACTGCAAGTTATCAAAGAAAAGCTCAAGCCTGCCTATACCAAGGCAAGCAAAACTCAAGCCTACCCTCCTTACCAAAACCAGAAGCAAACCTTCTAACATGCACCATTTTGAACCAAGCACAACCATCCACAAGAACTCATCGCCTCAGCAACACCAACATTTTCGAGTCAGTTTCTGAAAGTAGAAAGAATCAGAGAGAAAAAGAAAGTGGAATTCACAGCCTTACCCGTTAAAGTCTCCGCAGGAATCGTAAGCTCGTCGGACTAGCTCCGACCTTGTGAGTTCATCTTTTTTTTTCTCCCTTTGCATTTTGTATACCATCATGATTCATCATGATATGTTGTTGAATGTTGAAATTTCTTGTTTTGATTATTTAGCTTTTATAGCCATGCCTGAATCAATTTGTTTTGAGTTGAGTTGTTATCATTGTTTATCGCATAAGAAAGATTGAGACAGTTGGAAATAGAGAATAGAACGAGTTACGGTTGTTTTTGTTTTGTTTTAGAGTTAACGAGAGCCATGACGAAACCAGAAGCAGTGTTGTTGTTTGATCGCATGAGAAAGAGTTCGAAAGAGGGTGCAGGGTGTTCGATTTCGATTTAGAGGGAGAAAGATTTCGAAAGAGGGAGCAGGGTGTTTGATTTCGATTTAGAAGAGAAACAGTTCGAAAGAGGGAGCAGGGTGTTCGATTTCGATTTAGAAGAGAGGGAGAAAGAGTTCGAAAGAGGGAGCAGGGTGTTCGATTTCGATTTAGAGGGAGAAAGAGTTCAAAAGAGGGAGCAGGGTGTTCGATTTCGATTTAGAAGAGAAAGAGTTCGAAAGAGGGAGCAGGGTGTTTGATTTCGATTTAGAAGAGAAAGAGTTCGAAAGAGGGAGCAGGGTGTTCGATTTCGATTTAGAAGAGAACAGTTCGAAAGAGGGAGCATGATTTGTTGTTGGCGTTGTTCGATTTCGATTTAGAAGAGAGAGATCGAAGAGAGAGAGAGAGAGAAAGAGTTCGAAAGAGGGAGCAGGATTCGTTGTTGGCGTTGTTCGATTTAGAAGAGAGAGATCAAAGAGAGAAAGAAAGAGTTCGAAAGAAGGAGACACGAGTTCAATCCCATGCTGGACCTTTTTATTTCGTTTTCAGCTTATTTCCCAATGATATTAATTTAGCTTTAATTTAGCCTATATTAGATATGGTTTAGTACTTTAGAATTAATTTACTTTAGATTAAATTTAGTAACTTTTAGAATTTTAATTTTAATAAATCTTAGAACTTTAACTTAGTCTATATATAATTTAGAAAGTTCATGATCTTAGTTTTATTTGTTGTTTAGAATTAATTTAGTAATTTATCTTGTTTAGAAAATTGGTTATCTTATCTTTATTTTTTAATTGTCTTAATCTTCTCGAATTAAATATTTCACTGCCTTTCTTGGTATTAATTTGTTCGCTTAAATTTATTTCCTTGCGTATCCTTGATTACTTATATTGTGATGTTCATCTTATTTTTGATTTGTTTGCTTCTACTCCAAGGGAAAGAATTAAAATTATTGACTTCATGTCATCAAATATGTTATCCGATTGTGCGAAACCCTTCATACATTTTAGATTTTTTTTGTTAAATCTTCTAAAAGAACTCAATTTTAAAAACTCACCCCTTTTAAGTCAAAACTTCGATACTAGGTCGTCGTATCTTCAAACTCTCGCCCACACCTATTTTTAGCCAAATGAACCATTTTAATCAAACAAACAATTTTAATAAACAGATATTTCAAAAGGTTCCTATAGGATACTATAGATGCATTGGGTGCTAATACCTTCCCATTGTATAACCAACCCCCGAACTCTAGACCTCTTTTCAAAACGCCTTGTATTTTCATTACTTTTAAAGTATTATTTTACATTGCATATTTTAGGGTTTTATTTCGCTCTTTTCCTTTTTCCCTTGGAAATAATAAAGCGCGGTGGCGACTCTTGCTTTTGTGAGACGAATTAATTAATAGTTCGATCTCCGATTTACCCCGCTACATTTTTTATCGCTACAGAATTGGCGACTCTGCTGGGGAAAGATTGACCTCTTGCTGGTCCATCCCTAATTGGGTTAAGCCTAGTTTGTTTTATCTGTTTTATTATTATTTGATTTGTTTGATTATGTGTTTATATTGGGGTTGTTTGGGTTTTTTGCAAAGGACGAATCCTATACCCGGATTAAGTTACACTTAAGAATAGGACGAGCGGTATAGTCATGTTAACTTTGAGGGAGTAATCCCGAAGAAGAAGGCATGAAATCCCCCACTCAGTGGAAGGCCCTTTTGAACATAGTATTTGTTTACCGAGTAATTGGGAAGACATTATTATTTTCGACCTGGGAGACAGAGAAACTGAGAACCGTAGAACCCTAACCCATCTTGGCCTTTTAGGTGTAGCGCGGAGATTATAACAGAGTAATCCGGAAGTAATTGTTACGTGATGCTACGCTCGGATGAGTTTCTCTTGAGAATATTGCTAATTATTGACTAATCAAAACGTTGGTAATATCCGAAGGAGGAATGTAGACTATGGGAACTCTTAGAACCTTGTCTTACAAGTGCGATTAAACCGTTAGTACATACCTTGGGGCGGGCTTTACCCTTGACTCCAGGCTCGAAACGTTGAACCTTTGAACCCCATATTTGTGAACTTGTGTGTAACTGTTGCATTATCATTCGTCCATGCATCCATCAACATTTTTTGAAAAAAAACTATCAAAATGAATGATCATTTGCATCGCATATCATGCATCATCCAATATTCCACTTCACATGTTTTCTAGAGTCTTATCCTTGTTTCTTTTTCCACTCCGGTAGGTTGTCAAGTTGTCTCATCGGTACGATACCCGAGCCAATCGTCAGAGAAAGATGGAAGATCTAGAACAGGAAAACCACGAGCTTCATGAGGAGGTCGCTACCCTTCGTGTCGGTATGGAGAAACTAATTGCGCTGGTGGAAAGTTTGATGGCTGCTCAGAATCAGCCATCGACTGCAGCTGCTGAGATTCAGACTTCAACTACTGTGGTTTCTGAGATTGTCACCGTTCCAACATCTGTGACTCAAATCAACTCTCCGTTTCAACATCAGATGCCAAAAGGTTTTCCATGGGGAATGCCTTATAACTTTGTGCCAGAAGGGTATCAGCCTATCGTACAGCCTTTGGTTCAACCTACTGTGTCTTTTCCTCAACCGGAGACAACTACTATGCCGCCTGTAATCCCGTCTGTGGCACCTTTCCCTCAACCAGTGATGATAACTGTCGCTCCTATGGTTCATTATATGCCATACATGAATGAACCTGCTTATCATGCCGAGCCTGCTGAAAGTCTGGGTCTTTTCGATAGAATGGAGGAATTTCAAGACCAGTTTCAAGAGATGCAGAGGGAGATCAGAGCGTTAAAGGGGAAAGATTTGTTTGGAAAGAATGCTCATGACCTGTGTTTAGTTCCAAATGTAAAGATTCCAGCCAAATTCAAAGTGTCGGACTTTAAAAGGTATAAAGGTGATTCGTGTCCGCGGAGTCATTTAACTATGTATGTGAAAAAGATGTCTACATATTCTGATGATCATAACTTGTTAATTCACTACTTTCAAGACAGTTTGACTGGTGCCGCTCTAAAGTGGTATATGGGTTTGGACAGAACTCGGATCCGTAATTTCAACGATCTTAGTGAAGCTTTTGTTCGCCAGTATAAGTACAACGTCGACATGGCGCCGGACAGAGATCAACTCCGGGCGATGTCCCAAAGAGACAGAGAGTCCTTTAAAGAATATGCCCAGAGGTGGCGCGAGATTGCTGCTCAGATTTATCCCCCTCTTGAGGAGAAAGAAATGACAAAGATATTCCTGAAGACTTTAGGTTCCTTTTATTATGAAAGAATGATTGCCAGCGCACCCAGTGATTTCACCGAGATGGTAGGTATGGGCATGCGGTTGGAAGAAGGAATTCGTGAAGGACGTTTAGTTAAAGAAGGAAGTCCATCTAGCAGTATCAAGAAGTTTGGAAGTGTTTTCCCTAAAAGGAAAGAACAAGATATCAGTGTAATTTTCCCTGGTAGACCAAGGAGAGGCTATTCACATGTTGCGGCAGTCACACTGGCTGTCCGCCCAACATTGGTGACCCCAACTCATCAAACCCCACCAATTCAGCAACGACCATTTCAATAACAGCCTCGACAACAGGCTTATCAATTTAATAACCAGAATCGTTCACCAAGGAAACCGCAATTTGATGCCATTCCCATGACTTACACTGAATTGTTCCCTGCTCTGATCAGAAAGAACCTCATAACGACGAAGCCTCCTCTTGTCGCACCGAATAGTACTTATCCATGGTACAAGGCGGACCAGTTTTGTGAGTATCATCAAGGGTCGTCGGGGCACAACATTGAAAATTGCTTTGCTCTAAAGACGGATGTGCAGAGGTTGATTAAGAATGGTATCTTGTCTTTCAAGGATGTTAACCCGAATGTTAGAGATAATCCTTTGCCTCGACATGGGCCAACATCAGTGAATATGGTGGAAGGTTGTCTGGGAAAGTTTCGAGTTTTTCAAGTTGAACACATAAGAGATTCGTTGACCAGGTTACATCAAAGCTTAAGAAGACTTGCCTTTTTTAGGCATCATCATGATTATGATGTTTGTGAATTTTGTTCAAGAGAAGTTGATTGCCCTATTGTGAAGGAGGACATTCAAAAATTGCTAGACCAAAGGGTTATCACTATTACACATGACAGAGATCCGGTGGATGAAGTGAATGTTATAATACCACAACTCAACTTGCCTGAACCAGTAGAGATCGTTTACGACAGTCAGACTGCACCTGTTGCTCCTTTGATCATTTATCCACCTGGTCATGTGCCTTACAACTCAGACCAAGCTATATCGTATAAGTATAATGCCACAATGATTGAGAATGGGGTAGAAGTCCCTATACCAACAATGCCATCTTTTGTTAACATCGCTGATGTGAGCAGAGTTACAAGAAGCGGACGTGTCTTTGCAGCAATACCTTTGAAGAGACCAGAAGTTCAAGTCAGGAGGCCCATACCGGCAGAAATTCCAGCGAGAAATGTTGAACCCAGGGTTGAGGTAGGCCGATCCAATGAACCTATCCCACACCCCGATGATGATGAGATTCTGAAGCTCATCAAGAGAAGTGAATACAAGATTGTGGACCAACTATTGCAAACTCCTTCCAAGATTTGTTTGCTTGCTTTACTGAGAGATTCTGGTGCCCATAGAGAAGCTTTGATGAAGGTCTTGGACCAGGCATTCGTGGATCATGATGTGACAGTTGACCAATTTGATGGAATTGTGGGAAATATTACTTCGTGTAACAATCTTGGTTTCAGTGATGAAGAGCTTCCGGAGGAGGGAAGGAACCATAATATGGCTTTGCATATCTCAATAAGTTGTGGAAATGATACTTTATCAAGTGTGCTGGTAGATACAGGTTCGTCATTAAATGTAATGCCCAAAACTACATTATCTCGACTCTCATATCAAGGTGCTCCCATGAGACCTAGTGGGGGTAATTGTCAAAACGTTTGATGGTTCTAGGAAGATTGTCATTGGTGAAGTGGATCTTCCTATAATAATTGGTCCTCATACTTTTCATATCACTTTTCAAGTAATGGATATTCGTGCCGCCTACAGTTGCCTATTGGGTCGTCCATGGATCCATGATGCAGGGGCAGTCACTTCCATGCTCCATCAAAGATTGAAGTTTGTAAGGCATGGAAAGCTAGTAATGATTGGTGGAGAGCAGGCTATGGTGGTAAGCCATTTGTCATCTTTCTCTTTTATTGATGCTGATGAGGATGTTGGAACCCAATTCCAAGCTCTATCTGTTTCTAATAATGAAGTGAAGAAGAAAGGGACATCTATTTCTTCTTTTGAGGATGCGCGACAAGTGGTTGAAAGTGGTTTGGCTGAAGGTTGGGGCCAGGTGTTGACTAAGTCTGGAGAAGGTCTTGGTTTTCGTCCCGTGTCTACAAGAGTTAAGCAGGAAACAGTTATCCGTCTGATACAAGAGGTTTTCCGAAGCGTAGTTTTTATCCATCCGACTCCTCCTGAAGTTGATGCTATAATAGGAGACGATTCTGAAGAGGATTTACCCGACTTTGTAACGCATGGAGTGGTTTGCCAGAACTGGATTGCTGTTGATGTTCCTGTTGTGATGCACATTTCTGAGTAATGTTTTGTTTTTATTTATAAAAAAAAAACTTTCGCTCTGCCCAAGGCGAAAAAGTATTTGTGTCGGGCTATGTTGAAAATAAATCCTTTTGCTCTGCCCAAGGCAAAAGAGAGGATGTCTGGGCTCTTTGTTTCAAGTATTGCCCCTCATGAATAAAAATGTTATTTTGTCCACTACTGTTTTATTTTTTCACTTTTTCTGGGAAATAGTAATGAAAATTAATTGGTAGTAATAGGAAAATATAATAAATTTTTGTTTTATTTGAACAAATCAATTTCTAAAATAAAGCATAATCATATGTGCAGATTAATCCATGACTTAACCATTGAAAACAATGATCCTATGCCCCCTCCCAACTTTGAATTCCCTGTGTTTGGAGCCGAGGAAGAAGATAGCGAAGAAGTTCCTGATGAAATTTCCCGTTTACTTGAGCATGATGAAAAGACTATTTAGCCGTTTGAAGAGCCCATAGAGATGATCAATTTGGGTAATGAAGAAGATAAAAAGGAAGTTAAGGTCGGAGCATTGCTTATCCCAACGGTCAAAGAGAAAATGTTGGAGCTTCTCCGAGAGTATGTTGATGTGTTTGCTTGGTCCTACCAAGACATGCCAGGTTTGGATAACAATATTGTGGAGCATCGTTTGCCGTTGAGACCTGAATGTCTGCCGATTAAGCAGAAGTTGAGAAGGACTCGTCCCGATATAGCTGACAAGATCAAAGAAGATGTTAAGAAGCAAATTAATGCAGGTTTCCTTGTTACATCGGTCTATCCTCAATGGTTAGCCAATATAGTGCCTGTTGCTAAGAAGGATGGCAAAGTTCGGATGTGTGTAGACTATAGAGATCTGAATAGAGCTAGCCCAAAGGATGATTTTCCTTTACCATACATTGACGTATTGGTCGACAGTACCGCAAAGTTCAAAGTCTTTTATTTCATGGATGGTTTCTCCGGTTACAATCAAATCAAGATGGCGCCAGAAGATATGGAGAAGACAACTTTCATTACACCTTGGGGAACATTTTGTTATCGGGTAATGCTGTTTGGTTTGAAGAATGCTGGTGCAACATACCAAAGGGCCATGACTGCTTTGTTCCATGATATGATGTATAAAGAGATAGAAGTGTATGTAGATGACATGATTGCCAAATCGAAAACTGAAGAAGATCATTTGGAACATTTATTGAAGTTATTCCAGCGTTTGAGAAAGTATAAACTTCGTCTGAATCCCAACAAGTGCACTTTTGGTGTTAGTTCTGGAAGACTTCTGGGTTTCATTGTCAGTCAGAAAGGTATTGAGGTAGATCCTGATAAAGTCAAAGCTATTCGGGAAATGCTCGCACCCAAGACAGAAAAACAAGTAAGAGGATTCCTTGGGAGACTGAACTATATTTCTAGATTTATATCTCATATGACTGCTACCTGTGGGCCGATTTTCAAGCTTCTCCGAAAGAACCAAGGATGTGTGTGGACAAAAGATTGTTAGAGAGCTTTTGATAGCATCAAAGAATATTTACTTGAACCTCCCATATTGATTCCTCCAGGGAAGGAAGACCTTTGATTATGTACCTGACTATATTGGAAGATTCCATGGGATGTGTGCTTGGTCAACAAGATGAGACTGGAAGAAAGGAACATGCCATATATTATTTGAGTAAGAAATTCACAGACTGTGAGTCTCGATACTCAATGCTAGAGAAAACCTGTTGTGCTTTAGCTTGGGCTGCTCGTCTTCTGCGCCAGTATATGATTAACCACACCACTTGGTTGATCTCCAAAATGGATTCGATCAAGTATATCTTTGAGAAGCTCGCCTTATCTGGAAGAATATCCCGTTGGCAGATGTTGTTATTTGAATATGACATTGAGTATCACACTCAGAAAGCAATCAAAGGGAGTATTTTAGCCGATCATTTGGCTCACCAACCAATTGAAGATTATCAATCCATCAAGTTTGACTTCCCAGATGAAGATGTTATGTACTTGAAGGCTAAAGATTGTGAAGAGCCGTTACCTGAAGAAGGACCTGATCCCAAATCCCATTGGGGTTTGATATTTGACGGAGCTGTGAACTCTTATGGAAATGGAATTGAGGCAATCATCGTCACTCCCCGAGGTACTCATATCCTGTTCACGGCGAGATTGAAGTTCGACTGTACGAACAACATGGATGAATATGAGGCATGTATTATGGGTCTCTAAGAAGCAGTGGATATAAGGATTAAGATTCTTGATATTTACGGAGACTCGGCATTGGTAATTAATCAAATCAAAGGAGATTGGGAGACTCATCATCCTAGTTTGATCCCTTACAGAGATTATGCTAGAAGATTGTTAACCTTCTTCAAGAAAGTGGAGTTACATCATATACCTAGAGATAAAAACCAAATGGCTGATGCTTTAGCTACTTTGTCTTCAATGTTTCAAGTGAATGGTTGGAACGATGTGCCTACAATCAGAGTTATGCGCCTCGATAGACCTGCTCATGTGTTCTTAATAGAAGAGGTCATCGATGATAAACCATGGTTCTATGACATTAAACGTGTTCTTCAAACTCAAGAGTACCCGCCCGGGGCATCCAATAAAGATAGGAAGATGTTGAGGAGATTGGTAAGCAGTTTCTTCCTCAATGAAGAAGTATTGTATAAGAGGAATTACGACATGGTCTTGCTCAGATGTGTAGACAGACATGAAGCAGACATGCTAATGCAGGAAGTACATGAAGGATCCTTTGGCACTCATGCCAACGGACATGCAATGACTAAAAAGATGTTGAGAGCCGGTTACTATTGGATGACAATGGAATCTGATTGTTGCAAATATGTGAAGAAATGTCATAAATGCCAGATTTATGCGGACAAGATACATGTGCCACCGACCCTCCTCAATGTTATCTCTTCGCCTTGGCCTTTCTCTATGTGGGGCATTGATATGATTGGAATGATTGAACCCAGAGATTCTAATGGTCATCGTTTCATCTTGGTAGCGATCGATTATTTTACTAAATGGGTGGAAGCAGCATCTTATGCTAATGTAACCAGACAGGTGGTAGTCAGATTTATCAAGAATCAGATCATTTGTCGATACGGCATCCTGAGCAAGATCATCACTGATAATGGTTCGAATTTGAATAACAAGATGATGAGACAGCTTTGTGAAGAGTTCAAGATCGAACATCATAATTCTTCTCCTTACAGGCCGAAGATGAATGGGGCTGTTGAAGCTGCCAACAAGAACATCAAAAAGATTGTCCAGAAGATGGTGGTAACTTATAAAGATTGGCATGAAATGCTTCCGTTTGCTTTACATGGATACCGTACTTCAGTTCGAACTTCAACAGGTGCAACCCCATTTTCCCTAGTTTATGGTATGGAAGCAGTACTCCCCGTGGAGGTTGAGATTTCGTCTATGAGAGTGTTGATGGAAGCTAAACTTTCTGAGGCTGAATGGTGTTAAAGTAGATATGATCAGTTGAATTTAATTGAAGAAAAGAGATTGACAGCGTTGTGTCACGGTCAATTATATCAGCAGAGAATGAAGAAGGCTTTTGATAAGAAGGTTCGACCACGCGAGTTTAGAGAGGGTGACCTTGTGCTCAAAAAGATATTATCTTTCCAACCTGATTCTAGGGGCAAGTGGGCTCCGAATTATGAAGGACCGTATGTCGTTAAGAAAGTTTTCTCTAGAGGTGCCATGATTCTCACAAATATGGACGGTGAAGAGCTCCCACGCTCCGTGAACGCCGATGCAGTCAAGAAGTATTTCGTCTAGTTTTGAGTTGACAGTTTGCTAAGTTGAAAACCCGAAGGGGCGGCTTAGGCAGGCTTTTGGTCAGACCAGCTGTGGCATATGAGCACATTTTGGAATTCGAAGTTGTTAGGGAGAATAGTGATCATTGTTTTTGTGTAACCCTTTCTTTTATGTACTATTTCCCAAACTTTTGTAAACCGTTAGAGTCGCGTTGTTAAGCGAACTACCATCTTATTAATGAAATTTGAGCATTTACCTTTTTGTGGGAAAATTTTTAATTTTACGGCAATATTTGAAACAAAGTTATTTAAAGTATTCTTATTTTAAAAATGTGTCGTGAATAATGAAAGGAATATTAACAGTTGTTCCGAGGATGGTCAAGCCATGAAATGCAAAACAATACAGTAATTTATCCTTGCATGATGAACATGTTTTCTTTCAAAATCGTCATGAGGTGTTGGTTGTGTAAACTTTTGTTTCTAGTGGTACTAAGTTTAGTGACTCCCCAGCTTTTCCAGTTAAGTGTTGTTTTGGTTATCTTTATTTGAGCGGATTTCTAAAGTGTGGTACGCTTTGTCTCATGCCAATGGTCTATTGGTGTTAGAAGATTGGTTTTGAATAATTTCCTCCCAGAAGATTTGAGCCTTGTAGCATGATACGCTCTGACGTTGCTTTGTAGTTCCAGTTCCTGTTATTTTCCGTCTCTTTAAGATTGGTCGAGTATCTATTATTTTGTGATATCTTATCATCTTCAAGATATTCCGTATGCCTATTTCGTCAACATAACATTCATTCATTCATTTACACTTATATCACGCATGCATATTCACATTTGTCGTTGATTTTGGGTCGTATACCTTGTTTATGTTTATTAAGACAATGTACATGTTCTTTCCAAGTAGAATGTTAACTTAGGCAGAAAATGTGCTTCCTTTCTAAATTCCCCAACTGAGCTAATCCTCGTGGATGATTTTTTGATTTAGTCTTCCTTGTCCATTTCTGGATAGGATGAATCCCCAATCAAGTTATTTTCTCATTGGGTGGAGTCTTGTTTGACTGTTTTCTCTCTGGTTTATTCCTGAAGGGAGTTGTTGTCTCTTGCATAGGCTATCTCGTGATTTTCTCCAAGCTAGGCAACCTGGACGAATGGTGCATTTATTTTGCGCATTTAAGTATTTGATCTCCTCGGGAAGGATCTATTCATGGTTCCCTTTGACGAAGATTTTATTCTCTGGCAGGGTTATCGCTATTTTCTTCTGAATTATTCTTCGGAAAACGGTAAGCGGCGGTCTCTTCACGAGCAACTTGTACGTTATTATTTTTTTGAAAACGGCAAGCGGCAGTCTCTTCACGAGAAACTTGTACGTTATTATTTTTTGGAAAACGACAAGCGGCGGTCTCTTTATGAGCAACTTGTACGTTATTATTTTTTGGAAAACGGCAAGCGGCGGTCTCTTCATGAGCAACTTGTACGTTATTATTGTTTGGAAAATGACAAGCGGCGGTCTCTTCATGAGCAACTTATGCGTTATCTTTTTTTGCGGAAAATGGCAAGCGGCAGTCTCTTTATGAGCAACTTGTACGTTATTATTTTTTGGAAGACAGCAAGTGGCAGCTTCTTTATTTGAGCAACTTGTATGTCATAGTATTTTTGGAAGACAGCAAGTGGCAGCTTCTTTATTTGAGCAGCTTGTATGTTATTGACATCTTTGAATGATAGCAAATGGCAGCTTCTTTATCTGAGCAGCTTGTGTATCTACAACCATATTATTATTTCAGCATTAATTGGTATCCCTCCGGAAATCTCGCAGAGAAGTTTGTTATGAATCTTTATCTTCAGAAGTCGGTAATCCATTATCAGCAAATTTGGTACCTCTTTTGTCTATCTTTGACCTTGAGTTGTGAACTCACTGTTATTTTGGGTCAATAATCTGTTTTTGTGGCCTATGCAAGATGCCTTCTTTGTTAGGGTCAGAGGTCGTATTCTCTCAAATTTTTATTCTCCGTCAAGAGTCTATCATTTGAAGTTGATGGCTCATTTCCCCAGTAGTGTATAATCTATGTTCCTGTGTTTTGTTGGTGTTTGGTTTCTCCAGCATTATCTTGTCTCATACAATATCATTCTCTGTGAATTTAAATACTACATTCATATCACAAACATAATGGCGGTATCTTAGGGCAAAAAATGCGTATTATGTATTTAAGTACCTTCAATCTCGTCGAGACGAAGATTTTAATCTTCATATCTCCGGATAGAAGAAACTTAAATAGGGGAAGCTGTCATACCCCAAATTTTGACCTAAGATACCACCTCCCATCTGCATTATTACATAGCAAGCGTTCACAAGCGATTCGACCTATTTTTTTTGCCAATTCTCGAGTCAGATTTCAAAAATTCATAACTTCTTCAAATTTCGACATTTCTTAGTGGTTCTTTTATATATGATTCTCCTTTGCAACAACTACAACTTTTCTTTATAAGTCAAGAGATGATTATGCTTTGAAAATCCACGAAAAAATAGAAATATTAGAAATCATTGTGAATTTAGTGAAATTTAACTGGTTTTGCCTGACTTTATTAAATCATGTTTTTTTTTTAAATTTTTTATCATCTTTCTTTTATTCTTATTTTCATAAAAAGAAAATCCACAAAATATATTTAGTTCATATCAGTTTTACTTTATCCAAAATATCAAAAAAATTTATAGTTTTGTTAGTTTCATTTAATTTATATATTTAATTCATTGATAATTCAAAAAAAATCTCAAAATACATATAAGTTCTTTTGCTTTTTACATTTTTTTGAGTATGTAAGTCTATTTTGTGTTTCTTTAGTTGCAATTCAAAAATTTGAAAATATATGGTTTAATTTTATTCCCTCTATTATTAATTTTGATTATAATTCCATTTGAAATGTTTTTAGGTTGAATTATTAATAGAATTAAAACCAATTTTAATATCTCTTTTCTTTCACTTTTATATTTTCAGTTTAGTTTTACTAACATTTTATTGTATTATTTGTGTCATTACTATTATTATTAGTATTATAATTATTATGCTATGTCCATATAAATCTGTCCTTATGCTGCAAAAACCTGCACAAGTAATGCCAAGAAAAACAATCACATAATCTCTGCTGCCCTGTTATAAGACCAGCATATCAATCCAGAAATTGCATCAAATAACACACACCAAAACCTGTATCAAAAAGCCATAAATCAGATCATCATATTTGTTCAAACTCACCAAATTTTCCCTCCCAAAACCTCATTCTTATTCAGTATAAAACAGGCAGATATACAATCGAAAAAGGGAGTTCACAAAGAGAAAAACACAAACTTGCAAGCAGGATAGCCTGCATAACTCAAAACCTGTTTCGAGCTGCAAGCATGATAGCCTGCATAACTCAAAACCCGTTTCAAACTGCAAGCAGGATAGCCTGCATAAACCAAAGCCTGTACAAACAGCAAGCCTAGTCAAAAATACCAACAAACCATTCCACTCAAAACATAAATAATAGATCCAAGCCCACCTTTCAAAAAACCACAAACTGTAAACAGAAGCAAGTCTCAAACCTGCCTAAAGCAAACTGCAATTTATCAAAGAAAAGCTCAAGCCTGCCTATACCAAGGCAAGCAAAACTCAAGCCTGCCCTCCTTACCAAAACCAGAAGCAAACCTTCTAACCTGCACCATTTTGAACCAAGCACAACCATCCACAAGAACTCATCGCCTCAGCAACACCAACATTTTCGAGTCAGTTTCTGAAAGTAGAAAGAATCAGAGAGCAAAAGAAAGTGGAATTCACAGCCTTACCCGTTAAAGTCTCCGCAGGAATCGTAAGCTCGTCGGACTAGCTCCGACCTTGTGAGTTCATCTTTTTTTTCTTCCTTTGCATTTTGTATACCATCGTGATTCATCATGATTTGTTGTTGAATGTTGAAATTTCTTGTTTTGATTATTTAGCTTTTATAGCCATGCCTAAATCGATTTGTTTTGAGTTGAGTTGTTATCATTGTTTATCGTATAAGAAAGATTGAGACAGTTGGAAATAGAGAATAGAACGAGTTACCGTTATTGTTGTTTTGTTTTAGAGTTAACGAGAGCCATGACGAAACCAGAAGCAGTGTTGTTGTTTGATCTCATGAGAAAGAGTTCGAAAGAGGGAGCAGGGTGTTCGATTTCGATTTAGAGGGAGAAAGAGTTCGAAAGAGGGAGCAGGGTGTTCGATTTCGATTTAGAAGAGAAATAGTTCGAAAGAGGGAGCAGGGTGTTCGATTTCGATTTAGAAGAGAGGGAGAAAGAGTTCGAAAGAGGGAGCAGGGTGTTTGATTTCGATTTAGAGGGAGAAAGAGTTCGAAAGAGGGAGCAGGGTGTTCGATTTCGATTTAGAAGAGAAAGAGTTCGAAAGAGGGAGCAGGTTGTTCGATTTCGATTTAGAAGAGAAAGAGTTCGAAAGAGGGAGCAGGGTGTTCGATTTCGATTTAGTAGAGAACAGTTCGAAAGAGGGAGCAGGATTTGTTGTTGGCGTTGTTCGATTTTGATTTAGAAGAGAGAGATCGAAGAGAGAGAGAAAGAGTTCGAAAGAGGGAGCAGGATTCGTTGTTGGCGTTGTTCGATTTATAAGAGAGAGATCGAAGAGAGAAAGAAAGAGTTCGAAAGAAGGAGACACGAGTTCAATCCCATGCTGGACCTTTTTATTTCGTTTCAGCTTATTTCCCAATGATATTAATTTAGCTTTAATTTAGCCTATATTAGATATGGTTTAGTACTTTAGAATTAATTTACTTTAGATTAAATTTAGTAACTTTTAGAATTTTAATTTTAATAAATCTTAGAACTTTAACTTAGTCTAGATATAATTTAGAAAGTTCATGATCTTAGTTTTATTTGTTGTTTAGAATTAATTTAGTAATTTATCTTCTTTAGAAAATTGGTTATGTTCTCTTTATTTTTTAATTGTCTTAATCTTCTCGAATTAAATATTTCACTGCCTTTCTTGGTATTAATTTGTTCGCTTAAATTTATTTCCTTGCGTATCCTTGATTACTTATATTGTGATGTTCATCTTATTTTTTATTTGTTTGCTTCTACTCCAAGGGAAAGAATTAAAATTATTGACTTCATGTCATCAAATATGTTATCCGATTGTGCGAAACCCTTCATACATTTTAGATTTTTTTTGTTAAATCTTCTAAAAGAACTCAATTTTAAAAACCCACCCCTTTTAAGTCAAAACTTCGATACTAGGTCGTCGTATCTTCAAACTCTTGCCCACACCTATTTTTAGCCAAATGAACCATTTTAATCAAACAAACAATTTTAATAAACAGATATTTCAAAAGGTTCCTATAGGATACTATAGATGCATTGGGTGCTAATACCTTCCCATTGTATAACCAACCCCCGAACTCTAGACCTCTTTTCAAAACGCCTTGTATTTTCATTACTTTTAAAGTATTATTTTACATTGCATATTTTAGGGTTTTATTTCGCTCTTTTCCTTTTTCCCTTGGAAATAATAAAGCGCGGTGGCGACTCTTGATTTTGTGAGACGAATAATTAATAGTTCGATCTCCGATTTACCCCGCTACATTTTTTATCGCTACACATGGGAATCACTTATATATATTATTTGGCCTCTATTTTCTATGTACAACAAGAAAAAGTGAAAGATAGACACAAGAGCTCTCTTCATCTTCAACCTCTCATCAACCATCAACAATTACACACAATCATTTTTGTTGATCAAGTTTTTGGGTTTGTGTTGATAACGCCCGAATTAAAAGTGTAATTTCAGATTTGGGTAGAGATCTTTGTGGATTTTTTCTTGAATAAAACCATTGGGGTTTTGTCCTCTAAAATTGGGGGATTTTATCACAAATCTTTGCTTCATTGAATTCAGCCGAGCTAAGGGATTGGAAGACCGCGGGGTGTTCAATCGGGTAGCGGTAAACAGAGGATTGTGAAGAAGGATTTGGGGCCAATTTCTCGGGTTCAAAATCATTCAAGGTAGAAGGAGTTTTTGTTCAAGATTTGGCATACTTGATTCATCTAGAATCAAGGGAAGAGGAGTGCAACATATAAGATTCATCAAGTGACTTTGAATGATGGTGATTGTATCTTCTCTTACATACTTTGCAAAATTAATTTCATATCCCAATTCTAGATTCTAGAATTTGGGGCAGAGTAGCCCACGCGAGGACGACAGGGTGAACTACCTTAACAAATACCGTGTCCATTATAGTTTTCTGCATTTTATTTCTATCTGCTTGAATTTGTGTGTTATCAATTCCTTCATTCATACAAAATAATTGTAGTGACAAACTAAAACTTTACACCTTATATAGCATTCATTTGAATTGCTATAACCACTAAAATTTGAGTATAACCAAACCTTGTGTAGTACGTACACCAAGTGTTTGGTGAATTTATAACTCATAAATTTGCTTTATCTTCTCCACAACTAATTGGTAATAACTTACACCTTGTTAAAACTTGCTAAAGCGATTCATCATATTTAATTCTAGTGTGATTCTATTCTCATCATTTTCATTAAATTGGTTTGCATATCCGATCTTTCCAATACGTAAAGTTTAGACGATCAGATTCAAGACTGTAGCTCTCTGATTAAAACAATTTTATAAAAAGCAAAAAAATTCAAAGGGATCTATTCAATCCCCCCTTCTATATCCTTCACATCGTCTAACAAGTGGTATCAGAGCGCCGGTTTGTCCAGTGCTTCACATACAACTTCTAGAAATGGATTGTGATCTAAAAGGGGCATACACTACAGCACCCGTTTTCACAGGTGAAAATTATAGCTATTGGAAAGATTGTATGCGTGTCCATATCATGTCTGTTGATAGGAAAATATGGAAGGTTATCCATGATGGTCCAGTTGCAATAACTATGCAAAATGTTGTCGGGATAACCGTTCCTAAACCAGAAGCACAATGGGATGAAAAAGATGAGAAAAATTATGCCTATGACTGGAAAGCACGAAACATGCTCATAGAAGCTCTAGGAGTTGATGAGTATTTTCGCGTCTCACATTGTGCTACGGCTAAGGAAATGTGGGACGCTTTGCAAGTCACCCATGAGGGCACAAATGATGTAAAATTGGCTAGAATCAATACTTTAACGCAAGAGTTTGATCTCTTTCGCATGGAGCAAGGTGAAACCATTGCCGACATGCAAAAGATATTTTCTCATATAATGAATCGCTTGCACACACTTGGTCATGTAATTGCCAATTCTGTTGCTACTAACAAAATTTTGAGATGTCTTAGCAGGGAATGGCAACCTAAAGTTACGACAATTAAGGAAGCCAATAATCTAAATACTTTGGATCTCACAACACTATGGGGTAAGCTTCAAGAACATGAGCAAGAGCTCATAAGCCTTGGAAAGCATGAAAAGAAAGAAAAGAAGGAAAAGTCAAGGGACTTGGAAAAGAAGTCTATAGCACTAAAGGCTCCAAGCTCCAAGTCATCCACATCAATTTCGTGTGCAAGTGAATCAAGTGATGACAATGAGAGTCCGAATGAGGATATAGGTCCGTTCATAAGAAAATACAATAGATTTCTCCGGAAAAATGAAATTCAACATTCGAATAAGAATCTCATCAATTATAGATGCCACTCTTAACCAAGCAAGCAAGATGAAAGTAAGAAGCCTAAGTCACGAGGATCATGCTACCATTGTGGCAAACCCAATCATTACAAGCCAGATTGCCCCTATTTGAAGAAAGACAAAGCCAAGGCCAAAAATCAAAAGAAACCAACCAAAGCTAGAAGAGCATACATTGCTTGGGAGAGCAATAGTGATTCCTCAAGTAAATGTTTCTCAAGTGATGAAGAAGAAACGGTCAACCTTTGTCTCATGGCTCATCATCATAAGAAAAAGAATGTAAGTCATGCTAAGTATGATAATGTTGATGAAATGTCTTATTTAGAATTGTTAAATTCCTTCAATATTTTACATCAAGAGGCTAAGGAAGCTTTAAAACGCTTAGCCTCTAACAAGAAAATCTTTTCATATCTAGAACAAAAGGTTTCTGATTCTGAAAAGGAATTAGAAGCTCTTAAAGCATATATGATAGACAATATTGAAGTAAAATGTGAAAAAGAAGAGAGGCCTTGGTTTAAATGGCATGGATATGAAACTTGTCATATTTGGCAAAAAGAAGTTAGAACTCTAAAAGTCAAACTAGACAAAGCTTTACAACCTAAGATTACGTTTGCTATCGATCGCTCAAACTTCAGAAAAAGTATGATTAATCCCTATCAAAAATATACCTATGAAATAAGGGATCAAGATAGCAAGAGTAGATCTCACTTAGATATGTCTTGCCTATATTGTTGCAAGAAGGGACATACCATTAGTAAATGTCGATTTAGGAGATTCTTAGTTCCTAAAGGCATATACCAATGGTTCCCCAAAGGCAATAAATGTTTAACTCACGCTCAAGGATCCAACGAATGTTGGGTACCTATCTCCCATGTTTGATATTTCAGGTGGAATGTCTTGAGCCTCTCGAGAGAATATGGTTTCTCGATAGTGGTTGCTCAAGACACATGACGGGTGACATTTCACTATTCTTTGACTTTGTGGCAAAGAAGAAAGGATTTGTTACTTATGGTGATAACAACAAGGGAGCAATACTCGGTAAAGGTAGTGTAGGTAATCCCTAATCCACCACTATCTCATATGTCCTATTAGTTGAAGGCCTTAAACACAATCTTATTAGCATTAGTCAATTATGCGACAAAGGTTATAAAATTACTTTTCTAAAGAATGATTGCATAATCGAACATAATAATAAGAAAGAGGATGTGTTTAAGGGATTAAGGGTAAACAATGTATATATGCTTGACTTGAATGATGTGTACCTAACAGGTGCTAAATGCTTAGTCTCCATTAGTGAAGACTCATGGCTTTGGCATAGGCGATTAGCACACATTAACTTTGATTTGTTAAATAAAATCATATCTAAAGACCTTGTGATTGGCTTACCCAAAATCAAAATTTCAAAAGATCATCTATGTGATGCTTGTCAAATGGGTAAACAAACACGAGTCTCTTTTAAATCTAAAAATGTCATCTCTACAACGAAACCACTTGAACTCCTCCATATGGACTTATTTGGACCATCTAGAATTAAAAGTCTAGGTGGAAATTATTATGGCTTCGTTATAGTTGATGACTACTCTAGATTTTGTTGGACGATATTCTTAGAAAACAAAAGTGAGACTTTCTATGCTTTTGAAAATTTTGTCAAATTATCTCAAAACAAGTTGAATACAAAATTTGTTACCATCCGAAGTGACCATGGAGGTGAATTCGAAAATCACCTTTTTGATGAATTTTGTGAAAGAAATGGCATTGATCATAATTTTTCTGCTCCTAGAACACCTCAACAAAATGGAGTTGTTGAGCGTAAAAATCATGTTTTAGAAGAACTTGGGAGAACTATGATCAATGAACATGGTCTTCCAAAATACTTTTGGGCTGATGCCATTAATACGGCTTGTCATGTTCTAAATAGGATCTTGATACGTCCTATGCTCAGCAAAACACCGTATGAACTTTTGAAAGGTAGAAAACCAAATATTTCTCATCTTCATATATTTGGGTGTAAATGTTTTGTATTAAATAATGGCAAAGAAAATCTTGGAAAATTTGACTCAAAAGCGGATGAAGGTATCTTTCTCGGATACTCTCAATCTAGTAAAGCATATAGGATATTTAATAAAAGGTTACAAATTATGGAAGAAACCATGCATGTTTCCTTTGATGAATCCTATCCAAAAATGGTCGGAAATGGTATTTTTTTTTAATGGTACAGGTGCTTCTTCGGAAAGGATACTCAATGATCAAGATGAAAAGAGTAATGAGCCCATACTTAAGAAAGTAAAAAGGGAGATGGATCATGTGTCTAGCAAAGAAGAAGAAGACACTCAACCAACAAATGAAATAAATCCTCCTTTGGAGTGGAAAGAAACCAAGGATCATCCCATTGACAACATTCTTGGAGACATATAAAAGGGAGTAACTACATGGTCTAAGATAAGTAACTTCTGTTATCATTTCGCATTCGTCTCTCAAATTGAGCCTAAAAACCCTAAAGAAGCTTTATTCGATGAACATTGGTTTTTGGCAATGTAAGAATAATTAAACCAATTCAAGAGAAATGAGGTTTGGGACCTTGTCCCCCCTCCGTGAGACCATTGAATAATTGGTACTAAGTGGGTATTTAGAAACAAACTTGATGAAAACAGAATCATAACTCCTAACAAGGCACATATTGTTGCTCAAGGGTATAACCAAGAGGAATGCATCAATATGAGGAAACTTATGCTCCAGTTGCCTGACTCAAGGCTATATGTTTGTTATTAGCTTATGCATGCTCACAAAACTTTAAGCTATTTCAAATGGATGTTAAGAGTGCTTTCTTAAATGGTTATATTAATGAAGAAGTCTATGTATCTCAACCTCTCGGATTTGAAAATCATGAGTTTCCTAAACATGTTTATAAACTTAAACGTGCTTTATACGGTCTTAAGCAAGCCCCTAGGGCTTGGTATGATCGACTTAGCAAGTTCTTACTAGAAAAGGGATTCTCTAGAGGGAAGGTTGATATAACCCTCTTCATTAAGCGCCAAGGAAATCACTCCATCTTGGTGCAAATTTATGTAGATGATATCATCTTTGGGTCTACTAACATCACCTTGGTCAAGGAATTTTCTAAAGTGATGCAGGGTGAATTTGAGATGAGCATGATGGGGGAGTTAAACTACTTCCTAGGTCTTCAAATCAAACAACTCGAGGAAGGAACTTTTCTTAGCCAAACAAAGTATTTCTATGAGTTGCTCAAGCGCTTCGATATGGCAAACTCAAAAGTTATTGACACTCCAATGCCTACCGTGGTTAGCCTAGATCGGGATGAACATGGTAAGTCGGTTGATGTAAAAAGATATAGAGGTATGATCAGATCTCTTCTTTATCTTACCGCTTCTCGTCCCGACATCATGTTTAGTGTTTTCATGTGTTCTAGATATCAATATTGTCCTAAGGAGACTCATCTAAAAGTTGTAAAACGTATACTTAGGTATCTTTGTGGTACTACTAAGTATGGACTTTGGTTCTCCAAGGGTAGTGATTGTTCTTTGGTTGGCTATTCTGATTTTGACTTTGCAGGTTGCAAATTGGATAGGAAAAGCACAAGTGGCACTTGTCATTTCTTTTCAAACTCCTCAGTAAGTTGGAATAGCAAAAAGAAAGTTTCAGTTGCTTTGTCAATGGCCGAGGCAGAATATGTTGCAACCGGTGATTGTTGTGCTCAAATTTTGTGGCTCAAACAAAAATTACTCGACTATGATTTAAAACTTAATCATATTCCAATATTTTGTGATAACACAAGTGCCATCAATCTAACCAAAAATCTAGTTCTACACTCGCGCACTAAACAAATTGAAATTAGGCACCACTTCCTTAGGGATCATGTAGAGAAAAGGTGAAGTCATGTTTGAGCACGTTGATAGCAAAAATCAACTTGCCGATATTTTTACAAAACCACTAGCGACCGAACCATTCTTTCATATTCGTAGGGAACTCAGTGTCCTTGATATTTCAAATAGATCGCAACTCCAATGAGTTGCATTCCCTTTATTTATCTTTGTGTCTCTATGATTCTTGAATATTATCTTGGGCTGGCGACATGTGAGGGCATCATGTCATTCAAATGCATTCGGTAATATGCTTCCTACTCTTTCTCATTAGTGATCATTTTGCTTAAATGTTGGTGCTATAAAATGATTAAATGCTTTGTGGGTTATTGCTTCTGTAAATGCGTACTTGTTTATTGTGTTCAATTAATGTCTACAAAACCTACATGCCATGAAATACAAGAAATTTCAAAATTTTACATACATGAGTCGACCTATAACTCTGAGCGGTCGGTGCACGCCTGATTGAGAAACATATTTACGCCTATTTTACTGGAATACGTCGACGCATCCCTGCATAGGTCGACGCATCGCGGTTTGGCAGCCCATCATATCCTAGTTTGTATTGTGTGGTTCCAATTGCATGCATCCATTTGCTGTGTTGTTATTCCCTCTTGCTGGCATTCATCTGCCCTCCCTCTCCAAATCTCAAAACCCTAAAAGCCCACAGTGTCATTTCAACTCCAAATCTCTCAAAACCTTCATCCATGGCTTCTAGGGCAACAAAGAAAAGAAGTATCAGAGGTATCTCTTCAAATCAAACCCAGGTTACTCCTCTATCACTTCTTCCTTCTGATCTCACTGAAAAATATGATGAAAAGTTTGCTAGAAGAAGGTTGGTTAGGCAATTTTGTGCCTTCCGAAACACTCTCAAATGCCTGCATATCCCAGAAGTGGTGGAATTGTTGGACCATCAAAAGGTGTTTCCATTCCTTGAGTTGGATGGAGACTACAAAGAGGTACTCGTCAAGGTATTCTATGCGGGTATACAAGGTAAATTCTCTAATCACCAATTTTCATACAGAATTGCTGATAAGGTTGTCAAAGTAGATGATGAAATTTGGAAAACTTTTGAGTTATTCCCTGTTGATTGGTACTATTAAAATCACCGACACTAAGCTTCCTGCAGACTATGACTTCAAACATGCCTTAAACTCCATGTTAAAACGACCATATCCTGAGAATTTTGTGCAAAGTTGTGCTTTTCCAAAAACTGTCACAACAAGTCAATTGGTTCCTCTGGCTCGAATTATGTAATGGATTGTGTCAAGGATAATTCGCCCCAAAAAGGGTGGGTTGTCCCGTATTGATCAACCTGAGGTTATGTTAATTTGGGCCATTCTAAACAAAATTAAGATTAATTGGCCGTATTACATCACTAGCCGTTTATTTGCATTGAGGGATTCCCCTAGAGGATCTGCCTTGGAGTATCCCCAGCTTGGTAAGTACAAGTACTTTGTAAAGTCAAACTCAGTAATGGTTCTAAATAAAGATGTTGAACAAGATGATGAAATGGAAGATGCTGAGGGTGATGAAGTTGGTACTAAGAATCAAGAAAGCGCTTAAGAGGACAAAGAAACTGACGAAGGTAATGATGACCATGAGCCTCATAGATCCTATGACGAAGTGATGCGCAAACTTGAGGAAATGCGCGTCCACCATCATGAAGACATGGTATTAGCAACTGAACGAATTAACAATCTTGCTGGAATATTCAACCTTCAAAACATTCAGTTCAATAATTATGCTAGCCTCCAAGACCGCTGATATAACACTCTTCATGAAATGATGGAAACACAAAACACAAACCTGGCAAACTTTCAGTCGGCTTTCATGGCTCGCTTTCCACCAAACCAACCACAAGACAATGAGGAACAACAACATTAGTCAATTCTTGGCACTTTATTTCTTGCTTATTATGCTTATATTATCATGGTTTTGTATTAAATTGTTTTACTTCTCGTACTACTTTGTGTTTTATTTTGGGTTTGTAACAATGAACATCGTATTGTCTTACTTTATCGATTATTGCTTCTATTTTCGTTTGCACTTGCTTCATATTGTGTGTATGTTAGTTTGTGTTCTTTTTGCAAAGTTGCAAAATATTGGTCACTCTATGTTTTTTGGTTCTCTTAATCCATGTTCTTGTTTCTTTTTGATGTTATCAAAGGGGGAGAAGGAAAGTAATACACAACCACATTAGAAATATGCAATATCTCAGGGGGAGGATAATTGGATGATTTGCAAGGTTGACTTGCAACCGTTGAGACGATTCATATTTACGGTTTTTGCCATCATCAAAAAGGGGGAGTATGTGAGGGAAAAAGTGAAAAAATTGAGTTTTAATGCTTGTCAAAAACCTATCTGTGAAAATATGTCATGCTTCAAACAGGTGCAAGTGAGAAACATAAAAAATAAGCATTTTTCTCAAAACAGATTGCATGAGCGGCTCATGAAACCTTAGGTCGGCTCATGAGAAGAAGATTTTGGCTTGGAAATGTCCAGGAAGGCGCACGTCTTCTCTATGAGTCGACGCATGGTTCTGGGAGAACATGAGTCAGCGCATCAGGGAATGATTCGGCGCATGACTGAAGGAATTTCAACCTCTCTCGCTCGGGAAGGCGCACGCCTTCTCTATGCATCGATGCATAGTTCCGGGAAAACATGAGTCGGTGCATCAGATAATGAGTCGGTGCATAATTGAAGGAATTTCAACCTCTCTCTCGCTCGGGAAGGCGCACGCCTTCTGTATATCCTGCATGAGCCGACGCATCGCTATATTGTCTCATTTTTCTGCTATGTTGTTACATCATGGGAATCACTTATATATATTGTTTGGCTTCTATTTTCTATGTACAACAAGAAAAAGTGAAAGATAGACACAAGAGCTCTCTTCATCTTCAACCTCTCATCAACCATCAACAATTACACACAATCATTTTTGTTGATCAAGTTTTTGGGTTTGTGTTGATAACGTCCGAATTGAAAGTGTAATTTCAGATTTGGGTAGAGATCTTTGTGGGTTTTTTTCTTGAATAAAACCATTGGGGTTTTGTCCTCCAAAATTGGGGTTTTTTATCACAAATCTTTGCTTCATTGAATTCAGTCGAGCTAAAGGATTGGAAGACTGTGGTGTGTTCAATCGGGTAGCGGTAACTGAAGGATTGTGAAGAAGGATTTGGGGCCAATTTCTTGGGTTCAAAATCATTCAAGGTATAAGGAGTTTTTGTTCAAGATTTGGCATACTTGATTCATCTAGAATCAAGGGAAGAGGAGTGCAACATATAAGATTCATCAAGTGACTTTGAATTATGGTGATTGTATCTTCTCTTACAAACTTTGCAAAATTAATTTCATATCCTAATTTTAGATTCTAGAATTGGGGGCAGAGTAGCCCACGCGAGGACGACAAGGTGAACTGCCTTAACAAATACCGTGTCCATTATAGTTTTCTGCATTTTATTTCTATCTTCTTGAATTTGTGAGTTATCAATTCCTTCATTCATACAAAATAATTGTAGTGACCAACTAAAACTTTACACCTCATATAACATTCATTTGAATTGCTATAACCACTACAATTTGAGTATAACCAAACCTTGTGTAGTACGTACACCAAGTGTTTGGTGAATTTACAACTCACAAATTTGCTTTATCTTCTCCGCAACTAATTGGTAATAACTTACACCTTGTTAAAACTTGCTAAAGTGATTCATCATATTCAATTCTAGTGTGATTATATTCTCATAATTTTCATTAAATTGGTTTGCATATCTGATCTTTCCAATATGTAAAGTTTAGACGATCAGATTCAGAGCTGTAGCTCTCTGATAAAAACAATTTTATAAAAAGCAAAAATTTTCAAAGGGATCTATTCAACCCCCCTTCTAGATCCGTCACATCGTCTAACAATGGTAAATCAATTGTGTGTTTCTTAGTTCAGTTTATTTCTGATTCAAATTAGTATAAGTGCCGAGGCTGAGCTTTAGTGTCCCGAAGAAGTTTGTTATCTCAACTGGTTTTTTTTATATATGAAGGTCAAGTTCATATGTGAAGTAAATTCTCTCTTAATTATGGAAAATTCATTTGATCAAATGAGCCAGATTTATTTTGGAATCTTGTTTACGGCCAAGGAACATATTATGTTTGTATTGAGAGATTTATGTGGGTATGCACTAACCACTTGTTGTACTGCTATTAAGGAGGAGAATGTATGATTATCAATATGTTCATAGTAGTTTATAAAGAAGAATCCCTAACCTGCAGTTGAAGATTCTTGAGATGTCAGATATAATGTCTTGACATCATTGTGTTGAGAATTTATTTTTCTCAACTTAGTTTGACCGATGTTTCTCTCAAACATGATGGAGGTTGTTTGCTCAAACTTGATATCACTTATCAAGTCTATGAGAATATTGAACTCTTGTTCTACTAAATTGGAAGAGACATTTTATGGGTTGTGTGCAATGGAGATGCATCAACCTGAGGTAAGTTAATATTCTGGAAGATTAACTTACAGTCGTGATGAGTTGTCTAAAAGAATTGGGAGAAGCATAGGTACTCCTGGACAGTCTGTTTGAAGGGTTGATGATCATACAAAACCTTGTGTGTTATGGTCTACATGGTAGAGGGAATTTTCTCTTTAGGTGCAGAAGACTTGTGATCAAACACCTCAATATCAGACAGGTGGTCTGGATTTCGTGCTTAAGGAAAAGTTCCTTGAGGCGTGTAATATGCATGCTCAACGTGTGATTTTTGATATGGTTTTGAAGGTTGATCAACTAATGATGTTTGATCCTCTTTTGTTCTTCCTCAAGAGTATTTGTATGGATTTACTATGGGTGTTATCTCCATAACCATAGTAATTGGTGGACTTCATATGATTGAGATTGATGTCTTATCTGATGTCAGAACATCATCTCATGTGGGTTTATTGCTTCAGAAGGAAGTTATACTGAAGATTATGGGGTGAGCATTGCTGATCACCAATGAATTCCAAAATTGGAATGTTTAACCATGATGGGGTGTGAAGTCGAGTCTCTGATCAAGTCTGGAATATTGTGAAGAAACCTCTTGTGCTAGGAATGAGAAGAAGAAGGATGTCAGAACAAATGTTCGAACATCTGTTGAAGGGGGCACCATCTGCAGTCTATGGGGAAGTATTCCTCTGATAACGAATACCTTGTCGGGAGCTGGATATAAGTCTAATCTTGTGAAGATGTGCATGTTACTGATGGTAAATACCTTGTCGGGAGTTGGGTACTTATCAGATGTGTGGATGCAAATCTGGTTTCTGAATTGTTTGGTTCAGAAAGTTTATGAGAGTGTATTTATCTCATTGGGTATTTAGGTGTCTATGATTACCTGAATAAGTTGTATAAGGTGTATGCTTTTGAGATCTTCTTGTTTGAAAGGACTATCAAGTATAATGAGCTCTTTGAATAATAAATCAAGAACCATTTAATTAGGTTCTGTGAAGAAAAGTTGATGTCCTAAACGATGTCGTAACATCATTTTGTTTGTTATCCCTGAAGGAGGTATGTGATTATGATTATGGAGAATTGAGGATTAACTTTGTTGTTAGAAAATTAAGTTTGAAAAATATTCTGATCTTGTCTACAGTAGCATGCTTGGAGAATGCATGACTACTATGTTGAAGACTTCACTAGTATCAGCAATTACTAGTGAATGTAAGGGCAGTGGACTATGATCAAATAGTGTGATCTGATCAGAAAGATTGTGAAGAAGGTGGTTTTTCCTCTGTTGCAAGTATGTCATCCTGGTATGTATAAAAGCAAGCTTTCTGATTTCTTGTGTCTGTGTGATGTCCAAGCATGTGTGCACGAAATCTTGGTTATCCAAAAGAGGTACGCCAACTTGTGTGGTTCTGTAAGGCCATGTATCAGACATGACCTTGAAGAAGTCTGAAGACATGGAGTCGGGGTATCAGGATCAGGATTATTTATATTCACAAGGGTGTGGATATAGTTCAACAAGTGTGTCAAGTTGTGGCTATTCACTTTGAGATTATGAAATTCTCTGTGTGCTAATGTGTTTTATCCTCTGCAGAAGATCTGGTTATCCATGACAGAGGGAGTTAAATCTTGTCTATGGATGGTTGCTGCAATAATGCATATTGTTTAAAGCTTGCATGCTGAACAAGCTTGTGAGGTTTCTATGAGGTTGAGATGTTAGACAACATGTTGTGACATAAGGGTACTGGATGTAGTTGTTTGTGCCCTTAACAGGGTTTGTGTGGTTGTAGCTATGAGTAGCTAATTGGTGTTGTCCTACTCTAGAAATAATTGTTTGTGTCTGGAGAAATTTATTTTTCTTTGTAGAATTTGAAGGAGCCCGATGGATGGTTTGTTTGATGAAGAGAGATATCACACATGCGATGTTTTGATATTTTAGTTTGGTTCACTCTTGTTGGATAAAAGGAGTGATTTTAGAATCCAGAGGAAGACTTGGTGATTATACTTCAGTGTATATGGATAAGTCTGGGAATTTCCTTAGATTGTGTTGATGAAGAAACATGTTCTTTGATGTTGAGTTTGATGGGCTGTAATAGATTTGTTCGAGTTAATATGAAGAGTTGTTGGATGTGTTTTTCCGGCATCAAACAAATTATGGATATTACCTTTTGTTAAAAGCCTTTGTCATATTCTGGCTAAAAAGGGGGAGAGAATATGTGTATGTGTTGAGATTCTCTTGTGTTGAGATTTTCTTGTGCCAAACCTGTGTGTGAAGCTTTCAAGGGGGAGATAATATGTTGGACTGTCATTAAGAAGTCCTATTGTTGATATTGTGACATCATGTGAAGACAGTGAAGACTGAAGACTGCCAAATGTGAAGACTAAAGACTGACTACTTATGATGTCTTTAGTTTAATGGTTGTTGCTGACTGATTGTATTGTTTAACCTTTGAGTTATGTTCTTGTCTTTCATGCAAAGGTTATGTAATTAGTTTTAGCCAAAATAAGCCAAAGGAGGAGATTGTTAATTCTCTGAATTATGTGATTGAAATTATGTTTGATAAAACTAATATAGGAGCTGTTAGATAGGGTGTGCTAACTTGATAACAAGAACAGGTTGTGCAAGAAGTCCTATCTTATGTTGAGACATGTTGAGATGAGAAGTTCCCATCATCTAGAGAAACATGTCGGATGAGATGTCCTATGAAGGAGCATACGACATCGTGCATGAACTGGGTTGGATTAATGAATTTTGTTATGATTTAACCAGATGTAGAATATTCTGGGAATATTATGGAATCCTATGTGGTGCTGATTTATAGGTCAAGAAGAATATTGAAGAATATGCACTTTCTAATTATGGAGATAAATTAGGAAGATTTGATTGAAGATCTATTCTTATGCAGAATCTTCTGTAGAATTGTAACAGTTGATGAGCTATGATTGAAGGTCCAAGTCCAGTTGGGAATAAGTTATAAATAGAAACTTTATAACCTAGGATTGGTACCAACCGAGAATTGAAAAGATGTAGCCATTAGGGCTGAGTCTGTACCACTCTCTAGGAGAGTAGGTTGTGTGTTTCACTCAGTTGTGAGTTGGACTAATGTTATAGAGTTGTAGTCTCTATTATTGTTCTCCTTGAAACTTTTAAGCAAGAGGTAGTATTCTTCTTGGAGGAAGCAACTAAGCAACTCTAAGTATTGTTCTTGATCAAAGTTGTGAAGCAAGATCAAGTATGACATTCTTAATCAAGGGGTGTCTTGATTAAGGTGTTTGTTTGTATTTAAAGTGTGACCTTCATTTAGGTGAAAGACCGTCGATACAGTAACTCGGACTGGGGATGTTAGACATTGTTGCGATGATTGGAAGTGAGTGGGCATACTCATATCTAGGAGTTCCTAGGTAAAAGTTGCATTGAGTAGGGATTAAGTGATAAGTTGTAAACGGGAGAGTTTAACTTTGAATTAGTACTACTGATAGTGAATTTTCTTCTTGACTTGGTAGCCCACATAGTAAGTGTTGTTGTTACTGAACTGAATTAATAATTCTTGTGTTGTTTATGTTTTTCAATTATATTGTTTATGTCTTGCCATATTGTTTCTATCAGAACAGATGTCTCAACATCCCATAGGACATATGAGTTATGACCTACCAAAATTTCAAGATAGAATAAATCATTAATTTAGTATTAAGTTGTGCTATAAATGTTTATAAGATAGAATAAATCATATTAACAAATGCCTAATCTAATTGTTTAAAATATGAATTTAATTGAAATACATTGACAGTGTAAATAAGTTTTATACCTTCAATGAATCACGATTATTAAATTGTAAATTATGATTAATTTTTATTAATTATTTATTAAATAATATTAATGAATAGTTGTGATATTAATTGTGGAAAAAGTTTTACACTGACATAGCAACTAATCTTTTAAAATATTTATTAAAGACAATTGTCTTAAAAATAAAAAAAGTCAAATACTTAAAAAGTAATCATGTGTAAAAATGATCTATTTAAATGTCTTCAGCAATATTTTTTAAGAGAACTTGTAGCATTTTCGTTTACATATAATACATGAATTTATTTTTTTATTTTGTAATGGATAGTTGTTCTTCATATAAAGAATCAAAATGATTAGAACAGGCATGTCTTTAGATATAATGTTGATTCTTAAATCACTTTTAATTAATAATCAAATTTATAATGAATTAAAATTAATCTATCAATTATACCAAACAAATACTATCATATAATAATACGATAAACTAAAATTTTATATTAAAAATCTGTAAGACTAATTAGACTATTAAATTTTAATATTGTTAAATTAAATATTATATTAAAAATCTGTAAGACTAATTAGATCTGAAAAGGATTTTTTTCTATCTAAAAACTTGAAGAATCAGTTCATCAGTTCCTTCACGGCTTCTCGTCGCCACCCAAAGACTGAGGCAGCCCTCGAGGCCATCATTCAAAGACATGATGAGACCTTGAGGGAATTCATCAACCGCTTCAACCGGGAAGCAATACAGGTCCCCTGCGCGGACCATATGAAGAGGTATTTGCTGGAGAGGGGCCTCCTCCCCGGCACAGAATTCAGGAAAGCTGTGGGCATTGAGCCACCTGCAACTTTTGATGCTCTCCTCGACAAAGCCCGAGCATATATGGACTACGAGGAGAGAGAAGCTGCCAACAGGGCACGAGACTCCAGGGCTCGCAACCATGGAAGCAGCTCGAGACAAGACCCTCCTCCCCGACGCACCGGAGAGAAGAGGAAGGAAGACAGACCCCGGGAGGTCCGGGAACAAAGAGGCCCCTCGGGCCGGTTTACTGAGTACACTCCGCTCACGGCTTCCCGCGAGCGTATTCTGGCGGAGTGTGCAAGCACAGATTTTAAAGACGGTGGCGTCAAGCGTCCCCGACCAGCTCCTGCCAAGCCAGGAGTAGACAAAAACAAATACTGTCAGTACCATAGGAGTCATGGTCACTTGACAGAGGACTGCGTCCACCTGAAGGACGCCATTGAAACCCTCATCAAAGGGGGGAGACTGGCACAGTACAGGAGAAACGACGCTCCCCGTCGTGAAGCCCGCGAGGCAAAGGAGCCCGAAGAAGATGCCCGGCCATCTGACGAGTCGGTGCCAATCCAGACCGCCTTCTCGGTAACCAGGCCCGAGGATTTCGAACTGCCCGAGCTCCTGCAGGAGCCCCTGACTACACACAGCAGATGGGAATACTTCCCCTCCGCCATGGTCATCAACGGGGGCGGGTTCAACGACCTCACCATCAACTCAGCAAAGAGGAAGTTGGACGAACTGGTCGACAAAGCTCCTCCACAAACTGTGACATTCGAAATGGTGAAGGGCAGATCAGAGCCTATCACCTTCTACTTGGAAGAGCTCCCCGGTGGAGCACCGAACGCAGTCATCCCCTTGCTGATAAGGGCAAAGATGGCCAATTTTGACGTGCATCGCATCCTGGTCGACGAAGGGAGTTCCGTCGACGTGATGTACACTCAGCTGTTCCGGACCTTACAACTGGACGACTCACATCTGTCTCCATATATAGGTTCGGACCTTCAAGGCTTCAACGGCTCGACGTCCAAACCTTGGGGATATGTCGAGCTCCTCGTGACATTCGGGGAAGGAACTGCTACAAGACAGGTGAAGGTCCGCTTCCTCGTCATTGACTGCCCGTCCCTGTACAATTGCATCTTGGGGAGGCCGACATTGGCAGAGCTGACAGCGGTTCCCTCAACTGTCCATCTCAAAATGAAGTTCTACACCAAACGGGCAAGGGTAGCCACCATCCAGGGCGACCTCGCTGCTGCCCGCAGGTGCTTCAACGCCGCTTCAAGGGGTCGGGATACTGTCGACGTGGGTCCCAGCACTAGGCCCATCAAGAAGACAAAGCAAGAGCCCGACAGAGCATCTCCTGAGGTAGAAGTTCAGAAGGCTCCACCAAAGGTCGACTCCATTGCGCTCGACGCCCGTTTTGACCAAGACGAGCCGGCCAACAACGAGCAAATTCCCCTCCGACCTATTCCGGACGGCGATTTCGAACTCGTTCCCCTCGGAGCAGACCCGACCAAGGGAGTGAAGATTGGCAAGGACCTCCCCGACTTGGCCAGGAAGCAAATCAAGGCCTGTCTGCGCGAGAATGCTGATCTCTTCGCCTGGAGCGCTGCAGAGATGCCCGGACTCGACCCTGAGGTCGCCTGTCATCACCTCGCCATTGATCCAGCCGCCAAGGCAGTAGTACAACGTAGGCGTAGGCAGTCTCCAGAAAAAACGGAGGCTGCTGAAAAAGCTGTAAAAGACCTCCTAGAGGCAAATTTTATTTCTGAAGCCCGGTACTCCACCTGGCTGTCAAATGTTGTACTTGTTAAAAAGAATAATGGAAAATGGCGAATGTGTGTTGATTATACCGATCTCAATCGGGCTTGCCCGAAGGATGCTTTTCCTCTACCAAACATTGATATGCTGGTCGACAACTCGGCCGGCTACAAAACTTTGTCGTTCATGGACGCTTACTCGGGATACAATCAAATCCCAATGGCTCCGGGCGACAAACGCTGCACGGCGTTCATGACCAGCTCGGGCAACTATTACTACAACGTAATGCCCTTCGGACTAAAGAACGCCGGCGCGACGTACCAACGCATGATGAACAAAGTGTTCAACAAACAGATCGGCGACATGCTCGAGGTATACATGGACGACATGATCGTCAAATCTCGAGCAGACACCGATCACGCAGCTCATCTCAAGACTGTCTTCGCCCAAGCAAGACAGTGCAAGATGAGATTCAACCCCGAGAAGTGCACATTTGGGGTTAAGGCAGGAAAGTTCCTCGGATTCTATCTAACAGAACGAGGCATTGAAGCCAACCCCGACAAGTGCCGAGCATTCGCCGACCTCCCGACTCCAACGTCGAAGAAGTCGATACAGATAATGAACGGCATGTTGACATCACTTTCACGCTTCGTCGCGAAGTCCGCTCAGCACGCCCTTCCCTTTTTCAAACTCCTTCGAAAGGAAGCAGCCTTCGAATGGACCGAGGAATGCGAACACGCACTTCGCCATCTGAAGCAGAGCCTGTCTCAACCGCCCGTACTGTCTCGACCAGATGACAACGAGCCACTTTACCTATACTTGGCAGTTTCAAACGAAGCCATCAGTGCAGCTCTTGTCCGCGAGACTCCCGACGGGCAGAAACCTGTCTACTTCACGAGCAAAGCCTTACAAGGCCCCGAGAGCAGGTATCAACAGATAGAAAAGGTTGCACTGGCCCTCGTCAACGCTGCGAGGAGGCTCAGACACTACTTTCTAGCACACACCATTGTCGTGCGAACCGATCAACCGGTGAGACAACTCCTGGGTCGGCCAGATATGGCGGGCAGAATGCTTAAGTGGTCCCTGGAACTCTCTGAATTCGACATTCAGTACGAGAGCAGGAAAGCCCTGAAAGCACAAGCCTTGGCCGACTTCGTCGCCGAGATGACCTCTAACGACATTCCCCCGGGAAAGGAACACAAATGGACCATCTTCGTCGACGGAGCCTCCAGTGCGTCCGGAAGCGGCGCGGGGATCCTCCTCGAAAACGAAGAAGGGGTGGTAATCGAGCACTCCTTGGTTCTCTCTTTCCCGACGTCAAATAACCAGGCAGAATACGAAGCCCTGCTCGCAGGACTGAGACTAGCCGAGGACCTAGGAGCCCGTGAAGTTCAAATTTACACCGACTCCCAGCTCGTCGCTTCCCAGGTACAGGGAAGCTACCAGGCCAAGAATGACAACCTCATTGAGTACTTGAACTTAGTCAAAAAACACATGGCAAAGTTCGTACGAGCAGAAATCTCTCACGTTCCCCGCGAGCAAAACACGAGGGCGGACATATTGTCCAAACTCGCGAGCACACGAAAGAAAGGCGGGAATAAATCCGTCATCCAGGAATCTCTGGCACGACCAAGCATCGAACCACCCTCGACTACGGTCGAGGTCCACGCCATCGGGGACGCCACGTCTTGGATGACCCCGGTCTATAATTTCCTTACAAAGGGAGAACTCCCAACGAACCAGGCCGACGCAGCCACAATAAAGCGGCGAGCGTGTTCCTATGTTGTTCTCGAGCAGAAACTGTACAGAAGGGGATTCTCCATTCCCCTCCTGAAATGCATTGACGAGTCCGCCATCCCCGACGTACTGCGGGAGATACACGAAGGTATCAATGCCCAGCACATGGGCGGTAAATCCTTGGCAAGGAAAGCCCTTAGAGAAGGATACTACTGGCCGACGATGCAACAGGACGCCAAGGAACACGTGAAAAAATGTGACAAGTGCCAGAAGCACGGGGATATGCACCTCGCTCCCCCACACGAGTTGAACACATTGTCGTCCCCATGGCCGTTCGCCTGGTGGGGCATGGACATCCTCGGGCCCTTCGTGCAAGGAACCTATCAGAACAAATTTCTAATCGTCGCCGTGGATTACTTCACAAAATGGATCGAGGCCGAGGCCCTCGCGAAAATCACCTCACATAACATCCTCCGTTTCTACAAAAGAAACGTGCTCGCCAGGTTCGGAATTCCGCAGGCACTGGTGACCGACAACGGCACCCAGTTCACCGACCACGGATTCCGAGACTTCGTCACCAAACTTGGGACCAAACATCACTTCACATCGGTCGAGCACCCTCAGACCAACGGGCAAGCCGAAGCCGCGAACAGAGTCATCCTCCGAGGGCTCAAACGTCGACTCGGCGAAGCCAAAAGAGGATGGGTCGAGGAGCTCCACAGCGTCCTGTGGGCATACCGCACCACACCCCACTCAACGACGGGTGAAACTCCATTCCGACTAACGTACGGCACCGAAGCTGTCATCCCAGTCGAAATCATGGAACCATCCCGACGAACAGAGGAACCTCTCGACGAAGAAATGAATGACGAAGCACTAAGAGATGAACTCGACCTAGTCGAGGAAATCCGATCGGGGGCTGCCATGCGCGAAGCAACCCTGAAACAACGAGTGGCCCTACGCCACAACGACAAGGTCATCAAACGCGAGTTCGACATAGGCAGCCTGGTACTACGCAGAAACCAGAAAGACTCCCGCGAAGGGAAGTTGGCCGCGAACTGGGAAGGACCTTACCGCGTCCACGGCACCACGGGTACCGGGGTGTACTACCTCGAGCAGTTAGACGGAGAGCCATTACCAAGACCCTGGAATGCCGCTAAGTTGAAGCAGTACTACAGTTAGAAACTGTCAACACATAGGACCCTCGACCAGAAGCAACCACGCTCAAGCAACGAGGAGAAACGTCCAATTTCGTTTAAGGCTAAGGTACAGGCCCGACATACGACCAAATTGGCACGGCATCGCGCGGTGAACGTTGACGATCGAGAGTGCCCGACGTGGACAGCTGTACCGAGCTCCACCGTCGTCGTACCCATAAGGCAGAACACCCAGCTCGCGATGGGCAGTTCACGCCAAGGGCGAATCGTCCCTACGGGCTCCACGCCCGACTGAGCAACCTCGCTCCGAAATGCCCGACATTCCATCAAGAATAACGGGACATCTACAAGGGTCAAAAGAAAATCTCTCCCCTCGAGCGCAACGCTTAAGCCATCCCGGCCAACCAAAATAGGGCCGGGATTGCACACAAATGGAGACGAGCATAGTCGCTCGCCAAATCAGAGCCACCTGCGGGCACTCCTCGGGCCCGGGACTTGAGCTAAATTCATACAAGCATGTGAGTTCATACAAGGGCAGAAAATCCAAAATAAATAACAAGGTATAAACGCCCGAAGGCAACAAAGCAATATTAAACCGACCAAGAAGGCCGGCGATGTTCAAAACATACAATGAACGGGCACGCAGGCCCAAAGAATACAAATTCAAATATCAAGGGCACGCAGGCCCGCTATCCAAAGAATACAAATATCAAACTTCCACATTATCATCATTGTCGACGCCGGGAGAGTCGGGCGGAGGAATGATCGCGCCACCTACAACCCGATGTGTATAACCGATACCCTCGGTGACCAGGCCGGGGTTTAGCAATGAGAGCTGGTCGACTGCAGAATTGAACCCGTCTTCCAGAGCACCGACTGCGTCCTCCTCGAGGAGCCGGATATGGGCAATAAGCTCAGCCCGACTCTTCAAAACCACTAGGTCCTCGGGCTCATCTTCGGCGGGTTGCTGAACAGCATTCAATTCCTCAACCTGTTTACCCAGGCGTTCGACTTCAGCAGCCAAACGATCCCTGTCGGTCCGGAGCAACTCCCCTTCCTCAGTCAACCTCCCCGACTTCTCCTTTTCCAAGGTCAGCATCTCCCTCTCGGCATCAAGTATCGCGGTCTGCTCTTGGAACATCCCCTCGGAGCGTTCCAGAGCGACCTTCAACTTCCGCGAGCTCGCAGTCAAGGCCGCCTTCTCCTGCTCGAGCTCTTCAACACGAGCAGCATCCCCTGCATCCTCAGATAACACCAGAGCCATTTCAGCCATTTTAACCAGCCCGTCCACGCTGGCGACCAGCCGCGACTTCCTCTCCTCTTTAGTCATCCTCTTTATGGCCTCGGCTTCATGAGCGACCACGGTCGGAGGGAACCGCTCGAAAAAGCCCTCCTCCTCGAAGCAAGGGGGGAAGGCAAAGGATTGAACAGCACCGGCATCTCCCCCGACAGTCGAACCGCCTTCCACGCGGGTCCTCTTCCTCTGCATCAAAACGGCGCTGGCGTCAATCTCCTCGACCTCTGGATCTGACGCTGCTCCCGAGCTCGACGTCGAATCCACCCTCACCGACTGAGGAACGTTCATGCTGGGCGGTGGTCCCATTCTCGTCGCTTGCGGGGGCTGCACGACCCTCTTGCCTCGCCTCTGGCCGGTTGACAATTTCAGGAGCCTTTCATGTCGGCTGGCCATCGTACCTGCACGAAGTAAAATAAAAGTCAGTATCGAGCAAAACGCGTAAATAAATGACGAGTAAAGAATTTCAAACAAACAACCTAACAGGCGGGCTGCCTGCCTATATGTCGAACATTCCACCAGCGCCTTGGTGTCGATCGGGCGAGCCTCGAATGTTGGGTAACCGTCCTTGTCGAGGATATCATTCCCTTCCCGTGTAACCCACTGGGCGGGATGAAAACTGTCGACAAAGTTGCAGAGAGCCTCATACGCCCGCTGATCCTCCGTGCACATGTCCCCGACTGCGGTATGGAAATAACCTGTTCCATGCTCGAAGTGTCGGGACATCCAGTACACCGGGAACTTAGCCCGACGTCCTAACACGGGGCTCCCATCGTCGGCCAACATTGCTTCCCCGTCATCATCGCTGACCGGCCCTTCCTCCTCGAAGAGGGAATCTACAGCAGAGTCGGTAGTAGGGCGTACCACATACCACTTATCCTTGAACCCCCTCACAGAGTCCATGTACATCCTAAACAGTCTCCTCGACTGCTTCAGGGACACCCAGCTGTGCTTCCCTCCTCGGGACTGACGCTGTAGGTGGAATACCCGAAAGAAGAGAGGGATGGTCGCCCCTATCCTTAAGTAGCGACACGTCAGCTCAAACGCCCGGATGAAGGCGAGAGAGTTTGGGTGTAGCTGAGACGGGGCCAGCTCCAAATGCGTAAAGACCCCGGTCTCAAAGTCTGTGAACGGCAGCCGCATCCCCAAGTCTTTAAACGCGATCTCGTACATCGCAAAGCTGTAGTCCGGGTACATTGAACAAATTCTTGCGTTGGTCGACGGCAGCATGACCACGAAATTTTGCTGGAAGTCGGGCTGGTCCTGCCCCTCTTCGATAGCGGTGAATGGATGTCGGTCATCCCGACTGTATATCGACGCCGTCCCCCGAGGCTCGGCGCCCACCCATTCCAGCGATGGGTCGATCACGGTGTCTATAAGGTTGGCCGACTCGTCGGCACTCTGTTCTTCGCTATCACGACGACCGGAGGAGCTCGGCTCATCCGCCATGGTTACCTGCAGAGCACGGGAAACCAATCAGATTGAGCATGAAGTCCTATGCTCGACATAATCATGTCGTCCATACACTACTACACAAGTCCATTTTCACAAGTGGATGCCTCCCCGACTCTCCTGAACCCAGTGTTCTTCCTCAAACCAACTGCGCGGCCATTCTTCAAACATGTCGACCCGAGGTATGAACATGGCGAGCCGCACTATGAAGCCCACGGCCACGACCATAAACATACCGGGCACCGTCATGAATCAGGCGCCCAGGATCATGAAGACCACGGGCAGCTCTGAAGTTTTTCACCTAAAACTATGAATGTGTCGGCCACAAGTATGCGTTTGCCGGCCCTAGACATAAATCTGTCGGGCAAAACGCAAGTTTACCGGGCTAACCCAACATTAACGGTCCTAAAACATCTACAATTTCCAAGAATCATGCATTCTAAAACAGAAAAATGAAGAAAATAGATCACTTACTTGGATCAAAGTTGGGATTTGGCTAAGAAATGAAGAATCTGAGACGGGAAGTCACGGTTGGAGAGAGTGTTGAGAGCGGCAACGGAGAGAGCACGGAGAACGGAAAACGTATTATGGGGCCCCAAGGACCCTATTTATAGTGATGACGTGGAATACCAAACGTCACCTCGTTCAGCCACGGACTCCATCTCCTCGACGCACTGCTCCCAACGCAATGATGGCCCTACCCCCCTAGGGTGGCGGCACAACTCCCGAAAGATGCCTCGTGTGCTCGACTGACGCGCCCGGCACAGATCCTCCACGCATCCACCACCGAGGACGTCTCCGAGCACGGCACGAGGAGACCCCTCGAGGGTCCACGCCTCCATCCCGGGCACGAGACCTCAGCGACGGAACAACTTTGTTTCAAGTCATAGCTCCTCGCAAAGGAACCACGACTTGGGGGGCTCCTGTTCTGGACTGGGCCCGACAGGCCCAAAAGCATTACTAAGGCCCAGTCCAAAGGGACTCACTAAGGACCACACTGGGCAAAGGGGGTCACGTCCATGCTCGACACCCTGATGTCCACCTCGACATCTCGGCGTCCAGCCCCACGATGAAGTCATGCTCGACAGCCTGCCGTCCAGCTCTACGTCCTGGCTTCCAGCTCGACCCTCGCTGTCCAGCTCGAGATCTTGGCGTCGAGCTCGGCACCGTGTCGCGTAGCTTGACACGGTCTCGAGCTGACTTGCTAGGGCAGACTTAGTCCTCCATTACCCCAACGATACTCCGGAAAGACCGCGTCTCCGTCCGCCCGCACTTCATGCAGCATATCCAGGAAGGGGACCACGTGCTGGTCCCCACTACTCACGTAGAACCTGGCAGTTCCTCCATTGGGCCAAATCCGCTCGACCCAATGAAGGAACCTTGGCCCAGCGCTGGGGGCTATAAATACCCTCTGCTTCCAGAGGGTCAGGTATTCATCATTCTAACCTCAACTCTATTATCTGCTAGTACTCCCACTGACTTTAGCATCAGAGTGCCTTGCAGGTACCCCCCCCCTCCTCGTTCAAAAAGCCTTCAGCTCGGAGTAAGCCGTGACGGTCCAAACCTTCTGATCAGGTCAGATCAATAACCAAAATTTTTCTTATTAAAAATTAATAAATGTAATGATGATTTGAAATTTAGTATAGTCATCGATTAAATTGGATATATACAAATGTGTCTTTGTTTTCAGAATTATTATTTCTAAATATTTTTTTTACTTTCTGACTCATAATATTTTATTTAGTATTTGTGATAAAAGATGATACTGATTTATTAAATTGTTACGATTATTTATTATTATTTTTAGAATGGAGATTCATTTTGGTCTCTTATAAAAATTATAAAATTTAAATTAGTCTTTTAAAAAAGATTTGATTTAATCTTTCACAAAATTTAATTGAATCATGTTAGTTTTTCTGTTAATATTTTTTTCAAATTGATATTTTTTTACTTTTAAATGATGAATCATTAAATTAAAATTTATTTTTTATTTTTCATTTTAGAATATTAAATTGACTTGTATTTTTAATTTTAATTTAATTTTTAAACCATTCATATTTAAAAATATCAACAAAAAAAAATTAACTTATTAAAAGGAATTGGACACAAGACGTTAAAGCGACATCATATGCTCCTATTATTAGGTTAATATACATTGGTGATAAATAATTTTTATGATTTATAATAATATTAAACAATTTTAAATTTAAAATATAAAATATAAAATTTGTATTTATGAAGTCTCAAATCTAAGTCTCTTTAAATTAGATGGTAATCACAATATGAAAAATAATTTAAGAGGGGTGAATGAATTAGATTAATGAGTATTAGTGAATTTTTCTCGATTATTAATGTTAGTAATATTGTTCTTATTTTTCAAGAACTGTTATGATTGTTAAAGCGCTGAAAATTGTGTGCTTTCTTTTTTGTGTTGTAAAATCAAAAGGTGGTAAGTCTTTGTAGCTCAGTTTGATATTAAGGTAGTCAAGTGAATTGATTGTAATATATCTGACATAGTGAAATATCTCACAAAGTGTGAGAAGACTGAAATACCGTTATATATCTTGGTGTTCTTAATTTTTCAGCATTTATTTACAACACTTTAACATTCATAGTACCGTTTAAAAAAAATAAAAACAACATTACTAACATTCATAATCGAGAAAAAATCACTAATAATACCGATTAATCTAATTTATGTACCTCTCTTAGATTACTATTTTTCATATTTACAGTAAAGTGACTATCATTTAATTTGAAGGGACTTAAATTTGAGACTTCAAATTTTATATTTTAAATCTAGATTATTTAATATTACTATAAATTATGTGAATTATTTGTAATTAATATATATTAATTTAGTGATAAGGATATTGAAAATAGTTTAAAGGTCCTGAGTTTTGATATCTTTTGGGGGATCAATTTAAAATTTTATAAAAGATTAAATCAATTTTTTTAATGTAAATTTTATAAGAGACTAAGACTTCACTCTTATTTTTATTCTTCACTATGCATAAGAAAACCTTAAACATCTAGTATCATTTAAAAATAGTGGATATAGTATAATAATATATCATTAGTGTAAAACTCTACTCCATGTCCCATAGAAATTTATGAAAAGTAACGTAATAAAATGATATACTATGTTAGCATATAGTAACTGAATATGCGTATACAAAATTAGTATATGAATAACAATGAAAGTGTAGTAACATTGTAGTCTCTAGAGAGTAAAAGCTGAGTAGTACTAGTAGTGAGTGAGAGTAGTGAGGATATGGCCACGTTAGAGAGAACATGCCCTGACAAAGCAACAGGTTGGCGCACGATTTGGTCGGCGCGTGTCTGGTTGGGCAGTTGAGTGTGGAATTGTTCGCGTGCAGCTGTCGATTGCTGTGTCAGAGGTGAGCCTGCATTGCATGTGCCTTGCGAGGTTTTAAATTCTTTAACCTACCATCTCACACTTACTTATATTCTTTGCCATGGTTTTAAATTGTAGACCGCATCACGTGATGCAGCTGCAATATTACGGTTATAGTAGTATCTGTATCTGTATTAGACTGTAATTACAACGTCATTGTAAATCACACTAAAAACTGTATCATAACACTGTAACGGCTGCATTGTAATATTACAACGGTTGCATTAGTTCGCATCGGACCGTATCAGCATGTAATAGTTTATGCGTTGTTTGTAAAAATTATCTGGTTCACATTCCTTTCTATTTATATCATAAAATTAAAGTATGTTTGAAAAATATTCGAGAGATTCGAAGTGATGTTAAATTGTTAATAAGATATATGAAAATTTAGAGAGGAAATAGAAGACACGGTGAAACGTAAAATAAATAATAAAATATACTATTTTTTGTTGATAAAAAATAAATTCACACCACAATAACTGCAATCCACATCCCAACAGTCGCAATAGTCGTAACCGCAATGGCTGTAACCACAACTGCAGCTGCAACCGCAATTTAAAATCACACTCTTTGCTATGACTCATATTCCCTCTATTTTCTTAAATTTCAACTTTTTAAATTCATTAAATAACTGTTGTATCTAATTTATAAATAATCTAAATATATTATTTAATCAATTAATTTAAAAAATTATAATTGACTTATAAATAATACTTTCTTCGTCTCTAATAAGTGTCTTATTTGAATTCTGTGCGGTTCTTAAAAAAATGATTAAATATATTAATTTTAATGATAAAATTAATATCATTTACTAAGCACCCTTAATTATTATAGTTAGTGTAGTAGTTAAAAAACGTAAAAGTTAATAAATAAAAGTATAATAGTGAAAAAGTAAATATTGTATTGATATTTAAAAGAAACATTTACTTTGAACAATTATTATGAAACGGAGAATAATAAAGAGAATAAAAGTCATAGCATCATCATTAAAAGAGTATCAAGTGTCAATGTGAGATGGCAGGTTAAATGCTCAAAAATAACAAAGTTATCTTTAGCCATGCTCCTAGAAAAATAACAAACTTATTTTTAGTATGCTCTTTAAAAAAAAATTTGAAATTTGTTTTTCGCAATTATCAATTTTTTTTGAAAAATTCAGTAGTTCATTTTCGAAAAGAAAAAAATTATAGTTTCTGAAATTTTCGATAAATTACAAGAAATTTCAAAAATTTATCAGATATTTCAAAATTTCTGATAGTAATTTTAAAAAAAATTCATATCGGAAATTTGAAAGTCTACGAGAAATTTCGTTCTTTGCACACCCCCCAAATTTATTCATGGGCAATTTGGAAATATAGAAAAATGGGGGTCAAGTACAATTTGGAGGTGACAAGTTAACTCACCGTTATTTTTGCTTATCACGTGGGCTTCCCCTGAGTTTCAAGTATGTGAAAGGAGACCTTTGGGCCTAAAACGTGTTGGTTTCCCAATTGGACCTTAGTTTATCTATGTGCTTTGGGGAGTACTCTTTTTACTCTTATTAGTAAATACTATATTCTTGAAAATTTAAAATTTTCCTTTAAACATATGGAGATGCATCTTCGAACACACTAAAATTACGCCAAAATTTATTATTCTGAAGTCCATCCTAAATTGATTAAAATATGGTTCGAAGATGCATCCTCGTATGTTATTTAAGTGTACTCGTATATGCATTTTTGAAATTCACCTTGAATCAAATCTGAACAGCAACATTATCCAAACATTGCAATATTTTGAAGTAAAGTTATATTAAAGCGGAATTTTGGTATTCATATCACATATGTCCTAAAAGATGTCGAGACACATTTTTCCGAACAAACAAGCAATGACAAGATAAATAATAATCAAAGTGCAGAAAAGTAAAGAACACACATGATTGTTAACTCAGATCGATGTAAACCAACACCTACTATGGGGGCTACCAAGCTAGGGACCAAGTTAACTATTAATAGTATCAATTCGAAGCTAAATTCCCCCGTTTACAACTTCTTACTTAATCACTACTCTCGCCTAACTTCTACCTAAGACTCACCTAGGTATGAGACCTTCTCAAATTCCTTACAATTATAGCATAATGATTGAGCAATTCTAAACACTTAGAAAAATAATACAGAAGTCACACTTCAAAGACACACAATCGTTCACTGTTTAAAAGCTTTAAAATGACTGACATAACTTACAACACAAAAATAATCCTACTCGTTCATCAATATGATAACCGAGAGGCTCATAATAAGCACACAAACCCTGATAAAAAATATAGTGTAAGTTCGTAAAAAATAACTAGGGTTGAAGCCTTCTATTTATAATCTTCATAGAACTGGATTTGGACTTCACAAATCCCAGCTGGATAAGTAACATGTGCTGCAGAATCATCTCCTCAAAGATAGGACATAAATAATTAATTTCCTAAAACATCTCCATAATTAGTAACTAACAATTCTCCTTAAAATCAGCTTGAATCTTTTTCAATCTTCAAACCGAGCACCACATAGGATATCACAATCTTCACAGAATATTCTGCACTTGTAACATATCAAAGTATCCAAGAATCCAATTGTTCACCAACACGATGTCGAAAGAGCATGCATAGGACATCGCATATGACATGTTGCTTCAGTACATAGAACATCTTTATTCAACATGTCAAAACTAAGTTAGTTTTACCAAAAATAATTTCAATCACAACAAAATAAAGAAATAACAATCCCCCCTTTGACTTATTTTGGCTAAAAAAATTTAGCACATCTTCCACACATAAGCAACTACAATATTTGAAAAACTCAAGCACCCAATCAATCAGAGGCACAACAGCAGAACAAGACAACAAAGATCAGAGCTATAGCTAGTAGAAACTTCTTCAACACAATGAACCAGAGAATATTTAGTTCTCAACATGTCAGAACATCATGTCTGACCAGACCTTTACAACTTATGCTCCCCCTCAAAGGCAGCAAGCACACCATGCAATTACCCCTCTTTTTAGCCATAATATGACAAAGGTGAGCAACTGTCCAACAACTCTTTGACAGCTAAACATATCATGTGAACTCACCCCTTACAAAATCATACAACAACAAATACAAGTAAACAAAGCAAAACCAAAAAGGTTTACACAACCAGTAGTTATGCACCAACATTAGTAACATTACCAATACTCTTGATAACACATGCTTCTCTTTGGAGGATGTCACACCAACATCTGAAGGACATGTCCCATCAAACATACCATAAAGTAAAGATAATCTCTCTCTTTCCATAGTCAATAAAATACCAGAAGAAAAGTGGTAAATTTATTAGCCCACCATGATAGCAGTAATTGCTATAGGTCTTCATAGACAGAAATACCTAGTCTCCTTCTTAATTTTTCAAACTGAAATTCATCTAACACTTTATTAAAGATATCAACAAGCTGATTTTAAGTACTAACATGTTCAAGATTTATTTCTTTGTCTTCAACAAGATCTCTTATGAAGTGATGCCTGATATCAACATGCTTAGTCCTACTATGCTGAATAGGGTTTTTGGAAATGGTAATTGCACTCAGGTTGTCACAAAATAATGTCATGACATCTTGTGTGACATTGTACTCAGTTAACATTTGCTTCATCCAAACCAGTTGAGAGCAGTTGTTACCTTCTACTATGTATTCAGCTTCGACAATAGACAGAGAGATACATAATTTTGTTTCTTGCTGAACCATGAAATTAAGTTGTTTCCTAAGAAGAAACATCCACCGACATACTTTTCTATCATCAACACTTCCAACCCAATCAACATCACAATATTCCACTAGCACAAATCTTGTATCATGGGAGTACATTATTTCATACTCACATGTACCATTTACATATTTTAGGATTCTTTTGACTTGAGTAATGTGACTCATTTTAGGATCAGCCTGATATCTAGCACACACACCAATAACAAAGGCTATATCAGGCCTGCTTGTTGTAAGATACAATAGACTCCCAATCATGCTTCTATATAAGCTTTTATAAACATTGAATCCTTTCTCATATTTTGATATCTTCAGGTGTGTAGGAGCAGTAGTTCTCTTATGGTTGGCATTCTCCAGTCCAATTTTTTTCACAATATTCTTTGCGTATTTGCTTTGGAAAATGAAGATGGAGTCTTCCATCTGCTTGATTTGCAACCCCAGGAAGAATGTTAATTCACCCACTAGACTTATTTCAAACTCATATTGTATTTTTTTGACAAAATTTTGGACCATGTCATCCGACATTCCTCTAAAAACAATATCATCCATATAGATCTGGGCTATCATAAGCTTTCCATCTTTCTCTTTCACAAAGAGAGTTTTGTCAATTCCTCCCTTTTTATAACCATTTCTCATGAGAAATTCAGTTAATCTCCCGTACCAAGCCCTTGGAGCCTGCTTCAAGCCATATAATGCCTTCTTTAATCTGAACACATGATCTAGGTAAGAATGATCAACAAATCCTTTTGGTTGTTCAACATATACTTCTTCATTTAGATAGCCATTTAAGAAGGCACTCTTGACATCCATTTGGAACAACTTGAACCTTAAGTGACATGTAACTCCAAGTAACAGTCTAACAGATTCTAGACGAGCTACATGAGAAAATGTTTCATCAAATTCTACTCCGTCAATCTGAGTGTATCCTCTAGCAACAAGTCTGGCCTTATTTCTGGTGGAAGTGCCTTATTCATCTGACTTGTTTTTATACACCCATTTGGTACCAATGACATTAACCCATTTAGGTCTTGGTACTAAGTCCCAAACTTCATTTCTTATGAATTGATCAGGTTCATCTTGCATAGCCTGAATCCATAACTCATCTGTCAAGGTTTCTTTGACATTCTTCGGCTCAAAATTTGAAACAAAGCAGGAGTTTGATACAATTTCCCTTGATATGGCTTTTACTCCTTAATTCATATATCCTATAATAAGTTCCATAGGATGACCTTTCTGAATTCTAATGGAGGGACCTTTGTTAGCTGTATCAATTTCTTCAGTTCCAGTGTTGAGATTTGATTCTGCAACATTTTCATTTTCACCATTAATACTTGAATATGGAACATCTTCAGTTTTAGTGTTGACAATTGAATATGCAGTATCTTCAGTTTCAATGTTACTCATAGGAAAGAATGCTCCAACATCATTTGAGACACCAACTTCTTTGAATGAGTCATCAATCACCACATTTATAGACTTCATCAGCACTTTAGTTTTGGAATTGAATACTCTATATGCTTTAATGTTTGTAGAGTATCCCAGAAAAATTCCCTCATCACTCTTCGGATTCACTTTACTCCTATAGTCATGATCTACCAAAATGTAGCACTTGCTTCCGAAGACATAATAATATTTTATAGTTGGCTTTCTTCTTTTCCACATCTCATAAAGAGTAACAGATGTATTAGATCTGATCGTCACTCTATTATGGATATAGCGGGCGGTGTTCACGGCTTCATCCCAAAAATGGTATGGAAGTTTCTTAGCATGAAGCATGGCCCTTGCACATTCTTGAATTGTCCTATTCTTACGTTCCACCATGCCATTTTGTTGAGGAGTAATAGGTGAGGAGAACTCATGGCTAATCCCTTCAAAAGTGCAGAATTCCTCAAACTTACTATTTTCAAATTCTCTTCCATAGTCACTTTGAATCATGACTATACTACAATCCTTTTCTCTTTGGATCCTTTGGCATTACTCTTTAAAGACTTCAAACACTTCATATTTCTCTTTGATGAAGCTCACCCATGTGAACCTTGATACGTCATCAACAACAACATAGTCATACCTTTTGTTGTACCCCAAAATTAACTATGAGACCTTGATCACATAGTTGACTGATACTGATTGTTATACCCCAAAATTTGTCCTCTTTATTTTACCTTATATGGTTTATTTTTCATCATACATACTCATGCCATTTTGAGATGGGATCAAAGTATCTTTGGCTCTCATAGTTTTCTTCAAGCTGTGGGGAATGGTTATATTGTTAATTAATCTAAGGAGGCTCTCATATCTTCTCTCTTTTGATTATTCAAACTACCAAGGCCTCTCAGGCCTCGTGACATCTCAAGTTGGTTCTTTGTTTCATCAGATAATTAAAAATGGCAAGGGTTTCAAAGTAAATCTCATTATTCTCTTATCCATTGGCCCTTGTGCATGTTTTCTGATTGCTGAAATGTGTGGCACCTTTATTGATAAAGTTTTGGAAGCATTATCATTATTAGTTTTATCTCAATACATGAGGCACCTGAGTTCAAAATATCAGCAATGATAATGTGATACGGTGGGATAACTGACTTGAGTGTTTTGCGTTCGATCACAAATGTTGCGGTTAGCAAGAGTCGCCACTAACTTTTCTTTTATCTAAAAGGAAAGGTGAAAAAGCACAGGAAAGACCTTTGAGATTATTTCTTGAGTTCAGGGGGTAGATTATGAAAATGGAAGGTATTATCACCCTTTTCATCCATGGTTTTCCATGGGCTCTTAGTTACTTTCTAGATCACTTGCTTTTGTTTGAAATTGTGCTTTGTGTGGTTTTTGAAAGTATTTTGTAAAGAGGCCATTTGTTTAGGCAAACTTTGTAATGATTCTTGTTCGTAAGAATGTATACAAAGTGTTTGATCTTTTGAAAATGTTTTCAAGTTCGTAAGATGTTTTGAAAGTGTAGGTGTTTGTTTTTGAAAATAGCAAGGATGTTTTGTATTGAAATTGAGCATGTAACTAAGAATATTCTACCTAATGAAAAGTCTTTCATGTTCATTTCCTTTTTCCTTTGACATTGTTATGCACCCCAAAATTTTCCCTCTCATATTTCTCAAAATATTGCAAGAAAAATCTCCAAGTGGCTCAAGGTTGCTCAAGAGTGGGTCAGACAAGTCATCTCCTAAGATAGTCAACCCCAAATTAGGGTTTTGTGATGCATCAAGATCATTGAGTCCAAATGACCTCAAGTGCTACCCAATTTCCTAATATGTTCTCAATATCATCCAAGTCAAATTTCAAGCCTTGCCGAGGAAGTTTGCTGAGTCAATTGCTCAAGGGTCCAAAAATCGATTGTGCTATGGCAAAAGTCAACTGTGACCTATAAACAGTCAAACTTCAATATTTTTTTGTCAACATTCTCATTTTGAAGGATATTTCATCATTTTATCAAGGGTTGATCATGATTCATCAAGGATTGCTCAAAATTTATCAAGACTCAAAAGTTGCTAAATTAGGGTTTTGTAGGAAAAGTCAACTCAACTTTGACCAAGCATAACTTTCTCATACTTTATGAGAAATAACCCATACAAATCTCATTTTTAAGAGAATGAAATTTCCTACAATCCATCTTCATACCCCAAGATCAAAAAATGCACTCACAAGAAGTTATAAATTTGGACATTATAGGTCATTTTTGAAAGTCAACAAAAACACCTTTTTTTTCAAAGCTTATAACTTGAGCATGGAATATAAAAATGAGATGATACCAAAAGGGTTGGTTAGAGGACATCTCAAGCTTTCTAAAAAGTCCAAGAACACTTCTAAAAGTTCAAAATTGAAGAAGTTATTCATTGTTGAAGTTGGGCATTTTTGCAAAATTGCCAAAAGTCAACCATCCCCAAAACTTCAAATTTTGTCAAATGGGCCCAATCTTTTCCACTTTATTTGAGCTTGCATAGTTTCCCACGTGTCCTAGCTTCAACCATGAGCCCATATTCTATTTTTATTATTTTATTTTATTTTTATTTGAATTTATTCATTTTAAATCAAATTAAATCATATAAAATCCAAAACTTTGATTACATGAGATCTTTTTGCTATTTCAGGTCTTGATTATCATCATTAACATCATCAAAATTCGTATCAAGCAATCCATGTACAAAAAGATTGAAAATTGGCAAATTTGGAAGGTTTAGTAATGGAGAATCAAATCAAATTGGAAATCATTATTGGAGCAAGATTTGAATCAAGTTTGTTACCCTAATACATTCCACACTACATAAACAAGCCAAATGGACGTGAATAAGTGTTGGAAGTTGCAGAAAGAGGCTGAACAAAGTTTGAAAAAAGTCACCAAAAGCTTGAACTCGAAACCATAGCTAGAGGCACTTTCAGAATCTGAGACCCGTCCCAATCTCTTCCTGGGTATTCACTCAATCTTCCTGGATCAAAAGCAAGCTTGCTCATACGCCCAAATGCGCTGTAAGTGTCAAGATAACCCGCTCTGTTCTTGAAATCGTAATTCATCATTCTTGCATCATTTGAGTAAATTATTGGTATATTTGTAATCCTCATAACATTTCCAAACTATTGGCATTATTCAATTTTGTTTATCTGACCTATACTGCAAATTGCCATAGCTAGGGTTTCGTGGATATTTTTGGGTGTTTCTGTTTCAGGAATAATTGGCCATCAAGAAGGTTATGGTTGTGACCGGGATGATGGGACGAGCACAACCATGCCCTTAGAATTCATTTTCATGGCTTACAGCGGATTTTGGAGTATGCACGACTTGTAGTGACGGCCCGTGTCCCTAGCTATAAGTTTTACAGGGTTTTAGCCACAGACGAAGGTTGAAGACAATACGTGGCATTCAACCATTGCACCATTCAAACCACGCGCGCATTTTTACTTTTGTTCTGGCCATTGACTTATTTTAATATATTATGTTTTATTTATATATTACTGACAAAGAAAACAAAGCAGTGTAGTGGCAAGCGTGCATTGGCAATCACTTTCAGGACCTGGGTTCGAATCCCAGGTCCCCCACTTTCTTTGATAATTTTATTTTTCATTTGATCACATGTACATCTAAGCGTGTAGCCCACCATGGTCCATCAGTCCTCCAATTGCAAGATGGCCCAAGGCCAAATCTGATGGCCAAGATCTGATAGTCCACATGGAGCCAAGTCAGCGCATGCACACCAAATCATGAAAAGGTCAACAAGGCCAACGTTTTAGGCCTCAGATTTGCTTCTCAAACTCCCATATTCAGGCCCATACCCCCTCTCTCTTATTTTATTTATTTTTGCTTTATTAATTTATTTTTATTATTTATTAACGAATCACAAAAAATTCTTTTTTTCTTTACAAAATAAAAACCACAAAAATATTTTCTTTATCAAATCAAATTTTAATTTTAATTTTATTAATAAATACTAATTAAATTAACTTTGGTTTTAATTGGAATAACTCTAACATTTTTTTGTAAATAATTAAAATTAAATTAGATTTAATTAGGTTTTTACTAGTCCAATTAACTTTTATTTCTTTATTAAAATACCAAAAACCCAAAAAAATAAATTTTATTTTTATTAATTAATTAATTTATTAATTTATTAATTAATTTAGATTTATTTCTTTCTAAAATAAAAAACAACAAAAAAAGATATTTTCTTTCAAGAAGGGTCAAAACCCTAGAACCTCGCACTCGATTTAATTTCCCGCATGTGATTTACTTTTCTTTATCCAATAATGTACTTGTCTCTGGTTTGTAATAGTTAATAGGACCTTTATTTATTTTTTATTGCTTTATTTATTTTTAAAGGGTTTGTCTTTGGCGATGTAAATACCCGACGCCTTGTAATTTTAATTCCGCAATTTTAATTCCGCAATTTATAAACTGTTAGATATTTGATAATAGGATGGCATGACAAGACTGAATGTTTTAACCTAAAATCAACTTAGATCACCCTTAACATGTACAAAGATAAAAATAACTGAAAACGACACACTCGCACATGCGCACTCTTAGGGTACACCCCACTTGGTTGCCTTCGTACACGATCATTGAGTATAAGTCATTTTAGAGGTCTCCCTCTTGTCTAAAAGATCATAGTTGCCTCGAAACGGTTGCCTCGGATATTGTTGCCTCAAACAAATGGTCTAAGACATTAGGGTTACCGCTAAGGCGTCCTACCATTGCTTTGGTATCCGTAAGTCCCTAATTTGAATTGACCCTTAAACTCCAACGACGGTGCTACCAATTCATTAATAGTGGGATAACATTGTCTAAAGGAAGATAGCATAGAACGATTCCTTTTTCGAGTAGGTAGATGGTTCTTAAGTACTTGCTCTTTCAAAAAACAAAATCTTTTCACACTTACACTTTTTTCGAACAAAGTTTTCAAAAACATTTCATACACTCTTGAGGACAGAAGCAAGAGTTAAATCAAAGTTTTCAAACAAAAACTTTTTCAAACCCACAAACACAAAGAAAGAAAATTTGAAAAACAATATGAGCAAGTACCTAAGAGCCCGTGGATAACCACGGATAGAAAGGGTGCTAACACCTTCCCCTTCTATAATCTACCCCCCGAATCCGAGAAATATCTCGAAAAATGAATTTTTCTGTGCTTTTTTCCTTTCCTTGTTGGATAAAATAAAAGTCGATGGCGACTCTTGCTTACCGCGACATTTTGCAAAAACAAACGCAAAACGCAAAACGCAAACCAGCATTCCAAAAAACAGTCAGTTCTTCCCACCGCATCACATAACTGGCGACTCTGCTGGGGACACTTATAAGTGGGTTATACCTTAGGAATAACTCATAATGTTTTCAATTGCTTGACTTGTATGCTTTATATTTGTGGGTTTGAATCGGAGTTACTATAGATCCTAACCCGGATCTGGGGGATACCCTTTAGGTAAGTAGCAATAAACTGTGAGAGAACTGTACGACATAGACTGATACTGTTGAAGCAGTAACTACGTTGGTGTGGCACTTTAGTATGTATCGTTATCCCTTGTGGCGCAACGAGGAGAAAATGGGTCTGCTAAGGGGTCATTAAGCACCAACTGACCTTAGAACCTTTAAATTGACCAACTTGGCCATAGAACAGTAGCAGTATGCTACACTCATTGAGACTAAACTCTCGCGATGATTTCGACCGCAAGAAAAGGTTGCTAAACTGGAATTATGACCGATCGAGGGTAGTCAATGATATTGAGATCCTCTAGAACCCGGTTACTATTTTTAGGACATGTTTGAACCAACTGAACTGAAAGAGGGTAGTACCTAGACTCCTTGCCAGCCTGAAATCTAAGGGCTCTCTGTGTGACTTGTGTGCCTTTACCATGTTTGCTATTTATGGATACTTGTGGTGTGTTTTCTATCATGACATCATGACATCATAACATTTCATGCATCTTGCATTGGACTAACCTATTTCAAAGGCAGGAGGGATTCATCTTTGTTCTGTTTTGTAGGTCATGACACCCATGCGTAGAAACACCATTCGGATCAACTTTGTCCAGATTCCCACTCAGCTCAAGGAATTGGTTGCAAAGGTTTCAGATACTACTTCCTTTATCAGAAGACATGGTCACCTCCTGGGTTTGGTCACTTCCAAATTGGACGAGCAGATGATGAGTGTCTTAGTCCAGTTCTTTGATCCACTCTACCACTGTTTTACTTTTCCGGACTACCAGTTGGTCCCTACCTTGGAAGAGTTCTCTGATCTGCTTGGTATCTCTATCCTGGAGCAGACCCCATTCACAGGTTGGGAGAAGATCCTTAGGCCGGAAGAAATTGCTTCAGCCCTCCATCTGACAAAGGCTGAGGTAATGTCTAATTGGGAAACTCGTAGTGGAGCAAAAGGCTTTTTGACTAAGTTCTTGGTTGGTAAAACTAATCAGTTCTGGGACAGTCTAGACTTCCAGGTATTCGAGGACATTCTGGCTCTCCTCATATATGGTTTGGTGTTGTTTCCTAACTCAGATGCTTTTGTCGACGTGAATGCAGTGAAGATTTTTATGTCTGATAATCCTGTACCCACTCTCTTGGGTGATATTCTTCATTCTCTTTATGCTCGTACTGCTCGGAAACGGGGAACCCTTATGAGCTGTGCTCCATTGTTGGCGAGGTGGTTTATTTCTCACCTCCCCAAATCAGTTTTGAAGAACAAGGAAGGCATGGGTTGGGCCTATAGAATTATGTCTCTCTCTCATAATGACATCATTTGGAATATCAAGGGTATGGAAGATATGGCTATTATTGATCGCTGTGGGCAATATCCCAATGTCCCACTTATAGGAACCAATGGAGGGATCACTTATAATCCGTGCTTGGCCTTACGTCAGTTTGGGCGAGCTAGAAGAGAAGGACCTCATGAGTTGCTAATGCCTAGTATTGTCTTTGATTTCCAAGGGGATAATGACGAGCAACGCCGCAGATTCATAAGAGCTTGGGATAGAGTACACAGGTCTGATCCGCACGAGCTGGGCGCAAAGACTTCTCTTCTGATGGAGCCATATCTCCGATGGGTTCGTATCCGTGCCCAAAAGCTGGAAATGCCGTACGAAGCCGTCTTGCCTATCATTGTTGAAGTTGCTGATGAGGAAGGGGTTCCTCCTACCATTCTCCACCCGTACATGCCTACTGACATTGAGGCATTAAAGAGATCATGGATGCAGCTGAGAGAAGATTGGGATACTTGCCGAGAAAACTATCACGAGCAAGAGCAGAAGATTCAAAAGTTAACAAGGCAGCTGGAGAACGAGCGGATCCTCAATGACTATGTCCGCACCGACAAGAAACGACCATGGGAACACTGATTGTCTTTTTGATTATTTCTAGTTTTGATGTACTTTTCAGTTTTTCTTTCTTGTAACGCCTTAAAGGCATCTGTTGAACAATTGATTTTGAAGTTTATCTAATAAAAGTGTGTTTCATTTTTGTTTACGAATTTGAATCCCTAAAAGTCTTTGAAATCATATCATGCGCATATCATTCCCATGCACCTCATAACAGGTACCCATTACAAGTCTCTTATCTTCTTCGCTGTTTATTTCAGCATCATGTCTTCTGAACCATCAACTGAACAAGCAATCAAGGCTCTGCAGGCTCAAAATGCCCAGTTCCAGGAATTATTCATGAACCTGGATAAGGGTCAGCAAGATCTGAAGGCCCTTATCTTGAAAGATAAGAAGAAGAAGAAGAAGAAGATGGTCCTGTTTAATATGGGTCGCAGATTCAGAAACGATTTGCGAGAAGAGGTTGATTTGACCCACTCATTTGGAGGGGGAGATAATCAGGAAGAAGGGAGGGTTCCTAGCCCCGTGGTTTCAGACAACGAGACAGACTTCGACGAAGACCAGTATCCTCTGACTGAGGATAGATACAAGCAACTGGAAGACCGATTGAGTGCGATGGAAGTTTAGAAAGTGCCTGGTCTGGACTTTGGTGATCTGGGTCTGTCATCTGGGGTGGTAATTCCCCACAAGTTCAAAGCATCGACCTTTGCTAAGTACGACGGGGTTTCTTGCCCAAAGCTGCACCTCCGTTTGTGTGTTAGGAAGATTCAGCCATACACCGCTGACAAGAACCTCTGGATCCACTTCTTTCAAGACAGTCTCTCAGGGACTCAACTTGAGTGGTTTTACCAGCTGGAAGGAGCCAGTATCCGTAATTGGGAAATTTGGCTGCTGCTTTCTACAAGCAGTACCAATACAATGCTGACCTCGCTCCCACGCGTACCCAACTCCAGGGTATGTCAATGGGTGCGGGCGAAGGTTTCAAAGATTATGCTCAGAAGTGGAGGGACCTTGCTGGAAGAGTGCAACCACCCTTGGCTGATAGGGAGCTAGTGGATATGTTTCTGGGGACCTTATCTGGTCCATATTTCAATCGTCTGATTGGAAGTTCTTCGTCTGGGTTTACAAAGCTGATTATGACCGAGGAAAGGATTGAGGCTGGTATCAAATCCGGTAAAATACAGAAGGGTGCTTCATCAAGCACCGAGAAGAAGCCTTTTAAGAAGGAGTCCAACGCTGTTTACAGTTCAAAAAGTTAGAATAGACCTGAGCGCCGCCAAGCTGTTAATGCGGTGGTTATATCGAGACCTGCTGGTGCTCCTCAGCGCAACAATCAGCCAAGGGCCGAGAGACCGCAAAGACAATTCACTCAGCTCAACATGACTTTATCCCATTCTTCCGCAGTTATTGAAAACCAACTTGGTGATTCTAAAGGAGACCCCAAAGACTCCCAACACTGCATCACCCATGTATGATCCGAATGCCCATTGTGCTTTTCACTCTGGTAGCTCGGGGCATGACACAGATAACCGTTGGGTCTTAAAGAACAAAGTACAGGACTTGATTGATGCAAAGGAGATTGAGTTCGAAGCACCTTAAAGACCTAATATTGTGACTGCTCCTATGCCCAAGCATGGAGTGAATGCTGTAGATAAAGACTCGTTTGTGGTTTCTGTGGAAGACATTGTTACTCCCTTAATGACTGTGAAGAAGAACCTTTTGTTAGCCGATTTATTTCCGGGCTGTGACGAAGGTTGCCATATGTGTTCTGTCCTACCTACCGGTTGCCATCTTTTGAAGTCAGGTGTCCAGCGCCTGATGGATAATAAAGAAATTCTGTTTGAGAAGACTGTTGTTCCTTTGGTTCCTACTGAAGAAGTTGCTATAATCACCATTTTCGACAATTCTTCCAAGGCTTTCTCGAGAAAGCCTGATAGAATTACATCTGTTCCAAGAATCGCACCATTGATCATCACTGTTCCTGGGCCTATCCCCTATACATCCAATAAAGCTGTCCCTTGGCACTACGGGGCTGATGTGTATTATCACGGGGTTAAACAAGATCTAGAGGCTGATACTGACGTCAACAATATTGTTGGGCCTACCAAAGTCACCCGCAACGGAAGACTTTTCTCCCCTGATATCTCTCCACCAACTGTCCGGAAGCCTGTTGTTATTACGCCTATCAATACACCTGCTACTGTCCCTGTTCAAGTTCCGATTCTTACCCCTGTTGCCGAGTCATCTGACGCTCGGGGCAAAGAGACCACCGGTGAGCCTGCCCAGATGGAGGCACCGAAGAAGATTACTGTTGAAGCCTCTAGACAAGAGATAGAGGGAATTTTGAAGATCATCAAAAAGAGTGACTACAATGTAGTCGAGCAGCTGGGGCAAACCCCATCCAAAATCTCTATGTTATCCCTGTTGCTATGCTCAAAGGCCCATGCCAAGGCTCTGATTGCTTTCCTGAAGACTGCACACGTACCACAAGAGACTTCAGCTGACCAGTTTAAAGATTGCATGGCTAGTCTGACTGCTGATAATGGGTTAGGTTTCTCTGACGCCGACTTGACTGTTAAGGGGAAGGATCACAATGACGCCCTGCATGTCTCCATTGAATGCAGGGGCACTAGTCTAGCTCATGTGTTAGTGGATACTGGGTCTTCGTTGAATGTGTTACCTAAGAAAGCTCTAGACCGGTTAGACTGTGAAGGGTTGGAGCTGAAACCAAGCAACATCATAGTCAGGGCTTTTAATGGGTCCAAGAGAATGGTACACGGAGAAGTGGATATTCTGATTAAGGTTGGTTCTCAGGTTTTCACATCTACATTCTATGTGATGGACATTCGGCCATCTTATTCATGTTTGCTGGGTCGCCCGTGGATCCACAAAGCTGGGGCAGTAACCTCAACGCTCCACCAGAAGTTAAAGTACCCGGTGAAAGGGAAAATTGTGACAGTACAAGGAGAGGAGGAGTACATGGTGAGCCACCTCAACTCTTTCCGATATGTAGAGATGGATGGGGAGTTCATTGAGACCCCGTTTCAACATTTTGAAGAGGTTCCCCAGACGCTGGCATCAACTGAAACTGTTGTTGAAGATCCTCCAATGAAGATGACTTCCTTCAAGGATGCCCGGGCTGTTGTCGAGAAAGATGGGTGTGCAAGTTGGGGCCAACTCCCCGATTTTGCACATAAGACTAACAAGTTTGGTTTGGGTTTCACTGCAGAAGCTCAAAGGACTGTTTGGAGTGCACAGATCAGAAGACCTCCCCTGTTCATCAGCAATTCAGGAGTGAATGCCATTGAAGACGATGTTGAAGAGTCTGAGTTCGACAGTTGGATCTATCCTACTACTGTTGATGGACTAAGCAACTGGACAGCAAAGGACTTCATCCCAATTTCTTTTGTTACCCAGTAATGATACTTTTGTTTGAATTTGTAACATACATTTTTTTAAACTTTACGGCCCGGTGTCTTACCCGGGGCACCGTGGCTTCATTTGTGAGGGCTTTATGTGTGTCATCTACATATATCATTAATAAAAGCATTGGACGTTTCTTGCATTTCAAATTTTGCGCTCCCTGTCTCTCTTTTATATTATATTACAAAACAACTATTTTACACACACTCACATATATAGGTCTACATCCACTCTAGATCTCACTGGTAACGACTCTGCTACTGCCAGTTATGACTTCGAAAGTCCGATCAACTTAGCCAAAGATGAAGGTGAAGATGATTGCGAAGTGCCCGGTGAACTTGCTAGACTGCTACTCCAGGAAGAGAGGGCTATACAGTCGCATGAAGAGCCGGTGGAATCAGTAAATCTGGGTACAGAGGAGGACAAGAAAGAGGTCAAGGTCGATGCAAATCTGGAGCTTAGTGTGAAACAACGGTTGATTCAGATGCTGCGAGACTACGTTGAGATCTTTTCATGGTCTTACAAAGATATGCCAGGGTTGGATACCGATATTGTGGTTCACCGATTGCCTACCAAGGAAGACTGTCCTCCAGTGAAACAGAAGGTCCGCCGAATGCGCCCAGAGATGTCTGAGAAAATCAAGGCTGAGGTGATGAAACAGTTTGATGCCGGTTTTCTAGCAGTTACTTCTTACCCTTAGTGGGTGGCCAACGTGGTTCCAGTGCCGAAGAAGGATGGTAAGGTTCGAATGTGTGTTGACTATAGGGATATGAACAGGGCAAGCCCCAAGGATGATTTCCCTTTACCTCATATCGACGTTCTGGTTGACAACACCGCTCAACATAAAGTCTTCTCCTTTATGGATGGTTTCTCCGGTTACAATCAGATTAAAATGGCTCCCGAAGACATGGAGAAGACGACCTTTGTTACTCAATGGGGTACATTCTGCTACAAAGTCATGCCCTTCAGATTGAAGAATAATGGGGCAACGTATCAGCGTGCTATGGTCGCCTTGTTCCATGACATGATCCATCATGAGATTGAGGTATACGTTGACGACATGATTGCAAGATCCCAGACTGAAGAAGAGCATCTGGACCACCTTCAGAAGTTATTTGACAGGTTGAAGTTGTACAAGCTGTGATTAAACCCGAACAAGTGCACCTTTAGGGTGAGATCTGGTAAGCTGCTGGGTTTCTTCATAAGTGATAAAGGTATTCAAGTGGATCCTGCAAAAGTGAAGGCTATACAGGAGATGCCAGCTCCCCGAACAGAAAAAGAAGTCAGAGGCTTTCTGGGACGTTTGAATTACATTGCCCGATTCATCTCACACCTGACTGCTACTTGTGAACCAATCTTCAAGCTACTGAAGAAAGATCAAGTGGTAAGATGGAACGATGAATGTCAGGCCGCTTTCGAAAGGATCAAGGAACATCTCCAAGAGCCACCCATTCTGATGCCTCCAGTTAAAGGGAGACCTTTGATCTTATACTTGACAGTACTTGACAACTCAATGGGGTGTGTGCTGGGGCAGCATGACGAGTCTGGCCGAAAAAAGCATGCTATTTATTACCTTAGAAAAAAGTTTACCGACTGCGAGACACGATACTCGTTGCTCGAAAAAACTTGCTGCGCTTTGGCATGGGCTGCTCACCGGCTGAGACAGTATATGCTGACTCACACTACTCTATTGATATCAAAGATGGATCCAATCAAGTATATCTTCGAGAAGCCTGCCTTGTCTGGAAGAATAGCAAGATGGCAGATGATCTTGACTGAGTATGACATCTAGCACACGACCCAAAAGGCAATCAAGGGAAGTGTATTGGCAGATCATTTGGCACATCAAGCAGTGGATGATTACCAGTCTATGAACTTTGAATTCTCGGATGAGAACATCATGTTGGTGACCGACTGTGAAGAACCTGGACCGGATGAAGAACCTGAGGAAGGATCCTGATGGTCTATGTCTTTTGATGGAGCTTCAAACTCTTTGGGTAATGGCATTGGCGCCGTGATCATATCTCCTAAAGGCTCTCATACTCCGTTCACCGCCTGACTATGTTTCAACTGCACCAACAATATGGCGGAGTATGAAGAATGCATCATGGGTCTTCGAGTATCAATTGACCTGAGGATTAAGTTCTTGAGTGTATTAGGAGATTCCGCTCTCGTGATCAGTCAGATCAAAGGCGAGTGGGATACGAAACACTCGAATCTTATTCCTTACAAGGAATATGTATTGACGTTGCTTCCACATTTCAAGGAGATAACCTTTGAACACTTCCCTAGAGAGGAGAATCGATTGGCGGACGCGCTGGCTACGATGTCTTCTATGTTCAAGGTCAATTGGGACAACGAGGCTCCCCAGATTATCATTGAAAGATTGGACGAACCTGCACATTGCTGTGACATTGATACTGAAGAGGTAACAGAAAAGCCCTGGTTTCATGAGGTGAAGAGGTATCTTGAGGCTCAGGAGTACCCTGAGGGTGCATCTGTTAATGACAAGAAGTTTCTGAGGAGGTTCGCAGCCAAGTTCTTCATCAGCAATGGTATCCTTTACAAGCGTAACCATGATTCAACCTTACTGCGATGTGTGGATAAGAACGAAGCAGAAAGGATCATGGCAGATTTACATGAAGGTACTTTCGGAACTCATTCCAACGGACACACCATGGCAAAGAAAATCCTTCGGGAAATATATTTCTGGTCCACAATGGAAGCCGACCGTTATCAACATTCTCAGACCTGTCACAAGTGTCAAGTCTATGCTGATAAGGTGCACATACCTCCAATACCTCTGAATGTTTTGACAGCACCTTGGCCTTTTTCAATGTGGGGGATTGATATGATCGGCGAGATCAGACCTATAGCGTCCAACGGGCATCATTTTATCCTGGTAGCTATTGATTACTTTACAAAGTGGGTTGAAGCAGCTTCCTTTGCTACAGTAACCAAGAACGTCGTGGCACGGTTCATTCGACATAATCTGATATGTCGTTACGGTGTACCAGAGAGGATTATTACAGACAATGGTACAAATCTCAATAATAAGATGATTACCGAGCTCTGCAAGCAGTTCAAGATACAACATCACAACTCTTCCCCTTACCGGCCGAAGATGAATGGGGCTGTTGAAGCGGCTAACAAGAACATTAAGAAGATTGTGCAGAAGATGACAGTGACATACAAGGATTGGCACGAGATGTTACCGTTTGCTCTTCATGGGTACCGTACCTCAGTGCGGACATCAACAGGGGCAACACCCTATTCCTTGGTATATGGTATGGAGGCTGTCCTGTCCATTGAAGTTCAGATACCCTCTCTTCGGATTATGAAGGATGCAGGTTTGAGCGAAGATGACTGGATTCAGACCCGGCTTGATCAGATGAACTTAATCGACAAAAAGAGACTCACTGCTATTTGTCATGGTCAGACGTATCAAAAGCGGATGATTAAGGCATTTAACAAGAAAGTCAGACGAAAAGAGTATCAAGTTGGGGACCTAGTGATCAAGCGCATTATCTTACCTCAAGGTGATCCCAGGGGAAAATGGACCCCTACTTACGAAGGGCCATTTGTGGTTAAGAACATTTTCTCAGGAGGAGCTATGATTCTAACCACCATGGATGTTGACGACCTTCCTCACCTCGTCAATGCGGACATAGTGAAAAAATAATACGCATAATCAAAGACCCGCTGGGTTGACTGGCCTAGGCAAAAATAAGGGCTTCTCGGCGAACCAAAAAGGTTCGGGCAAAAATAAGGGATGAAAATGAAAAAGTTGTACACCCGGCAAGTCAAAAACCTGAAAAGGCAGCTTGGGCAAAAAAGGGTATCCCGGTGGACTGAAAACCCGAAAGGGCGGTCCAGGCAAAAATTAGGGATCAAAGCGTAACACAATGTCTCATTGGATCACCTTGCAACCAGACTTCGGTATCGACTATCAAGCTCGGACGACACTAATCAATCTGATATACCTTTAACCAAGTAGCAAAGTGATGAGATGCTCGAGGACATAAAGGCAATAGCAGAGTTGGAACCCAGTGGGATTATTCACATAGCTGTTTTGTTTAGTTTTTTACACAAAATGTATAAACTATCTGTTTAGCGGCGTTCTCTTATTAGGACGTCAGCCTCTTGTACAAAAACGCCTATTTACAGGCCAAACTTCAAATCAATACAATTCATCTTCACATAAATTTCAAACTGTTTTTCCTTTATCTGTTTTGTTTTGCAAAGAACGTCCAATGTTCATTTTTGATATATGCACTTGACATTAATTGTTGCTCATAAATATTTACATGCGAAACGAAAGACGATTACCGGTAATATCAGAAACAGGGGCAATAAGAAATGTCCAAGCTTTACAGTTGCTCTGTCCACCAGGTACAAGGTAAATTCAGCTGAAGAATATGGCTAAGGTACTTTCACTCCCCGCAGAGTAAGAAAAGACAGTAATGATAGCTCTCCCCAACCGAGACTTGCAACTGTGAATGAATCAGTAATATTCTCCCCAAGCAGAGTTTATTTACCATCAACACTGAGAAGGCTTAATATCCCCTGCAGTCTTAATATTCCCCAACAGAGTATAAGAATAATCCCCAGTAGAGTACCAGATATCCCCAGTGGAGTCTGAAATTTCCCCCAGCACAGTTTGAAAAAGCTTCCCCAGTGGAGTTGAAGAATCATCCCCAGTAGACTTTGGAAGGTTGTCCCCAGCAAAGCTCAAAGGATTATCCCGATTAGAGTCTAAAAGGTTATCCCCAGTGAAGTCACAACTAAAAGATCATCCCCAGCGGAGTTCATTCCCTTCACAAACAAGAATTCAATCCCCAACAAGATTCAGTATCACCAACATGATTCAGTATCACCAGCAACGATAATTCATCCCCAGCAGAATTTATCAGTGGAATCCTCAGCAAAGTATCTCTTCCCCACAGAGTTAATCTCCTCATCAGTTTATGCCCCAACGGAGTTATTCTCTCATGCAGGATTATTCTCACAATCATCTTCATCCACTATCCCCAGTAGAAATGAAGAATCTAACTCTTTTCTCCAGCAGTTATCCGAGATTTATTTTCCCCAGCTAAAAACATTACATTTCCATACATCATGATACACACATATACGCATCATACAACACAATCTCATTTATTTTTGAGAACATCATTGCTTGATATATATCATGCATTGCATACGACTGACCTTTACCTTTCAGGAAGGATGCAGTTAAGTTCTCAGCTATGTCGAACTACTGACCGGTTCTTAAATCTCAACTGAATTAGTCTCGGTTGAATTACAGATAAGGTTCTAAACCTCGACAATTTTCCTCTGTCACAGTGTGGACGAGTTCTTAAATCTCAACAGAATTATCCTCCGTTGAAGTACAAATAGTTCCTAGATCTCGATGAAGATGTTTCCCTCAGTCGAATGTGGAAGAGTTCTTAAATCTCAACAGAATTATCCTCCGTTGAAGTACAGACAGTTCCTAGATCTCGACGAAGATGTTTCCCTCAGTCGAAGTACTGACCGGTTCTTAAATCTCAACTGAATTAGTCTGGGTTGAATTACAGATAAGGTTCTAAATCTCGACAATTTTCCTCTGCCGTAGTGTGGACGAGTTCTTAAATCTCAACAGAATTATCCTCTGTTGAAGTACAGACAGTTCCTAGATCTCGATGAAGATGTTTCCCTCAGTCAAAGTACTGACCGATTCTTAAATCTCAACTTAATTAGTCTCAGTTGAATTACATATAAGGTTCTAAATCTCGACAATTTTCCTCCGTCGTAGTGTGGACGAGTTCTTAAATCTCAACAGAATTATCCTCCGTTGAAGTACAGACAGTTCCTAGATCTCGATGAAGATGTTTCCCTCAGTCGAAGTACTGACCAATTCTTAAATCTCAACTGAATTAGTCTCGGTTGAATTACAGATAAGGTTCTAAATCTCGACGATTTTGCTCTGTCAAAGTGTGGACGAGTTCTTAAATCTCAACAGAATTATCCTCCATTGAAGTACAGACAGTTTCTAGATCTCGATGAAGATGTTTCCCTCAGTCGAAGTGCTGACCGGTTCTTAAATCTCAACTGAATTAGTCTCTGTTGAATTACAGATAAGGTTCTAAATCTCGGCAATCCCCCTCATTCGAAGTACTGACCGGTTCTTAAATCTCAACTGAATTAGTCTCGGTTGAATTACAGATAAGGTTCTAAATCTCGACAGATTTCCCCCCAGTTGAATTACGGACAAGTCCTTAAAACCCAGCAGAGATGTTCTCTCAGTTTGAGTACAAGCAAGTTCCTAAATCTCAGCAAGACCAAGCTTCCCCAGCGGAATCTTCCACAACAACAGGTATGCACGTTCTCGCTAAGGAATCTCTTATGCAATCTACACTCGTGCAGATGGAATCTTTAAGCCCATCCACCCGTCAGCAACCTCCAAATGGCATCTGTAATCCCATTCCTGACATCACGAGGCTGATACCACTTCATGCGAGTGCAAATTTCTGGGCACTCTAGTGTTCAATCATCTTCCACCTTCGGATCACGAAAGGCACGAAAGCCAATCTACATCCTCATTAAGAAGATTGAACAGGGGAAGCTGTTGTACCCCAAAATCTGCCCTCTCATATTTCTCAAAATATTGCAAGAAAAATATCCAAGTGGCTCAAGGTTGCTCAAGAGTGGGTCAGACAAGTCAGCTCCTAAGGCAGTCAACCCCAAATTAGGGTTTTGTGCTGCATCAAGATCATTGAGTCCAAATGACCTCAAGTGCTCCCTAATGTCCTAATATGTTCTCAAGATCACCCATGTTAAATTTCAAGCCTTGCAGAGGAAGTTTGCTCAGTCAATTGCTCAAGGGTCCAAAAATCGTTTGTGCTAGGGCAAAAGTCAACCGTGGCCTATAAACAGTCAAACTTCAAGTTTTTTTATCAAAATTCTCATTTTGAAGTATATTTCATAATTTTATAAAGGGTTGATCATGATTCATCAAGGATTGCTCAAAATTCATCAAGACTCAAAAGTTGCTAAATTAGGGTTTTGTAGGAAAAGTCAACTCAACTTTGACCAAGCATAACTTTCTCATACTTTATGAAAAATGACCCATCCAAAGCTAATTTTGAAGAGGATGCAATTTCCTACAATCCATATTCATACCCCAAGATCAAAAAATGCACTCCCAAGAAGTTATAAATTTGGACATTATAGGTCATTTTTCAAAGTAAAAAAAAACACCCTTTTCTCCAAAGCTTATAACTTGAGCATGGAATATCAAAATGAGATGAGACCAAAAGGGTTGGTTATAGGACATCTCAAGCTTTATAAAAAGTCCAAGAACACTTCAAAAAGTTCAAAATTGAAGAAGTTATGCATTGTTGAAGTTGGGCATTTTTGCAAAATTGCCAAAAGTCAACCATCCCCAAAACTTCAAATTTTGTCAAATGGGCCCATTCTTTTCCACTTGATTTGAGCTTGCATAGTTTCCCACGTGTCCTAGCTTCAGGCATGAGCCCATATTCTATATTTATTATTTTATTTGATTTTTATTTGAATTTATTCATTTTAAATCAAATTAAATCATATAAAATCCAAAACTTCGATTACATGAGATCTTTTTGCTATTTCAAGTCTTGATTATCATCATTAACATCATCAAAATTAGTATCAAGCAATCCATGTACAAAAAGATTGAAAATTGGCAAATTTGAAAGGTTTAGTAATGGAGAATCAAATCAAATTGGAAATCATTATTGGAGCAAGATTTGAATCAAGTTTGTTACCCTAATATATTCCACACTATATAAACAAGCCAAAGGGACGTGAATAAGGGTTGGAAGTTGCAGAAAGAGGCTGAACAAAGTTTGAAAAAAGTCACCAAAAGCTTGAATTCGAAACCATAGCTAGAGGCACTTTCAGAAGCTGAGACCTGTCCCAATCTCTTCCTGGATATTCACTCAATCTTCATAGATCAAAAGTAAGCTTGCTCATACGCCCAAACACGCTGTAAGTGTCAAGATAAATCGCTCTGTTCTTGAAATTGTAATTCATCATTCTTGCATTATTTGAGTAAATTATTGGTATATTTGTAATCCTCATAACATTTCCAAACTATTGGCATTATTCAATTTTGTTTATCTGACCTATACTGCAAAATGCCATAGCTAGGGTTTCATGGATATTTTTGGGTGTTTCTGTTTCAAGAATAATTGGCCATCAAGAAGGGTATGGTTGTGACCGGGATGATGAGACGAGCACAACCATGCCCTTAGAATTCATTTTCATGGCTTACAACGGATTTTGGAGTATGCACGACTTGTAGTGACGACCTGTGTCCGTAGCTATAGGTTTTACAGGGTTTTAGCCACGGACGAAGGTTAAAGACAATACGTGGCATTCAACCATTGCACCATTCAAACCACGCGCGCATTTTTACTTTTGTATGGCCATTGACTTGTTTTAATATATTATGTTTTATTTGTATATTACTAACAAAGAAAACAAAGCAGTGTAGTGGCAAGCGTGCATTGGCAATCACTTTCAGGACCTGGGTTCGAATCCCAGGTCCCCCACTTTCTTTGATAATTTTATTTTTCAGGTGATCACATATACATCCAAGCGTGTAGCCCACCATGGTCCATCAATCCTCCAATTGCCAGATGGCCCAATGCCAAATCCGATGGCCATGATCTGATAGTCCACATGGAGCCAAGTCAGTGCATGCACACCAAATCATGAAAAGGTCAACAAGGCCAGCGCTTTGGGCCTCAGATTTGCTTCTCAAACTCCCATATTCAGGCCCATACCCCCTCTCTCTTATTTTATTTATTTTTGCTTTATTAATTTATTTTTATTATTTATTAACCAATCACAAAAAATTCTTTTTTTTCTTTACAAAATAAAAACCACAAAAATATTTTCTTTATCAAATCAAATTTTAATTTTAATTTTATTAATAAATACTAATTTAATTAACTTAGGTTTTAATTAGAATAACTCTAACATTTTTTTGTAAATAATTAAAATTAAATTAGATTTAATTAGGTTTTTACTAGTCCAATTGATTTTTATTTCTTTCTTAAAATACCCAAAACCCAAAAAATAACTTTTATTTTTATTAATTAATTAATTTATTAATTTAGTAATTAATTTAGATTTATTTCTTTCTAAAATAAAAAACAACAAAAAAAGATATTTTCTTTCAAGAAGGGTCAAAACCCTAGAACCTCGCACTCGATTTAATTTCCCGGATGCGATTTACTTTTTCTTTATCCAATAATGTACTTGTCCCTGTTTGTAATAGTTAATAGGACCTTTAATTATTTTTGATCGCTTTATTTATTTTTAAAAGGGTTTATCTTTGGCGATGTAAATACCCGACGCCTTGTAATTTAAATTCCGCAATTTTAATTCCGCAATTTATAAACTGTTAGATGTTTGATAATAGGATGGCATGACAAGACTGAATGTTTTAACCTAAAATCAACTTAGATCACCCTTAACATGTACAAAGATAAAAATAACTGAAAACGACACACTCACACATGCGCACTCTTAGGGTACACCCCACTTGGTTGCCTTCGTACACGGTCATTGAGTATAAGTCATTTTAGAGGTCGCCCTCTTGTCTAAAAGATCATAGTTGCCTCGAAACGGTTCCCTCAGATATTGTTGCCTCAAACAAATGATCTAAGACATTATGGTTACCGCTAAGGCGTCCTACCATTGCTTTGGTGACCGTAAGTCCCTAATTTGAATTGACCCTTAAACTCCAACGACGGTGCTACCTATTCATCAATAGTGGGATAGCATTGTCTAAAGGAAGATAGCATAGAACGATTCCTTTTTCGAGTAGGTAGATGGTTCTTAAGTACTTGCTCTTTCAAAAAACAAAATCTTTTCACACTTACACTTTTTTCGAACAAAGTTTTCAAAAACACTTCATACGCTCTTGAGGACAGAAGCAAGAGTTAAATCGAAGTTTTCCAACAAAAACTTTTTCAAACCCACAAACACAAAGAAAGCAATTTTGAAAAACAATATGAGCAAGTACCTAAGAGCCCGTGGATAACCACGGATAGAAAGGGTGCTAACACCTTCCCCTTCTATAATCTACCCCGCGTGTGATACGGTGGGAGAACTAACTTGGGTTTTGCGTTTGTATTTGCAAATGTTTCGATTGAGCAAGAGTCGCCACCGACTTTTTATTTTATCCTAAGGAAAGGTTTAAAAAGCACAGGAAAAACCTTTGAGATGTTTTCTTGGGTTCGGGGAGTAGATTATAGAAAGGGAAGGTATTAGCACCCTTTCTATCCATGGTTATCCATGGGCTCTTAGTTACTTGCTTAGATCACTTGCTTTGCATTTTCAATTGTTTGAAATGGTGCTTTGTGTGTGGTTTTGAAAGATGTTTTTAAAAAGAGGCCATCGTGGTGGCAACCTTTGTAATGATTCTTGTTTGAATGTATACAAAGGTGTTTGTCTTTTTTTGAAAGGTTTTCAATATTTTGAAAATTGTTTTGAAATTGTGTTGTGGAGTGTGTTTTGAAAAATAGCAAGGATGTTTTTTGCAAGATTTTTGATCAAGTAACTAAGAGTTGTCTACCCTATTTTACTCAAAGATCTTTCTTATGTTTTTAACCCTTCTAACAGTGTTGTTTCACCATTGTATTTGGTGAAAAACCTTGTGTTAGGATGTTAACGGGACGAGCGCGGGTCATCGTATAGACCATGATAGCAATGTTGCAAAGTATCTTAGCATTTTTCGAGGGACTACGATCATTTTTGTAAGGCAACTTTGGACAGCGTCATCGAGGGACTATGATCTTTTGATTTTGTTTGTTTTACCAAGATACTTTGCATGCGTAACATGGCCCATTTTTGAAGGCAACAAGTGGATGTAACCCTAGGGGTGTTAGTGTGTAAGTGTGTTTTATTGCATACAAGAATTTATCTTTGAATTAGGATTTTCTAATTCATTGATTTTATCTTTCCATACACACCCTAATTACTAGAAATAAAAAGCAGAAATATAAAATCCTACGCTATTACAACAATTAAGGGGTGGGGATACACATTTGTACATGGGGTGTTTCAACGAGAAAAATAGACAAGAAAAGAAAATAACAAAAATAAGATAGATAGAAAGAGAGAGGGAGCCAGCGCGCTGCTGAGAGGTCATCAGAAGTTCTGACTCAGGCCCGCTGCCAGATGATCAACCTTTTGGTTAAACTGTATGAGTCAGAACTTCTGACTCTGGCACCTGCAAAACAGAAACCTGTTAGTGGGAAGATCAGAAGTTCTGACCCCCCTGCGCTGCAAGACAAAAGTTTGTTAGTGGGGAAATCAGAAGTTCTGATCCTGCTGGAAATACAATAATTCTCAGAAGTTCTGATATTATTGACAGCAAAACAGGCTTCAGATGTGCTAACGTCAAAGTCAGCACTTGGCTTCTCCCTGTGTTAATCAGAACATCTGCAATTTTGTGATTTTTCCACAAAACAGAAAACATGTTTGGAACAGCTCCAGCAAATGTCAAAGTATTTCAGAGGACAGAACCAACAAGGTCACATGCAGGTTCTATGTTGGCTCAAAACGTTCTGAGGTAAACGTTCTGAGGTAATGAAGATCCTCAGAATACAAACAGCAACAATATGATATTTACATTATGTTCATTTGAGCATGCAAAGTTGATGATGCTTAGCAGCGTGATGAAGGTCAGCAGGTGCTTACCTGGCTGTTGGAAAAGTTTATGGATGAGAGCTAGCTTTTGGCTCTGATGGTGTTCTGGACAGGTTCTTTTTGAAAAGGGTAGATGAAGGTGTATGCGTATATATGGTCAGAAGTTGAAAGGGTGTTCTTTAGTCACAAAGAAAACTGGGTATTTGATGAAATTTGAAGGTAAGAAATTCAAAGTTATGAAACACTGGAGATTTTGGCAGAGTTTCACAACACTTTCTTGCTAAAGATTTCTGTTTCTCTTCTAGCAATTTTTCTGTTTCTTTGGACGCCCTTTTTCAGTGGACAATGGTTCTCTATTTATAGGCCAAGCTCTTGTGGATTTCTTGAACATTAAAGGCGCCAACAGAGGTTGAATTGTTCTTTGAAAGAAATTCCTGGGAAGTTGTGATAACAGATAGCCTTTCAGCCTAGGCTGGAACAACAGGAGTGGATTGGGGTGAAGTGACCTCTTAGGTGGACGGTGGCGCGTAGACCCATGCCAGAACCTACATAAAGGCGTTTACCAAGCCACCCGTGAAGGGACTACTTGGATGAATGTTCAGGAGTGGTTGGGAGCATTAATGAGTATTAAATAGTGATAAGACTTATCAACACCAATATTCTGGTAGTAGAAACAAAACTTTGAACCAGCAGTTCTGTTTTACCAAAAACAAACGTAAACCATGCTCTGGTCTTGGCCTCCTGTTGTCTTAGCAAATTCTGGGGATTCTCCTGACTTTCTGACACATTCCTTGGATTTACTTCTGGAAATCCTGGGCTCAGAGATTCTGCATTAGTGTAACACCCACTCTTTTGACCTTTTCATCTTCTGATTTCAGCATGTTCTGAAGGAGCCTTCAGACTTCCTTGTTTTCTTTGCATTCCTTTAGCAAACTCTGGCTGAACTTGCGTAACTACTGAAAGAGTCATGCTCTGTCTGAGGCTTACGTGTTGAAACACGTTTGCAACTTCTGGCTGAGTTGATGTAGCTGCTGAAGAGCCAACTTCTGATTGCGTTGAGCCAAGCTTGCAACTTCTGACCGTTTCTGTCTGGAGTTTGGTCCAGAAGTTCTGAAGCGCTATTTTCTTCTTAAGCACCCATTTTTAGAGAAAAATTCCAAATGTTTAGAATTTAATTTTTCTCAAGATAAAAGCGTTGCCTTTAGAGCTTGTGTGATCATTTTGCTCTTGTAAATGGTTTGCTTAGGCAAAAATGACAATTCAGAACTTGGATTTATTTCAGAGGGACTCTGAGAATCCAAGATGATTTCCTGAAGAAAGAGAGGGCAAATTTTGGGGTACAACAGTTGCCCCTGTTCAATCTTCTTGCACCTGAAGAGTTAGATTGGCAGGCTTGCCTTTCGCGTCTCGAAGGTAAAAGGAGATTGGACACTAGAGTGCCCTTAAATTTGCACTCGTCAAAACAACGGATGCGGGAATGGGCTTAGAGATGCCATTTGGAGATGGGCTTAAAGATGCCATCTGGAGGGGTGACAGAATCTTGCCGGGGATGGGCTTAAAGATGCCATCTGGAATGTTTGTTGAACTGCAATGTGACTGGTCAGAAGAAGAAGGATCAAAATGGTATCCGTGTCTGGAATGCATTTGAACTGTATCTGGAGACTGAGTTTGTATGAGCAAAAGAATGGCCTCCGTGTCTAAGGCGTATCTGAGCTGTAACTGTGCTTGAAGGTAGAATGAATATCAGAATGACTGCCGTGTCTGGAGTGTATCTGTATTGTATCTAGGTAACGGAGAAATATCTGTATGGAGCAACTGCGTGTTGGGGACAAATTCTGAATGAGTGACAGGATGGCAACCATGTCTGGAGCGTATCTGGACTGCATCTGAAGTTGAGATTTTGTATGAGTTAGCAGAATAACTTCCGTGTCTGGAGTGTATCTGCAACTGTAACTGGGGTGGAGATCCGTATGAGTAATAGAACGACTTTTGTGTTTGAAGTGTATCTGAAACTGTAACTTGGATCTGAATGAATAACAGAATGACTTCCGTAGCGAATGCATTGGGGAGAATCAAACTGCTGTCGTAAGGGTCAGAATGGTATCCGTGCTTGGAATGCATTGAACCTTGAGGTGGATAAGTGAATCTGAATGAGAGATAGAATGGCTGCCGTGTCTGGAGCGTATCTAGTCTGTATCTGATTGCTGTAATCTGAATGAGTAGTAGAATGACCGCCATGTCTGGGGTGTATCTGTACTGTATCTGACTTGAAATTCTGAATGAGTAATAGAATGACCGCCGTGTTTGGGATGTATCCATACTGTATCTGAACTGATATTCTGAATGAGTAATAGAATGACCGCGGTGTCTGGGGTGTATCCATACTGTATCTAAACTGATATTCTGAATGAGTAATAGAATGACCGCCGTGTCTGGGGTGTATCCATACTGTATCTGAACTGATATTCTGAATGAGTAATCGAATGACCGCCGTGTCTGGGGTGTATCCATACTGTATCTGAACTAATATTCTGAATGAGTAATAGAATGACCGCCGTGTTTGGGGTGTATCCATACTGTATCTGAACTGATATTCTGAATGAGTAATAGAATGACCGCTGTGTTTGGGATGTATCCATACTGTATCTGAATAATTGTTAATGATAGCCTTTTAATCTTATCCTGAAAAGGATGAAATGTTAGCTATAACACAAAGTTATGTTGCATGACATGTATGATGCAATATATGTTATATCAATGTTTATGATTATGAATGTAAATGAATGCGCATGTAAGCTGAAGAGCTGTCTTGCTGAGGATAGATGAATCCTGGATGGCTGGAGATAAAGGAATCTTGACTGCTGCCAGGGAAAGTGAATCCTTGACTGCTGCAGGGGATTGCAAGAATTTTGATCGCTGAGGATGAGACATTCTTGTTGACTACTGCTGGAGAATCAGGAGCTTGGGCTGTATGCTAATCTACTGGGGATTCCTATCCTGAGGAGATCTTCACTGGGGAACATCTGATTATCCAGTGAGGAACCGAGAATGAGAGTCTTCATTCTGCTTGGGAAATGCAAGATCTTCAATTGTTGAGGGATCTTAGGACCACTGTGGGGAATTGGAATTCCTTGGTGACTTGCGGGGAATGAGAATTTCTGATGATCTCTACTGGGGAGTTCAGAACCTGACAGACTTATGCTGGAGAGGTATGACTGAGAATCTTCAGTTTGGTGGGAAGTATCTCTGTGGGGAGAAGGTTCACTAGTTTGATTCTGCTGGGGATTGATAGTTGGAAGTTTTAGCTCCGCTGGGGTTTAACAGCTTTGACTTCGTTGGGGATAGGATTTTCAGATTCTTAAGGTTCCACTGGGGATATTGAAACTTAACTCTGAGGGGATTTGAGTTCTGGAAGGCCCTCCGGCTGGGGAGATCAGTTTTGAGAAAGCTCCTGTTCTGCTGAGGATCCTAAATTTCAACTCTGTTTAGGGAATTGGAAGGCTTTCCGGCTGGGGAATTTGGAGTTTAACTCTGCTCAGGATTCCTTCTGAAAGGGCATCAAGATATCCATCTGTACCTTCAACCTATCAGTAATCATCTTTCTTGATTTGTAAGGAAAATGATTATGTTCAAATGCATATGCCTATTTAACAAAACATTGGACGTTTCTCAAAATAAAACATAAGTGCAATAAGAAAAGGAAGACAAAGCAAATTTCTGTATTTGGAAAAGTATTTGTATTAACTTTCTATGAGTATATTTGTACAAAGGAGACAGTCATCCTAGTGAGAGGATGTCGTCGTAGAAATTGAAAAAATTTATACAAAAGAAAGATGGCCATGTGAAACAATTCCATGGGATCCCCATTCTGCTATAGCCTTCATAACTCCGAATATCTGTCCATTCAATGCTTCGTCCGCCGATGACTGGATTGATCAGAAGCTTGGAGCTGGTTGATGAAGAGATTGTCCTTAGAGTGATCCGACGAGACATAGTCATACGCTTTAATTCCCTAACTTTTGCCTGGATCGCCCTTTCGGGTTTTCGATCCACCGGGAAACCCTTTTTTGCTGAAGCCGCCCTTTCGGGTTTTCAACTTGTCGGGTGTATAGATTTTTTTTTGTTTTATCCCTAATTTTTGCCTGAACCGCCCTTTCGGGTTTTCGGTTCACCGGGATGCCCATTTTTGCCCAAGCCGCCCTTTCGGGTTTTCGACTTGTCGGGTTATTTTATGCGTAGTATCTTTTGACTATGTCTGCGTTCGCAGGGTGCGGCAAATCATCGCCGTCCATGGTGGTCAGAATCATTGCACCAACAAAAAATATACTCTTGATCACAAATGGTCCTTCGTAGGTAGGAGTCCATTTGCCCCTGGGATCACTTTGCCGCAAGATGATCCGCTTGATTACGAGATCTCCGACTTGATATACTTGACGTCTGACTTTCTTGTTGAAAGCCTTGATCATTCATTTTTGATACGTCTGACCATGGCAAACAGCAGCGAGTCGCTTCTCGTCGATCAAATTGAGTTGATCAAGTCAGGTCTGAATCCAATCATCCTCATTCAAACCAGCGTCCTTTATAATCCTTAAGGAAGGAACCTGAACTTCTATGGGTATGACAGCTTCCATGCAATATACCAAAGGAAAAGGGGTTGCCCCAGTTGAAGTACGTGCCGTGGTACGATATCCATGTAGAGCAAATGGTAACATCTCATGCCAGTCCTTGTAAGTGACTGCCATTTTCTGAATGATCTTCTTAATGTTTTTGTTCGCAGCTTCAACAACACCGTTCATCTTCGGCCGATAGGGAGATGAATTGTGATGATAAATCTTGAACTGTTCGCATAGAGCGGTGATCATAGTATTGTTCAGATTTGTACCGTTGTCTGTGATGATCCTGTCGGGAACACCATACCGGCATATGAGGTTCTGCTTGATGAAGAGGGCAACCACATTTTTAGTAACAGAGGCGAAGGAAGCTGCTTCGACCCATTTGGTGAAATAGTCAATGGCGACTAGGATGAAGCGATCTCCGTTGGATGCCGTGGGCTTGATCTCTCCAATCATGTCAATGTCCCACATTGCGAATGGCCAAGGAGCTGTCAGAACGTTGAGAGGAACAGGAGGAATATGAACCTTGTCAGCATAGACTTGACATTTGTGGCAAGTACATGAATGTTGATGGCAGTCAGCTTCCATGGTAGACCAGTAATAGCCTGCCCTTAGGATCTTCTTAGCCATTGTATGCCCGCTCAAGTGGGTGCCAAACATACCGCTGTGTATCTCAGTCATGATTAACTCTGCTTCAGCTTTGTCCATGCATCGGAGTAAAACACAATCATGGCTGCGTTTATAGAGGATACCGTTGCTTAGGAAGAACTTGGCAGCAAACTTCCTTAGGAACTTCTTGTCATTTACAGAAGCTCCTTCAGGGTATTCTCTAGTCTGGAGATACTTTTTGATTTCGTGAAACCAGGGTTGTTCCACTACTTCTTCGGTATTAATCTCATGACAATGCGCAGGTTCATCCATTCGCTCGATGGTGATTTAGGGAGCCTCGTTATCCCAGTTGAGTTTAAACATGGAAGACATTGTGGCCAGAGCATCTGTTAGCTGATTCTCTTCTCGCGGGAAATGCTCGAAGGTGATTTGCTCGAAATGAGGCAACAATGTTAGGACATGTTCTTTGTATGGGATAAGATTAGGATGCTTGGTATCCCACTCTCCTTTGATTTGACTGATAACCAAAGCCGAGTCCCCAAATACAATCAAAGATTTGATTCCCAAGTCTATAGCGACCTTGAGACCAAAGATGCAAGCTTCATATTCAGCCATGTTGTTGGTACAGCTGAAGCAAAGTCGGGCCGTGAAAGGCGTGTGACAACCTTCCGGGGAAATGAGTACTGCATCGATACTGTTTCCCAGTGCATTTGAAGCACCATCAAAGTACAGGGTCCATCGAGATCCTTTTTCAGGTCCGTCATACGGTCCGTTACCTTCAATGTTATCCACATTCATGATGTCCTCGTCCGGGAAGTCGAATCTCATGGGTTGATAATCTTTGATAGCTTGATGAGCTAGATGGTCAGCTAGTACACTCCCTTTTATAGCTTTTTGGATGGTGTACTGGATGTCATACTCAGTTAGGATCATTTGCCATCTAGCTATTCTTCCAGATAAAGCAGGCTTTTCGAAGATATACTTGATAGGATCCATTTTGGAAATCAACAAAGTGGTATGAGTCAACATATACTGCCTTAGTCGGCGAGCAGCCCATACCAAAGCGCAACAAGTTTTCTCGAGCAGTGAGTAACGAGTCTCATAGTCGGTAAACTTTTTGCTAAGGTAATAAATGGCATGCTCTTTTCGACCAGACTCGTCATGCTGGCCCAAAACACACCCCATTGAGTTGTCCAAGACAGTCAGATACATGATCAACGGTCTTCCCTCGATGGGTGGCATCAGAATAGGAGGTTCTAGCAAATACTCCTTGATTTTATCAAAAGCAGCTTGGCAATCGTCGTTCCATTCGACTACCTGATCCTTCTTTAATAGTTTGAAAATTGGCTCACAAGTAGAAATCATATGAGAGATGAATCTGGCAATATAATTCAAGCGCCCCAAGAACCCTCTGACTTCCTTTTCAGTACGGGGAGCAGGCATTTCTTGTATAGCTTTTACTTTTGCTGGATCGACCTCAATGCCTTTGTTGCTGACAATAAATCCTAGAAGTTTACCAGACCTAACTCCAAAAGTACACTTACTTGGATTCAGCCTGAGTTTATACTCCTTCAACCTGGCAAACAGCTTCTGCAAATGCTCAAGGTGTTCCTCCTCTATTTGTGATTGAGCTATCATATCGTCTACGTAAACTTCGATCTCATGATGTATCATATCATGAAATAAAGCCACCATGGCGCGCTGATAAGTTACCCCTGCGTTCTTCAGTCCGAACGACATCACCTTGTAGCAGAAGTGACCTCTTAGGTGGACGGTGGCGCGTAGACCCATGCCAGAACCTACATAAAGGCGTTTACCAAGCCACCCGTGAAGGGACTACTTGGATGAATGTTCAGGAGTGGTTGGGAGCATTAATGAGCATTAAATAGTGATAAGACTTATCAACACCAATATTCTGGTAGTAGAAACAAAACTTTGAACCAACAGTTCTGTTTTACCAAAAACAAATGTAAACCATGCTCTGGTCTTGGCCTCCTGTTGTCTTAGCAAATTCTGGGGATTCTCCTGACTTTCTGACACATTCCTTGGATTTGCTTCTGGAAATCCTGGGCTCAGAGATTCTGCATTAGTGTAACACCCACTCTTTTGACCTTTTCATCTTCTGATTTCAGCATGTTCTGAAGGAGCCTTCAGACTTCCTTGTTTTCTTTGCATTCCTTTAGCAAACTCTGGCTGAACTTGCGTAACTGCTGAAAGAGTCATGCTCTGTCTGAGGCTTACGTGTTGAAACACGTTTGCAACTTCTGACTGAGTTGATGTAGCTGCTGAAGAGCCAACTTCTGACTGCGTTGAGCCAAGCTTGCAACTTCTGACCGTTTCTGTCTGGAGTTTGGTCCAGAAGTTCTGAAGCGCTATTTTCTTCTTAAGCACCCATTTTTAGAGAAAAATTCTAAATGTTTAGAATTTAATTTTTCTCAAGATAAAAGCGTTGCCTTTAGAGCTTGTGTGATCATTTTGCTCTTGTAAATGGTTTGCTTGGGCAAAAATGACAATTCAGAACTTGGATTTGTTTCAGAGGGACTCTGAGAATCCAAGATGATTTCCTGAAGAAAGAGAGGGCAAATTTTGGGGTACAACACCCCGAACCCGAGAAATATCTCGAAAAAGGAATTTTCTGTGCTTTTTTCCTTTCCTTGTTGGATAAAATAAAATTCGATGGCAAATCTTGCTTACCGCGACATTTTGTGAAAACAAACGCAAAACGTAAACCAACATTCCAAAAAACAGCCAGTTCTTCCCACCGCATCACACTTACCATTAATTTGGTAACTAACCCTATCTTTGGATGTAAACGGGACGGGCGTGGGTCATCGTATAACCATGATTAGCAATGTTGCAAGGTATATTAGCATTCTCTTTTAGGGACTAAGATCATTTGAATGGCAACATAGATAGCGTCATCGAGGGACTATGATCTTATATTTTGCTTGTTTTTTTTGCTAAGATACCTCACATGCGTAATATGGCCATTTGTAAGGCAACCAAGTGGATTTACCCTAGGGGTGCTTGTGTGCAAATGTATTGTCTTTCATGCTTGGTTTTGTCTTTGATTAGGGTTTTCTAATTGATTGGTTTTAGTCTTTCCATACAAACCCTAATTACTAACATTTGTGTATAAAGCGATAAATTACAGAATTTAAAATTACTACACTATTACAATGCTTGTGGGAGGGGGGGTGTACAAATTACAATTGGGGATTGCAAGAAAATAAATCCTAATTATCTATTACAACCATATTAAATTTGGATAAATAATGAACAAAAATGAATAAATATACAAGAATGTAAAATGGAAAGAAAATGGAATTTTATTTGGATTTTTAGGGAAAGGGGGTTTTGTTTTAACCTAATTAACTAAAAGAAAAATAATTAAGTAAATTAGTAAAAAGTAAAACCTAAATTTACTAGGAAAAGGATTTAAATAAAACCCTAATCTATTAATTGATTAAAAAAAGAAATTAAGTTTATAAGTAGAATATTTTTTGGTATTTTTGTCTTAAAAATAATTTATAGTATTATAAAATATTTTTGGTCTTTCTTTTTTTGGTTTTAAAATAATATATTTTAAGAAAATAACTAAAACCCTAGTTTTTAATTAAATTTACAAACCAATTAGTAAAATAAATAAAGCATGATTAAATAAAATAATTTTTTTTTGTGTAAAAAATAAATAAACTATATCAAAATATAAATCTAATGTTTTTATATTTTTTCTGATTTTTTTAGTATTAGATAAAATATTTAAGAAAACAAATAAATAAAAATAAAATAAAATAAAATAAAATGGGCCAGGGTGTGAATAGCCAACAAGGGGGGGTCAGAAGTGAAAAAACATAAGGCCCAAGGGGATGAGGCCCAGCGCTGTCAAAAAAGTTAGAATATGTGAAAAAATATGAAAAAAGATCCAAAAGGGTACCACTGGGGCTCGAACCCAGGTCCTTATAGTCACGACGCGCGCTTCTACCACTGGGATGGCTATACATCCGTTTATTAATATCAAACCATAAATATATATATGGTAAACACGTTCCTGAAGACAACTTCATATTCAACCTCACGCCCAACCTGAACCTCTGTATCTTATTCAATTCTCAACAAAAATGAAAAATGTAAACAGGAAACTTGTAGCAAATTTCCTCACGATTTCAGAAATGCAAAGCAATAAAATTATAGATCAAAGACAAGCATGAATTTTAATGGCCCTAATCTGAACCCTAAAAATTTCAGAAACTTCAATCTTAAAATTCTCTAAGCTCAAGCAATATAAATGAAAACTATGGACATGGTTAGCTTTAGGGCAATGATATCTACATTTTTCATCCACAAATAAACCATTAATGATGCTTGTATGAAAATTTCAAAGTTGAGATAACTCACCTTGCAAGAGGGTATCATGTTTTGAGTTTGAGTAGCCTTTAGTGAGTTCCAATGATTGAATTAGCTTCCTCAAGTTCCCAGGAAGCTAATGTGATGCTTAGCTTGAGCTGAAAGTGCTTGAGGAGTTCTGGAGAAGTCAAGGTGCAAGGTGCTGTTTTTGAAAATGGTTGATGATGATGGAGGTGTTACAGTGGTGTTGCAGGTGTTGGAATTGTTTTGTATGTTATTTAGAAGCTTTTGAAAGTAAAAGGCCAAGAGACGCACAAGTAAATTTGGAGATTGGATTCAAAACTCAGAAATGGCAAGTTTTGAGGTGTTTTTGGTGATTCTGTGTTCTTGGTGTTTTCAGGGCTCAGGCATACGTGGGATCTGTGGAAAATAACTTGTGTATGTATAAGCAAAAGGTCTTGAGTGCTTGAGAGAGTCAGAGGTACAAGTTATAGGCTGATTGCTATGTTACTTGATTTTGAAGAAAAGTGGGAAAACAAGTTTCAATGTGTAGTACAAGCACGGGCTGAGTGATTGTAAGTGTTGTGATCAACTTCTCTTGAGTTATAAGACATGTATGATCAGAAGAGAACAAGTTCAAGGCTCAAGAACCAGTTTTATGCAAAAAGCTACTTTATCAAATGGCATTTTGCACTTTCTTCCCAAAATGAATATAAAGCATGGCCTTGCATTGAATGCTTGAATTGAGACCTCTAACAACTGTGCAAGCAATTAATTATGGAGTGCCTAACAAGTTTGAGTTCTGCAAAGTAGAGGTTATGCAGCATAAGTTTGAATTTTGAATCTTGTTCATCACAAAATGACTTGTAATTCAAGTGTGAAAACCCTAACTTCATCTGTTCGATTCTCGCTACTCAAAAATGATCTCTAGAAGTTCTTGGACATTTTGGAAAGCTTGTAATGTGATCTACAACTCCTATTTTAATCACTTTTGAAAATTACCCTTGGAACTATATGAAAAAGTGCCATGAAGTTAGGTCAAAATCCTGACCAAATTAGGGCAAAATTTCACTAAGTGTTTTGTTTCATGACCATGTGTTCTTAAAATTATAACTTGAGATCCAAGAACTTTTGGAAGACGTTGTGTAAAGAAATGTTGTATATTTCATGGAGATATACAACTTTCATGTTGAAAGTTTCTTTTGAATCATCTTGCATCATGGTGAAAAGTTTGCTCAAAGTTGTGAAAAAATAAGAAATTTCCAACACTTAGAAAAATTTCTAAGTTTAGAAATTTTAACTTTTCAAAATGAAATCTTGAATTTTTGATTTCTTGATGAATAAGTTTCACATTTTGACATGCTTTGATGAATTGTGATCTTTGACATTTGATTTTGACCAAAAAGTCAAAGTTTGACTTTTCAGTATACAATTGACTTTTGATCAGTTGACTGAAAATTCATCTGTCAATCCATTGGACTTGAGCAATGTTTTGAGCCATGTCATTAGTTCAAAATGATGCAATTGGACTCTTGAGATCATGCCTTAAACCAATTGATCATTTTCTAGGTCAAAAATCAGAAATTGCCCTTTCCCAATCAAAACCCTAATTTTGACCATTTTGCCCTTTTGAAGATTTGATCAATTTTCTTGAGGAATTCTGGTCCAAACTTGATCAAATGATACATATGAGTTAAAAATGTTGATGTGGATAAAAAATTATGAAGTTTGATTGTAAATTGGCCACAATTGACTTTTTCTCCAATATAGTTGATTTTTAGGTCAACTACTCAATTGACTGAGCAAAAGTGTGATCCAAAGCTTGAAACTTGACATGAGTAATCTTGAGGGTCCATAATGATCCATTAAAGTCATCTGGGACATTGGAAGTTCAAATATCCTTGTGCAATCTCAAACCCTAATTTTGGCCATCAGTGCTTAAGGAGGTGTCTTGAGCTGATCAACCCTAGTGCAGTCTTGAGCCAAAGGAGATATTGCGAGAAAATTATTGATAAATGAGAGGGAAAATTTTGGGGTACAACACCTGCCCCTGTTCAATCTTCTTAAGCCTGAAGAGTTAGATTGGCAGATTTTCCATTCGTGACTCGAAGGTGGAAGATGATTGGACATTAGAGTGCCTAAAAATTTGCACTCGATGATGTGATGGTTGTTGGTATAAGGAATGGGATTAAAGATTCCATTCAAAAATGATTGCTGAGAGTCAAATCTGAATGAGTATCAGGATAGCATTCCATGTCCGGAGCGTATCTGAACTGTATCTGAAAGCTGAATCTGGATGAGTATCAGGATTGCATCCGTATCTAGAGCGTATCTGAACTGTATCTGAAAGTTGAATCTGAATGAGTATCAGGATGACATCCGTATCTGGAGCATATCTAAACTGTATCTGAAAGTTGAATCTGAATGAGTATCAGGATGGCATCCGTATCTGGAGCGTATCTGAACTTTATCTGAAAGTTGAATCTGAATGAGTATTAGGATGGAATCCGTATCTGGAGCGTATCTAAAAGTCTGAATCTGAACGAGTATCAGGATGGCATCCGTATCTGGAGCGTATCTGAATTGTATCTGAAATTTGAATCTGAATGAGTATCAGGACGGAATCCGTATCCTGAGCGTATCTGAACTGTATCTGAAAGTTGAATCTGAATGAGTATCAGGATGGCATTCGTATCTAGAGCGTATCTGAACTGTATCTGAAAGTTTGAATCTGAATGAGTATCATGATGGCATCCGTATCTGGAGCGTATCTAAACTGTATCTGAAAGTCTTTGAACATTGTTAAAGGTAGCTATTGATTAACCTTATCCTGAAAAGGGTAAGATGTTAGCTAATATGTAATGCCATGATGTATGAAATGCATGCATAATGAGATTATGATACATGCACTCGTGTTATCGATGTTTATGATATATGGATGCGATGTATGCGTATGTGAGCTAATCTGCTGCATTGTTTGTTGGATTGGGGAAAATAAATCCCCAACTGCTGCTGAGGATATGGAGTGCAAGTCTTCATGTTTTGAAGTGTTGATGAATTTCCACTTAGAGAAATAAACTTTATCATAAGGGAAATTCCATGTACTGCTTGTAAAATCCTGTTGGGAAATCCTGAGAAATTTGGCAACTTCTACCGGGAGTGATAACTGGAAGTTTTGTTTCGTTGGGGATTAAACTGCACACTACGGGGGATTTTATGGAAATAGCTTAGAGAGATTTCCCTATTCCTTAAAGCCATTAGTGGTTGTCTTTCTATTTTGTTCATTTGTGAACGGTAGTTACGTTCAGATGCATATGTTCAAAAATAAATCAATGGACGTTTTCGTAAACAAAACACAAGAGTAAAGAAAAACAGATAATTTGGCACTTTCAAAGGGATATTTTTGTATTGACTTTGAGTAAGTATTTTTGTACAATGAGACAAACTTTCTAGTAAGAGAATGTCGTCGTAAAAAATGAAAATTTGATACAAAGAAAAGACAGCTATGTGAAATAATCACACGGGGTTCCCATTCTGCTATAGCCTTCGTGTCTCTGAGCATCTTATCTATTTGTTGCCTTATCCGAAGCTAATTAAATTGATCAAAACAGTAGAGCTTGCAGGTTGTCCGTAAGGTGATCCAATGGGACATAGTCATACGCTTTAATTCCCTAACTTTTGCCTAGACCGCCCTTTCGGGTTTTCAGTCCACCAGAATACCCTTTTTTTGCCCAAGTCGCCCTTTCAGGTTTTCAACTTGCCGGGTGTACATATTTTTTGTTTTATCCCTAATTTTTGCCCGAACCTTTTTGGTTTGCCGGGATGCCCTTGTTATGCGTAGTATCTTTTGACTATGTCCGTGTTCACAGGGTGTGGAAGGTTGTCGCCATCCATAGTGGTCAAGATCATTGCTCCACCAGAGAATATGCTTTTGATCACAAATGGTCCTTTGTATGTAGGAGTCCATTTTCCCCTTGGATCACCCTGCGGTAGTATGATACGTTTGATCACCAGATCCCCGACTTGATACACTTGGCGCCTGACCTTTTTGTTGAAAGCCTTGATCATCCGTTTTGATACATTTGACCATGACAGACAGCAGTAAGCCTTTTCTCATCAATCAAGTTCAGTTGATCAAGTCGAGTTTGGATCCAATCGTCTTCGTTCAGACCCGCATCCTTCATGATTCTCAGAGAGGGGATCTGGGCCTCAATAGGCAAGACAGCTTCCACGCCATATACCAAAGAGTAAGGTGTTTACCCGATTTATGTGCGCGTTGTGGTACGATAACCGCGGAGAGCGAATGGTAGCATCTCATGCCAGTCTTTGTATGTGACTGTCATTTTCTATATGATCTTTTTGATGTTCTTATTTGCGGCTTCGACAACACCATTCATCTTTGGTCGGTAAGGGGAAGAATTGTGATGCTGGATCTTGAATTGCTCGCACAGGGCAGTGATTATAATATTGTTTAGATTCGTACCATTGTCTGTGATGATCCTCTCCGGGATACCATACCGACAGATGAGATTCTGTTTAATGAATCGGGCTACAACATTCTTGGTAACGGAAGCAAAAGAGGCTGCCTTAACCCACTTTGTAAAATAGTCAATGGCCACTAAGATGAAGCGGTGTCCATTAGAGGCTGTTGGTTTGATTTCCCCAATCATGTCGATACCCCACATAGTAAAAGGCCAAGGAGCCGTCAAGACATTCAGAGGAACCAGAGGTACGTGCACCTTGTCAGCATAGATATGACACTTGTGGTAAGTTCGAGAGTGTTGATAGAAATTTGCTTCCATGGTAGACCAGTAATAACCTTCCCGTAGGATTTTCTTTTCCATCGTATGCCCACTGGAATGGGTGCCAAAAGTGCCCTCATATAGATCAACCTTGATCTTTTCTGCCTCAACCTTGTCTACGCAACAGAGCAAAACAGAGTCATGGTTGTGTTTGTAGAGAATGCCGTTACTAAGGAAGAACTTAGCGTAGAATCTCCTTAAGAACTTCTTATCATTGACTGAAGCTCCTTCCAGATATTATTGAGCCTCGAGATACCTCTTGATCTCGTGAAACCAAGGCCGATCCACTACTTCTTCAGTATTAATCTCGTGACAATGAGCTGGTTCATCCATTCGTTCAATGGTGATCTGGGGAGCCTTGTTATCCCATTTAAGTTTAAACATGGATGACATTGTGGCTAGTGCGTCTGCTAGCTGATTTTCTTCTCGCGGGAAATGCTCGAAGGTAATCTTCTCAAAATTCGGGATCAATGTCAACACATGTTCTTTGTAGGGGTTAACGTTAGGGTGTTTGGTGTCTCATTCCCCTTTGATCTGGCTGATGACCAAAGCTGAATCTCTGAATACTTTTAAGGATTTAATCCCCAAATCTATGGCAGCTTTGAGACCAAAGATGCACGATTTGTATTCTTCCATGTTATTTGTACAATTGAAGCAGAGTCTTGACGTAAAGGGAGTATGACATCCTTCAGGAGATATGAGTATAACACCTATACAATTGCCGAGTGCGTTGGACGCCCCATCAAAAACCAAGGTCCATCGGGATCCTTATTCAGGTCCGTCATATGGTCTGAATTCTTCACATTTGTTTACCATCATGATGACTTCATTTGGGAATTAGAACTTCACAGACTGGTAGTCATCCACAGCTTGATGAGCAAGGTGATCAGCTAGTACACTGCCCTTTATTGCTTTTTGGGTAGTATTACTGTATGTCATATTCTGTCAGGATCATCTGCCATCTCGCTTTTCTCCCAAAGAGGGCAGGCTTCTGGAAGATGTATTTTATTTGATCCATTTTAGATATCATTAAGGTAGTATGGGTCAGCATATACTGTCTTAGCCGACGAGCAACTCATGCCAGAGCGTAACAAGTTTTCTCGAGCAGTAAATATCTGGTTTCATAGTCGGTAAACTTTTTGCTCAGGTAATAAATAGCATGCTCTTTTTGGCCAGACTCGTCATGCTACCACATCACACACCCCATTGAATTTTCCAAAACAGTTAGATACATGATCAAGGGTCTTCCCTCGGCTGGTGGCATCAAAACTGGAGGCTCTTGCAGGTATTCTTTGATCTTGTCGAAGGCAGTTTGGCACTCATCATTCCATTTTACTACTTGATCTTTCTTCAGTAATTTAAAGATTGGTTCACAAGTAGCTGTCAGGTGAGAAATGAATCTGGAAATGTAGTTTAACCGTCCCAAGAATCCTCTAACTTCCTTCTCACTACGAGGAACATGCATCTCTTGTATCGCTTTCACCTTGGAGGGATCCACTTCGATACCTTTATTGTTGACAACAAAGCCTAAGATTTTACCGGACCTCACTCCAACTGTGCATTTATTTGGGTTCAACCTCAACTTGTATTTCTTTAGCCTCTCAAATAATTTATGCAAATGACCAAGATGCTCTTCTTCTGTTTGAGACCTGGCTATCATGTCGTCCACATAGACCTCTATTTCATGATGTATCATGTCGTGAAATAGAGCTACCATGGCACACTGATAGGTTGCCCTAGCGTTCTTCAACCCGAATGGTATAACCTTGTAGCAGAAAGTGCCCCACTGTGTGACAAAGGTTGTTTTCTCCATGTCCTCAGGCGCCATTTTGATTTGGTTGTATCCTGAGAAACCGTCCATGAAGGAAAACACTTTGTGCTGTGCCGTATTGTAAACTAAAATATAAATGTGGGGAAGTGGTAAATCATCCTTAGGGCTTGCCCTATTCAAATCTCTGTAGTCCATGCACATTCACACTTTGCCATCCTTTTTAGGTACGGGAACAACATTGGCGACCCACTGTGGATAGGAGGTGACGACCAAGAACCCGACATTGAATTGTTTCATGACTTCATTTTTAATATTCTTTGACATATCTGGTCGCATACGACGAACCTTTTATTTTACCGGAGGGCAGTCCTCTTTTGTAGGTAGATGATGTACTACGATATCTGCATCAAGTCCTGGCATGTCTTTCTACGGCGAGCCAAAAACCTCAACATAATCATGTAGCAACTGAATCAGATGCTCTTTGACACTGGGTTCCAGATTGGCACCCACCTTGACTTCTCTCTTGTCTTCTTCGGTACCTAGGTTAATTGTGTCCACTGGTTCTTCGTGGGGTTGTATGGTCCTCTCTTCTTGTTATAGTAACCTGGCGAGTTCCCCTGATACTTCACAATCTTCCTCACTTTCGTCTTCGGCTTGGTAGATTAGATTTTCAGAATCACAGAAGGCCATAGCAGAATTGTTACCCATGAGATCCCGAATGGATGTAGATCTGCATTTTGAATGTGAGTGTGTGTAAGAGTATAAATATCTTTGAAAGAAATGAAAATGTAAAAAGAAAAACAATGAGCACAAAGTTTGTATGCAAAAACATCAATGATTCATTGATGTCATATGGAAATGAGATAATAACCCTTACAAATGGACCATTGTGCCTCGGGTAAGACATAAGGTTTTAAGAGTCTGAATTGTTTAATATTACAGGTCCGACAAAATTTAAAGACAAATTACTGTTGGATAAAAGTGACCAGGACAAAATCTCTAGCTTCCTAGTTGCTGAGCCCTCCATTGACAGTTGGGAAAATCCAATCCTCCAGGTTATAGCTGTCTTCATCATCCTCCACGGCATTGACTTCGTGGTTGCTGATCTTCAAGGTTGGTCCTCCAGCACGAGCACGACGTACAACTTTCTGGGCTCCTGAAGTGAAACCTAACCCAAATTTGTCAGATTTGTATGGGATATATGGGAGTTGGCTCCAAATAGTGCACCCACCTTCTTCTATCACTGCCTTGGCATCTTTTAGAGAGGACATTTTGAGCGGAGGCCTTGTAATCTTTGGGACTTGAGAAATAGCCTTGGTTACTGCCACAATTTGCGGGATTTCTTCAAAGTGCTGGAATGGATTTTAAATAAATTTACCATCTAATTCCACATATCTGAAGGAATTTAGATGACTGATCATATACTCTTCTTCTCCATGAACAATGATGATTTTCCCCTGAATTGTATATTTCAGCATTTGATGCAACGTAGAGGTAACGACACCAGCATTATGAATCCACGGTCGGCCTAATAAGCAGGAATATGAAGGGTGAATATCCATTACATAAAAAGTTGAATCAAATGTTTGGGTTCCAACTTTTATGGGGATGTCCACTTCCCCATGCACCATCCTTTTTGAGCCGTCGAAGGCCCTCACTACTATGTTGCTAGGTTTCAAGGTCAATCCTTCACAGTCAAGCCTATCAAGAGCCTTTTTAGGCAACACATTTAGAGACGAACCAGTGTCAACCAAGACATGAGCCAAAGTCGTGCCCCTGCATTTGACTGAGACATGCAATGCCTCGTTATGCTTCCTCCCCCTTGGCGTTAAATCAACATCTGAAAAACCTAAACCATTATCTGCGGTCAAGCTGGCTACGCAGTCTTGGAACTGATCGACAGATGTTTCTTGAGGTACATGGGAAGTTTTAAGGAATTTTACCAAGGCCTTTGAATGAGCCTCAGAACATAACAATAAAGCCAGCATGGAAAGTTTTGATGGAGTTTGCCCCAGTTGCTCGACTACGTTGTAGTCGCTGATTTTTATAATCTTTAGAATTTCCTCCATCTCTTTTCGGGAAGTCTCAGGGATAGCTACCGATTGTGCCTTCATCTGGATAGGCTCAACCAGAATACATTTTCCTCGAGTCTTGGTTGACTCAGTAGTAGGAATGTCAGTAGGGGTGATAACAGGGACTGCAACAGTTTTGTCAACAGGAGTATCAGCAGAGATGATTGCAGGACTGGGAATAGCCTTTGGAGGAGCAACAACAACATGAATGATTACAGGTCCAGAAACAACTTTTGGAGGAGCAATTTCTGGAGAGAAAACCCTTCCACTTCGGTTTATCTTGCTAGTCCCTGTGATGTTACTGATATCAGAGTCAACTTTTTCAGAACTTGAATCTTCAGCAGCTGGCCAATCTTGCTTGATACCGTGATAGTAGACATCACCTCCATAATTCCATGGGACAATTTTGTCTGACGAATACGGGATTGGTCCAGGCATTGTAATTATCAACAGAGGTACTTTAGGAACTGATGTAATTCTAATGGGTCTTTTGATGGAGACCCTGGAAGAATTGGAGGAAATGGTCACTATGGAAACATCATTATAATAAACAGTTGGAATAGAAGTCTTCTCGAACAAAATCTCCTTGTCATCTATTAGGTATTAAGCGCCTGCTTTTAACAAATGACAGTTGGTTGGTGAGGACAAACAGAAATGACAGCTTTCGTCACAGCCTGGGAATACACCGACATTCAACAAGTTCTTTTTGATAGTCAAGAGAGGGGTCACAAGTTCATCAACCAAAGTAACAAACATATCTTCCTCAACATCATTGACATCACGACCGTGCTTGGGCATAGGGGCAGTGATGACATTGGGAATTTCTGGCGCATCGAATTTAATCTCTTTGGCTTCAAGAAGGTCTTGTACCTTGTTTTTCAGAGCTCAAAAGTTGTTAGTGTCATGGTCGAGACTCTCATAATGGTATGCACAACGAGCATTAGGATGATAATGAGGAGAAGTTGTGTTAGGATTCTTTGGAGCTTCTTTCAAAGTCACTAGATTGGATCTTGACAAATGCGGTAATACTTGAGATAGTGTCATATTAATTCTGGTGAACTATCTGACTGGTCTTTCCGTTCTTGGCTGGTTGCTTCTTTGCTGAGCAAGTGCAGGTTTAGGAATCATGATAGCCCATACCATTGGACGGCGTTCAGTCCTATCTTGATTTCTCTGAGGATATACAACAACAACTTCTTTTTTTCTCCAATAAATGGTTTTTTTACAGCAGCAGAGGATGCTTCTTTTTGAATCTTCCCATTCTTTATCCCGACTTCCACTCTTTCTCCGGTCAATATCAATTCGGTAAAACCCGCCGAGGAACTCCCAATTAAGTGATTAAAGAAAGGACCGGACAGGGTGCCCAAAACATGTCTACTAACTCTCTTTCAGATAGGGGAGGCTGGACTCTTCCTGCTAAGTCCCTCCATTTTTGAGCATAGTCTTTGAAGCCTTCACTTGAAACCATGGCCATACTCTGGATTTGAGTACGGGTGGGAGCAAGGTCTGCGTTGTATTGGCATTGTTTGTAAAAGGCAGCGGCAAGATCTTCCCAATTATGAACATTGGCTATTTCTAACTGATAAAACCAATCAAGTTGAGTTCCTGACATACTTTCTAAAAAGAAGTGCACCCATAAATCCTTGTCAGCAGTGTGAGGCTGTATTTTCCTCACATAGGACCGAAGATGCATTTTGGGATACGAAACTCCATCGTATTTGGAGAACACCGGTGCCTTGAATTTTGGAGGAATGACAATCCCAGATACTAGATCTAACTCCTCAAAGTCCAGTCCAGGCACTTTTTGAATTTCTATTGCGCTTAACCGTTCTTCCAGATGCTTATACTTGTCGTCGGCCGGAGGATATTGTTCTTCAAAATAATCTTCTTCTTCCTCTTCCTCTTCTGAATCTGGCTGGGAAACTGCTTCATTGCCTTTCCCATCTTGATTGTCTTTCTCACCAGATGACGTTGCAAAGTCCAGGGTCCTTCTTGCTTGTCCTTGGAATCTTTTTCCCATATTTAGAACTCTGGTTATTTTCTTTATTTTCTTCTTTTTCTCTTCAACCATCAAGGTCTTCAACTCTTCTTTTCCTTTGGCTAGAGTTAAAAACATCTGTTAAAACTGGGCATTTTGTGCCTGAAGGTCTTTCACCGTTTGCTCGAGATCCATCTTACTGAAATAAACAGTAGAAAGATGAGGAGACTTGTTGCAAGAAACCTGCTTATGTTATGATGAATGGTAGATGCATATGCAATGATTTCAAGGATTTTAAAGATTCAAATTTGTTTTAGACAAAAAGGAAACACACGTTATATTAATAAATTAAAGCTTGAGTACATCAATGCCTCTTTAGGCTTACACAGAAACAAAAAATCTAAGATAAAAAGGTTGTGCGAATCCTCTTTGGTGCAATGTAGGCGTTCAGGCTCCTCTCCTCATGAAGTTGTTTAGTGCGTTCCAAAACCTTCTTCTCACTAGCGTAGAATTGGGCTTCGAAAGTGTCTCGCTCCCCTTTAATCTGTATCCAATCCCTTTGTAAGTCTTCAAGAGAGGTGGGCATGTCAGGATGTAGGATAGTGTATGGAACATCTCCTTCCATAACAGGCTCAATGATTACTTGGAGAATGGAGGGATAAGGCATCATAAGACTTTGAGCGCGAGCTCGTACCCATTAGAGGTAAGGCTCAAGAGGGATGGAATTCTTGTGCCCCAATGTCTTGCTATCTACCTTGTTCAACATCCTCCAAGCTCGGATAAACCTCTGGAGGTGACCTTGATTGTCACTTTCGTAGTCGAACACTAACCCTTGAATCAACATCTTATGTGGACCATCCCTTCGGGCATTTCCAAACTGTCTGAAGGCTAAGAAAGGGTTGTAGGTGATACCTCCTCTAACGCCAAGTAAAGGTACATTAGGGAATTCTCCATAACGGTCGACAATAGTAACATTCTCTATGGATCGAGAACACCAATGAATGTCTGAATGTTTGAGCGTCATCAACCTTTGTGACCACCTTGAACCTTGCTCGTTCTTCAACACAGATTGGGGAAGATGCGAAATAAACCATCTTGCCAAAAGAGGAGTACAACACATAAGGATAACTTTTCCTCATAGTGCGAGTGTGAAAAGAATGTAGGATGTCCCCTAGAAAAGTAGGCACCGGGTTGCGAGATATGAATATTTTGATGGTGTTCACATCTATGAGTTGGTCAGGATTTGGAAACAAAACCATCCCATAGATGAGGAGAGCCACAATTTCCTCAAAATCTTGCAAATCCAAAGAGTTCCAACAGTTTTGGGCTTTCTCAAACAAGAACTTTGATAGGAAACCCTTGACACCACTCCTTGTTTCCCAATTAGTTGTGATATCAGATGGTTGCAAGGGTAGAGCTTGAGCAATCTCTTATGGCCTTGGATATCTTTCCGTACCATTGGAAGGTAGTTGATTGAGAGTGGGAATCCTCAAGAGTTGGGAGAATTCTTCCAAAGTTGGCATAAGTTGATAATCGAGAAATGTGAAGCAATGGTGTAAAGGATCAAAGAACTGGAAGAGCACTTTCATCATGTCTTCATCAGTGTTGGAGGTGACTAAGTTTAGTAGGTGACCATGTCTTTCGGTGAATGGAGAATTTTCAGGAATCCTTGATGCTAGCTCTTTAAGTTGAGGAGGGATCCTTACAAGATTGACTATAATAGTTTTCCTGCGGATAGAATCCATGTCCTACAAAACAGAACAAAGATAAATCCCAAGATCCTTGAAATGGTTAATGAATGAGTATGATGTTATGATGTTTATGATGTTATGTACAAGTAAATATACACAAGGCAAACAAGTCCTTAGGTTTATCCTTTCATGGAGTCTCATAGGTAAGTACCCTCTTAAAGTTTAGTTGGCTCAAACCTGTCCTAGTAATAGTAATTGGGTTCTAAGGAGCTCAATATCACCGAATTGTTTTTTTACTCATTGTTTCAGCGCAAGCCTATTTAATGGCGACCGAAATATCCCAAAAAACCAAACCTCAATGAGTGTAGTATCGAGTATGTACCAACTTCAGACTGCATCAAAGCCGATCATCTTACTACGTCCTAATGGCCAAGTTGGTCAAGTAAAGGTTCTAAAAGTTCATTAGTGCTTCATGACATCACTCAGCGACCCCGTATTCTCCTTGATAAACTCAAGGGCTACCGGTACCCACAAATATGTCGCACTAACGTGGCTATTGCTTAGACTATGTCGGTATACCCCACACAGTTTCCACAACGTATTGCTACTTACCTATAAGGTATCCTAAATCGGGGTAGAGGATTCAAACCCAAACATAGAACCATAATGTAAAGCATACAAGTCAGACAATGAAATAAAGTAAATGTGATCTAACCATAAGGTAACCCCACTTTTAGAATATTCCCCAGCAGAGTCGCCAGTTCTGTGATACAGTGGGAGAACTGACTTGCGTGTTTTACATTCGATCGCAAATGTTGCGGTTAGAAAGAGTCGCCAACGACTTTTCTTTTATCCAAAAGGAAAGGTGAAAAAGCACAAGAAAGACCTTTGCGATTATTTCTTGAGTTCGGGGGGTAGATTATGAAAAGGGAAGGTATTAACACCCTTTTCATCCATGGTTTTCCATGAGCTCTTAGTTACTTGCTAGATCACTTGATTTTGTTTGAAATTGTGCTTTGTGTGGTTTTTGAAAGTATTTTGTAAAGAGGCCATTTGTTTAGGCAAACTTTGTAATGACTCTTGTTCGTAAGAATGTATACGAAGTGTTTGATTTTTCGAAAATGTTTTCAAGTTTGTAAGATGTTTTGAAAGTGTAGGTGTTTGTTTTTGAAAATGGCAAGGATGTTTTGTATTGAAATTGAGCAAGTAACTACGGATATTCTACCTACTGAAAAGTCTTTCATGTTCATTTCCTTTTTCCTTTGACATTATTATCTTACCGTTGATTTGGTAAGTAACCCTATCTTTGGATGTAAACGGGACAGGCATGGGTCATCGTATAACCATGATTAGCAATGTTGCAAGGTATCTTAGCATTCTCTTTTAGGGACTAATATCATTTGAAAGGCCACATAGATAGCGTCATCGAGGGACTATGATCTTATATTTTGCTTGTTTTTTTTGCTAAGATACCTCACATGCGTAATATGGCCATTTGTAAGGCAACCAAGTGGATTTACCCTAGGGGTGCTTGTGTGCAAGTGTATTATATTTCATGCTTGGTTTTGTCTTTGATTAGGGTTTTCTAATTGATTGGTTTTAGTCTTTCCATACAAACCCTAATTACTAGCATTTATGTATAAAGAGACAAATTGCAGAATTTAAAATTACTACACTATTACAATGCTTGTGGGAGGGGGGTGTACAAATTACAAATGGGGATTGCAAGAAAATAAAGCCTAATTATCTACTACAACCATATTTAATTCTTTATATACAAATTCTAGTAATTAGGGTTTGTATGGAAAGATTAAAATCAATTCTTAGCAAACCCTAATCAAGATAAATCAAGCATCTAAACGAATACACTTGCACACATACACCCTTAGGGTAAAACCACTTTGTTGCCTTACAAATATGGCCATATTATGCATGTGAGGTATCTTAGCAAAAACAAGCAAAAAATACAAGATCATAGTCCCTCGATGACGCTATCAAAGTTGCCTTTCAAAAATGATCTTAGTCCCTAAAGAAAATGCTAAGATATCTTACAACATTGCTAATCATGGTTATACGATGACCCTTGCCCGTCCCTTTTACATCCAAAGATAGGGTTGCTTACCAAATCAATGGTAAGATAAAAATGTCAAAGGAAAGATGAAAAAAATATGAAAGACTTTTGAGTAGGTAGATTACTCCTAGTTGCTTGCTCAATTTCAAATCAAACATCCTTGCTATTTTCAAAATAAACACCAACACTTTCAAAACATCTTACAAACTTGAAAACATTTTCAAAAGATTGACACTTTGTATACATTCTTACGAACGAGAATCATTACAAAGTTTTCCTAAACGATGACATCTTTACAAAATACTTTCAAAAACCATACAAAGCACATTTTCAAACAAAAGCAAGTGATCTAGCAAGTAACTAAGAGCCCATGGAAAACCATGGATGAAAAGGGTGATAATACCTTCCCTTTTCATAATCTACCCCCCGAACTCAAGAAAACATCTCAAAGGTCTTTCCTGTTATTTTCAGCCTTTCCTCCTGGATAAAATAAAAGTCGGTGGCGACTCTTGCTAACCGCAACATTTGCGATCAAACGCAAAACAACCAAGTCAGTTCTCCCATTGCGTTACAGAATTGGCGACTCTGTTGGGGACTATTTTAAAAGTGGGGATACCTTAGGGTTAGATCATATTTATTTGCTTTCATTGTTTGACTTGTATACTTTACATTTAGGTTCTTTGTTTGGGTTTGAATCCTCTACCCGGATTTGGGATACCTTATAGGTAAGTAGCAATACATTGTGGAAACTGTGCGGGGTATACCGACATGGTCTAAGAAATAGATATATTAGTGTGACATATTTGTGGGTACCGGTAGCCCTTGAGTAGTTAAGGAGAATACGGGGCCGCTGAGTGATGTCATGAAGCACTAACTAACTTCTAGAACCTTTACTTGACCAACTTGGCCATTAGGACGTAGTGAGATGACCGACTTTGGTGCAGTCTGAAGTTGGTAGATACTAGATACTACACTCATTGAGGTTTGTATTTTTGGGATATTTCGGTCGCCATTAAAGAGGCTTGCGCTGAAACAATGCCTCAGAAAACAAACCAGTGATATTTAGCTCCCTTAGAACCTGGTTACTATTGCTAGGACAAGTTTAAGCCAACTAAACTTCAAGAGGGTACTTACCTATGAGACTCCATGCAAGCCTAAACCTAAGGACTTGTTTGTTTTTTTGTATATATTTACTTGTACATAATATCATAAACATCATAACATCATACTCATACTCACTAACCATTTCAAGGATTTTGGGATTTTTCTTTGTTCTGTTTTTAGGATATGGATTCTATTCGCAGGAAAACCATTCAAGTCAATATTGTAAGGATCCCTCCTCAACTTAAAGAGATAGCATCAAGGGTTCCCGAAAATTCTCGATTTACCGAAAGACATGGTTGCCTCCTAAACTTGGTTACCTCCAACACTGATGAGGGCATGATGAAGGTGCTCTTCCAGTTCTTTGATCCTCTACACCATTTCTTCACGTTTCCCGATTATCAACTTGTTCCAACTTTGGAAGAATTCTCCCAACTCTTGAGGATTCCCATTCTCAATCAGCTATCTTTCAACGGTACAGAAAGAGATCCAAAGCCAGAAGAGATTGCTTAAGCCCTACACTTGCAACCATCTGATGTCACAACTAATTGGGAAATAAGGAGTGGTGTCAAAGGTTTCTTAGCCAAGTTCTTGTTTGAGAAAGCTCAAAATTATTGGAACTCCTTGGACTTGCAAGCTTTTGAGGAAATTGTGGCTCTTCTCATCTATGGGATGGTTTTGTTTCCAAATCCTGACCAGCTCATAGATGTGAACACCGTCAAAATCTTCGTGGCTTGTAACCCGGTGCCTATTTTGTTAGGAGACATCCTACATTCTTTTCACACTCGCACTATGAGGAAAATATGTATTCTTATGTGTTGTACTCCTCTCTTGGCAAGATGGTTTATTTCACATCTTCCCCAATCTGTATTTAAGAATGAGCAAGGTTCAAGGTGGTCACATAAGTTGATGACGCTCAAACATTCAGACATTCATTGGTGTTCCCGATCTGTAGAGAATGTTGCTATTGTCGACCGCTGTGGGGAATTCCCTAATGTCCCCTTACTTGGCATTAGGGGAGGCATCACTTACAACCCCTGCTTAGCCTTATGACAGTTTGGTTACGCCTGAAGGGATGGCCCGTATGAGATGCTTATTCAAGGGTTGGTATTTGACTACGAGAATGACGATCGAGGTTACCGCCATAGGTTTATCCGAGCTTGGATGATGTTGAATAAGGTAGATAGCAAGACATTGGGGCACAATAATTCCATCCCTCTTGAGCCTTATCTCAAATGGGTATGAACCCACACTCAAAGTCTTATGATGCCTTACCCCTCCATTCTACAGGTTATCATAGAGCCTGTTGTGGAAGGAGATACACTATCCTGCATCCTAACATGCCCACCTCTCTCGAAGACTTGCGAAGGGATTGGATACAACTTAAGGGGGAGTGAGACACTTTCGAGGCCCAATTCTACGCCAGCGAGAAGAAGGTTTTAGAACTCACCAAGCAGCTTCATGAGGAGCGGAGTGTGAACGCCTACATCGCACCAAAGAGGATGCGTTCAACTTTTTTATCTTAGAGTTTTTGGTATTTCTTTGTAAGCCCAAAAATGCATGATGTACTTAAACTTTGATTTATTAATATGACGTGTGTTCCTTTTTGGTCTAAAGCAAATTTAAATCTCTAATTTCCTTGAAATCATTGCATATGCATCTTCATTCACCATAACATAAACAGGTTTCTTACCACAGGTCTCCTTATCTTTCTACTGTTTATTTCAGTAAGATGTATCTTGAGAACACAGTAAAAGATCTCCAGGCGTAGAATGCTCAATTTCAATAAATGTTCTTGACTATAGCCAAAGGACAAGAGGATTTGAAAACTTTGCTGATCAAAGAAAAGAAGAAGAAAGCAAAGAAAGCAACCGGTGTTCTGAATCTAGGAAGAAGGTTCCCCGGGCCAGCCAGATGGACCCCAGACTTCGTAACATCATCTGGTGAAAAGGATAATCAAGAAGAGAAAGGAAAGGAAGTGATTGTCCATCTAGAATGTGAAAAGGAAGGAGAAGAGGATTACTCTGAAGAACAATATCCTCCAGCTGATGACAAATACAAACATCTGGAAGAACGTCTAAGTGCAATGGAGATTCAGAAAGTTCTCGGGCTGTGTTGTACCCTAATTTCCCCCCTAAGATCCCTTCATCATACAATATTGTTTCAATCACAACAAAATCACATTGGGGATTTTGGTTCTTCTCCCTATCTTTAGCTTTGCTCTTCTGAGGAATTACCAAGCACCTTAACTTGTTTTCTTTTGTGATCATGGATATTTTGCTTTGATTTTATCTCTAATTGACAAAATGAAATATTGGTTTGTCTTACTTGTTAATAATGTAGGTAAAGGCAATGAGGTTTAGCAAATTTCTTCATGGGTTCATGAGTTTATTTCCATGCCCTAGTCAAAAGCTTGAGAAATTTAAACCTCACCATTGAAGTTGTTTAGAAGTTGGTATGAAAGTGGTTTATATGGCCATGAGTCCTCATCATCCTCAACAATCTCTATTCACAAAGGAATAATATTGGCACAAAAAGTTAATTCAAACTTGGCAAAGTTCCACCAAGCATTCTCTTGATCTAGAGGCTAGGGTTTTGGACTTCAAAGGGACATATCTTGCTCATCTTTTGGTATTTTTGAGTGATTCTAAAAACATTCTTCTCTTCAAAGATTACCAACAAATCACTTCAAAAGTTCCAAGGAGTTTTCATGTGGAAGGAACTTGGTGAAGAGGGAAGATTACAAGTCATCCAGATGAATCCCCAATTTTCCATATGTGAATTCAAATGGTCATAACTTGGTCAAGTTTTATCACCTTGAGCCCATTCTTTTTTCATGATAATCCTAAGGATGTGTACTTCATGCCTTCTTTTATGTGCAAAGTAAAAAAATGGATGGAAGTTACCTTAAGAATGCAAAAGATTATAGGTCATTTCATGATTTTTGGCCAACTTCAACAAGTCATAACTTGCTCCATTTTTGGAGATTTTGAGTGGTTCAAATTGAAAATATCATTCAAGAGATCTACTTCATTCCATCTTTTTTAGTCAAGAGAAAATTCTAAGTGGAAGGCCATGTTTGGATGCAAAAGATTATAGGTCATTTTTAAAGAAGAATTTGAAATATTTCTAAGTATGGAAAGTCAACTCTTTTTCTTCAACTTTGACTCCATGTAACTTTCAGCTCAAGCATCCATTTGATTCCATTCTTTTTCCATTGCAAAGCTTGTTACCTCATCTTTCCAAAGCATTAAGAATTTTACCCTAAGACTCATTGAGGTGGAAATGCCATTGGATTGAACTTGGTAACTTGGAACTGAAGTTTCTCCATAAGTCAGAATTTGAAATTCATGTTTTGTCCTTTAACTATTTAAACCACTAAAGCTATAGATCAAAGATGACTCCCCAAAGGATGAGCCATCTCACTTGGCTCCTACACCCATTATTTAAGGGGAGGCGCCATCTCACTTGGCGCCTAGGTGCTTAGGGCTTGCCCTAAGCCAAGTGAGATGGCGCCTTAGTGCATTTCTAGGGCAAATTTCATGTTTTTTTTCAATCCGGTGCGTTGCGTATTCGATACAGGATCAACAAAATTGACTTTTTATTAAAAAAAATGATTACACCCATAAGTATTACATAAAAAAAAACAGATAAATCAGTGGCCCCCGGAATCCGGTAATGACCCCCGGTTCCGCATCCCCGTCCTCGCCTTTCCCGTGCTGGGTGTCGTCGCGTTTCCTGCTGTGGCAGGGTCGATGGCCCAATGAAGTCAATGAATTCTGGGTAGTAACCATCCCTGGTTCATTCATCACCTTTTGAAGCTCCAGATCCAGCTCCTGTAACCAGTCAGGACACATCTACACAAAGAATCTGAAGACCAGCTCCTGCAACAGGTCAGGTAATCATTTTCCTTTTTCAGGTACGCAAGCTCTCGCTAAGGAATCTCTTACGCGATCAACATCCAGATGGCATCTATAAGCCCATCCACCTTCCACCATCTCTTAGCATGGCATCTATAAGCCCATCATCCTATCCATCAATCTCCAAATGGCATCTATAAGCCCATTCCCCACCATCATACTACTATGTGAGCGCAAATTTCTGGGCACTCTAGTGTTCAATCATCTTCCACCTTCGGATTACGAAAGGCACGTCAGCCAATCTGCATCCTCAGGTCTAAGAAGATTGAACAGGGGCAACTGTTGTACCCCAAAATTTTCCCTCCCATATTCTTCAAAATTTGCCAAGTCAATGCTTCAAAATTCCCCAAGGGTTGCACAGTTCAAGGGCCTCCTAAGCAGTCAAAAACTAGGGTTTTGGTTCTGACAAAGAAAATGAAGTTTCCAAGGGTCCAATCAAGTCCCACATGCTTAAAAACATGGTCAAGCATCCTCATACCAAGTTTCAAGACTTACATCACAAAATTGCACAGTCAAAAACCCTAATTGCACTACAGTCAACTGTAGGGGCAAAATGGTCATTTGACAGTCAAAAGTTCAAATTTTTGGTCAACATCTCATTTTGAAGCCACAAACATCATTTGATCAATGCTTGATCATGATTCTCAAAGCTTGGCTCAAAAAGTCTCAAGATGCAAAAGTTTCCATATTTGGACAGTTGAAAAGGTCAACTGTAACTTGACTAAGGCATAACTTCCACATGGATTATCAGAAAAATTCCATCCAAAGCTCATTTTGAAGAGAAAGACATTTCCTACAACTCCTCTTCACACTTCAAGTCCAAGAAATGCCCTCACAAAAAGTTATCAATTTCAACATTATAGGTCATTTTCAAAAGTCAACAAAAAGGGACTTTAAGTCAAAGGCCATAACTTGAGATTGATAAATCAAAATGACATGGGACCAAAGGCATTGGTTAGAGGACTTCAAGACCTTTCCAAAATATCCAAGAACATGAGCAAAGCTTAAAAATTGAGCAAGATATGCCTTGTGGAAGTTGGGAAATTTTTAGGCATTTTGAAAAGTCAACTTTGATTCAAATGCCTTAAAAATGCTAATGGGCCACATTTCCTTCCAAGAATCATCATCCAAAGCATGTGCACGACCATTTGGCCCAAAGGGAAGTTTTTCATCATTTTTATTTATTTATTTGAATTTTTAATTACTAATAATTCATTTAATTAATTAAAATATATGAAAAATACCAAACCTAAGTTTTTAAATCTTTTTATGCATAAAATACACTCAATATTTCGTGCATGATCAGATTTGGAAAGAATCAAGGCAATTGGATATGATTGGCATTAAAAACATGTGAAAAAGATTGAAAATTTTTGCCATGAAAATCAAATATCTCTTCATCAATGCAAAGGTTCTTTGGATCAATTTTTCAACCCTAATCATTCACACATATATACTCATGCAAACCCTAGTGCCCATAACCACAAAGCTGCACAAGAACACCATAACAAAGTTGGCATTTTTTCAAAAAAAACTCAAATACTGAAAACCATCTTCCAGTGCGATAAAAGGCCAAATAACCATTCCATTACCTTCCTGAGACTTCAAGGAAGGTTTTCAGATCAAAACCATCCATCCTAACGCAGAGAAACGGTAGAACGATCGTTCCCTGTACAAGATTTTTTTCATATGCTTGCATCATGATTCATGCGTTTTCAGTAATTTTTAAGGTTTGATTTATGTTCCTTGATTGATTCTAAAGCTAACTGTATTGTTTAATTAAGTTTTCATCACCCATACGCGAAACTACCATGGACGATTATTAGGGTTCTTCAAATTTCAAATTGGGTACTTCCACCTACTGTAAAATTGAGACACCTCAATGCCATGGTTGAAATCAGGAAGCTTGGACGATTTGAAAACACCCCTCGCGCCTAATTTATATAACCATATGGCCTAATCGCTATTTTGGGAAACTGCATGTTTTGGGGGGGGGGGGGGTTTAAAACCCCCGCTAACCCTTTTTATATTTCAGGCAAAAGCACATTAAGGAAGAAGATGATGAAGTGTAAGGCAGCAATTGGTTCATTTAAATTTCGCGCTAAAAAAGGTCCACTAACACACGTTTTGATTGATATTATTTGTTAGTTACATTATAAACAAAGCGCGCGTTTGGTTCCATTGGTAAGGCATTTGGTTGGTAATCCCTGGGACCTGGGTTCGAATCCCAGGTCCCCCTCCCTTTCAATAATATTTTTCTAATAATGCTTCTGTGTAGTTTCTACGCAAGCGACCATCATACATCCATCCTCCAGGTTTGCCACGCGTTCAACAAGATCCATCAAAAGGCTATAATTTGAAGAGCATCATAGGCACAAGTCAAAGGTGCCACACGCCAGCGTAAAAGTCAACCAGGCCAGAAATCAATTGGGCCAGAATTACTAGACTTTACCTCCAATTTGGGGACAGAACCCCCCAAGGTATTGTATTTCTTTTCTTTTCTTTATTTTATTTGTTTCAATTATCTCTTTTTAAATTAATTCCTTTAATTTAATTTATTTTCATAAAATATAAAAACAATATAAAAATCAGAAAAAAGACAAAAAATAAGTATTTTTATTTAAATGTTATTTTTTGTAAATAAATATCATTAATTAATTTTAGCTTTTTAAAATTAGGGTTAATTCAAATATTTTTCTCAATAAACTTAAAAAGTTATAGAATTAGGGTTTTGATTATTTTTATCTTTTCTTTTTCTCATCACTAATAATTAGTTATTTATTTTCATAAATCAAATTGCATTAATTAATTAGGTTTAATTTTAGGTAATTTTCATATTTTCTTAATAATTAAAAAATGGCTAGAACTAGGTTTTAATTTCATTTAATTCACATAAAAAACCATAAATACAAAAAACCTCAAAGATAATTTCTTTTTTCATTTTAATTCCATTGATTTGTTAATATAATTTAATTTCATTAAAAAGGGTCCAACGCCCTCGCTTTCAATTTTAATTCAATTCGCGCATTTTTATTCTTTCTTATAATTTTTATGTAATTCTCCCAAAGCCATGTAACTCAGACGGTTTATATTTCTCGCACTTTATTTCTTTATTTTATGTCAAATCGGGTCCTGGATTTTAATTTGGCGATGTGGACCTGCGCCTTTGTAATAGTCTAGGAACTTTATATTTTTCGCTCTTTTAAACTGTTAATAATGGCATGCAAGAATGAATGACAAAAATAAAAACAAAAGCGTAGATCACCCATGACATGACAAAAGACAAAAATATCTGAAAACGACACACAAATCACACACCACCCCTAGGGTACGCCTCACTGTTGCCTTGCCTCGAAAGGTGATCGTCGAGTAGAGGATGTCTTAGTAAGTCCTCATGATCCGGGAACCTGGCATGAGGGTAGCTTCTAAGGTGTCTTCCTATTGCTCTGGTGATCACCATGTCCCGAACCTCGAATTGACCCGAATACCTCCAACGGTGGTGCTACCTACCTCTCAATGGTGGGATGGCACTACTTTAAAGGACATTTACACAGACGAATTCCTTAGGGTAGGTTGACGACTCTAGATACTTGCTCTAAATTTCAAAACAAATCAAAAATACTTTTCACACCGACACCTTTTCAAAAGCTTTCGAAAGCAATTTTTCAAACACTCTTGAGGACCGATACAAGAGTCGAACTGGAATTTTCAAAGAAACTTTTTTAAAACCCACAGTTGAAAAGCAAACAAACAATTTTGAAAACACAAATGAGCAAGTATCTAAGAGCCCATGGATAACCATGGATAGAAAGGGTGCTAACACCTTCCCTTTCTATAATCTACCTCCCGAACCGAGAGCAATCTCCTTTAAGGAATTTTTCTGTGCTTTTGTCCTTTCCATTTGGAGAAAATAAAAGACGGTGGCGACTCTTGCTTCCGCGACATTTCGTGAACCAGCGTTAAACAGTCAGTTCCAGATCCATCGATCACAGAACTGGAGACTCTGCTGGGGACTCTTTTTAAAGTGAGGTGTACCTTAGGGATAGTTCATAACTGTGTTTTCAATTGCTTTCTTTGCTTGCTTTAAATTGTGGGACTGTCTTGGGAGTTCTATAGATCCTAACCCGGATCTGGGGATACCTTCTTAGAAAGTAGCAACAAGGCTGTGAGGGAACTGTGCGGGGTATACCGACATGGTTGAAACAGTCTGCTATGTTGATGTGGCACTTTGGTGTGTATCGATAACCCTTGAGTTCTGTCAAGGAGAGTACGGGGCCTCCGCGTGGTTTCGTGAAGCATCAACAGACCTTAGGAACCTTAATTGAACTATCTTGGCCTCTTTAGGGTAGTGAGATAACTGACTTTGGTGCAGTTCGAGGTTGGTTGATACTCGATACTACACTCAATTGAGGGTTGTTTTCCTGGAATATTTCGGTCGCCAGTTCAGTGGCTAAATCGAAACGATGAACAATGAAAGCAATCCAGTGATATCGGGACCCTTAGAACCCGGTTACTTCTGATAGGACAGGTTGAGCCCACCAACTTCAAGAGGGTAATACCCAGACCCCATGCTGGCCTGAACTCTAAGGGTTTCTCTTGTGTGACTTGTGTGCCTTCGTACTTGACTACTTGCATGCTTGTTATCTGACACATGAACTACTTGCAGGTTTTGTTTATAGTCCTTAATTGGGACTCATAACAGGGTTTACTAAGTCTCTTACAGGTTTTGTTTATAGTCCTTAATTGGGACTCCTAACAGAGTGTACTGAGTTTCTTGCAGGTTGTGGTTTGCAGTCCTTAATGGGGACTCGTAACAGGGTTTACCTACATTACCCCATGCATAGCATGACATCATACCATTGCATACATCCTGCATAAAAACTAATCCATTTCAAGGATCTCAAGGGCTTGTGATGCAGGTCATGGTGAATCAACTATCCCAGCAAGGGGCAAAGAGGATTTATTTTCCTCTAGACAAAGTTGTCAGGGGCTATGACCCACTCGATATGGTGAGCTCTGACTCTTGAAGAAGGTTCCCCTAACCAAGGTTGTTTGGAAACCAAAACCAGACATGATGACTAAGGTCAGGGGCTATGACCCACTGGATATGGTGAGCCTTTGACCCTTGAAGAAGGACTCTCAACAATATGAAGTGCCTTCAATCAAGCCACCAGCCACAAAATTCTAACCAATTTCTTGTTTACCCCGCGAGGTCCTTGAAAACATTACATGCATGTCATACATATCATTGCATAACAGGTACTCTTGTTGCAGGTCACTTACCCTTCTCGCTGTTTATTTCAGCCATGGCTTCCCAACAAGATAACCAGGACCTTCTTGCGCAAGAGACTCGGTTCGGGGAAATCCTCCTGAATTTATCCAAGGGGCAGGAGGAGCTAAGTACACTTCTCATGGAGACTTTGGCCAGGAACAGCGCTGAGGACGAACGACTGAAACATCTGCAAGCTGAAGTGGATACAATGAGAGTCCAGATGCTGGGGCAGGTGACTGCCATACAAGACTTAGCTCAAAGACAAGATGAGCTCGGGGTTCTCGTCAACCAACTGCTTCGGGGTAACCAACTGGGGCAAACATCTAAGGGCAAAGAGCCAGTTATCGTTCAACCACCTTTGAAACAAGGAGGTAAGGGGAGAGCTCCTCAAATGACTCCAGTGTCACTAATTCAGCATCAACCTCACCAGCTTCATCCAGACAAGTCTAGGAGGCAATTCACCCAGCTCAACATGTCGTTGTTTCAAGCTTTACAACGCCTGTTGAGGTTGAATCTGATCACGTTAAGGGCTCATCCCCGGAACCCCAACACAACATCTCATGTCTATGATCCCAATAAAAGGTGTGCCTACCACTCTTCCAGTCCAGGACATGATACAAATGAATGTTGGGCTCTGAAGAACAAGATCCATGACCTGATTGATGAAGGGGCATTGGAGTTCACACAAGATGGTCAGGCTGAATTTTTCTACCATCCCTCCAAGGCTCACCATTTGAAATAACAAACCCTGAGATGGAAAAACTTTTGTTCATTCGAATGATCAAGTTGTGTTGTTCTTTGATTGTTTAGACATTTATTCATGTTAAACATTGTTATTCCATGAATGCATCGCTTATGTCTATTTTGAATAAATATATTTGTATTCACTATATGCAAATTATTTTCATATTTTTTTCTGATGATCAACTCTCAATAATTCTAAGCCTCTTGAGGGAGGATGACAAAAACGATACCATAATCTACAGTATGCTTTTGAACAAACCCCGCTGATGAGGTACAGGCATTGTTTCAATCCCTAAACACCAGAGTTATAAGGAAGATAATCCCTCGTCAACCCCTCTGAGCCAAAGAAGTAGGATTTTTTCTTTTCGAAATTTAAAACCCTTAATCATAACCTGGGGTAGGGTAGTCTTCTCAGTTGATCCAGGTGCACAATGAATGGCACCAAAGGAGTCCTTCCAAAACAAGACAGTGATGGTTCCGAATAATCAATAAAGAAAGTCAGTCATTATCTTTTAAAATAAGAACCCATTAAGTCAAAACCCATGAAGGAGACTTACAAAACCGGGGCATCCCGCTGACTGTAATCACGAAAGAACAGCTCAGGCAAAAAAAATAGGGATAACGAAATCAAAAAGAAAAGAGGTCCTACAAACCCTCAAAAAAAAAAAAGAGAAATGACTGCCTACTCAAAATAAGTTATCAACATCCGAATCATCACCGGAAAATCAGAGCAAAAACTCAAAGAAGGTCTAACGTATGATCAACTGAGTTTAGGTTTGGAGAACATCACGAAGAGCGGGTGGGTACAAATAATTTGAGCCTTTATCCTTTGTTTCTTAAACCGTGAACCAGGCCACGTTATAACCCTTAAAAGTCCTAGCTGAAGCATGGGTTAGTTCGAAAGCATACTGTTACGAAAGGTATCCTGACTCCTTAAGGCTTATGGAAAATACGGAGTTTGACATCACGTTTTACAAACATTCACTTGTTTTATGAAAGAGAATGCATTTTCAAAATCTTCAAGACAGACATAAGCTTTGCATTTTTAACATAACTTTGTTTGCATATGACTTTTTGTTTGAACAGCAGGAAAATTCGCACGATGAATACCTAGTGAACAAAAGCATTTCCAATCAAGAGGCACGACATGATCATGGTCCATTATCTGGGGCAGTCCAATCAAGATTCGGAGAATCTCTCAAAGGCCAAATAGCCTGGGGCAAATCTCTGTCTGAGTCACTTGGGGAACTCCAACAACGAATCTTGCCTGGTCAAACACCTTCTGGTGGCACGACAAAACACTTCTAACAGAGGCAACTCCCTACATCCTGAGAGTACGGACATAGTCGAAAAATACTACGCAAAATAAAAGACTCGCTAGGTTGACACACCTAGGCAAAAATAAGGGCTTCCCGGCGAACCAAAAGGGTTCGGGCAAAATGAAGGGATGAAATAAAAAAAATCTGTACACCTGGCAAGTCGAAAACCTGAAAAGGCAGCTTGGGCAAAAATGGGTATCTCGGTGGACCAAAAACCCGAAAGGGCGGTCCAGGCAAAAGTTAGGGATCAAAGCGTACGACTATGTCCTGTCAACTCATCACTTGCCTACCAGAAGAAGGTTTGTCCATCAAACAACTACCAGCTCCCCACAGGTGCCTTCTCCCATAGAAACAGGGGCAATAAAGAGTTGTCTAAGCAATCTAATTGTTCTGTCCTCCAAGGTATCAAGGTAGTTTCAGCTGAAGAACATAACCAGACATCTTAATTCCCCAGAGAGTGAGTCAGCAAGTCAATACACTCTCCTCAAGCAAAATTATTATCAAACCTTAAGGAAGTTGGGTATCCTCCAGTAGATCTCAACATTCCCCAGCATATGCAGATATTCTTAACAAGCATCCCCGACAGTCTTGATCTAAAGATTGTTCCCCGGAAGTATATCAAGCATTCAGTGGAGTTACTTCCAATACATCTCAAAATTTCCCCAGGAGAGTCCAATCCGGTTTCCCCAGGAAAGTTGGGAGTCATCTCCCCAGCAGAAAGCTTATCCCCAGTAGATTCTGGAAGCTTACCCTCGCAGAACACGAACGCGTTCCCCGGCTTTATTCAAAGAGTTACTTCCTTACCAGGATATAACTGGGTTATCCTCAGCCAAAAGCCACGGAAAGATCGTCCTCGACAAAGTCTTCTTATCCCCAGCGAAGTCTATTAACACTTCCAACACAACAAAGGTATCCCCAGCAAGTTATTATCAACAAATCAACAAAGTACCTCTCTCCCCACAGAGTATTGCTTCCCAGCAACATCGTTAGAGTACTTTTCTCCCCGCAGAGTTATCTATTCACCAAGTTTATTCCCCAACGGAGTTATCTTCTCCTACTGGTATTCTTGCAACTATCATCCCTAGCGGAGGCAAAAATCTATTCTCCAACATCAGCCCAGGATATGACTTCCCGGCATCCGTCAAGGATTTACTTTCCTAGACGAAAACATACATTCATAAGCATCACATTTTCATACATTATAGCATGCATATACGCATCATATCTCACAAATCTCATTTATATTGAGAACATCATTGCTTGATTCATATCATGCATTGCATATGACTGACCTTTACCTTTCAGGAAAGATCCAGTTAAGTTCTCAAGCTATATTTCAAGACCTTGTCTGGTTCAATTAAATCAACCCTAAGATTTTCCTGTTTCTTATCCAGTCCAAGGCCTTCTCTGGTTCAGTCAGATCGACCCTAAGATCTCCCTGTTTCTTATCCAGTTGAAGATTTCAAGACCTAGACCGGTTTAGTTAAATCGACCCTAAGATTTTCCTGTTTCTTATCCAGTCCAAGGCCTTCTCTGGTTCAGTCAGATCGACCCTAAGATCTCCCTGTTTCTTATCCAGTTGAAGATTTCAAGACCTAGACCGGTTCAGTTAAATCGACCCTAAGATTTTCCTGTTTCTTATCCAGTCCAAGGCCTTCTCTGGTTCAGTCAGATCGACCCTAAGATCTCCCTGTTTCTTATCCAGTTGAAGATTTCAATACCTAGACCGGTTCAGTTAAATCGACCCTAAGATTTTTCTGTTTCTTATCCAGTCAAAGGCCTTCTCTAGTCCAGCTAAATCGACCCCTAACAGATTTTCCTGATAAAGACTCAGTAGAGGATACCCAAGATTCTCTCAGCGTTACTGTTGAGGTAGAAGTCGCCCAAGATTCTCTCAGCGTTACTGTTGAGGTTGAAGTCGCCCAAGATTCTCTCAGCGTTCCTGTTGAGGTAGTAATCGTCCAAGGTTCTCTCAGCGTTCTTGTTGAGGTAGTAACCATCCCTGGTTCATTCATCACCTTTTGAAGCTCCAGATCCAGCTCCTGTAACCAGTCAGGACACATCTACACAAAGAATCTGAAGACCAGCTCCTGCAACAGGTCAGGTAATCATTTTCCTTTTTCAGGTACGCAAGCTCTCGCTAAGGAATCTCTTACGCGATCAACATCCAGATGGCATCTATAAGCCCATCCACCTTCCACCATCTCTTAGCATGGCATCTATAAGCCCATCATCCTATCCATCAATCTCCAAATGGCATCTATAAGGCCATTCCCCACCATTATATTACTATGTGAGCGCAAATTTCTGGGCACTCTAGTGTTCAATCATCTTCCACCTTCGGATTACGAAAGGCACGTCAGCCAATCTGCATCCTCAGGTCTAAGAAGATTGAACAGGGGCAACTGTTATACCCCAAAATTTTCCCTCCCATATTCTTCAAAATTTGCCAAGTCAATGCTTCAAAATTCCCCAAGGGTTGCACAGTTCAAGGGCCTCCTAAGCAGTCAAAAACTAGGGTTTTGGTTCTGACAAAGAAAATGAAGTTTCCAAGGGTCCAATCAAGTCCCACATGCTTACAAACATGGTCAAGCATCCTCATACCAAGTTTCAAGACTTACAGCACAAAATTGCACAGTCAAAAACCCTAATTGCACTACAGTCAACTGTAGGGGCAAAATGGTCATTTGACAGTCAAAAGTTCAAATTTTTGGTCAACATCTCATTTTGAAGCCACAAACATCATTTGATCAATGCTTGATCATGATTCTCAAAGCTTGGCTCAAAAAGTCTCAAGATGCAAAAGTTTCCATATTTGGACAGTTGAAAAGGTCAACTGTAACTTGACCAAGGCATAACTTCCACATGGATTATCAGAAAAATTCCATCCAAAGCTCATTTTGAAGAGAAAGACATTTCCTACAACTCCTCTTCACACTTCAAGTCCAAGAAATTCCCTCACAAAAAGTTATCAATTTCAACATTATAGGTCATTTTCAAAAGTCAACAAAAAGGGACTTTAAGTCAAAGGCCATAACTTGAGATTGGTAAATCGAAATGACATGGGACCAAAGGCATTGGTTAGAGGACTTCAAGACCTTTCCAAAATATCCAAGAACATGAGCAAAGCTTAAAAATTGAGCAAGATATGCCTTGTGGAAGTTGGGAAATTTTTAGGCATTTTGAAAAGTCAACTTTGGTTCAAATGCCTTAAAAATGCTAATGGGCCACATTTCCTTCCAAGAATCATCATCCAAAGCATGTGCACGACCATTTGGCCCAAAGGGAAGTTTTTCATCATTTTTATTTATTTATTTGAATTTTTAATTACTAATAATTCATTTAATTAATTAAAATATATGAAAAATACCAAACCTAAGTTTTTAAATCTTTTTATGCATAAAATACACTCAATATTTCGTGCATGATCAGATTTGGAAAGAATCAAGGCAATTGGATATGATTGGCATTAAAAACATGTGAAAAAGATTGAAAATTTTTGCCATGAAAATCAAATATCTCTTCATCAATGCAAAGGTTCTTTGGATCAATTTTTCAACCCTAATCATTCACACATATATACTCATGCAAACCCTAGTGCCCATAACCACAAAGCTGCGCAAGAACACCATAACAAAGTTGGCATTTTTTCAAAAAAAACTCAAATACTGAAAACCATCTTCTAGTGCGATAAAAGGCCAAATAACCATTCCATTACCTTCCTGAGACTTCAAGGAAGGTTTTCAGATCAAAACCATCCATCCTAACACAGAGAAACGGTAGAACGATCGTGCCCTGTACAAGATTTTTTTCATATGCTTGCATCATGATTCATGCGTTTTCAGTAATTTTTAATGTTTGATTTATGTTCCTTGATTGATTCTAAAGCTAACTGTATTGTTTAATTAAGTTTTCATCACCCATACGCGAAACTACCATGGACGATTATTAGGGTTCTTCAAATTTCAAATTGGGTACTTCCACCTACTGTAAAATTGAGACACCTCAATGCCATGGTTGAAATCAGGAAGCATGGACGATTTGAAAACACCCCTCGCGCCTAATTTATATAACCATATGGCCTAATCGCTATTTTGGAAAACTGCATGTTTTGGGGGGGGGGGGGGGGGGGTTTAAAACCCCCGCTAACCCTTTTTATATTTCAGGCAAAAGCACATTAAGGAAGAAGATGATGAAGTGTAAGGCAGTAATTGGTTCATTTAAATTTCGCGCTAAAAAAGGTCCACTAACTCACGTTTTGATTGATATTATTTGTTAGTTACATTATAAACAAAGCGCGCGTTTGGTTCCATTGGCAAGGCATTTGGTTGGTAATCCCTGGGACCTGGGTTCGAATCCCAGGTCCCCCTCCCTTTCAATAATATTTTTCTAATAATGCTTCTGTGTAGTTTCTACGCAAGCGACCATCATACATCCATCCTCCAGGTTTGCCACGCGTTCAGCAAGATCCATCAAAAGACTATAATTTGAAGAGCATCATAGGCACAAGTCAAAGGTGCCACACGCCAGCGTAAAAGTCAACCAGGCCAGAAATCAATTGGGCCAGAATTACTGGACTTTACCTCCAATTTGGGGACAGAACCCCCCAAGGTATTGTATTTCTTTTCTTTTCTTTATTTTATTTGTTTCAATTATCTCTTTTTTAATTAATTCCTTTAATTTAATTTATTTTCATAAAATATAAAAACAATATAAAAATCAGAAAAAAGACAAAAAATAAGTATTTTTATTTAAATGTTATTTTTTGTAAATAAATATCATTAATTAATTTTAGCTTTTTAAAATTAGGGTTAATTCAAATATTTTTCTCAATAAACTTAAAAAGTTGTAGAATTAGGGTTTTGATTATTTTTACCTTTTCTTTTTCTCATCACTAATAATTAGTTATTTATTTTCATAAATCAAATTGCATTAATTAATAAGGTTTAATTTTAGGTAATTTTCATATTTTCTTAATAATTAAAAAATGGCTAGAACTAGGTTTTAATTTCATTTAATTCACATAAAAAACCATAAATACAAAAAACCTCAAAGATAATTTCTTTTTTCATTTTAATTCCATTGATTTGTTAATATAATTTAATTTCATTAAAAAGGGTCCAACGCCCTCGCTTTCAATTTTAATTCAATTCGCGCATTTTTATTCTTTCTTATAATTTTTTATGTAATTCTCCCAAAGCCATGTAACTCAGACGGTTTATATTTCTCGCACTTTATTTCTTTATTTTATGTCAAATCGGGTCCTGGATTTTAATTTGGCGATGTGGACCTGCGCCTTTGTAATAGTCTAGGAACTTTATATTTTTCGCTCTTTTAAACTGTTAATAATGGCATGCAAGAATGAATGACAAAAATAAAAACAAAAGCGTAGATCACCCATGACATGACAAAAGACAAAAATATCTGAAAACGACACACAAATCACACACCACCCCTAGGGTACGCCTCACTGTTGCCTTGCCTCGAAAGGTGATCGTCGAGTAGAGGATGTCTTAGTAAGTCCTCATGATCCGGGAACCTGGCATGAGGGTAGCTTCTAAGGTGTCTTCCTATTGCTCTGGTGATCACCATGTCCCGAACCTCGAATTGACCCGAATACCTCCAACGGTGGTGCTACCTACCTCTCAATGGTGGGATGACACTACTTTAAAGGACATTTACACAGACGAATTCCTTAGGGTAGGTAGACGACTCTAGATACTTGCTCTAAATTTCAAAACAAATCAAAAATACTTTTCACACCGACACCTTTTCAAAAGCTTTCGAAAGCAATTTTTCAAACACTCTTGAGGACCGATACAAGAGTCGAACTGAAATTTTCAAAGAAACTTTTTTAAAACCCACAGTTGAAAAGCAAACAAACAATTTTGAAAACACAAATGAGCAAGTATCTAAGAGCCCATGGATAACCATGGATAGAAAGGGTGCTAACACCTTCCCTTTCTATAATATACCTCCCGAACCGAGAGCAATCTCCTTTAAGGAATTTTTCTGTGCTTTTGTCCTTTCCATTTGGAGAAAATAAAAGACGGTGGCGACTCTTGCTTCCGCGACATTTCGTGAACCAGCGTTAAACAGTCAGTTCCAGATCCATCGATCACAGAACTGGCGACTCTGCTGGGGACTCTTTTTAAAGTGAGGTGTACCTTAGGGATAGTTCATAACTGTGTTTTCAATTGCTTTCTTTGCTTGCTTTAAATTGTGGGACTGTCTTGGGAGTTCTATAGATCCTAACCCGGATCTGGGGATACCTTCTTAGAAAGTAGCAACAAGGCTGTGAGGGAACTGTGCGGGGTATACCGACATGGTTGAAACAGTCTGCTATGTTGATGTGGCACTTTGGTGTGTATCGATAACCCTTGAGTTCTGTCAAGGAGAGTACGGGGCCTCCGCGTGGTTTCGTGAAGCATCAACAGACCTTAGGAACCTTAATTGAACTATCTTGGCCTCTTTAGGGTAGTGAGATAACTGACTTTGGTGCAGTTCGAGGTTGGTTGATACTCGATACTACACTCAATTGAGGGTTGTTTTCCTGGAATATTTCGGTCGCCAGTTCAGTGGCTAAATCGAAACGATGAACAATGAAAGCAATCCAGTGATATCGGGACCCTTAGAACCCGGTTACTTCTGATAGGACAGGTTGAGCCCACCAACTTCAAGAGGGTAATACCCAGACCCCATGCTGGCCTGAACTCTAAGGGTTTCTCTTGTGTGACTTGTGTGCCTTCGTACTTGACTACTTGCATGCTTGTTATCTGACACATGAACTACTTGCAGGTTTTGTTTATAGTCCTTAATTGGGACTCATAACAGGGTTTACTAAGTCTCTTACAGGTTTTGTTTATAGTCCTTAATTGGGACTCCTAACAGAGTGTACTGAGTTTCTTGCAGGTTGTGGTTTGCAGTCCTTAATGGGGACTCGTAACAGGGTTTACCTACATTACCCCATGCATAGCATGACATCATACCATTGCATACATCCTGCATAAAAACTAATCCATTTCAAGGATCTCAAGGGCTTGTGATGCAGGTCATGGTGAATCAACTATCCCAGCAAGGGGCAAAGAGGATTTATTTTCCTCTAGACAAAGTTGTCAGGGGCTATGACCCACTCGATATGGTGAGCTCTGACTCTTGAAGAAGGTTCCCCTAACCAAGGTTGTTTGGAAACCAAAACCAGACATGATGACTAAGGTCAGGGGCTATGACCCACTGGATATGGTGAGCCTTTGACCCTTGAAGAAGGACTCTCAACAATATGAAGTGCCTTCAATCAAGCCACCAGCCACAAAATTCTAACCAATTTCTTGTTTACCCCGCGAGGTCCTTGAAAACATTACATGCATGTCATACATATCATTGCATAACAGGTACTCTTGTTGCAGGTCACTTACCCTTCTCGCTGTTTATTTCAGCCATGGCTTCCCAACAAGATAACCAGGACCTTCTTGCGCAAGAGACTCGGTTCGGGGAAATCCTCCTGAATTTATCCAAGGGGCAGGAGGAGCTAAGTACACTTCTCATGGAGACTTTGGCCAGGAACAGCGCTGAGGACGAACGACTGAAACATCTGCAAGCTGAAGTGGATACAATGAGAGTCCAGATGCTGGGGCAGGTGACTGCCATACAAGACTTAGCTCAAAGACAAGATGAGCTCGGGGTTCTCGTCAACCAACTGCTTCGGGGTAACCAACTGGGGCAAACATCTAAGGGCAAAGAGCCAGTTATCGTTCAACCACCTTTGAAACAAGGAGGTAAGGGGAGAGCTCCTCAAATGACTCCAGTGTCACTAATTCAGCATCAACCTCACCAGCTTCATCCAGACAAGTCTAGGAGGCAATTCACCCAGCTCAACATGTCGTTGTTTCAAGCTTTACAACGCCTGTTGAGGTTGAATCTGATCACGTTAAGGGCTCATCCCCGGAACCCCAACACAACATCTCATGTCTATGATCCCAATAAAAGGTGTGCCTACCACTCTGCCAGTCCAGGACATGATACAAATGAGTGTTGGGCTCTGAAGAACAAGATCCAGGACCTGATTGATGAAGGGGCATTGGAGTTCACACAAGATGGTCAGGCTGAATTTTTCTACCATCCCTCCAAGGCTCACCATTTGAAATAACAAACCCTGAGATGGAAAAACTTTTGTTCATTCGAATGATCAAGTTGTGTTGTTCTTTGATTTTTTAGACATTTATTCATGTTAAACATTGTTATTCCATGAATGCATCGCTTATGTCTATTTTGAATCAATATATTTGTATTCACTATATGCAAATTATTTTCATATTTTTTTCTGATGATCAACTCTCAATAATTCTAAGCCTCTTGAGGGAGGATGACGAAAACGATACCATAATCTACAGTATGCTTTTGAACAAACCCCGCTGATGAGGTACATGCATTGTTTCAATCCCTAAACACCAGAGTTATAAGGAATATAATCCCTCGTCAACCCCTCTGAGCCAAAGAAGTAGGAGTTTTTCTTTTCGAAATTTAAAACCCTTAATCATAACCTGGGGCATGGTAGTCTTCTCAGTTGATCCAGGTGCACAATGAATGGCACCAAAGGAGTCCTTCCAAAACAAGACAGTGATGGTTCCGAATAATCAATAAAGAAAGTCAGTCATTATCTTTTAAAATAAGAACCCATTAAGTCAAAACCCATGAAGGAGACTTACAAAACTGGGGCATCCCGCTGACTGTAATCACGAAAGAACAGCTCAGGCAAAAAAAATAGGGATAACGAAATAAAAAAGAAAAGAGGTCCTACAAACCCTCAAAAAAAAAAGAAGAGAAATGACTGCCTACTCAAAATAAGTTATCAACATCCGAATCATCACCGGAAAATCAGAGCAAAAACTCAAAGAAGGTCTAACGTATGATCAACTGAGTTTAGGTTTGGAGAACATCACGAAGAGCGGGTGGGTACAAATAATTTGAGCCTTTATCCTTTGTTTCTTAAACCGTGAACCAGGCCACGTTATAACCCTTAAAAGTCCTAGCTGAAGCATGGGTTAGTTCGAAAGCATACTGTTACGAAAGGTATCCTGACTCCTTAAGGCTTATGGAAAATACGGAGTTTGACATCACGTTTTACAAACATTCACTTGTTTTATGAAAGAGAATGCATTTTCAAAATCTTCAAGACAGACATAAGCTTTGCATTTTTAACATAACTTTGTTTGCATATGACTTTTTGTTTGAACAGCAGGAAAATTCGCACGATGAATACCTAGTGAACAAAAGCATTTCCAATCAAGAGGCACGACATGATCATGGTCCATTATCTGGGGCAGTCCAATCAAGATTCGGAGAATCTCTCAAAGGCCAAATAGCCTGGGGCAAATCTCTGTCTGAGTCACTTGGGGAACTCCAACAACGAATCTTGCCTTGTCAAACACCTTCTGGTGGCACGACAAAACACTTCTAACAGAGGCAACTCCCTACATCCTGAGAGTACGGACATAGTCGAAAAATACTATGCAAAATCAAAGACCCGCTAGGTTGACACACCTAGGCAAAAATAAGGGCTTCCCGGCGAACCAAAAGGGTTCGGGCAAAATGAAGGGATGAAATAAAAAAAATCTGTACACCCGGCAAGTCGAAAACCTGAAAAGGCAGCTTGGGCAAAAATGGGTATCTCGGTGGACCAAAAACCCGAAAGGGAGGTCCAGGCAAAAGTTAGGGATCAAAGCGTACGACTATGTCCTGTCAACTCATCACTTGCCTACCAGAAGAAGGTTTGTCCATCAAACAACTACCAGCTCCCCACAGGTGCCTTCTCCCATAGAAACAGGGGCAATAAAGAGTTGTCTAAGCAATCTAATTGTTCTGTCCTCCAAGGTATCAAGGTAGTTTCAGCTGAAGAACATAACCAGACATCTTAATTCCCCAGAGAGTGAGTCAGCAAGTCAATACACTCTCCTCAAGCAAAATTATTATCAAACCTTAAGGAAGTTGGGTATCCTCCAGCAGATCTCAACATTCCCCAGCATATGCAGATATTCTTAACAAGCATCCCCGACAGTCTTGATCTAAAGATTGTTCCCCGGAAGTATATCAAGCATTCAGTGGAGTTACTTCCAATACATCTCAAAATTTCCCCAGGAGAGTCCAATCCGGTTTCCCCAGGAAAGTTGGGAGTCATCTCCCCAGCAAAAAGCTTATCCCCAGTAGATTCTGGAAGCTTACCCTCGCAGAACACGAACGCGTTCCCCGGCTTTATTCAAAGAGTTACTTCCTTACCAGGATATAACTGGGTTATCCTCAGCCAAAAGCCACGGAAAGATCGTCCTCGACGAAGTCTTCTTATCCCCAGCGAAGTCTATTAACACTTCCAACACAACAAAGGTATCCCCAGCAAGTTATTATCAACAAATCAACAAAGTACCTCTCTCCCCACAGAGTATTGCTTCCCAGCAACATCGTTAGAGTACTTTTCTCCCTGCAGAGTTATCTATTCGCCAAGTTTATTCCCCAACGGAGTTATCTTCTCCTACTGGTATTCTTGCAACTATCATCCCTAGCGGAGGCAAAAATCTATTCTCCAACATCAGCCCAAGATATGACTTCCCGACATCCGTCAAGGATTTACTTTCCTAGACGAAAACATACATTCATAAGCATCACATTTTCATACATTATAGCATGCATATACGCATCATATCTCACAAATCTCATTTATGTTGAGAACATCATTGCTTGATTCATATCATGCATTGCATATGACTGACCTTTACCTTTCAGGAAAGATCTAGTTAAGTTCTCAAGCTATATTTCAAGACCTTGTCTGGTTCAGTTAAATCAACCCTAAGATTTTCCTGTTTCTTATCCAGTCCAAGGCCTTCTCTGGTTCAGTCAGATCGACCCTAAGATCTCCCTGTTTCTTATCCAGTTGAAGATTTCAAGACCTAGACCAGTTTAGTTAAATCGACCCTAAGATTTTCCTGTTTCTTATCCAGTCCAAGGCCTTCTCTGGTTCAGTCAGATCGACCCTAAGATCTCCCTGTTTCTTATCCAGTTGAAGATTTCAAGACCTAGACCAGTTCAGTTAAATCGACCCTAAGATTTTCCTGTTTCTTATCCAGTCCAAGGCCTTCTCTGGTTCAGTCAGATCGACCCTAAGATCTCCCTGTTTCTTATCCAGTTGAAGATTTCAAGACCTAGACCGGTTCAGTTAAATCGACCCTAAGATTTTTCTGTTTCTTATCCAGTCAAAGGCCTTCTCTAGTCCAGCTAAATCGACCCCTAACAGATTTTCCTGATAAAGACTCAGTAGAGGATACCCAAGATTCTCTCAGCGTTACTGTTGAGGTAGAAGTCGCCCAAGATTCTCTCAGCGTTACTGTTGAGGTTGAAGTCGCCCAAGATTCTCTCAGCGTTCCTGTTGAGGTAGTAATCGTCCAAGGTTCTCTCAGCGTTCTTGTTGAGGTAGTAACCATCCCTGGTTCATTCATCACCTTTTGAAGCTCCAGATCCAGCTCCTGTAACCAGTTAGGACACATCTACACAAAGAATCTGAAGACCAGCTCCTGCAACAGGTCAGGTAATCATTTTCCTTTTTCAGGTACGCAAGCTCTCGCTAAGGAATCTCTTACGCGATCAACATCCAGATGGCATCTATAAGCCCATCCACCTTCCACCATCTCTTAGCATGGCATCTATAAGCCCATCATCCTATCCATCAATCTCCAAATGGCATCTATAAGCCCATTCCCCACCATCATACTACTATGTGAGCGCAAATTTCTGGGCACTCTAGTGTTCAATCATCTTCCACCTTCGGATTACGAAAGGCACGTCAGCCAATCTGCATCCTCAGGTCTAAGAAGATTGAACAGGGGCAACTGTTGTACCCCAAAATTTTCCCTCCCATATTCTTCAAAATTTGCCAAGTCAATGCTTCCAAATTCCCCAAGGGTTGCACAGTTCAAGGGCCTCCTAAGCAGTCAAAAACTAGGGTTTTGGTTCTGACAAAGAAAATGAAGTTTCCAAGGGTCCAATCAAGTCCCACATGCTTACAAACATGGTCAAGCATCCTCATACCAAGTTTCAAGACTTACAGCACAAAATTGCACAGTCAAAAACCCTAATTGCACTACAGTCAACTGTAGGGGCAAAATGGTCATTTGACAGTCAAAAGTTCAAATTTTTGGTCAACATCTCATTTTGAAGCCATAAACATCATTTGATCAATGCTTGATCATGATTCTCAAAGCTTGGCTCAAAAAGTCTCAAGATGCAAAAGTTTCCATATTTGGACAGTTGAAAAGGTCAACTGTAACTTGACCAAGGCATAACTTCCACATGGATTATCAGAAAAATTCCATCCAAAGCTCATTTTGAAGAGAAAGACCTTTCCTACAACTCCTCTTCACACTTCAAGTCCAAGAAATGCCCTCACAAAAAGTTATCAATTTCAACATTATAGGTCATTTTCAAAAGTCAACAAAAAAGGACTTTAAGTCAAAGGCCATAACTTGAGATTGATAAATCAAAATGACATGGGACCAAAGGCATTGGTTAGAGGACTTCAAGACCTTTCCAAAATATCCAAGAACATGAGCAAAGCTTAAAAATTGAGCAAGATATGCCTTGTGGAAGTTGGGAAATTTTTAGGCATTTTGAAAAGTCAACTTTGATTCAAATGCCTTAAAAATGCTAATGGGCCACATTTCCTTCCAAGAATCATCATCCAAAGCATGTGCACGACCATTTGGCCCAAAGGGAAGTTTTTCATCATTTTTATTTATTTATTTGAATTTTTAATTACTAATAATTCATTTAATTAATTAAAATATATGAAAAATACCAAACCTAAGTTTTTAAATCTTTTTATGCATAAAATACACTCAATATTTCGTGCATGATCAGATTTGGAAAGAATCAAGGCAATTGGATATGATTGGCATTAAAACATGTGAAAAAGATTGAAAATTTTTGCCATGAAAATCAAATATCTCTTCATCAATGCAAAGGTTCTTTGGATCAATTTTTCAACCCTAATCATTCACACATATATACTCATGCAAACCCTAGTGCCCATAACCACAAAGCTGCACAAGAACACCATAACAAAGTTGGCATTTTTTCAAAAAAAACTTAAATACTGAAAACCATCTTCCAGTGTGATAAAAGGCCAAATAACCATTCCATTACCTTCCTGAGACTTCAAGGAAGGTTTTCAGATCAAAACCATCCATCCTAACACAGAGAAACGGTAGAACGATCGTGCCCTGTACAAGATTTTTTTCATATGCTTGCATCATGATTCATGTGTTTTCAGTAATTTTTAATGTTTGATTTATGTTCCTTGATTGATTCTAAAGCTAACTGTATTGTTTAATTAAGTTTTCATCACCCATACGCGAAACTACCATGGACGATTATTAGGGTTCTTCAAATTTCAAATTGGGTACTTCCACCTACTGTAAAATTGAGACACCTCAATGCCATGGTTGAAATCAGGAAGCTTGGACGATTTGAAAACACCCCTCGCGCCTAATTTATATAACCATATGGCCTAATCGCTATTTTGGAAAACTGCATGTTTTGGGGGGGGGGGGGTTTAAAACCCCCGCTAACCCTTTTTATATTTCAGGCAAAAGCACATTAAAGAAGAAGATGATGAAGTGTAAGGCAACAATTGGTTCATTTAAATTTCGCGCTAAAAAAGGTCCACTAACACACGTTTTGATTGATATTATTTGTTAGTTACATTATAAACAAAGCGCGCGTTTGGTTCCATTGGCAAGGCATTTGGTTGGTAATCCCTGGGACCTGGGACTCCCTTTCAATAATATTTTTCTAATAATGCTTCTGTGTAGTTTCTACGCAAGCGACCATCATACATCCATCCTCCAGGTTTGCCACGCGTTCAACAAGATCCATCAAAAGGCTATAATTTGAAGAGCATCATAGGCACAAGTCAAAGGTGCCACACGCCAGCGTAAAAGTCAACCAGGCCAGAAATCAATTGGGCCAGAATTACTGGACTTTACCTCCAATTTGGGGACAGAACCCCCCAAGGTATTGTATTTCTTTTCTTTTCTTTATTTTATTTGTTTCAATTATCTCTTTTTTAATTAATTCCTTTAATTTAATTTATTTTCATAAAATATAAAAACAATATAAAAATCAGAAAAAAGACAAAAAATAAGTATTTTTATTTAAATGTTATTTTTTGTAAATAAATATCATTAATTAATTTTAGCTTTTTAAAATTAGGGTTAATTCAAATATTTTTCTCAATAAACTTAAAAAGTTGTAGAATTAGGGTTTTGATTATTTTTACCTTTTCTTTTTCTCATCACTAATAATTAGTTATTTATTTTCATAAATCAAATTGCATTAATTAATAAGGTTTAATTTTAGGTAATTTTCATATTTTCTTAATAATTAAAAAATGGCTAGAACTAGGTTTTAATTTCATTTAATTCACATAAAAACCATAAATACAAAAAACCTCAAAGATAATTTCTTTTTTCATTTTAATTCCATTGATTTGTTAATATAATTTAATTTCATTAAAAAGGGTCCAACGCCCTCGCTTTCAATTTTAATTCAATTCACGCATTTTTATTCTTTCTTATAATTTTTTATGTAATTCTCCCAAAGCCATGTAACTCAGACGGTTTATATTTCTCGCACTTTATTTCTTTATTTTATGTCAAATCGGGTCCTGGATTTTAATTTGGCGATGTGGACCTGCGCCTTTGTAATAGTCTATGAACTTTATATTTTTCGCTTTTTTAAACTGTTAATAATGGCATGCAAGAATGAATGACAAAAATAAAAACAAAAGCGTAGATCACCCATGACATGACAAAAGACAAAAATATCTGAAAACGACACACAAATCACACACCACCCCTAGGGTACGCCTCACTGTTGCCTTGCCTCGAAAGGTGATCGTCGAGTAGAGGATGTCTTAGTAAGTCCTCATGATCCGGGAACCTGGCATGAGGGTAGCTTCTAAGGTGTCTTCCTATTGCTCTGGTGATCACCATGTCCCGAACCTCGAATTGACCCGAATACCTCCAACGGTGGTGCTACCTACCTCTCAATGGTGGGATGGCACTACTTTAAAGGACATTTACACAGACGAATTCCTTAGGGTAGGTAGACGACTCTAGATACTTGCTCTAAATTTCAAAACAAATCAAAAATACTTTTCACACCGACACCTTTTCAAAAGCTTTCGAAAGCAATTTTTCAAACACTCTTGAGGACCGATACAAGAGTCGAACTGGAATTTTCAAAGAAACTTTTTTAAAACCCACAGTTGAAAAGCAAACAAACAATTTTGAAAACACAAATGAGAAAGTATCTAAGAGCCCATGGATAACCATGGATAGAAAGGGTGCTAACACCTTCCCTTTCTATAATCTACCTCCCGAACCGAGAGCAATCTCTTTTAAGGAATTTTTCTGTGCTTTTGTCCTTTCCATTTGGAGAAAATAAAAGACGGTGGCGACTCTTGCTTCTGCGACATTTCGCGAACCAGCGTTAAACAGTCAGTTCCAGATCCACCGATCACAGTGGGGTTCCATGGTGGGTCTGCAACATTGATCGTCTGAGTACGAGGGGTAGAAAGGAAATGGATCTTGGGGTGTTTAGTATTGAGGATGTTGGGTGGTTTGGTGATACTGTGGTTGATGGTGAGTTGGGTCGGTTGGTTCGTAATCTTCCGACATCCCTAGATCAGGGCTAAGGCTGGATGTTGAGGGGCCCATATTGGGATATACAGAAGACTGAAATTGTGTGTGGGGTATGCCGGTGTGTTGGTATTATGATTGGAATTGCGGTTGGGTGTGAGGAATATGGGGGTATTAGTACTGAGGTGGTGATTGTGGTTGGTTGTGGGGCATTTGGGTGTAATTGTGTTGTGGTGGCGACTGTGGTTGGGTGTTTGTGGTTCTATTTCGTCTGGGGGGTTGCTGGGAGGTTGATGTGTGTTGGGTTTGTTGTTGGGGAAACGAGGGTTGTGCCCATTGTGTTCGTGGGTCAACCAAATACCTTGGATGAGACACGTGCATTTCAGGGTTACTAACCGACCTGTACCAAGATAAATACTGATCCGTGTGTCGCATATTACCATGATTGAGGAAAACTGGGAATTGCAAGACATGTCGGTGACGCCTCTGCCACATCTTACACCATTCTGGAGCAAAGTCTTTCCAGTTAGTAAGACCCCACTAAGCGTCGACCCTTTTGAGATGCCACATGGACAAACAAGTCGGATCACTTGGTATCTCTTGATGCATTCCGAACTGCATCTTCACATGGTCGCTGTGGTGCATCTCCACAACATTGAACCGTATGATTGCAGTCTTGGCGCTCCAAATTGCTGCATCCTCGGGGTTTGGTTCATGGCCCAAACCCAAATATGGTCTTCAGACAAACTGCGAAAAAAATTAAACCAGGTTAATGAAAACGTAATATATAAATAATTTAAATGAAGAAAAGTTGAAAGGTATGACGTACATCATCCAGGCCTAGGTGATCCAACAAATTGCGGTATAGTGCGACATTGAATCTTGGATTCTTGCCATAATCCATACCCCTCACGCAATACCTAAAGGAAATGAAAAACATTTTATTTTTAGCATATATTTGGTGAAGACATGAATAGTAATAAATGATATAACTTGATGACTTACTTTGTTACGTACGGGAAAACGAATGTGTTGTTGTTGACGGGGTTTAAGGACTCCATCCTCCACCAACCCCAGGCTTGAAGTAAAAAAGTTCAGCCATAAAATGTACATTTTTCCTTGACTGCATTTTTGCACAAGGAACTGTATAGGTGGGCTAAAACTGCAGAACCCCAACTATACTTTCTTGTTTTTTCAAAATCTCTAAGTAAATGTAAATACATAAAATTTACGCTATTTCCCGTACTTTCGGGAAATAAAAAAGTTCCAAATAGTATCATTAGATAAGTTCTAGATTTTATCACCCTGTCTTGCTCGGAGGAATTTTTGTTTAATTCCAAACTTGCATAATGATTTTTAAGCTCAGTGAGTAGTATACCCTGACCTCTCACACCACCACCTTCAACCATATCCCTGCCCAATAATTCTTCACATTGAGAATTTGGTTGTTAAACAGACCCGTTAACGGCCTTACCATCGACAGGGAGACCCAGTAACATGTACACATCCTCTAGCGTGACGGTACATTCATCTATTGGTAGGTTAAATGTATGGGTCTCTGGTCTCCACCTTTCCAACATTGCAAGAATGAACTTTGAATCAATTGTGCAGTTGGAGATCTTTATAACATGTCTGAAACCTGTGTATTCCAGATATGGTACGATAAATGGGTCGGGAGCCAAGTAGTTGTGAGACCGGATTCTGAATCTTTTGGTATCCTGAGTTAATAATGTAAAGGTGTAAGATTAAGTAAGATGAACAAAGCATTACCAGAAGTATAAAAATGTATAACCAAAATAGAAACTTACAAATGCGACAATGTTGTCCCTTGTGCCTCTGTGAGAATCGCCCATTGTGAGATGAGCCATTATTAAAAATTCCTGAGATTATGAAAGACTTAGAAAGTGTTAGAGATTATGAAAGACTTTGTAGCAGAGAGTGAGACGATTGTGGGTGTGAGAGAAGTATGTTATGCTCTGTATTTATAGGCAAAAATTTTCATAGAGTAAGTGAGGCGATAGCTGGTGCATGCATGCATGATAAGTGTCACTCTTGCAGAGTAGGCGCAGCTATGTGGCAGCCTTGGAGAAGGCATCTCTGCATGCATGTAACACGATTGGACATTAAGGGAGGCGCCATTGGAATTGGCGAAAGAGTTCAAAAATTAAAGTTGTCGCCATTCCCATTAGCGAATAAGAGGTGTCATGGGTTGCAGAGTAGGCGCATGCTAGGTGACAGCCTTGGGGATACCATGCCTGAATGCATGTAACACTAATGGAGGTGACGGGAGGAGACTTACATGTTACAGTGTAGGTGCAGAGTAGGCGCAGGCTAGGTGGCAGCCTTGGAGGTTACATCTCTGCATGCATGTAACACGATTGGACATTAAGGGAGGCGCCATTGGACTTGGTGAAAGAGTACAAAAATGAAAGGTGTCGCCATCCCCATTGGCGAATAAGAGGTGTCATGGGTTGCAGAGTAGGCGCAGGCTAGGTGACAGCCTTGGGGATGCCATGCCTGAATGCATGTAACACTATTGGAGGTGATAGGAGGAGACTTGCATGTTACAGTGTAGGTGCAGAATAGGCGCAGGCTAGGTGGCAGCCTTGGAGGTTACATCTCTGCATGCATGTAACACGATTGAACATTAAGGGAGGCGCCATTGGACTTGGAGAAAGAGTACAAAAATGAAAGGTGTCGCCATCCCCATTGGCAAATAAGAGGTGTCATGGGTTGCAGAGTAGGCGCAGGCTAGGTGACAGCCTTGGGGATGCCATGCCTGAATGCATGTAACACTATTGGAGGTGATGGGAGGAGACTTACATGTTACAGTGTAGGTGCAGAGTAGGTGCATGCTAGGTGGCAGCCTTGGAGGTTACATCCTTACTTAATTCAAATTCAGTATGACCTATTTAGTCTTACATTTATCAAAACATTGCTTCACTTAATCTGTCAAACCTTCCAACCTTCAAACCTTCATACAATCAAACCTTCAAACAATCAAACATACAAACCTTCGAATAACTCATAAACTTCAAACATTCCAACCTTCAAACCTTCATACAATCAAACCTTCAAACCTTCAAACAATCAAACATATAAACCTTTGAATAACTCATAAACTTCAAACATTCCAACCTTCAAACCTTTAAACAACCCTATGCAATGGCCTCTGCACCCCAATATGTCATCAATGCACATTTCAACGATGAGACATACATTTGTCCCACCTCTGGGTTTTTGTTTAGAGACACAGACAACATCCGATTTCTTTTAAACGGGAAAGCCAATTTCTCGTACTTCAAAAAACGATTTGAGGCCAAACTTGGACGAGGCCCGATGACACAGATATTTTATCAGAATCCAGTTTTTTTTGGAAACAACCAAATAATATTTTATAAGGTTGAGGTTCAAGATGACGAGGATCTTCAGAATATGTTTTCCAGCCATGTGTATTCTGGGTACGACTCTATTGAGTTGTACATTATGCTGTGAGAGCCTCAGGTGACACAAGTGGTTGATCCTTTGGAGAACGAACAAGAAGAGGTAGATGCATTTGATGAAGAAGAAGAAGATGACGAGTTAGAGTTTGATGAAATGGTGAATGATGATTCTGACGATGATGGCATACCTAGTATTCCTGCAAACGAGATCTACACACCACCTCCGCACATGACAAACTTCAACATGGGCGAAGATGAACCGTCTACTGATTTATTTTTGAATCCATATATGCAGTCGGATGAAAACTTAAAAGAGAAGGACAAGTTTCGTAACAGAGAGGAATGCATCAGAGCCATAAAAAAATTCCACATGCTCAACTCGGTTGACTTTAAGGTGGACCGTGTCAACCCAGAAAGGTACAAGATCAAGTTTGTCCACCCTCACTGTATGTTCAAGCTCACTGCATCATACAAATTAAGAGGTGATTGCCGGGTCATAGGTTCCATGACTACCCACACTTGTGTAAGTTCTACCCAATTGCAGGACCACCGAAAACTTAATTACGATCTCATTTGTCAAGAAATCCTACCACTGGTCAGCAATGACCCATCTTTGAAGGTGAAAACCATCATCTCTCACATCACCATGGTTTTTAACTATACTCCGTCTTACCATAAGGCGTGGTTAGCAAAGACTAAGGCGATTGAAAAGGTGTACGGAAACTGGGAGGAGTCATACCAAGAACTTCCTCGCTACCTGAATGCACTCAAGACTTATTCTCCAGGTACTGTTTACGTTCTGGAAACAGTGCCAGCATACACCCAAGATGGTAGTCAACTAAACGGAAACAAAATATTCAGTCGAGTGTTTTGGGCATTTAAACCTTGCATCACAGGGTTTGCATCATGCAAACCAATTATACAAATTGATGGGACTTGGTTGTATGGGAAATACAAAGGCACGCTACTGATGGCAGTTGCACAAGATGGAAACAACAACATTTTCCCAATTACCTTTGCCCTAGTCGAGGGGGAGACCGGTGGTGCTTGGAGCTTTTTTCTGAAAAACCTGCGAACACGCGTGGCTCCTCAACCAGATCTCTGTTTGATCTCTGACAGACATGCCTCCATTGAAAGTGCCTACAATAATCCTGCAAACGGTTGGCATGACCCTCCTTCTACGCATGTCTATTACGTTAGGCATATCGTCCAGAATTTCACGAGGGAGATCAAGGACAAAACACTAAGGAAAGTGGTTATGAATGCAGGATATGGATTGACACAACCCACGTTCAAATATTACCGCAACGAGATCCGTTTGTAGAATCCGGAAGCCGGTAGGTGGATTGATAATATTCCGGTGGGAAAATGGACTAGGTCATACGACAATGGCCAAAGATGGGGGAACATGAAAACGAATCTTATTAAATCGATGAATGGGGTATTCAAAGGCATACAAAACCTCCCGATCACTGCATTAGTAAAATCTACGTATTTTAGGATGGCTTCGTTGTTTGCCAAAAGAGGTGAAATGTGGAATGCGGTGTTGCAATATGGACAACTATGGAGTGAAAGCTGCATGAAATACGTTAAGGCAGAAAGTTCCAAAGCCAACACTCATATGGTTATACGGTTTGACCGACACAGCCACAACTTCATTGTGAAAGAAACAATCAACCATAACAAAGGCCTGCCAAGACAAGAATATAGGGTCATACTACCTTCTTGTTGGTGCGATTGTGGCAAGTTTCAAGCCTTTCGTATGCCTTGCTCTCATGTCATTGCCACTTGTGCTTATACCCATCAAGATACGCTACAACTTCTGTCACACATTTACAAATCTGAAACGTTGCTCAATGTTTACAACAACAGCTTTCCTTTGGTAGCAAAACCAGATTATTGGCCTGCATACAACGACAAAATAGTGTGGCACAATGACCAAATGCGAAGGAACAATAAGGGTCATCCCAAAAGTAAGCGCATCACAATCGAAATGGACGAACTTGACAAGCTGGAAAGAAAGTGTAGTTTATGCCGTCAGGTCGGACACAATCGCAAAAACTGTCCGAATCGGGCGTCTGCCTCGACCACTTAAAAATTGTAATACATAAAATCTTTCCTTAATTATGTTGTAAACATTAGGGTTTTTCGTTAACAGTATTTTCTACAATAAATATTGCGCGTACAACAAAAAAAACACGATATTCCGTCTACAAAATTACAACTGTTAAAACAATTTCATCTGACCCATGCATCCTCAACATTACGTCACTGTCTGTTTTGACTTCCTCCAACCATACATTAGGTCTTCCTGTCGCATGTGAGGTTGTTGTTCGTCTTCGCTGGATCCTTCGAATTTTTCCCCTTCCACAATCTCTCCATCTAGCCATCGCACCAACTCGCGCTTCAGATGCTCCATGGAGTGAATGTGCCAGAATTTCATTTTCATCGCAGGTTTCGTGGTGGAGAAGATAACGTAACCATCTCTGGTAAAAATCATGGGCGATGTCATGACGCAAATGACAGAGTAAAAAATAAGAAAATAGTGCGAGAAAGTGTGAGAAATGACGGAGAAACAGACGAATTATTTATAAAAACAACATTTCCCCCTAGGAGCCAAGTGAGATGGCGCCTCCTCTCACTTTTAAAGTGCATGCGCCATCTCACTTGGCTAAAAAAGAGAGGAGGCGCCAAGTGAGATGGCACCTAGGGCAAAACCCTAGGTGGAGGCGCCAAGTGAGATGACTCCTCCTTTGGGTAGTCATCTGAAACATGGTTATTTGCATAATATTTTCCGAAACGTGGTTATTTGCGATTTTTTTTAATACCTGGTTATTACAAAAAAAATTCTCACTTATCAACCTCCCTGACTTTATTATTTTTATTTTAATTTTATTTTTTATCTTTTATTATTATTAATATTATTATTATTATTATTATTATTATTATTATTTTTTATTAATAAAAAAATCCAAAAATATTTATATTTTATTATTTATATTTTATTATTTATATTTATTTAGTTTATTTTCTTCATAAAAACTAAAAGGACAAAAACATTTTACATTTAATAAATTAATTTATTTTTTTTATTCAATAAATATTTAGACTAGGGTTTAACTATTATATTATTTTCTTGTGAATAAAAATCAATTTAGAACTTAGGACTTTTATTTGATTAATTTTATTTACTAATTAAATTCACAAAAACCCTAAAAACTTATTTTCTTTAAATTAATTTATTTTATTAACTTAATCTTAATTTTCTTATTTTTAGTTAATTATTTTATTTTAGTTAACTAGGTAAAAAAAACCATTTTCATGAAATTCAAACAAAAATCACATTTCTTTTTACATTTACATTCTTGCATTTTTACTTATTCAATTTTGTACATTTGTTCAAATTCAATATGGTTGTAATAGATAATTAGAATTTTAATTTCTTGCAAAATCCCCATTTGTAAATTTGTATACCCCCTCGTCTAAATGATGTAATAGCTTAGTATTTTTATCTTTCGCAATTTAATGCTTTATATATAAATGCTAGTAATTAGGGTTTGTATGGAAAGATTAAAATCAATGCTTAGCAAACCCTAATCAAGACAAATCAAGCTTGTAAACTAATACACTTGCACACATACACCCTTAGGATAAAACCACTTTGTTGCCTTACAAAAATGGCCATATTATGCATGTGAGGTATCTTAGCAAAAACAAGCAAAAAATACAAGATCATAGTCCATCGATGACGCTATCAAAGTTGCCTTTCAAAAATGATCTTAGTCCCTAAAGAAAATGCTAAGATATCTTACAACATTGCTAATCATGGCTATACGATGACCCTTGCCCGTCCCTTTTACATCCAATGATAGGGTTACTTACCAAATCAATGGTAAGATAACAATGTCATAGGAAAGAGGAAAAAACATGAAAGACTTTTGAGTAGGTAGATTACTCCTAGTTGCTTGCTCAATTTCAAACCAAACACCCTTGCTATTTTCAAAACAAACACCAACACTTTCAAAACATCTTACAAACTTGAAAACTTTTTCAAAAGATTGACACTTTGTATACATTCTTACGAACGAGAATCATTACAAAGTTTTCCTAAATGATGGCATCTTTACAAAATACTTTCAAAAACCACACAAAGCACATTTTCAAACAAAAGCAAGTGATATAGCAAGTAACTAAGAGCCCATGGAAAACCATGGATGAAAAGGGTGCTAATACCTTCACTTTTCATAATCTACCCCCTGAACTCAAGAAAACATCTCAAAGGTCTTTCCTGTTCTTTTCAGCCTTTCCTTTTGGATAAAAGAAAAGTCGGTGGCGACTCTTGCTAACTGCAACATTTGCAATCAAATGCCAAACAACCAAGTCAGTTCTCCCACCGCGTTACACCCTCGATGACCCTTCAATATTTCCTTCGGTAAATGATCTTAGTCCCTTACAACAAATTGCTAAAACATCTTACAAGTTTCCTTCTATGACTGTACATTGACCCACGTCTTTCCCCCACATCCAATGATATGGCTCTCTACCAATCAATGGTAAAATAGAACTATCTAAAGGAGGAGGAAAAGAACAAAGACTTTTTGAGTAGGTAGATTGCTCGTAAGTTCTTACTCACAATCAAAACATTTCACACCTCACACTTTTCAAAACACTTTTCAAACAAACTTTTTGTATACATTCTCAACAATACGAGAATCATTACAAAATGGCCTTACATTGGCATATTTCAAACATCTTTCCAAACATTCACTTTCAACAAATATTTTCAAAACCAACACTTTGTATACATTCTCAACGATACGAGAATCATTGTAAATTTTTCTGAATCAAGGCGTTTTCAAAATATTTTCAAACTTACATAAACACAAAGCATTTCAAAGTGATCAAGCAATTAAGAGTCCGTAGATAACTATGGATGAAAAGGGTGCGAACACCTTCCCTTTTCATAACCTACCCCCCGAACTCAAGAAAATATCTCAAAAGGTGTTTCATGTTCTTTTCACCCTTTCCTTTATTGGATAAAAGAAAAGTCGATGGCGACTCTTGCTATCCGCAACATTTGCGATAAAATTCAAAACACCCAAGTTAGTTCTTCCACCGTATCACATAACTGGAGACTCTGCTGGGGACACTTTTAAAGTGGGGTTACCTTAAAGAGCTAGATCACCTTTATTTCTTTTTCTCATTTGTCTTGTTTTCTTTACATTTGTGGGTTATGTTTGGGTTTATTTCTTGTATAAATCCTATACCCGGATTTGGGGCATATTAGGTAAGTAGCAATAGATCATGGGGACTATGGCGTATACCGACATGGTGGAAGCGATGGCTACGTTAGTGTGACACATTTGTTGGTACTGGTGTCCCTTGAGTCTAGTCAAGGTGAATACAGGGCCACTGTATGGTGTCATGAAGCACTAACTGACCATAGAACCTTTGTTGAACAACTTTACCATTAGAAAGTAGTGAGATAGATGGCTTTGGTGCAAGAGTAAAATTGGTTAATACTTGATACTACACTCATTGAGATTAGACTTTCAGGATATTTTGGTCGCTGATAAAGAAGCTTGTGCTGAAACAATGCCCGATGAAGAAAGATTAATGATATTGAGATTCCTTAGAACCCTATTACTTCTTTTAGGACAGGTTGAGTCAACTAAAATTTCAAAAGGGTACTTACCTACAAACTCCATGCAATCCTGAACCTAAGATTACTTGTGTGACTTGTTTGCATTATCTAACAACTTGAACTCCTTGTAGGGTTTGTTTGTATTCATTATCTAACAACGTAAATCCTTGCAGGATTTGTTTGTATTCAATATCCAATAACCTGGACTTTTTGAAAAACTTACTTGTCTTCACCACCTTACATTTTTGCTTGGTGCATAGCATACACATCATAACATCATACCATGTCATGCTCATTGACCAGTTCAAGGATCACAAGGGCCAACGATGCAGGTTGTCATGAACCAGGCGCCTAGCAAGGGGCAGGAGGATTTATTTTCCTCTAACCAAATACTGTCGAAGTATCATGAACCAATGTCTAGCAAGGGGTGAGGGGATTTATTTTCCTCTAACCAATACCGTCAAAGACGAAAGCATGATATCTTCAGTCAAAGGCTATGACCCACTCGATATGGTGAGCTTGATTCTCGTAGAAGAACATTCAATGATACGAAGTTCCTCAATCAAAACTGCAGTCAGATTGAACTTCTAACATTTTCTTCTGTTTACCCCGCGAGATTCTTGAAAACATTGCATCTACACATCATGCATCATGTCATAACAGGTTTTCCCATATAGGTTTTCTCATCTGCTTACTGTTTATTTCAGTAAAGATGGCTCTCAAACAGACAATCAGAAATCTCTAATTTCAAGATGCTCAGTTTAAAGAAATGTTCCTGAACCTATCCAAGGGACAAGAAGAATTGAAGGTACTCCTCACTGAGAGCATGACCAAGAAGAATCCTGAAGACAACAAGGATGACTAGTTGGGACAATTGCAAGCTGAGATGGAAATGATGAGAATCCAGATGATGGGACAAATGTCTCTTATCCAAAACTTAGCTCGGGGGCAAGAAGAGTTGAGAATTCTCATCAACAAACTTCATCAAGACAAATACAACCGTATAGGACAAACGACTAGAATCAGGGATCAAATCATTAATCAACCTCCGATGAGACAGCGAGTTGACTTATTTAAAAGTAAACATTTTAGGATTTCTACTATATCGCAAGTCCAACAATGTCCTCACCAACAACAACAGGGGAATCAATGTAAGCAGGATGCACCCTAAAGACAATTTACAGAAATCAACATGCCATTGGCTCAAACATTGCAACACATGTTGAAGGCCAAGCTGGTAACATTGAAGGATCCTCCTCAAAAGCCCAATACTTCTTCTTCCCATCACAATCCTAATGTAAGGTGCGCATACCACTCCAACAATCCTGGGCATGACACTGGCAGCTGTTGGGCATTGAAAAATAAGATTCAGGATCTGATTGACGAAGGAATAGTCAAGTTCATGCAAGACGGTCAGATCGAGTTCTTCTGTTATGCCCTTAAATGTCCAGGATGCAAGGCACACCATATAAAATGATAATTTCAGGCGGAAAATCTTTTTGTTCATTCAAATTTTTGTTTGTAATTTCTCTAGTTGATTCAAACATTTCTCTTTATGTCAGAATTTTGGTTGTCCTGATTAATGCATTGCATATGTTTGCCTTGAATTAGTCCATTCGTTTTCACTATACTTAAACTATGCTTTTACTTCCTTTTGTGATATTCAACTCTCGATTAAAAGTTATAAGCCTTTAGAGGGAGGATGACAAAAAATACCATAATTTCTACAATATGCTTTTGAACAGACCTTGCTAATGATGTACAGGCGTTGTTTCAAATCCTAAACAGTGGAGTTATAAGGAAGGTAATCCCTGGTCAACCCCTTTGAGCCTAAGAAGTAGGAGTTTTCTTTTTCGTATTAAATTGAAACCTTTAATCATAACCTGGGGCAAGGTAGTTTCTCAGTTAATTCAAATGCGTATTCAGTCACAAGCTTTCACTTCGTACATAGTAATCAGATACGTCCTTCCAAATCAAAGGATGATGATGGTTCCCCATAAAATGGGCAATCATTATCTTTCAAAAGAAAAGCCCTCTAAGTCAAAACCTATGATGGAGGCTTAAGAAAAACTAGGTCACCCCGCTGACTGTAATCATAAAAGAAACAATTCAGGAAAAAGATAGGGATGATAAAAAAAAAAGAGGTCGCTACAAATCCTCGACAACAGAAAATGATTCCTTTCTCAAATAAAATTCCAATACCTTAACCATCACCCAAATATCACTACAGAAATCAAGTGAAATCTAAACTAACGATTAACTAAGTATAGGATTGAAGAACATCACGAAGAACGGTCTGTGTACAAATAAACTTTGAGCCTTATCATTTGTTTCTTAAACCATGAACTAAGCCACGTTACAACCCTTTAAAAGTCCTAGCTGAAGCATGGGTTAGTTTGAAAGCATACTGTTACAAAAGGTATCCTGACTCCTGTAAGGTTTACTATAAATCCTGAGCTGAATTCATATTCTTACAAAATTCTGTTGTTTATTAAAAATGCATTTCCAAAACTTCAAAACAAGCATAAATTTTGCATTTTATGATATCATTGTTTGCATATAACTAATTGTTTGACAACAGAGAAATTGGCACAACGAATGTCCAATGAACGGGAATCCTCTCAGTAAACGGAATCACTTCAGATGGAAAGACACTTCCAATGACAAACCTTCCATAAGCTAGGGGGCATAACATGTTATTGTCCAACTCATCTATGGCAACCAAGTCGAGATTCAAAGAATCTCTTAAAAGTGCTGAATATCCAGGGGCAGGTCTCCATCTGAATCACTTAGGGCATGTTACATTGATCAGGGGTTTTAGAAAAAACCATTTTGAAATCTAAATCTTCGGTATCATAAAATTTCTTATCTGTGCCAGTAGTATCAGATGGTGTCAGTATCATGTCTTTGTATCCTTCCATGACAGTTTTTAGAAAAATGTTGAGGAAGGTCAAAGACTATCAGAAACTTGATAAATAATATTCGGTATCATCAAATTGCTTATCTGTGCCAATAGTATCAAATGGTGTCAGTATCGTGTCTTCAGATCCTTCCATGACAATTCTTAGAAAAACACTGAGGAAGGTCAAGACTATCAGAGACTTGGTAATCTATGGTTCATCAATAACTTCAACTATCGGGTGCACCAGACTAACCCTAGGGGAAAACGGGCTCCCACATATGAAAGGTCACATGCAATCAAGTAAACATTTCATGACATTACTACAACACTTACTACCATAGACAATGACAATTCTGCACACCCTATGAACACAGACATAGTCGAAAGATACTACACACAAAAGAGACCCGCTAGGTTGACATGCCTAGGCAAAAGTAAAGGCATCCCAGCGAACCAAAAGGGTTCGGGAAAAAATTAGGGATATATATACATAGAGATAGTACACCGGTAAGTCGAAAACCTAAAAAGATGTCTTGGAAAAAAAGGGTATCCCGGTGGACTGAAAATCTGAAAAGATGATCCAGGTAAAAGTTAGGGATTAAAGCGTACGACTATGTACCGTTATCTCGCCACTTGTCTATCAGTAAAAGACTTATCACTCTGATCAACATTTAACAAGGACTCTAGGAGATATAACAATGTTCAATTCATCCCTACAGAGCAATCTCCACGTGATTATCCCCACAGAGTCATCTTTACCAGCTCATTTTCAACAAAAATACGTTCCCCGACAAGTCTAAAACGCCTTCAAATAGGAAGTGGGGCATCTTCTAGTTGATAACATAGTCCTACTAACCAGCAAATTCCCCTAGCGGATAAAGGATGCACGACCTTCTCCCTAGAAATATCGCCCACTTACGGAGTTCCAATAAGTACAGTTTATAAAAATTCTCTCCCCCAGCTGAGCTTGAAAAATGTGAAACTTCTGCAGATTTCTTCTCTTTAGCAAAATTCAAATTCCCCAGGAGTGTTTGTTTCCTCAGTAGAGCATTTCCTCGGTAACAAGGTTTATTTTCCCAAAAGATTACAAGCCTCCTTTGCTTGGGTCAATTCCTTCGATTGCTACTAATCACTGGCAAAATTCCTCTCCCTAGAGAAGTCACTAATATCCCCAGAGAGTTACTATGAAACCTAGAACCGGACTAGATATCAGTCAAACTTTATCTTGCCCGGATGAATCAGAAGGTTATCCATCTCTTTTATCCCCAGTCAGGGTATATAAGAATTAACTTCCCCAGACGAATCATAAGGTTATCCATCTCGTTTATCCCCAGTCAGGGTATATAAGAATTATCTTCCCCAGATGAATCAGAAGGTTATCCATCTCTTTTATCCCCAGTCAGGGTATATAAGAATTATCTTCCCTAGAAGAATCGGAAGGTTATCCCTCTCTTTTATCCCCAGTCAGGGTATATAAGAATTATCTTCCCCAGACGAATCGAAAGGTTATCCATCTCTTTTATCCACAGTCAGGGTGTATAAGAATTAAACTCCCCAGTAGAGCAACAAACGACTAATGTTCCTAAACTCTACTCCCCAGACAGAAATCAATACATCCCCTGTAGATTTTCCTCAAACAAGTAAACAAGAATCCCCAACGGAAGCATTCTAGACAAGATTGAAGATACACATACTCTTCATCCCCAACAATAGTCAGGGATTTATTTTCCAAGACAAATACGCTTCAACAACATTGCACATTCATTAATCATAACATATGCATCTGAAACGCATATAGCACAATCTCATTTATTTTGAGAACATCATTGCGCAATGCATTTCATACATCATGACATTGCATACAACTAACTCTTTATCTTTTCAGGAAAGATCAAACAACAGACCGATATCATCAACAAATCCTCATAGCAGATTGTAAAAGACAGGGAAAATATCTATATGATGAACACTCCCTTCAAACATCTGCTGGCTCAGATTAAATCGACCAAAGATTTATTCTGATACTTCTCTTAGTAGACCTTTTTCTGGCTTAGATTAAATCGACCAAATATTTATTCTGATACTTCTATCAGTTAAAGATTTAAAAACATCTACTGGCTCAGATTAAATCGACCAAAGATTTATTCTGATACTTCTCTCAGTAGACCTTTTTCTAGCTCAGATTAAATCGACCAAAGATTTATTCTGATACTTCTCTCAGTTAAAGATTTAAAGACATCTGCTGACTCAGATTAAATCGACCAAAGATTTATTATGATACTTCTCTCACTAGACCTTTTTCTAGCTTAGATTAAATCGACCAAAGATTTATTCTGATACTTCTCTTAGTTAAAGATTTAAAGACATATGCTGGCTCAGATTAAATCGACCAAAGATTTATTTTGATACTTCTCTAAGTAGACCTTTTTCTGGATCAGATTAAATCGACCAAAGATTTATTTTGATACTTCTCTCAGTAGACCTTTTTCTGGCTCAGATTAAATCAACCAAATATTTATTTTGATACTTCTCCCAGTTAAAGATTTAAAGACACTTGCTGGCTCAAATTAAATCGACCAAAGATTTATTCTGAAATTTCTCTCAGCAGACCTTTTTCTGGCTTAGATTAAATCGACCAAAGATTTATTCTGATACTTCTCTCAGTTAAATATTTAAAAACATCTTCTGGCTCAGATTAAATCAATCAAAGATTTATTATAATACTTCTCTCAGTTAAAGATTTAAAGACATCTGCTGGTTCAATTTAAATCGATAAAAGATTTATTCTGATACTTTTTCCAGTAGGCACTTTTTCTGGTTCAGTTTAAATCGACTAAAGATTTATTCTGATTCTTTTCCAATTAACGACGACACAAGACATCTGCTGGTTCAGTTTAAATCGACCAAAGATTTATTCTGATACTTCTCCCGGTTAAATATTTAAAGACCTCTGCTGGCTCAGATTAAATCAACCAAAGATTTATGCTGATACTTCTTCCAGTAGACATTTCTGGCTCAGATTAGATCGACCAAAGATTTATTCTGATACATCTCCAAGTTAAAGGTGAGCATAGACTTAGTCGATTGTTTCAATCAACAATTACTTTGGATGACATCTATAAGCCCATCTCCAATGACTCTCCATCACCTTTGGATGGCATCTATAAGCCCATCTCCGAAAATATTCCGTCCCTCTCCAAATGGCATCTTTAATCCCATTCTCGATATAATCAACCAACATCGTTACTTCTTGTATAGGCGAGTGTATATTTATGGGCACTTAAGTGGTCAATCATCTTCTACCTTCAAGTCACGAATGGAGGGCACACCAATCTAACTTTTCAGGTTCAATAAGATTAAACAGGGGCATCTGTTGTACCCCAAAATTTGCCCTCTTCATTTTACCTTATATGGTTTATGTTTCATCACACATACTCATGCAGTTTTGAGATGGGATCAAAGTATCTCTGAATCTCATAGTTTTCTTCAAGTTGTGGGAAATGGTTGTATTGTCAATTAATCTAAGGAGGCTCTCATATCTTCTCTCTTTTGATCATTCAAGCTACCAAGGCTTCTCAGGCCTCGTGACATCTCAAGTTGGTTCTTTATTTCATCAGAGAATTAGAAATGGCAAGGGTTTCAAAGTAAATCTCATTCTTCTCTTATCCATTGTCCCTTGTGCATGGTTTCTGATTGCTGAAATGTGTGACACCTTTATTGATAAAGTTTTGGAAGCATTATCGTTATGATTTTTATCTCAATACATGAGGCGTCTGAGTTCAAAATATTAGCAATGATAGGGTTTTGATCCTGGATATATATTCTTACCAAACTACAAGGCTATTCATCTACCAAGGTTTTGAATATGAATTTATTTCCATGTATTTCTTAGAATATTAATGTTTCAATCCTTTATGTTTAGGCATGGACAAGAACTTGTGAAGTTTGAATTTCTTTTTGACCAAAAGTTAAAGATTCCTTATCTTAGTTTTGGTACCATATGTGTAGCATTGCATTTTTGGAAATTTACTAGGAGCTTTTGATTTGGATATTTTAGGAGAAAAGGAGAAACTTTAAAATGTTGGTGGTTTATTTTTATTCAACCTAAATACCTGTATTAGGAGCCAAAATTCAAATGAATCTTAAGGAAGTTCAACTTCCAATTCAAAGTTCGTAGGTTCTACACAAGCCAAGTGCATTCAAAATTTCAATGGAAGATAGAAGTTACGATATTCTAAATCGTTTCTTTTCATTCATGCTCAAGAATTCAAAGCTACACAAAGTTTCATTGCTATTCAAATTTACAAGCGTAAATTTGAATACACTTATTTCTAGTTTCACTACCAATTACAAGTCCTCAAATCTCAAAGATCAAATTACAAGTTGAAATCACACTGTTACAAAATTTCCTAATGGATACAAGTTTGTTCTAAAAAACTAAAAAGAGGTCCTCTTTATCTTCAAAGTCCTGTGAGCGCTTCAAGTCCCTTCCATCTCTTTGATCCTCTTTACCAATTTGCTCCACTACTCCTAATTTTTGTTGTTCATTCATGAAACAAAATCGGGAAAGGAAATGGTTAGTAAAATAATCAAAACTTGAATGATAAGCAAAGAAAAGTTTCAAGAATTTTCAAGAAATTTTCTCTTCAATTTCATCATGAGGGTTCGAATGAGGAATCAGAATATAGGGGTGGTATTTTCAAATCATGATCAAAACAATGCAAAGGCCTCATATATTACGTTTCACACAAATCAGTTTTCAAGCAAGCAATCATGGGCAAAATTCTCTATTGCAAATCACAAAAAAGTTTATTTTTGGTTCACAATAGAAGGAAAAAGTTGCTGCAGTAAAACAGAATGCAAACGAAATTCCATCACAGTTCCAGCCCAATAGCAAAGTAAAATTGCAAATCCCAACAATCAAAAAAGCATAACAAATTAGGATTTCAAGCCCATTAGAGTCCAGCATCATGTTTCAAAGCAACAATCATAGGCCTAGCCCTTACTACAAATACCAAACAAATGAATAAAAATATTTGTTTGGTTTATAACAGATATTGATTAAAAAACTCAGAAAAAGTTCATCATAGTCACAACTGTCTAACAAAAAGCATCACAGAAAACCAGGATTCACAAAGCCAGCAAGCAACAAGTACAAATCAGTGCAGAAAATCCGAGCCAACAAGCAACATGGCCAACAAGTAATAGGCATAGCATAGAAAAATCCAACAAGCAACATAACAGAAAATGACAAGTTCCATACGAATGGCTCAAGGCCTGTTATCTGAAATCAACTTCAACAGTAAACCCTAAAGTTTACAGCATATAAAGAATAACAAAGTTCGCAAAAAGATACAAAAAACAGTGGCAAATAACCACAAACCCTAGATTGAAAAAAATCCCTTCAAAAATCATTCACAGAAGGAGCAAAAAAACACATTTCATACAAATTCAGGGACCACAAACCCTAGTTCTTTTCTCATCATTTTCCTAATTACAAACCCTTCAAAAATTTCAAAAGAGAGAGAGAGAGAACCAGTATACAAACAAGATCAGAAATATATTACCAGAAACTTTAAAAGGTTAGAATACATGAATCTACACATTTCGGCCTCCTCCTCTTTTTTTTCTCCTTTCGTTTTTACCTTTCGTTTAACATTTTTTTTATCATATTCACTGATTTTGGTTGATCTGAGCACTTAGGGTTTCTAACACCCCGTTTAGATCTAGGCTAGATCTTAGGTTTTCTATCAAAACAAGTCACATATTAGTAAATAGGAGGATGAGATGAATCAAAAATGTAAAAAATTGAAATCAGAGACTGTTATGACGGTGCCGCCGTGAGGCCTTAGGGCACCACCGTGATGTTCTTTATCACCACCGCTCTATTCTTGAAAGACCCCCGTCCCAGATCTTTAGGCACTACCTTTAGGGTTTGTGTTGGTGTTAAAATGGAGAGAGAGAGCATAAAATGATCAACGGCGAGAGAGAGAGCATAAGAGTGTTTAATCAATTAGTTTGAGTTTGCATGATTTAATTTATGTTTCAAGATTGTTCTATCGGTTTGGGCTTATGGCCCGTTAATTTTTATTGTAATGCTTTGTTATTTTTTTTGGTTTTATTTGTTAACAATTGATAATTAAACCCAGTCTGATTTTAATTCATCCTCCATTCCTTCTGGGCCTCACCTTCAGTCCAACCCAACATATTTTTGTTGTTGTTATCATTTTTGTTGTTTTCAGGATTTATTGTTTGGGCCTCTTGATGGACCTCATAAGAAATTCAGATTCACACCCCCACCATTGCTCATTCTAGCGCCCTAGCCTTGTGATTATTAGGCTTAAGGAATTTCCAGTTTGCACCCCCTCAAATTGCTGCTTTCAGGCCCATTTAACTTTTCTCTATTTTCTTTATTTTATATTTTCTTTGATATTTCTTTAATTATTATTTTTTGATTTCTATCATAATAAAAAATACAAAAAAATACATAAACACGTTTTAGCTAAATAATTAAACTAAAAAATATTCTTAATTATTTTGCTAATTAATTTTATTAAATAGAATGTTTAGATTTAATTAATTGTTTATTTTTAATTAGGTTGTAAAATATTTGATTTAGGGTTCATTACTTCAATTTCTTTTCTAAATGAAACACCAAAAAATATTTTCTAAATACCTAGAATTCTTTAGGTTTTTTGAATTAATTAGTTTGATATTTCATAAACAAAATTAATTAGTTTAATTATATTTTGTTTTATTTTAAATAATTAAATTGTAAATTAAATTAGAATTAGGTCTAATCTTTTATTTCACATTTCAAATATTTTCTAAATAATGAAACAACAGAATATTTTCTTAAAATACTTAGAATCATTTTAGGGTTTTAAACACTTTTCCTTTTTCATCATCTTCGCACATTTTATCTTTAGACTTAATGTTTTTACAATTTATGTAACTTTCAAAGCTTTGTAGTAGTAATTAGAGTTTTACTTTACTTGTCATCCCCATTCATAAACTTGTACCCCCATCCCCGAGGCGTTGTAATAGCATAGGATATTTAATTTCCGCAATTTATCGCTTTCCTTATTATTGATAATAATTAGAGTTTGCATGACAAGACTAAAATCAAACCATAGAAAACCCTAATTCAAAGATAATATACATGAAAATAAAACACCTTGCACACTTACACCTCTAGGATAATCCACACTTGTTGCCTCGAATTGAAATAGTCATGTCCCTCGAACATGAGATGTTTTAGCAAAGACCCTTGATTAAAAGATCATAGTCCCTTGATGACCCTTAAATGTTGCCTTCGGTAAATGATCTTAGTCTCTTAAAACAAATTTCTAAAATATATTACAAGTTGCCTTCTAGGACGGTACGATGATCCACGCCTGTCCCCCACATCCAATGACATGGCTCTCTACCAATAAATGGTAAAATAACACTATCTAAAGGAGGAGGAAAAGAACAAAGACTTTTTGAGTAGGTAAATTACTCGTAATTGCTTGCTCACAATCGTAACCTTTCAAACCTCACACTTTTCAAAACACTTTTCAAACAAACATTTTATATACATTCTCAATGATAAGAGAATCGTTACAAAATGGCCTTACATTGGCATATTTCAAACATATTTGCAAACATTCACTTTCAATAAATATTTTCAAAACCAACACTTTGTATACATTCTCAATGATACGAGAATCATTACAAAGTTTGCCGAACTAATGCATTTTCAAAATATTTTCAAACTTACACAAACACAAAGCATTTCAAAGTGATCAAGCAATTAAGAGCCCGTAGATAACTATATATGAAAAGGGTGTTAACACCTTCCCTTTTCATAACCTACCCCCCGAACTCAAGAAAATATCTCAAAAGGTCTTTCCTGTTCTTCACCCTTTCCTTTATTGGATGAAAGAAAAGTCGATGGCGACTCTTGCTATCCATAACATTTGCGATAAAACGCAAAACATCCAAGTCAGTTCTCCCACCGTGTCCCACTGATCAAGTTAGCAGTCAAACCCTTAACAAATAACACATCAGCAAGATTAGGTTGCCCTATATAGTCCATCTTTCCAACACCTTTGATTTCACCTTTCGATCCATCTCCAAAGGTGACATAGCCAATGGAGTGTGGTTTGATATCTACTAGAAACTTCTTGACACTTGTCATGTGTCTAGAACAACCACTATCAAAATACTAGCCCTCTTTAGCAGAAGCTCTTAGATAAGTGTTAGCTATGAGACCCAAAGTACCTTTTCTTGAGAGCCACATCTTCTTTCCTTCAATGGACACCTATTCTCTTCTGGGTCGTGCTTCATACTTTGGATAGCCATGCAACTTGTAGCAGAATGCTCTTATATGGCCAACTTTACCATAATAATAGCATCTCCTTCATTCAGTTTTGGATCTTGTGAGATTTTTCTGTTGTCTATGCTGATCTTGAAACATTTTATTTGACATTTTATGTTTTAGTTCTTTCTTTGGACGAAAAAATTTCATCTCAGTCTCTTTGACTTTGTCCTTAGTTGCTTGATTATTATGACCAGCAAACATATCACTTTTAGCATATTCTTCATATTGAGGAATCCTGTTGTGAATATTAGAACTATTGTCAAGCATTCTCACATACTTGGTCAGATTATCAATCTTAGAGTTGAGTAGGAGAGCTCCACTCTTCAATTCATAGATGGTGGATAAATGCTTCATTATTTTAGCCTTCAAATCAGAAATGATAGAAAAGGGTTCTAATTTTTCAGACTGCAGCTGAGCAAACGTTTTCTTTTGCTCTTCTTCAAGTTGGCCTATCTTCTGACTTTTAATGCTCAATTCCTGATGTGAATCAGCAAGTTCTTTAAGGGTTAATTCTTCATAGTCTGATCCTTCATCAGAGTTACAAACTCCAACTAAGGCACTAACCTATTTGGCACCTTCTTTCTCATGGTTACTATAAGTGTCATCCTTTGACCAAGATACATAAATGGTCTTCTTCTACATTTTGAGGTAGGTTGGACATTTAGTTTTTGTATGTCCAAACCCTTCACATTCCTGACACTGGTGTCCTCTTACTTGACCAAACTTGTCATTGGCAGCTGGTCTTAACTTCTTCAATATATTGTTGAATTGTCTTCCAAGTAACACAATAGAATTGGATATATCTTTCCTTGTATCCAATTTACACTTAACTTTTGAATCAGCAGTGTTGGAGACAAAGGCGATGCTCTTCTTCTATTCATATTTTTCACTGATTTCTAACTCAAAGGTTTGTAAGGACCCCATAATCTCATCAACCTTCATGTTGTTTATGTCTTGAGCTTCTTCAATAGTAGTCACCTTCAAGTCAAACCTCTTTGGAAGAGATCTAAGAATCTTTCTCACCAGCTTGGCTTCAGACATCTTTTCCCCTAGGGCGCCTGAGGCATTGGATATCTCAATAATATTCATGTGAAAGTCATGAATGCTTTCATTCTCCTTCACTATTAATGTTTCAAACTGAGTATTAAGAAGTTAAAGCCTTGACATCTTTACCTTGGAGGTTCCTTCATGAGAAATCTTTAAGATCTCCCAGGCTTCTTTGGCAACAATGCAATTACTGATCAGTCTAAAGATATTCTTGTCCACACCATTGAATAGGACATTCAAAGCTTTGGAGTTTCCTTGAGCTTATTCACCATACTTATCATTCCAATCTTCTTCAACTTTGTTAACATAAGTAGCTTTCCCATCAGGTCCAACAACCTTTGGAGGATCTCATCCCTTAACGACAACTTTCCACGCCTGGTTATCCATGGATTTGATAAATGCCACCATACGAACATTCCAATAGTCATAATTAGTTTCGTCAAGGATGGGTGGTCTGTTCATAAATCCTCCTTCCTTGTCCATTGCACCAGAAAGCATCTTCCATGAACCTCACTCAGAGACAAAGTAGGATACCTGCTCTGAAACTAATTGAAATTATGGTGTTCAGATCACATATGTCCTAAAAGATGTCGAGACACCTTTTTTCTGAACAAACAAAAAATGACAAAATAAACAATAATCAAAGTGCAGAAAAGTAAAGAACACACAAGATTCTTAACCCAGTTCGGTGCAAACCAACACCTACTCTGGGGATACCAAGCCAAGGACCAATTTAACTACTAATAGTATCAATTTGAAGCTAAAATCCCCCGTTTACAACTTTTCACTTAATCACTACCCTCACCTAACTTCTACCTAAGACTCGCCTAGGTATGAGACCCTTCTCAAATCCCTTACAATCATAACACAATGATTGACCCATTCTAAACACTTAGAAAAATAATACATAAGTCATACTTCAAACACACACAATCATTCACTTCTTAAAAGCTTTTGAATGACTGACAGAACTTACAACACAAAAATAATCTTACTCGTTCATCAATATGATAACCGAGAGGCTCATAATAAGCACACATAACCTAATAAAAAATACAGTGTAAGTTTGTAAAAAATAACTAGGGTTGAAGCCTTCTATTTATAATCTTCATAGAACTGGACTTGGGCTTCAAAAATCCCAGCTGGATAAGTAACAGGCGTTGCAGAATCATCTCCTCAAAGATAGAAAATCAATAATTAGTTTCCAAAAATGTTTCCATAATTAGTAACTAATAATTCTCCTTGAAATTAGCTTGAATCTTTTCAATCTTCAAACTGAGTGCTGCATAAAATAGCACAATCTTCACAGAATATCCTGCACTTGTAACATATCAAAGTATCCAAGAATCCAGCTGTTCACCAACACGATGTCGAAAGTACATGCATAAGACATCTCATAGGACATGTTGCTTCAGTATATAGAACATCTTTATTCAGCTTGTCAAAGCTAAGTTAGTTTTACCAAACATAATACCAATCACATCAAAACAAAGAAATAACATAAAGTATAATAAAGATAAAATACGTTTTGTACTGGGCTCGAGAATGACCCAATGCCGAGAATGTGTAAACAATTGGAGTGCCTTGCAGGTAACCCCTCCCCCCCTCTGAGGAGCATCCAGACCAGAAGACAATTGGACCGACCACATACACATCTTTCTGATCCCGGTGAGATCAATGGCACCGTCTGTGGGAATTATTGTTTCCCCATCTTCTTCCACTCTAAAATAGAAGATCAAAATAAATAACTAAAAACCGATCATGGCTGGTCCCAATGACAAGAATGACACTATAGAAACTGTCCTTTCCCCTGCCCAGAACAACAATGATAACAACAACATCACTGAGCTGGAGGACATCACTCCAACGAGGAGAGATGGACACATTGCTTCCCCTTTTTCCAAGGACAACCTAGAAGATCTCGTGTTGTACGTCAAAACACACAGGAATGAAGAAACGCAGAAGCCAGCATTGGAGGCGTTCCAAATAATTCTAGTGCCCCCAAATACCGACCCAAAGATGGCGACACTTTTCACAGTGATCAACCAGACGAACTCGTTGATCCACCACCAAAATAAAAGGATCGGAGTGCTCTAGAGAGATCGCTATTCACATTCTCCCCCGTGGAGACACTAGTGGCAAAAATCCAGGAGTTTGTCTCCGAGACGACCAAGTCGTCGCCCGCCACTAGAGAGGCAATTGCCCTTGGCCACCAAGAAGAACAATAAGACTCCTCCCCGCGAGGACCGACATTCTCCAGTGACCGAAAGCCCGTCCACGAAACTCACTTCCATGCTGCGGGGATAGCCCCAGATGGGGGAGACACGACCAATTTTCACCCCCATCACCAATTTAAAGCGACGAAGATAGGCCCAGTGGACCACGATCCCGAGAAATCAGGGACGCACCCATCCCATTCGGGTGGAAAAACTGCCAAATCTGGGGACATACGACAGAACAACGAATCTAGATGACTACCTAGAGAACATTGATGTTTTCCTCGACTATCACCGTGTCAGTGGCACTGTCAAATGCATATTATTCCCCATCACTTAGCAAAGGGGCGTCATGACATGGTATAAAAGCCTCGCAGAGGAATCTATCACTTTCTGGACAGACCTAAGGAAGCAATTCTCAAGACACTTCATTGCTTCTCGACTACATCCTAAAACAAAAGTGACGCTTGAGGTAATTATCCAAGAAAAAGACAAACCTCTTCGAGCCTACATCGAGAGATTTAACTGAAAAGCCGTTCAAGTCTTCGCGATCGACGATATGAAGAAGTACTTACTCAAGCGGGGCCAACACCCCTACAGCGACTTCGCCAAAGTAGTTGGCATCAAGAAACCCACTTTGCTACTGGCTCTCCTCTTCAAGGACCAAGCTTACATATGGTACAAGGAAAAGGAGGCTGCCAACACTGCTCGGGATTCACGATGCCAGTAGAGCGCCTGAGTTTCAAGGCAAGATGACCCGATACCTCATCGAGGAGCAGAGAAAAGAAATGAGGACAAGCCCCGCGAGCATCGAGAACACAAAGGACCCATTGGACACTTCTATAATTACACTCCCTTGACCGCCTATCGCAAGCGCATTTTGTATGAGTGCATAAACTCAGAATTTCGCCAGGCCAGAGTTCGCTTCCCAAAACAAACGCCTCTAAAGCCTAACATGGACAAGACTAAGTATTGTCATTTGGACAAAATCCACACACACGTTACCGAGGACTGCATCCACCTCAAGGATGCAATTGAGATCCTTATCAGAGACGGGCATCTGAAATTGTACCAGAAAAAGGAAGCCCATCAGCAAGAGGCCCGAGAAGCAAAGAGGGTCGAGGAGGAAATTCTGTCCTCTGACGATGCCAACATCCATATTCTCATGAACTTTTCCTGACCAGAGGACTTCTTCGTCCCTGAGGGGTACAACTTCCAATCTACACTACTGCGCAATGCCCTTGGGAGTCCTTCCCCTCCGGCATGGTCATATCTGGCGGGGGATTCAACAACTTCACCGTAGGCTCGGTGAAGCGGAAGTTCAAGCCAGATGCTACCCTCGAGAAGTGTCGGGGAACCTCAAACCCCATCACATTGTACCAAGAGAAGCTTTCCAGTAGCTCTCCCAACTCCAACATCCCTCTGCTCATGAGAGCACGGATGGCAAACTTCTACGTGCACCGCATTCTAGTCGATTAGGGAAACTCGATCAATATAATTTACTCTCTCTTGTTCAAGACTCTATAGCTCGACAAAACTCATTTGACACCCTACATGGGATATGATCTGCAGGGCTTTAATAGAGCGACTACAAGACCATGAGGTTATGTCGAGCTAATCGCCACCTTCAAAGCAGATGAGACCGTTAAAGCAGTCAAAATCGTTTTTTTTTTGTGATAGACTATCCTTCTCTATACCTGTGCATCATGGGAAGACCAACTCTGGATGAACTGATCACCGTTCCTTCCATATAGGGCCTAGTCGCCACTCTTTACGGGGACATTGAAGCTGCAAGGAGATACTTTGAATCAACCACAAAATGGAAGAACTCCATCAACACGTAATCTAAGACCATCTACAAGCCTGCTCGTCCAAACAACTTGGAGGAGACAAATCTAATTCCTCGCGTCGACTCGATCAATCTCGACAGCTGCTTCACCAAAGATGACTTGAAGATACAAAAGTAGAAAGAGCGGGAAACACGACTAACAACATCAGAAGATGGAGATGAGCCTCCCCATCATATGCGCCCCATCCTGGATGGCGAGTTTGAAGTTATCCTCCTCGACAATGACTCGAGTAAAGGAGTGAAGATTGGCACTGGCCTCCCTCACATGGTGAGAAAGCAGTTGAGAGCCTACCTGAGGGAAAATGCAAATATGTTCGCGTGGAGCGCAGTCGAGATCGCATGCCACTAGGTGACCATAGATCCCGCCGCTAGGGCCGTAGTACAATGTATGCGTATGCAGTCTCTAAAGAAAGAGGAAAATGCTGAAAAAGTTGTAGAAGACCTCATAGGGGAAAATTTTATTCCTGAAGCCCAATACTCAATCTGGCTGTCAAATGTTGTACTCGTTAAGAAATATAATGTAAAGTGGCCAATGTGCGTTGATTACACTGATCTTAATAGGGAATGCCCAAGAGATGCATACCCTCCTAACATAGATAGGCTGGTCGACAACTTGTTCGATTTTAAATTATTGTCTTTCATGGATGCGTATTCGTAATAATCAAATCCCCATGGCCATAACAAACAGAAAATACACGACCTTCATGACCGAGTCAGATAATTACTACTATAACGTAATTACCTTCTGTGATATGGTGGAAGAACCGACTATTATACTGGTTTTGCATTTGTATTCGCAAATGTTGCGCTAAGCAAGAGTTGCCATCGACTTTTCTTTTATCCAACAAAGGAAAGGGTGAAAAGAACACGAAAGACCTTTCGAGATTATTTTCTGAGTAAGGGGGTAGATTATGGAAAGGGAAGGTGTTAGCACCCATTCCATCCGTAGTTATCTATGAGCTCTTAGATGCGTAGCTCATTTGAAAAATACCCTGTGCTTTGTATGTTTTAAAAAGTACTTTTGAAAGCGCCTTAGTGTGGAGAACTTTGTAATGTTCCTGGGAATGGTAGAGAACCTATACAAAGTGTTTAAAAATGTTTTTGAAAGAAGTTTCGCGTAAGTGTAAAAATTGTTTGAGTAAGCATCTAACAACTATCTTCTTTACTCGAAAGGTTGTTCTTTTCCTCTTTCCTTTAGACAGTGCTATCCTACTATTAGAGTAGGTAGCCCTAGTCGTTGAATGTTTGAGGGAAATTCAAAGGGATGTTTATACAGTCACAAAGGCAACTGGGCAAGAAACTTTAGTAACTACCCTAGGGTTTTTAAGATCATATCGAAGCAACGCCGAGAGGGTCATCGAGGGACATATGATTTTTAAACCGGAGGGTAGGCACTAAAATCTATCACGTTTCGAGAGATGTGACTGTTTTTCCGAAGGCAACCAAAGTGGGATATGTAACAGCCCGAGCCTTCAGCGTTCCCGACACTATTACATCACGATCTTCTCTACCCCCTTACTAGTAGAGTTTTTGCCTTTCGTGGGAATCGAACCCTGTACCCTGGGGTTCAAGTACATGCTCAATGCATTCCCACTACCAATTGAGCTACATACTCTAAATAATTCAACAATTTAACATCTACGCAGTGGAATTCTCAATAACATCTTTATCATCGTTACAACAACTTCAAAACAACACAATTTAATAATAATCAACTTAAAGTTCAACGACTGAATAATCAACAATCAAAAGCAACAAGCGTTCATCCCCCCGAGTGTTACATATCAGAGCAATGACACCGATTTGAACTATTGAAGGTATATAACCTTCACTTTCGATTACCTGCACGTTACCAACATAAGGGCAACATTCAAACAGAAGGGGTGAGATATATAACAATATAATAAAGCGTATGATAATTAACATATTAAATTAGATCACATAACATCACCACTTCTCATCTCAGGAACACAATAATCGCAATAGAAATACCAACTATAATACACATTCATCACATCAATTCACAACTTTTTTATGCAATCAAATAATGCGACTCAATACTATGCAAATGCATGTGGTACCATTGGAGTAGAACTCCCATCTTAAAAATCTGCCAATAAATAGAGGCATCAACAAGGCATAAGCCTTCATCTAATATTCACCAATACAGGCCATCTTAACAAGCATAAGCTCCATCTTGAAATGCAATGTATGCGACACAATCATGAATGTAATGACAACAACATAATTAACAACATCTTCAACACAAACATCATCGTTGGCCATAAGCCTACATCTTAATAGCTTCCAATTATTAGAGGCATCTCAACATATTTCATCAACATCATAATTCATCAAACATCATATATATATATATATATATATATATACATCATATATTTCACAGCAACTCAGCCACAACAATAATACAACAACAATTCGTCAATCTCGCAACGATGGCCATATGCCTACATCATGATATCGCCTATGACTAATTAATTAACTAAGGCTTACTTCTAAATCACTAGACCTCTACATATTACTATTCTGTAATACTACATCATTATCATCATTAATCCTACTGTTACAACTAAACAGTAATCTATAAACGTCTTATCCTCACCATTCTTCATAAAAACCAACATAAAGATTACCGCGGGAACTAACTCAAATCTTAATTTGGATACTAGGATTATCCTTCCTATTCTTCATTTTAATCCTTAAGAACGAAGTTTATCGCGTTAGCTATACAGCACTTCGAACAACACCTCAAACGGAGTCCGAAAACTCAAGTTACAGCCTTGGGAAGACGAATCTGTCAAAAACCAGACAACATGGATCGACGCATAACGCCTTGGGCCGACGCGTACTGAGTTTAAAACGCCACATGATTCGATGCATTACTCCCTTGTATCGACTCATACTGAGTCTGTCACACTGCATGTATCAATACATGCTCCTTCGTGTTGACTCATCCTGAGTCTAAAAGCCCTCATGTATCGATGCAGGACCCCTTCGTGTCGACTCATTCTGAGTCTAAATCCTTCTTGTATCGACACGTACCATTTGGGGTCGACTCATACTGCTCTGCTAAAGATATTTTCTGCGATTTCTCTGCATTTTCACTATGGGTTCCATACTTTAGGCCCTAAAAACATCCTTTAATCATAGAAAATCATCAACTATAATTATCCTACAAATCTACATCAAATATACAATATTAGGACATCGTTATTCATCTCTCAATCATCAATTTCCATCATACAACATTATATATAATTCAATCATGAACAAAACAACATTTCACCTCTAACTCCACATACTAATTATCATGAACCCTATTATAGAGTCAGAACCCCACCCTTACCTTGGATTGAAGGTTGCTCTATAACGTTTCCGGTTGAATTCCCGTTCTGCCTCTTTCCTCTTTTTTCAATAGCTTTCACGTTCTTTCTCTAACCCTTATTCTTCTTACTACTTCCTTCTTTTCTATTATTTCTAACAATAACAAAATAACCTATTATTCTCTTTATTCCTTAATGGGCTTAAGACTACTACACCCCCTTATTACTACTTCTATCCCTTTAAAACAAGTCCACATCAAATAATATCATTCTTCTATTATTATTTCACCACTTAATAAAATAATCAATTCCAACTAACCACAACACAACTTCACAAAATATTCCAAAAATAATTTAATTAAATAATTAATTAAATTACGGGCGTTACAACTCTCCCCCACTTAGAATATTTTCGTCCTCGAAAATTTACCTTAATCAAACAACTCAGGATAGGAGTCTCGCATCTTGCTCTCCAACTCCCAAGTCATGATTTCTTCGGCCGCTCCTAGCCAAACCACTTTAACCAAAGAAATCTCTTTGCCCCTCAGAGTCTTAGTTTCACGATCCGCGATCCGTACAGGCATCGTCTCCACCGTAAGATTATCCCGTACTTGCACATCATCCATATGAATCACATGAGATGGATCTGAAATATACTTCCAAAGTTGCGACACATGAAACACATCATGCAAATTCGAAAGATTAGGCGGTAAAACCACTCTATAAGAAACATTCCCGACTCTCTCCAAAATTTTATATGGTCCAATAAAATGAGAAGTGAGCTTCTTAGACATCAATGCTCGCCCAACACCAGTCACAGGTGTAACTCTTAAAAACACGTAGTCACCCGCTTGAAATTCTAAATCCTTCCTTCGCTTGTCATGATAACTCTTCTGTATACTTTGGGAAGCTTTCATCTTTTCTCGAATAAACTTCACCTTCTCAGTTGTCTCACGAACAAGTTCAGGTCCAAGTACTACACTTTCACCAGATTCATGCCAACATAAAGGAGTTCTACATATTCGGCCATATAATGCTTCAAAAGGTGCCATCCCAATACTAGAATGGTAACTGTTATTATAGGTGAACTCTATCAACGGAAGATAAGTATCCCACGAACCTCCCTGCTTAAGAACACATGCCCTCAACAAGTCTTCCAACGATTGGATAGTCTGTTCAGTCTGACCATTTGTCTGAGGATGATACGCTGAACTCAACCTTAAATTAGAACCCAATGCTTCTTGAAAACTCTCCCAAAAATCAGAAGTAAATCTTGGATCTCTATCTGATACAATGCATAAAGGAACACCATGCAACTTCACAATCACACTAATGTAAATCTCAACCAACTTTGACACTGGAAAACTGATGTTAATAGGAATAAAATGAGCAGACTTTGTAAGCCTATCAACAATCACCCAAATAGAATCATGTCCTCCTAAAGTATTAGGTAATCCTGTCATAAAGTCCACTGAAATTCTATCCCATTTCCTTTCTAGAACTTCTAACGGTTGCATCAACCCTGCAGGCTTCTGATGTTAAACTTTTAACTTCTGACAAGTCAAACACGCATACACGAATCGAGCCACATCACTCTTCATTCCAGGCCATCAAAACAAACCATTCAATCCTGATACATCTTTGTAGCTCCTGGATGAATACTCAACCTACTTCTATGATTCTCTTCAAGTATCACTTTCTTCATCTCAACATCATCAGGAATACAAATCCGGTTACAAAACCTCAACACACCATGTGCATCTAACTTAAAATCATTATTCTCAGACTGATCAATTCCAACCATCGAATCTACCAGTTTAACATCCAACTTCTGAGCTTCTCTGATACTATCTAGAAATTCATTATTAATCTTCAACATACCCAACATAAGACTTCGAGGTGTAACCTCACAAACTAAGCTCATATCTCTGAACTGTTCAATTAATTCAAACTCTTTAACCATCATTGCTGACATATGTAAGGTCTTTCGACTCAACGCATCAGCTACCACATTCGCTTTTCCTGGATGATAATTCAAACCGAAATCATAATACTTTAACAATTCCAACCATCTTTGTTGCCTCATATTCAGCTCCTTCTGATCAAATAAATACTTTAAGCTCTTATGGTCACTAAACACTTCAAATCTAGAACCATAAAGATAATGCCTTCAAATCTTCAACACAAAGACAACTGTAGCAAGCTCTAAATCATGCGTAGGATAGTTCTTCTCATGAGTCCTCAACTGCCTTGACGCATAAGCAACTACCTTATCACTCTGCATAAGCGCACCTCCTAAACCCATCTTAGAATCATCATAATATACCACAAAAGGCTCTCCTTGATTAGGCAACATCAAAATCGGAGCCGACGTCAACCTCTTCTTCAATTTTGTAAAACTTTCTTCACACTGAACATCCCATACAAAAGCTCTAACTTTACAAGTCAACCTAGTCAACTGAAGTTCCAACTTAGAAAAACTTCGATAAACCTTCTATAGTAACCAGGTAATCCCAAAAAGCTTCTAATCTCAGTAGCTGGCCTTAGAGTTTCCCATTGCAACACAATATCAACCTTCGATGGATCTACAACGATGCCACTACCTGAGATCACATGACCAAGAAAACTAACCTCCTTTAGCCAAAATTCACACTTGGACAGCTTTGCATTCAACTTATTCTCTTTCAAAACTTGCAATACTACTCTTAAGTGTTCTGCATGCACTTCTTCTGACTTAGAGTAAATCAAAATATCATCAATGAACACCACTATAAACTGATCTAAATAAGTATGAAAGATACGATTCATATATTCCATGAATACTCCGGGCGCGTTAGTAACACCGAAAGGCATCACCGAATACTTATAATGTCCATAATGCATTCTGAAAGGCGTCTTTTGGATATCTTCATCCTTCACTTTAATCTGATGGTAACCCGACCTCAAATCAATCTTACTAAACACATGGGCATCCACCAATTGGTCCATCAAGTCATCTATTCTTGGAAGCGGAACTTGTTCTTAATCGTCACTTTATTCAACTGTCTATAATCAACACAGAGCCTCATACTTCCATCTTTCTTCTTTACCAACAACGCTGCAGCTCCCCACGGCGATACACTTGGTCTTACAAACTTCTTTTCAAGTAACTCTTCCAATTTCTTCTTTAACTCTAACAATTCAGATGTAGACATCCTGTATGGTGCCATAGACACAGGTCTGGTAGCAGGTACAAGATCAATAATAAATTCAACTTCCCTCTCCGGCGACACATCAGGAATTTCATCAGGGAAAACTTCAGGAAATTCACACACCACCTGCAATTCCTTAATTATAGCTTGAGTCTCTACAGATAGCAACGCCACCAACGAGAAAATCTGTGCTTCCTCTTGCATCAACTTCCTCAACTGTCTAGCAGACAACAAACCATCTTCCTCTTCTTTAGGAGTAGAAAACCTCACATACTTGTCATAACAGATAATATGAACATAATTATGCTCTAACCAGTTCATACCCACAATCACATCCAAACCTCTTAACGGTAAACAAACCAAATCAATAGCAAATTCTTTGTCGAAGATCGACAAGGGACACTTTAAACACACAAAATAAGTAGTCACCGACCCTTTGGCAGGAGTATCAACGACCATTTCTTCATTCATAGAAGATAACATAAGACCCAATATTTCAACACAATCACCTTTTATGTAACAGCCTGAGCCTTCAGTGCTCCCGACACTATTACCTCACGATCTTCTCTACCCCCCTCACTAGTAGAGTTTTTGCCTTTCGTGGGAATCGAACCCTGTACCCTGGGGTTCAAGTACATGCTTAATGCATTCCCACTAATAATTTGCAGAAATTTAAAGTACGGAAATTAAATTAACCATTACATGGCTCCGGGGAGGGGGATCATTACATGTCCAAACTTGGGGATAAAAATAGTAAATATCCTAATTTAAACTATTACATCCGAGTAAGCAAATACAATAATATGAAAAATAATAATACTAAAATAAAATCGCGTGCAAATTGGAAATACGTCTAAATCCTAGGAAGAAAAGTCTTTTTGTTTATTTTTTATTTAATAAAAGAAAAATAAAAATAAAAATCTACTTAATTTTAATTTTAAAAAAATGTTTAAGTAATTAATAATTAATTAATGAAATTAATTTTAATAAAAAGACTAAAACCTAAATTTTTGTGATTTTTTGATTTAATGTTGATTTGAAAAGGAAAGCCATTAAAAGAAATGAACAAAACAAAAAAAAAATACAAATGGTCCTTCGATCCAAGGACGAAGTCCTTCAATCCAAGGAGGGAGGTTGCTTTTCGATCCAGGGAAGGAGGTTTTCCTTCGATCCAGGGAGGGATGTTGTCCTTCGATCTAGGGAGGGACACTGTTGAAAGCGTATGATGGATTTCCTGTGGAGGTTACTGGATCTGGAAGAAAACAAATGGAAAAAATCATTGCAAGAGGCAGGGATCGAAACCCTTGCCTCTGCACAGACACAACACCTTATCCTTCTTGCCCCTAATTCGAATCTTCTGACCTCAGGTCTAAGCTTATTTTTGGCTTGAAACAACCTAAACCCAGGGATTCGAAGGAAATCTCAGACCGTGCCCTAGAAATGGCACGATCTCATTCATGTTAAACTTGTACTATCAATAGCCCCGAACATGAATCAAACAATTAAAAGTATTAATATGCCATGAAAATGAAGTTTTTTGGATTTACAAACCCTTACCAATCAAAGATGCATGGATCTGTGGCTTTAGGTATGGAACTGCTTGCTTAGGAGCCTGAAAGTCTTCCTGGGAATCTCAAGAGAGGGCTAGAATGTTTGGTTTTGAGCGAGGAGGCCTGTAAAGTATGCTTTAGTTCTGGAAACTTTGAGATTTTTTATGATTTTCGTGTGGTAATGTATCTTTAGCTCTGTATTTATAGGGGGTAGTGGTGAATGGAAATGGCAAGAGATATCCATTAATCAGGCTTTGAAGGAAGAATCGAAAGCCTTAAATAGGTTGCCTTTTTTGAGGATTTTCTACTCTTTTTGGTTTTGAATGAACCTGGACAGGTTTCACTCCTTGACTCATTCGAATTCCCTCAAGCCTCGTTCTTCGATTGGCTCTGAGTGTCTTCCTTCGATAGCTCTGGTCTTCAGTTCAGTTTGTTCACGGTTTCATCCTCATGGCTCCTTCTATTGAATATTTATGTTGATTGTTTGACCTGGAAAATTCTTCTATTAGCCCAACCGAACACTTCCTTCTGGCCAGTCGAAGCTTCTTTTTTTATTTCCTTCAAATGTAATTGTGCAGGAGGCTTGGGCTTTGCAGCATGTAGGACTTTGGCCAGCAAGCATCTTAAACTAGACTCATCAAAAGACAAAAAAAACTTGTTTCCAACAATTGTGTGTCCTTCGAATGGACCACATGTATGTCCTTCGAAGGCATCACTTGTGAGTTTCTTTGATGGGCTAAAAGTATGTCCTTCGAAGGCACCACTTGTATGTTTCTTCGAATAGACCACATGCACTCCTTGTGCGTTCTTAGAATGGGCCACCAATGTGTGTTCATAATGTAGAAATTATATGTTGGAGGGTTCACAGGTGGAGTCAAAGCTAGCATGAGGGAAGCCACTGCTTTATGAATCGAAGCACGCATAAAAGAAGTTCTTGCCTTGTGAATCAAAGGCAGGACTGAAGGATGTACTTGCCTTGGGAATCAAAGGCATGCATGAAGGAAGTATTTGCATAGTGAATCAAAAGCAAGCCTAGAGGAAGTCTTTTCCTTGTGGATCGAAAGCAAGCATAGAGGAAGCCTTTTCCTTGTGGATAGAAGGAAAGCTGAAGGAGGTACTTGCCTTGTGAATAGAAAGCAAGCCTGAGGAATGTACTTGCCTTGTGAATCGAAAGCAAGCCTGAAGGTTGTAATTGCCTTGTGAATTGAAATCAAGCCTGGAGAAAGTCTTTTCCTTGTGGATCAAAAGCAAGCACAGAGGAAGCCTTTTCCTTGTGGATCGAAGGCAAGATGAAGGAGGTACTTGCCTTGTGAATCGAAAGCGAGTTGCTACGAAGGAATCCTTTTCTTTGTGAATCGAAAGCAAGTTGCTTAGAAGGAATCCTTTTCCTCGTGGAAGCTTGGGAATCAAATCAAACTTTCTCTTTATTTGATTTGATGCTTGAGAGCCAAATATGACTATATGGAAACTATACGGGGCATTAAAATTCCAATTGTACTTGTGAAAACTTGGACTTTTGGAAATCCTTGTGAGAAAATGTCTTGAGAAAAGTGAGGGAAAGTTTTGGGGTACAACAGTTTCCCCTGTTCAATCTTATTAAACCTGAAGATTTAGATGGACTTGTTTTCCTTTCTTGATCTGAAGGTGGGAGATGATTGAACACTAGAATGCCTATAAATTTTCACCCGACGATGTGATGGTTGATTGTGTAGGGAATGGGCTTGAAGATGCCAATTGGAGAAGATAACTGAGAGTTGTTAGAGTTGGGATTAAATATGCCATCCAAAGTAGATGCTGACTTCATAAGAGGTCTCTTTATAGTGATTCCTGTTCCTGTTGTCTAAGGAGGACTCTGCTGGGGAATGTTGATTTTTGTTGTTCTCCTGTTTGAGGAAAACTGTGCAGGGAATAGAGTCTAGGAGCTTTAGTTGTCCAAGGCTCTACTGAGGAGTTATCTCTGGACTGGAGAAATGAAAGTTTGTTATTTTCTGGTTGAAATCCAGGCTTCACAGTAACTTGCTGGGGAGAATGCAATTAACTTGTTATTTGGAAATGTATTAGAAGGAACCTGTGTAAGGATGCTTCAGGATGAGTCTGTGTTTAACTTCATCTGGAGATTGTGAGAAGAAACCCGTGTAAGACTGCTTCAGAATGAGCCCGTGTAAAGCTGCATCTGGAGATTGAGAAGGAATCTGTGTAGGATTGCTTCAGGATAAGCCTGCGTAAAGCTGCATCTGGAGAGAAGGAACATGTGTAAGATTGTTTCATCTGGTTGTGTAGATAGTCACCCCGTATGGTTTCGGGAATTGATCTACAATCAGCTGTTCACAGATAGTTGTCCTGTCTTGTTTTAGGTATTAATCTGGAACTTGCTTTTATTGGTCGTTGAGATAGTTGTCCTGTCTGGTTTCAGGTATTAATCTCTGACCTAAGAGAAAGAAAGATAGTTTTCCCGTCTAGTTTCGGGTATTAATATTTAATTTTCTCATGTAGATAGTTTTCCTGTCTGGTTTCAGGTATTAATCTATAGTCAATCGTCCACAGATAGTTGTCCTGTCTGGTTTCAGGTATTAATCTGGAACTTGTTTTTGTCGGTCATTGAGATAGTTGTCCTGTCTAGTTTTAGGTATTAATCTGATCTTAGAGAAAGGAAGATAGTTTCCCTGTCTTGTTTCGGGAGTTAATCTTCAATCTTCTAATTTGGATATTTGTCCTGTCTGGTTTCAGGTATTAATCTATAATCAATCGTCCATAAATAATTGTCCTATCTTGTTTCAGGTATTAATCTGGAACTGTTGAAAATTGGTGATGATGTTCATCTGTCGATCTTTCCTCAAAAGGTAAAGAATTAGCTGCATGCAATATCATGATGCATGAAATGCAAATGATTCTCTCAAAATAAATGAGATTTTAATATATGCATTCGTGTTGCATATGCTACGACGCTTGTAAAATGGTGTATGAATGCAATGTACGAACGTGTTAGTTGTTCTACTATAGTGTTGTTGAACTGGGAAAAATAAATCCCTGACTGTTGCTGGGGATGAAGAGTGTAAGTCTTCAAATTTTGTTGAATTTGGAATACTGGGAGATGGATTTCTGTTGTTAGAGAAATAAACTCTGTTGAGGAAGGGAAACTCCACGAACTGCTTGGGGATTTTTATGAAATCCTACTGGGAAATCCTGAAGAGCTTGTGAACCAAGTTAGGGAATTCTTTAAGATGTCAGGGCAGTAATTGGAGATTCTTGCTCCGCTGGGTATATAAGAACACCTGACATCATTAGACTGTATGCTGAGGATATGGAAGTGACTTTATAGTAGGATGCCCCTGCCTCTGTACCTGCTGGATAAAGTATCTGTGGGGATTTTGTGGATGGCCTTTAGACGTTGTTTCGTTTCTTAAAGCCATTCGTAACTGTCTTTCTATTTTTTATGTGTGTATTTGTAAAAGGTAATCACATTCAAATGCATATGTTCAAAAATAATCACTGGACGTTTTCGCAAACAAAACAGAAAAATAAAAGACTAATAGTATTTCACTTTCAAAGAGATAGTTTTGTATTAATTTGAATAAGTGTTTTTTGTACAAGGAGACGAACATCCTAGTAAGAGAATTTCGTCGTAAGAATGAAAACTATACAAAAATAGTATACAAAGAAAAACAACTATGTGAAATGATCCCAATGGGTTCTCATTCTGCTATTGCCTTTATGTCTTTGAGCGTCTTATCTCTCTGGTTGCTTGTCCAAAGCTGACTGGATTGATTAGCACCATTCGAGCATGATAGTTGATACTGAAGATTAGATGTAAGGTGATCCAACAAGACATAGTTATACGCTTTAAATCCCTAACTTTTTCCTAAACCGCCCTTTCGGGTTTTCAGTCCACCGGGATACCATTTTTTGCCCAAGCCACCTTTTCAGGTTTTCGACTTACCGGGTGTACAACTTTTTTCCATATGTATATCCCTAATTTTTGCCTGAACCTTATTGGTTCGTCGGGATGCCCTTATTTTTTCCTAGGCCAGTCAACCTAGAGGGTCTTTGTTCATGTGTAGTATCTTTTAACTATGTCCGCATTTACAGGGTGCGGAAGGTCGTCATCGTCCATAATGGTTAAGATCATGGCTCCACCAGAAAATATGTTCTTAATCACAAATGGCCCTTCGTATGTGGGAGTCCATTTTCCCATGGGATCACCTTGCGGCAGTATAATGCGCTTGATTACTAGGTCACCAGCCTGATATACCTGAAGTCTGACCTTCTTGTTAAAAGCTTTAATCATACGTTTTTTATACATCTGACCATGGCAGACAGTCGCGAGCCTCTTCTTATCGATCAGGTTTAATTGATCAAGTTGAGTTTGAACCCAATCTTCTTCATTTAAACATGCATCCTTCATGATTCTCTAGGAAGGGATCTAGACTTCGATGGGTAGGACAACTTCCATACCATATACCAAAGAGAAAGGAGTTGCCCCTGTTGATGTGCACACTATGGTACGGTAACCATGAAGAGAAAATGGTAACATCTCATTCCAGTCTTTGTATGTCACCGCCATCTTCTGTATGATCTTTTTGATATTTTTATTAGCAGCTTCTACATCGCCATTCATCTTTGGCCGATAAGGAGAACAATTATAATGCTGGATCTTTAATTGCGTACAAAGCTCGGTGATCATAGTATTATTGATATTGGTACCATTATCCATAATGATTATTTCTGGAATACTGTTGTACCCTAAAATTTTCTCTCTCAATTATCAAGAATTTGCTCACAAGATCTCCTTGGGCTCAAGACTGCATTGGGGTTGATCAAGCTCAAGACACCTCCTTAAGCACTGATGACCAAAATTAGGGTTTGAGATTGCACAAGTATATTTGAACTTACAATGCCCCATATGGCTTTCATGGATCATTTTGGATCCCCAAGATTACTCATGTCAAGTTTCAAGCTTTGGATCACAATTTTGCTCAGTCAATTGAGCACTTGACCTAAAGATCAGTTGTATTGGGGAAAAAGTCAACCATGGCCAATTTACAGTCAAACTTCATAATTTTTGATCCACATCAACATTTTAAACTCATATGTATCATTTTATCAAGCTTGGACCAAAATTCCTCAAGAAATTTGATCAAATCTCCAAAAGGGCAAAATGGTCAAAATTAGGGTTTTGATTGGGAAAGGGCAATTTCTGATTTTTGACTTAGCCAATGGTCAATTGGTTTAAGTAATGATCTTAAGAGTCCAATTGCAATATATTTACCTAATAACATGGCTCAAAACATTTCTCAAGTCCAATGGATTGATAAATGAATTTTCAGTCAACTGATCAAAAGTCAATGATATACTGAAAAGTCAAACTTTAACTTTTTGGCCAAATTCAAGTGCCAAAGATCAGAATTCATCAAAACATGTCAAAATATGAAACTTATTCATCAAGAAATCAAAAAGTCAATATTTCATTTTGAAAAGTCAAAATTTCTAAACTTAGAAAGTTTTCTAAGTGTTGGAAATTTCATGTTTTTCACAACTTTGAACAAATTTTTCACCATGATGCAAGATGATTCAAGAGAAACTTCCAACATGAAAGTTGTAGATCTCAATGAAATATACAAATTTTCTTCACACAACTTCTTCCAAAAGTTCTTGGATCTCAATTTATAATTTTAAGAACACGTGGTCATAAAACAAAACACTTAGTTAAATTTTTGCCCTAATTTGGTCAGGATTTTGACCCAACTTCATGGAACTTTTTCATATAGTTAAAAGGGGAATATTCAAAATAAATTGAAAGATGGGTTGTATATCACATTTCAAGCTTTCCACAATGTCCAAGAACTCCTTGAGATCATTTTTGAGTAGGGAGAATCGAAGAGATGAAGTTAGGGTTTTATCACTTGAATTACAAGTCATTTTGTGATGAACCAAATTCAAAATTCAAACTATGCTGCATAAGCTCTACTTTGCAGGCCTGAAACTTGTTAGGCACTCCATAATTAATGGCTTGCATAGTTGTTAGAGGTCTCATTTCAAGCATTCAATGCATGGACATGCTTTATATCCATTTTTGGAAGAAAGTGTACATTGCCATTTTGATAAAGTGCTTTTTGCACAAAACTTGTTCTTGAGCCTTGCACTTGTTCTCTTCTGATCACACAAGTCCTATAACTCATGAGAAATAGTTTAGACACTTACAATCACCCAGCCCATGCTTGTACCTCACATTTAAACTTAGTTTCCCTGTTTTCTTAAAAATCAAGTAACCTGGCCAAAAGCTTGTAACTTGTACTTCTGATTGTCCAGTGCACTCAAGACCTTTTGTTTATAGATATACAAACCATTTTCCACAAAGACACGAATTCTTAAGCCCTGAAAACACCTAGAACTCAGAATCACCAAAAACACTTCAAAACTTGTCATTTGAGTTTTGAAGCCAATCTTCAAATCTACTCGTGCATTTCTTGGCCTTTTGTTTTCAAAAGGTTCTAAACAACACTCACAAACAATCCTAACACCTGCAACATCACTGTAACACTTCCATCCTATCCACCATTTTCAAAAACAGAGCTTTGCACTTGGACTTCTCCAGAACTCCTCAGGCCCTTTCAGCTCAAGCAAAGCATTCCATTAGCTTCCTGGGAACTTGAGGAAGCTAACCCAACCATTGGGACTCCTCGAAAGTTGCACAAACATCAAACCTGATACCCTCTTGCAAGGTAAGTTTTCTAACTTTGGAACTTTTCATACATGCATCATCAATGATTTATTTGTGAATGAAACATGTAGATATCATTGCCCTAAAGCTGACCATGTCTATAGTTTCCATTAATTTTGCTTGAGCTTAGAGAATTTTGAGACTGAAATTTATGAGATTTTTAGGGTTAAGTTTAGGGCCAATGAAATTCATGCTTATATTTGATCTATAGTTTTAATGCTTCACATTTCTGAAACCGTTAGGAAATTTGCTACAAGTTTCATGTTTACATTTTTCTTTTTTGTTTAGAAATGAACAAGTTACAGTTGGTCTGGCTGGAGGTTGAAGATGAAGTGTAACACAGGTCGCGCTTTGTATCATATATTTATTATTTTTCTTATATTAACGGATGTATAGCCACCCCAGTGGTAGAAGCGCACGCCTGTAACCTTTGGGACCTGGGTTCGAGCCCCAGTGGTACCCTTTTGATTTTTTCACATTTTTTTTGCTTTCTGACTTTGTTTTTGGAGGCGCTGGGCTTCATCTTTGGGCTTTGTTTTTGTTTTTACTTTCTCACCCCCCTGTGGACTATTTGCACCCTTGGCCCAGATTTTTATTTTCTTTTCTTATTTTTAATTTATTTTCTTAATATATTTTCTAATATTAAAAAAAAATCATAAAAAAACATACAAAAATATTAGATTTTGATTTTGACATAGTTTATTTATTTTTTCTCATAAAAATTATTTTTATTTAATAAATACTTTATTCATTTCACCAAATATCTTGTAAATTTAATTAAAAAACTGGGATATTATTTATTTTCTTTTACACCAATTAAAATATATTATTTTAATATAAAAAGGCCAAAAATATTTTATAATATTATAAATTATTTTTAAGACAAAAGTACAAAAAAATACTTTTCATAAACTTAATTTCCTTTTAATCAATTGATAGACTTAGGGTTTTATTTAAAATCTTTTCTTATTAAATTAGGTTTACCTTTATTATTTTAATTAATTATGTTCTTCTAGTTAATTAGGTTAAAATAAAAACTCCCTTTTCCTAAAAAATCCAAACAAAAATATCTATTTTCTTCATATTTATATTCTTGTATATTTATTCATTTTGTACATTATATCCATTTAATTTCTTGTGAATTATTTATTTCAATTCTTGTATAAATTCAATTTGGTTGTAATGGATTAATTAGGTTTATATTCTCGCAATCTCCATTTACAATTTGTACACCCCCTCCCACAAATATTGTAATAGCGTAGTAACTTTAGATTTCGCAATTTGTCGCTTTATATACAAATGTTAGTAATTAGGGTTTGTATGGAAAGACTAAAATCAATACTTAGAAAACCCAAAATTCAAGACAAAAACAAGCATGAAAGCAATACACTTGCACACAAGCACCCCTAGGGTAAATCCACTTGGTTGCCTTTACAAAATGGCCATATTACGCATGTGAGGTATCTTAGCAAAAACAAAGCAAATACAAGATCATAGTCCCTCGACGACCTTATCTAAGTTGCCTTTCAAATGATATTAATCTCTTAAAGATAATGCTAAGATACCTTGCAACATTTCTAATCATGGTTATATAATGACCCACACGCATCCCGTTTACATCCAAAGATAGGGTTACTTACCAAATCAATGGTAAGATAACAATATCAAAGGAAAGAGGAAATGAACATAAAAGACTTTTGAGTAGGCAGAATGCTCCTAATTACTTGCTCAATTTCAAAACAAAACATCCTTTCTATTTTCAAAATAAACACCTAAACTTTCAAACATCTTACAAACTTGAAAACATTTTCAAAAGATCAAACACTTTGTATACATTCTTACGAACGAGAATCATTACAAAGTTTGCCTAAACAATGGCCTCTTTACAAAATACTTTCAAAAACCACAAAAATCACAATTTAAAACAAAAGCAAGTGATCTAGCAAGTAACTAAGAACCCATGGAAAACCATGGATAAAAAGGGTGCTAATACCTTCCCTTTTCATAATCTACCCCCCGAACTCAAGAAATAATCTCAAAGGTCTTTCCTGTGCTTTTTCACCTTTCCTTTTGGATAAAATAAAAGTCGGTGGCGACTCTTGCTAACCGCAACATTTGCGATCAAACACAAAACCTTCAAGTCAGTTCTCCCACCGTATCAGAGAACTGGCGACTCTGCTGGGGATTAATCTAAAAGTGGGGTTACCTTAGGGTTAGATCACATTTACTTGCTTTCATTGTTTGCTTTACATTATGGTTCTTTGTTTGGGTTTGAAATCCTCTACCCAGATTTTGGATACATTATAGGTAAGTAGCAATACATTGTGGAAACTGTGTGGGGTATACCGACATGGTCTAAGAAATAGCTACGTTAGTGCGATATATTTGTGGGTACCGGTAGCCTTTGAGTTAATAAAGGAGAATATGGGGCTGCTGAGTGATGTCATGAAGCACTAATGAACTTTTAGAACCTTAACTTTACCAACTTGGCCTTTAGGACGTAGTGAGATGACCGACTTTGGTGCATGCCGAAGTTGGTAGATACTCGATACTACACTCATTGAGGTTTAGTTTCTTGGGATATTTCGGTCGCCATTAAAGAGGCTTGTGCTGAAACAGTGACCTAGGAAACAAATCAGTGATATTGAGCTCCTTAGAACCCGGTTACTATTGCTAGGACAGGTTGAGCCAACTAAACTTCAAGAGGGTACTTACCTATGAGACGCCATATAAGCCTAAACCTAAGGACTTGTTTGCTTTGTTTGTGTATATATACTTGTACATAACATCATGAACATCATAACATAATACTCATTCACTAACCATTTCAAGGATCTTGGGATTTATCTTTGTTCTGTTTTATAGGATATGGATTCTCTTCGCAGGAAAACTATTCAAGTCAACCTTGCAAGGATCCCTCCATAACTTAAGGAGCTAGCATCAAGGATTCCTGAAAATTCTCCATTCACCGAGAGACATGGTCGCCTACTCAACTTGGTCACCTCCAACACAGATGAGGACATGATGAAGGTGCTCTTTCAGTTCTTTGATCCTTTACACCATTGCTTCACATTTCCCGATTATCAACTTGTTCCAACTTTGGAAGAATTTCCCTGACTCTTAAGGATTCCCATTCTCAATCAACTACCTTTCAACGGTACAGAAAGAGACCCTAAGCCAGAAGAGATTGCTCAAGCTCTACACTTGCACTCACCTGATGTCACAACTCATTGGGAAACAAGGAGTGGTGTCAAAGGTTTCCTAGCAAAGTTCTTGTTCGAGAAAACCCAAAACTGTTGGAACTCCTTGGATTTGCAAGCCTTTGAGGAAATTTTGGCTCTCCTCATCTATTGGATGGTTTTGTTTCCAAATCTGACCAACTCATAGATGTGAACACCGTCAAAATTTTCATATCCCGCAACCAAGTGCCTACATTGCTAGGGGATAACCTACATTCTTTTCACACTCGCACAATGAGGAAAAGAGGTGTCCTTATGTGTTGTACTCCTCTATTGGAAAGATGGTTTATTTCACATCTTCCCCAATCTGTATTGAAGAGTGATCAAGGTTCAAGGTGGTCGCAAAGGTTGATGACGCTCAAACATTCAGACATTCATTGGTGCTCCCGATCCATAGAGAATGTTACTATTGTCGACCGTTGTGGAGAGTTCCCTAATGTCCCCTTACTTGGCATTAGGGGAGGTATCATCTACAACCCCTGCTTAGCCTTAAGACAGTTTGGTTACGCCTGAAAGGATGGCCCGTACGAGATGCTGATTCAAGGTTTGGTATTTGACTACGAGAACGACAATCAAGGTCTTCGCCAGAGATTTATCCGAGCTTGGAGAATGTTGAACAAGGTAGATAGCAAGACATTGGGGCATACGAATTCCATCCCTCTTGAGCCTTACCTCAAATAGGTACGAACTCGTGCTCAAAGTATTATGATGCCTTATCCCTCCATTCTCCCGGTAATGATTGAGCCTGTTATGGAAGGAGATGTTCCATACACTATCCTACATCCTGACATGCCCACCTCTCTTGAAGAATTACAAAGAGATTGGATACAACTCAATAGGGAGTGAGATACTTTCGAAGCCCAATTCTACACAAGCGAGAAGAAGGTTTTGGAACTCACTAAGCAACTTCACGAGGAAAGGAACCTGAATGCCTACATCGCACCAAAGAGGATGCGTACAATCTTTTTATCTTAGAGTTTTTGTATTTGTTTTTCCCTAGGAGGCATTAATGTACTCAAAGCTTTAATTTATTAATATAACGTGTGTTTCCTTTTTGTCTAAAACAAATTTGAATCTTTAAAATACTTGAAATCATTGCATATGAATTTACCATTCATCATAACATAAGCATGTTTCTTGCAACAAGTCTCCTCATCTTTCTACTGTTTATTTCAGTAAGATGGATCTCGAGAAAATGGTGAAGGACCTCCAAGCCCAAAATGCTCAGTTTCAACAGATGTTCTTAACTCTAGCCAAAGGACAAGAAGAGTTAAAGACCTTTTTGGTTGAAGAGAAAAAGAAAAAGACAAAGAAAATAACTGGAGTTCTAAACATGGGAAGAAGATTCCAAGGGCAAGCAAGAAGGACCCTAGACTTTGGGTGATCGGTGGATTTAGAACTGACTGTTTAACACTGGTTCGCGAAATGTCGCGGAAGCAAGAGTCGCCACCGTCTTTTATTTTCTCCAACATGGACAGGACAAAAGCACAGCAAAATTCCTTTTCGAGATGTTTCTTGGTTCGGGAGGTAGATTTATAGAAAGGGAAGGTGTTAGCACCCTTTCTATCCATGGTTATCCATGGGTTCTTAGATACTTGCTCATTGTGTTTTCAAAAGTGTTTGCTTTTCAATTGTGAGTGGGTTTGAAAAAGTTTCTTTGAAAGATTTCTGAATAACTCTTGTATCAGTCCTCAAGAGTGTTTGAAAAATTGTTTTGAAAGCTTTTTGAAAGTGTCAGTGTGAAAAGGTTTTGATTTGTTTTTGAATAGAGCAAGTATCTATGAGTCATCCACCTACCCTAAGGAATTAGGTTGTGTAAATGTCCTTAAGGTAGTGCCACCCCACCATTGAGAGATAGGTAGCACCACCGTTGGAGGTGTTCGGGTCAATTCGATTGTAGGGACAGTGTGGTCACCAGAGCAACAGTAGGACACCTTAGAAGCTACCCTTATGCCCTTGATCCTTTTTTTAATCCGAGGCAACCATTTCGAGGCAACTGGATCATGGACATAAGGACTTACTAAAACGTCCTATACTCGACGACCACGTTTCGAAGGTAAGGCAACAGTGAGGCGTACCCTAGAAGTGGTGTGTGAATTTGTGTGTTATTTTCATGTTAATATTTATCTTTGATCAGGGCATTCGTGAGCTACGAGTTATTTTTAATTAGCCATACATTCTTTCATGCAATTAGAATTTAAAAGTGCTGAAATTTAAATGCGGAAAGTAAAATCCTACGATATTACAAGGCGCGGGTCTATACATCGCCAAATTACAAAGACTCGTTTGATAAAAAATGCAGAAAGTAAAAGACCTAATTACTATTAAAAGCCTTGAGCAGTTACATAATATTCGAAAAGAAAAATAAGAATAAATGCGCGAAAGAAATAAAAGTTAGGAAGTCCGAGGGTTTTGACCCTTTTGAAATTAAATTGAAATTAAAGTCTAATTATTATTAAATTAAAGAAAGGTGTTTTTTTGTGTTTTTTGTATTTAATTAATATTAAACCTAAAACTAATTATTTAAATAAAAGAAAAAAGTATTTTTGGTTTTTTAATGACTTTAATGAAAAATAAAAATAAAATAAAATAAAGTCAAAAGTTAGTAAAACATAATTCTAATTTATTTTATTTTTTATGAAAAAGCCAAAATTAAACCTAATTAAACTAAATTAATTTGTTAGAATTTATTTACAAAAAATAATTAATAGTGAAATTACTAAATAATAATAATACTAAAAATGTTAGTTTTCTGAATTTTATTATGAAAAAAATGTTAATTGGTTAGTGATTAATAAAAAGAATAACAATTAATTAATTATAGGAAAATAATAAAAATAGAGAGAGAGTTTAGGAGTATACGAGCCTGATTGGAGGGGTGAAACAGCTATTGGCGTCATGTGTAAACTGTTTTGTTTTTGCCATTTGTGTTTTGGCTTTTGGCCATTTGTGTTCTGGCTTTTGGCCATTTGTGTTCTGGCCTCAACGTTCCTTAACCTTCTCAGGATGTCTGTCTCACCATGTATTGGTGTCATGTGTAAAATGTTCTGTTTTGGCCATTTGGCTTTTGCCTTTTGGCCATTTGTGTTTTGGCCTCAACGTTCCTTAATGAACCCGCATGAGATCCTGTCTAAAATCTGCAGTGTTGAATCTCATGAACACATTAAATAAAATCATAAAATGCAAATAAAGCCAATATATGAAGAAATTTAATGTTTAGGCACAATATGACATGTATGAATGATTATACCCTTTTGATCATAGAGATCAAATCAATCTTACCCTTACTAGAAAATTAGTGACATGAATGCTTTTATGCCCTTTTGATCATGGAGATCAAGCCAGCCTTACCCTTACTGAAGAAGTAGTGAGATATTGGTTTGTAACTGAGATGGTTTATTTGTAGTGAGAGAGAGATTTGTAATAAGGATTTCAAGGTTTTAGGGTTCTTGAAAGAATTTGATATTCTGACAGTGTTGTGGCAAGGTTTTCTTTCTCTCTTTTTTCTCCTCTCTGGTTTGTGTGAAAAGAAGGTGATTATATAATGGAAATTAGGGTAAAGAAAATGGGCTTTGAATGTGCAATTGGGCCTCCAATGTTTACTTGAGTTCGTCACTTTCCAGGCTAAATCGCAGGGACTTAAGTGCAATTTTTGAAGTTGAAATGTGAATACAAAATGTAGCCGACATCAAGAACTAACTCCTGTCCGAAAATCGGCTCAATCGGATAAACGGTGAATTAGTTATGAATTTTTGAAGTTTCAGCTCAGATAAACTTATTTTGGGCTCTAGTGTCGACTCTGACACGTTCTTCAATAAAAAACTGGTATTGATCGGTGCATAATTTGGTCTCGACTTTTGAAGCAAAGTTGTAGATCTATGAGTCATTGACCTTTTGTAAAAATATGAGTCCAATCCGATAAAAATTGACCGAGTTATGAATTTTCGAAGTTTCGGCCCAGATGAAATAATATTCAGCATTCAGGACTTTCGGCGCGTCACGCACTCTGAGTAAAAAACGAAGGCCTTTTGAATACCGTTTGAACTCAATACCTTCTTTGAAAATGTAGCCAACTCAATTTGTGAAATTTTGGCGCCGGAACCAGCTCGATACGATGAAAATCGACCAAGTTATGATTTTCTGAAAATGACACAAATAAACTTCTGTCACAAATTTTCTGTATGAAAATACTTGATAAATCCACATTTTTGAAGACCTTCTGATTGAAATTGGCTTCCAGCTGTGAGAGATGAAAACGTAGGTAATGTCAAGACGGAATTTTGGCCACCGGAACGGGTTCAAAATGAGCCACAATCTTCAAGTTATGAATTTTTTAGCGCGTAAAAACTGCACTTTCAACACACTTTTTTCACCATATTTCTTCGAGAAAACTCACACATTCGGATACCTTCTTTAAAGAATTGACTCTTGAGCCGAACCTGAATTTGAGAATACGTTATCAGAGATATCTTGGCGAAAGAACACCTGAATATGATGCGCCGGGTTGGACTTGTGAATTTTTCTTGAAATGTTTTAAGAAATATGGGAGGGCAAATTTTAGGGTACAACAGTTACCCCTGTTCAATCTTCTTAAACCTGAGGATGTAGATTGGCTGGCGTGCCTTTCGTAATCCGAAGGTAGAAGATAATTGAACACTAGAGTGCCCAGAAATTTGCACTCACATAGTAGAGTGTTAACAGTGTGATGGTGGAAATGGACTTACAGATGCCATTTGGAGACTGATGGTATGTGGATGGGCTTATAGATGCCATCTAGGTGTCGATCGCGTAAGAGATTCCTTAGCGAGAACTTGCGTACCTGAGAAAGAAAGATAATTACCTGGCCTGTTACAGGAGTTGATCTTCAAACTCTTTATGTAGATGTGCCCTGGCTGGATACAGGAATCAAATCTTTTAAACTCTTCAGACGTACCCTGCCAAGATACAGGAATCGAGTCCGGAGAATAGTCGTCAACAGATACACCCTGGCAAGATACAGGAATTGGATCTTCAAACTCTTCAGACGTGCCCTGGAAAGATACAGGAATCGAGTCTGGAATTAATCGTCAACAGATACACCCTGGCAAGATACAGGAATCAGATCTTCGAACTCTTCATACGTGCCCTGGCAGGATACAGGAATCGAGTCTGGAATTAGTCGTCAACAGATACACCCTGGCAAGATACAGGAATCGGATCTTCGAACTCTTCAGACGTGCCCTGGTAGGATAATGGAATCGAGTCTGGAATTAGTCGTCAACAGATACACCCTAGCAAGATACATGAATCGGATCTTCAAACTCTTCAGACGTGCCCTGGCAGGATACAGGAATCGAGTCTGGAATTAGTCGTCAACAGATACACCCTGGCAAGATACAGGAATCGGATCTTCAAACTCTTCAGACGTGCCCTGGCAGGATACAAGAATCGAGTCTGGAATTAGTCGTCAACAGATACACCCTGGCAAGATACAGGAATCAGATCTTCGAACTCTTCAGACGTGCCCTGGCAGGATACAGGAATCGAGTCTGGAATTAGTCGTCAACAGATACACCCTGGCAAGATACAGGAATCGGATCTTCGAACTCTTCAGACGTGCCCTGGCAAGATACAGGAATCGAGTCTGGTAATGTTAGTCGTCAACAGATAAACCCTGGCAAGATACAGGAATCGGATCTTCGAACTCTTCAGACGTGCCCTGGCAGGATACAGGAATCAAGTCTGGTAATGTAGTCGTCAACAGATACACCCTGGCGAGATACAGGAATCGGATCTTTAGTTGCGACAGTTGATAGTAATCATCTTTGTATTGGCCTCTGTCCTGAAAAGACAAAACGTTAGTTGTATGTGATGTCATGATGTATGCCATGCGTGATGTTCTCAGAATAAATGGGATTGTATGTTCATGATGCGTATATGCATGCTATGATGTATGAAAATATGATGTTTATGAATGTGTTTTCGTCTAGGAAAATAAATCCTTGACGAGTGCCGGGAAGTTAAATCCTGGGCTTGATGTTGAAGGATAGTGCTTTGTTTCTGCTGGGGAGAGATGGTTGCAAGAATACCGGTAGGAGAAGAGGACTCCGTCGGGGAATAAACTTGGCGAATAGATTACTCTGCGGGGAGTGAACTCTGTGGGGAGAAAGAGATACTTTGCTGAGGTTAATGATAACTCCGCTGGGGATACCATTGATGTGTCATGTTGAAGGAATTGATGAACTCCACTGGGGGATAGGAAGACTTCGCCGGGGACGATCTTTCCGTGGTTTTTGGCTGAGGATAACCCAGTTATATCCTGGTGGGGAAATAACCTTTGAATAAAGCCGGGGAACGAGTTCGTACTCTGCAGGTGATAAGCTTCCAGAATCTACTGGGGATAAGCTTCCTGCTGGGGAGATGGATTCCACTTTCCTGGGGAAACTTTTGGACTGGACTCTCCTGAGGAATTTTAAACTGTACTGGGGAAGCGGCTCCGCTGGAGTGTCTGGTGTACCGCCGGGGAACAATCTTAGATCAAGACTGCCAGGGATGCTTGTTAGGAATGTCTGTATACTGTGCTGAGGAATGTTGAGATCTGCTGGGGATACCCAATTTCCTTAAGGATGACCGTGAACTAACTCTACTTGGGGAGAGTATGGCTGACTTGCTGGGAGATATTGTGCCTTGTTCAGGGCTGATGGGAGACCAACTGCTTGGGGGAGAATTGTTGAATCTTGGCTCACTCTCTGGGGAACTAAGATATCTTGGTTACATTCTTCAGCCTAACTTACCTTGGTACCTTGGTGGACAGAATAGTTAGATTGCTTGGACAACTCATTATTGCCCCCGTTTCTGTGGGAGAAGAAGGCCTATGAGGTGCTTAATGACTGCCGATTGACCAATCTTCTTCTGGTAAGCAAGTGACGAGATATCGGGACATAGTCGTACGCTTTGATCCCTAATTTTTGCCTGGACCGCCCTTTCGGGTTTTCAGTCCACCGGGATACCCTTTTTTGCCCAAGCCGCCTTTTCAGGTTTTCGACTTGCCAGGTGTACAAATTTTTTTTTCATTTCATCCCTTATTTTTGTCCGAACCCTTTTAGTTCGCCGGGAAGCCCTTATTTTTGCCTAGGTGTGTCAACCTAGCGGGTCTTTGATTTTGCGTAGTATTTTTTCGACTATGTCCACACTCTCAGGATGTAGGGAGGTGCCCCTGTCAGTAGTGTAGTGTTGCCATACTACCAGAAGATCTTTGTTTGATCGTCCAACGCTCCAAGTGATCCAGATGGAGATTTGCCCCAGGCTGGTTGGCCTTTTGAGAGATTCTCCGAATCTTGACTTAACTGCCCCAGATGATGGACAATGATCATGCCATGCCCCTTGATTGGAAGTGCTTTTGTTCACTAGATATTCTTCGTGCGAATTTCTCTGTTGTTCGAACAAATAGTCATACGCAAACAGTATTATATCAAGAATGCAAAGCTTATGTCTGTCTTGATGTTTTTTGAAAATGCATTTTTTCATAAAAACAAGTGAATTTTTTGTAAACTGTGATGTCAACTCAGTATTTTACAGCAAGCCTTAAGGAGTCAGGATACCTTTGTAACAGTATGCTTTCGAACTAACCCATGCTTCAGCTAGGACTTTTAAGGGTTATAACGTGTCCAGGTTCACGGTTTAAGAAACAAAGGGTAAATGCTCAAATTTTATTTGTACCCACCCGCTCTCCGTAATGTTCTTCAAACCTAAACTCAGCTGATCGTGCGTTTGACCTTGTTTGGGTCTTTGTCCTGATATTCCAATGATGGTTCGGATGTTGACAATTCATTTGAATAGGCAGTCCTTTCCTTTTGTTGAGGATTTGTTGGACCTCTTTCTTTTTGATTTCATTATCCCTGTTTTTTGCCTGAACTGTTTCTTTTGGAATTACAGTCAGCGGGATGCCCCAGTTTTGTAAGTCTCCTTCATAGGTTTTGACTTATTGGGCTTTAGTTTTTTTTTTTTGGTAATGACTGCATGTCTTTATGATTATTCAGAACCATCACTGTCTTTTGTTTTGTAAGGACCTCTTGGGTGCCATTCGTTATGCACTTGGATCAACTGAGAGAACTACCCTGCCCCAGGTTATTATTAAGGGTTTTAATTTTCGAAAAGAAAAACTCCAACTTCTTTGGCTCAAAGGGGTTGACGAGGGATTATCTTCCTTATAACTCCAGTGTTTAGGAATTGAAACAATGCTTGTACCTCATCAGCGGGGCCTGTTCAAAAGCATACTGTAAAGATCGTGGTATCGTTTTCGTCATCCTCCCTCAAGAGGCTCAGAATTATTAATTGAGAGTTGACATCAAAAAAAAAATGGAAGCAGTTTGAATATAGCGAATGCGAATATATTGATTCAAAACAGACATATGTGATGCATTAATGCAATAACAACGTTTGACATGATAATCGTTTGAACAATCAAAAGAAAATTACAACTTGAAAAATCTAATGGACAAAAAGTCTTCTCATCTCAAGACTTATTACTTCAAATGGTGAATCCTGTAGGGATGGTAGAAGCACTAAGCCTGACCCACTTGGGTGAAATCCACTGCTCCTTCATTAATCAGGTCCTGGACCTTGTTCTTCAGAGCCCAGCAGTCGACAGTGTCATGTCCAGGACTATCGGAGTGGTATGCACATTTTTTGTTGGGATGATAGTTAGGAGCAGAGATGTTGGGATTTCGGGGAGGAGCCCTTAGTGTAATCAGATTCAAACTCAACAGGTGTTGTAAAGCTTGAAACAACGACACATTGAGCTGGGTGAATTGCCTCCTGGACCTGCTAGGCTTACTCTGATCAACCTGTTGCTCTGGGCGGGGTTGTGGTTGTATCTGTGAAGTAGTAGCAGCCTGGAGAAGTCTATTCATTGAACCAAACCCTTGACTTCTTGGAGGCTGATTAATGATTTGGTCCCTGACTTGGACTGGTTGCTTCATGTCTTGATGAAGCTGACTGATCATGGTCCTCAACTCTTCTTGCTCCCGAGCTAAGCCTTGGATGAGAGCCATTTGCCCCAGCATTTGGGTTCTCATTGCATCCACCTCAGCTTGTAGATGTTTCAGCCATTCGTCCTTGTCATCTTCGGGACTTTTCTTGGCCAAATTCCCCACAAGGAGTGCCCTCAGCTCTTCCTGCCCCTTGGATAGACTTAGGAAGATCTCCCTGAACTGAGTCTCTTGAGCATGAAGACCCTGGTTATCTTGTTGGGAAGCCATTGCTAAAATAAACAGCGAAGAAGGTAAGTGACCTGTCAAAAGGGTACCTGTTATGCAATGATATGTATGATATGCAATGTTTTCAAGGACCTCGCGGGATAAACAAGAAACTTTGTTAGAATATGCATTTTGTAGCTTGATGAAAGGCACTGCGTATTATTGAGAGGCCTTCTTCAAGAGTCAAGGCTCACCATATCGAGTGGGTCATAGCCCCTGACAACCTTGTCTAGAGGAAAATAAATCCCCTTTGCCCCTTGCTGGACAGTTAGTTCATCATGACCTGCATCACAAGCCCTTGAGATCCTTGAAATGGGTTAGTCCTTATGTAGGATGCATGCAATGGTATGATGTTATGCTATGCATGGAGTAATGTAGGTAAACCCTGTTATGAGTCCAGATTAAGGACTGTAAACAAAACCTGCAAGAAACTCGTGCGTCAGATAACAAGTATGCAAGTAGTCAAGTTTGGAGGCACACAAGTCACACAAGACAGCCCTTAGAGTTTAGGCCAGCATGAAGTTTAGGTACTACCCTCTTTCAGTTTTGTTGGTTAAGACCTGTCCTATCAAAAGTAACCGGGTTCTAGAGGATCTCAATATCATCGACTACCCTCAATCGGTCATAACTCCAACGTCGCAATCTTTTCTTGCGGCCAGAACCATCGCGAGAGTTTAGCTTCAACGAGTGTAGCATACTGCTACTGTTCTATGGCCAAGTTGGGTCAATTTAGGGTTCTAAGGTCGGTTGGTGCTTAATGACTCCTCAGAAGACCCATATTCTCCTCGTTACAACACAAGCGATATCGGTACAGACCAAAGTGTCACACCAACGTAGCCACTGCTTCACCCGTGTCGGTCTACGCCGGACAGGTCCCTCACAGCTTATGCTACCTAAAGGGTATTCCCCCAGATCTGGGTTAGGATCTATGAAACTCCGATGCAAAGCCCACAAATATAAAAGCAATCAAGACATACAATTGAAAACATAAGAGTGGTATAATCCTAAGGTACACCTCACTTTAAAGATATCCCCAGCAGAGTCGCCAGTTCTGTGATCGGTGGATTTAGAACTGACTGTTTAACGCTGGTTCGCGAAATGTTGCGGAAGCAAGAGTCGCCACCATCTTTTATTTTCTCCAACATGGACAGGACAAAAGCACAGCAAAATTCCTTTTCGAGATGTTTCTCGGTTCGAGAGGTAGATTTATAGAAAGGGAAGGTGTTAGTACCCTTTCTATCCATGGTTATCCATGGGCTCTTAGATACTTGCTCATTGTGTTTTCAAAAGTGTTTTCTTTTCAATTATGAGTGGGTTTGAAAAAGTTTCTTTGAAAGATTTCTGAATAACTCTTGGATCAGTCCTCAAGAGTGTTTGAAAAATTGTTTTGAAAGCTTTTTGAAAGTGTCAGTGTGAAAAGGTTTTGATTTGTTTTTGAATAGAGCAAGTATCTATGAGTCATCCACCTACCCTAAGGAATTAGGTGGTGTAAATGACCTTAAGGTAGTGCCATCCCACCATTGAGAGATAGGTAGCACCACCGTTGGAGGTGTTCGGGTCAATTCGTTTGTAGGGACATTGTGGTCACCAGAGCTACAGTAGGACACCTTAGAAGCTACCCTTATGCCCTTGATCCTTTTTTTAATTCGAGGCAACCATTTTGAGGCAACTGGATCATGGACATAAGGACTTACTAAAACGTCCTATACTCGACGACCACGTTTCGAAGGTAAGGCAACAGTGAGGCGTACCCTAGAAGTGGTGTGTGAGTTTGTGTGTTATTTTCATGTTAATATTTATCTTTGATCAGGGCATTCGTGAGCTACGAGTTATTTTTAATTAGCCATACATTCTTTCATGCAATTAAAATTTAAAAGTGCTGAAATTTAAATGCGGAAAGTAAAATCCTACGCTATTACAAGGCGCGGGTCTATACATCGCCAAATTACAAAGACCCGTTTGATAAAAAATGCGGAAAGTAAAAGACCTAATTACTATTACAAGCCTTGAGCAGTTACATAATATTCGAAAAGAAAAATAAGAATAAATGCGCGAAAGAAATAAAAGTTAGGAAGTCCGAGGGTTTTGACCCTTTTGAAATTAAATTGAAATTAAAGTCTAATTATTATTAAATTAAAGAAAGGTGTTTTTTTTGTGTTTTTTGTATTTAATTAATATTAAACCTAAAACTAATTATTTAAATAAAAGAAAAAAGTATTTTTGGTTTTTTAATGTCTTTAATGAAAAATAAAAATAAAATAAAATAAAGTCAAAAGTTAGTAAAACCTAATTCTAATTTATTTTATTTATTATGAAAAAGCCAAAATTAAACCTAATTAAACTAAATTAATTTGTTAGAATTTATTTACAAAAAATAATTAATAGTGAAATTACTAAATAATAATAATACTAAAAATGTTAGTTTTCTGAATTTTATTATGAAAAAAATGTTAATTGGTTAGTGATTAATAAAAAGAATAACGATTAATTAATTAAAGGAAAATAATAAAAATAGAGAGAGAGTTTAGGAGTATACGAGCCTGATTGGAGGGGTGAAACAGCTATTGGCGTCATGTGTAAACTGTTTTGTTTTGGCCATTTGTGTTTTGGCTTTTGGCCATTTGTGTTCTGGCTTTTGCCCATTTGTGTTCTGGCCTCAACGTTCCTTAAGCTTCTCAGGATGTCTGTCTCGCCATGTATTGGTGTCATGTGTAAAATGTTCTGTTTTGGCCATTTGGCTTTTGGCTTTTGGCCATTTGTGTTTTGGCCTCAACGTTCCTTAATGAACCTGCATGAGATCCTGTCTAAAATCTGCAGTGTTGAATATCATGAACACATTAAATAAAATCATAAAATGCAAATAAAGCCAATATATGAAGAAATTTAATGTTTAGGCACAATATGGCATGTATGAATGATTATACCCTTTTGATTATGGAGATCAAATCAATCTTACCCTTACTGGAAAATTAGTGACATGAATGCTTTTATGCCCTTTTGATCATGGAGATCAAGCCAGCCTTACCCTTACGGAAGAAGTAGTGAGATGTTGGTTTGTAATTGAGATGGCTTGTTTGTAGTGAGAGAGGGATTTGTAATAAAGATTTCAAGGTTTTAGGGTTCTTGAAAGAATTTGATATTCTGACAGTGTTGTGGCAAGGTTTTTTTTCTCTTTTTTTTCTCCTCTCTGGTTTGTGTGAAAAGAAGGTGATTATATAATGGAAATTAGGGTAAAGAAAATGGGCTTTGAATGTGCAATTGGGCCTCCAATGTTTACTTGAGTTCGTCACTTTCTAGGCTAAATCGCAGGGACTTAAGTGCAATTTTTGAAGTTGAAATGTGAAAATAAAATGTAGCCGACATCAAGAACTAACTCCTGTCCGAAAATCGGCTCAATCGGATATACGGTGAATTAGTTATGAATTTTTGAAGTTTCAGCTCAGACAAACTTATTTTGGGCTCCAGTGTCGACTCTGACACGTTCTTCAATAAAAAACTGGTATCGATCGGTGCATAATTTGGTCTCGACTTTTGAAGCAAAGTTGTAGATCTATGAGTCAGTGACCTTGTATAAAAATATGAGTCCAATCCGATAAAAATTGACCGAGTTATGAATTTTCGAAGTTTCGGCCCAGATGAAATAATATTCAGCATTCAGGATTTTCGGCGCGTCACGCACTCTGAGTAAAAAACGAAGGCCTTTTGAATACCGTTTGAACTCAATACCTTCTGTGAAAATGTAGCCAACTCAATTTATGAAATTTTGGCACCGGAACTAGCTCGATACGATGAAAATCGACCAAGTTATGATTTTCTGAACATGACGCAAATAAACTTCTGTCACAAATTTTCTGTATGAAAATACTTGATAAATCTACATTTTTGAAGACCTTCTGATCGAAATTGGCTTCCAGCCGTGAGAGATGAAAATGTAGATAATGTCAAGACGGAATTTTGGCCACCGGAACAGGTTCAAAATGAGCCACAATCTTCAAGTTATGAATTTTTTAGCGTGTAAAAACTGCACTTTTAGCACACTTTTTTCACCATATTTCTTCGAGAAAACTCACACATTCGGATACCTTCTTTAAAGAATTGACTCTTGAGCCGAACCTGAATTTGAGAATACGTTGTCAAAGATATCTTGGCGAAAGAACACCTGAATATGATGCGCCGGGTTGGACTTGTGAATTTTTCTTGAAATGTTTTGAGAAATATGGGAGGGCAAATTTTGGGGTACAACACTTTGCAACGACATCCGTTGGGAAAGACAATAAAGATGGGAAGGGTAAAGAAACAATTGTCCAGTCAGAGTCAAAAGAGGAAGAGGAAGAATAAGATTAGTTTGAAGAACAATACCCTCCAGCTGACGACAAGTATAAGCATCTAGAAGAACGGTTAAGTGCAATGGAAATCCAAAAAGTGTCTGGATTGGAATTTGAGGAGTTGGGGTTAGTATCAGGGATTGTCATTCCTCTAAAATTCAAAGCACCCGTGTTCTTCAAATATGACGGAGTTTCATGTCCCAAAATGCATCTCTGGTCCTTTGTGAGGAATATCCAGCCTCATACCGTCGACAAGGATTTATGGGTACACTTCTTCCAAGATAGTCTGTCTTGAACTCAACTTGATTGGTTTTATCAGTTAGAAAGAGCCAATGTTCATAACTGGGAAGATCTGGCCGCTTCCGTTTACAAACAATACCAATAAAATGCTGATCTTGCGCATAACCGTACTCAACTCCAGAGTATGGCCATGGTTTCGAGTGAAGGCTTCAAGGACTATGCGCAAAAATGAAGGGACTTGGCAGGAAGAGTCCAGCCTCCTCTATATGAAAGAGAGTTGGTAGACATGTTCTTGGGAACCTTATTCGATCCTTTCTTCGATCACTTGATTGGGAGTTCATCGACAGGTTTTACTGAGTTGATATTGACCGGAGAAAGGGTAGAAGCCGGGATAAAGAATGGAAAGATTCAAAAAGATGCATCCTCTGCTGCTGTAAAGAAACCATTCATCGGAAAGAAAGAAGTTGTTGCTGTATATCCTCAAAGAAATCAAGATAGGAATGAGTGCCATCCAATGGTGGGGGATGTCATGATTCCTAAACCAACACCTGCTCAATAAATAAGCAACCATCCAAGAATGGAAAGGCCAGTCAGACAATTTACCCGAATTAATATGACACTATCTCAAGTATTACCACATTTATTAAGGTCCAACCTAGTGACTTTGAAAGAAGCTCCAAAGAACCCTAACACAACCTCTCCTCACTATCATCCTAATGCCTGCTGTGCATACCACTCTAAGAGTTTCGACCATGACACTAACAACTGTTGGGCACTGAAGAACAAAGTACAAGACCTTTTTGAAGTCAAGGAGATTGAATTTGATACGCCAGAAGTTCCCAATGTCATTACTGCCCCTATGCCCAAACACGACCATAATACCAACGCCATTGAGTAAGATATTTTTTTTACTTCAGTTGATGAACTTATGACCCCACTCCTGACTATCAAAAAGAACTTGTTAAATGCCAGTGTATTCCCAGGCTGTGATGAAAGCTGCCATTTCTGTTTGTCCTCACCAACCAGCTGTCCTTTGTTAAAAGCAGGCGTTCAGTGCCTAATAGATAATAAGGAAAATTTGTTCGAGAAAGCTTCAATTCCAACTGTTTCTTATAGTGATGTTTCCATCGTGACCATTTCCATTAATTCTTCCAGGGTTTCCACCAAAAGACCCGTTAGAATTACATCAGTTCCAAAAGTAGCTCCTTTGATAATTACAATGCCTGGACCAATCCCGTATTCGTCAGACAAAACCGTACCATGGAATTATGGAGGGGATGTCTACTACCACTGTATCAAGCAAGGTTGGCCAACTGCTGAAGATTCGAGTTCTGAGAGAGTTGTTTCCAATATCAGTAGTATCGTAGGGACTAGCAAGATTACCCGGAGTGGAAGGATATTCTCTCCAGAAATTTCACCTCCAAAAGCCGTTTCTGGACTCGTAATCATTCCTGTTGTTGTTGCTCCTCCAAAGGTTATTCCCCATCCTGCAATCACCTCTGCTAATACTCCTGTTGACAAAGCTGTTACAATCCCTGTTATCACCCCTACTGACATTCTTGCTGCCGAGTCAACCGAGACTCGAGGTAAAGGTATTCTAATTGAGCATGTCCGGATGAAGGCACAATCAGTGGCTATCTCTGAGACATCCCAGAAAGAGATGGAGGAAATTCTAAAGATCATAAAAAGAAGCGACTACAATGTAGTCGAGCAACTGGGGCAAACTCCATCTAAAATTTCCATGTTGGCTTTATTACTACGTTCCGAGGTGCATGCAAAGGCCTTGGTAAAATTCCTGAAAACTGCCCATGTACCCCAAGAAACCTCTGCTGATCAGTTCCAAGACTACGTAGCCAGCTTAACAGCAGATAATGGTTTAGGTTTTTCAGATGCTGATTTAACGCCAAGAGGGAGGAAGCATAATGAGGCATTGCATGTCTCAATAGAATGCAGGGGCACAACTCTGGCTCATGTCTTGGTTGACAATGGATCGTCTCTGAATGTATTGCCTAAAAAGGCTCTTGATAGGCTTGACTGTGAGGGATTGACATTGAAACCAAGCAACATAGTAGTGAGAGCCTTTGACAGCTCAAAAAGGATGGCGCATAGGGAAGTGGACATCCCCATAAAAGTTGGAACCCAAACATTTGATTCAACTTTTTATGTAATGGACATTCTCCCTTCATATTCTTGCTTGCTAGGCCGGCCGGGGATTCACAATGCTGGCGCTGTTACCTCTATGTTGCACCAAATGCTGAAATACCCAATTCAAGGGAAGATCATCACCGGGAATGCTGATAACAGTCTGCTCCCATAGTGGACTAGTAGTATCCTGCCCGTAGGATCTTTTTAGCCATTGTGTGCCCACTAGAATGGGTGCCAAAGGTACCTTCGTGCAAATCTACCATAATCTTTCCTGCTTCACTTTTGTCCAAACACCGAAGCAAAGTAGAATCGTGGTTACGCTTGTAAAGGATTTTGTTACTAAGGAAGAACTTGGTAGAGAACCTTCTTAGGAACTTCTTATCATTGACTAAAGCTCCCTCAGGATACTCTTGGGCTTCGAGATATCTTTTAATTTCATGGAACCAAGGTTTATCCACTACTTCTTCAGTATCAATCTCATGATAGTATGCTGGCTCATCCATTCTCTCAATAGTGATCTGAGGAGCCTCATTATCCCACCTGACCTTGAACATGGATGACATAGTAGCTAGCGCGTCCGCTAGTTGATTTTCCTCTCGTGGAAAATGCTCAAAGGTAACTTCATCAAAGCGTGGAATCAGTGTCAACACATGCTCTCTGTAAGGGATGAGATTAAGATGCTTCGTGTCCCATTCTCCTTTGATTTGACTGATTACTAGGGCTGAGTCTCCAAATACACTCAAGAATTTAATCCTCAAGTCGATAGCAGCTTTGAGACCCATGATGCATGCCTCATATTCAGACATGTTGTTGGTAAAATTGAAACATAGCCTGGCCGTGAAAGGACTATGACAGCCTTCAGGAGATATGATCACAACACCGATTCCATTTCCAAGTGTGTTGGAAGCCCCTTCAAAAACCATAGTCCATCAGGATCCTCTTTCAGGTCCTTCATCTGGTCCAGGTTTTTCATAATCAGTTACTAACATGATGTTCTCATCCGGGAACTCAAAATTCATGGATTGGTAGTCGTCCACAGCCTGATGTGCCAAATGATCAGCTAATACACTTCCCTTAATTTCTTTCTGGGTTGTATACTGAATGTCGTATTCGGTCAGGATCATTTTCCAACTTGTTATTCTTCCAAAGAGAGCGGGCTTCTCAAAGATGTATTTGATATGATCCATTTTAGATATCAATAAGGTAGTATGAGTCAACATATACTGTCTCAGTCGGCGAGCAGCCCATGCCAAAGCGCATCAAGTTTTCTCGAGCAGTGAGTATCTTGTTTAACAGTCGGTAAACTTTTTGTTAAGGTAGTATATTGTATGCTCTTTTCGACCAGACTCGTAATATTGCCCCAACACACACCCTATTGAATTCTCTAATACCGTTAAGTACATGATCAGAGGTCTTCCTTCAACCGGAGGCATCAAAATTGGAGGCTCTTGAAGATATTCCTTGATTTTGTCAAAGGAAATCTGGAAATCATCATTCCATTTCACTGCTTGATCTTTCTTCAGTAATTTGAAGATTGGCTCACAAGTAGCGGTTAGATGGGAAATGAATTTGGCAATGTAGTTTAGACGTCCCAAGAATCCCCTAACCTCCTTCTCATTGCAAGGATTTGGAATTTCTTGTATAGCTATAGCCTTTGCAGAGTCTATTTCAATACCTTTTCCACTGACAACGAAGCCTAAGAGCTTACCAGATCTTACCCTAAAAGTGCACTTATTCGGGTTCAGTTTCAGTTTGTACTTCTTCAGCCTTTTAAACAACTTCTACAGGTGATCAAGGTGATCCTCTTCAGTCTGAGACCTGGCTATCATATCATCGACATAGACCTCTATCTCGTGATGGATCATATCGTGAAACAAAGCTACCATGGCACACTGATAGGTTTCCCCGACGTTCTTTAACCCAAATGGCATAACTTTGTAGCAGAAAGTGCCCCACTGCATGACAAAGGTTGTTTTCTCCATATCTTCAGGCACCATTTTGATCTGACTGTACCCGGGGAAACCATCCATGAAGGAGAATACCTTATGTTGTACGGTGTTGTCAACCAAAACATCAATGTGGGGAAGCATAAAGTCATCCTTGGGGCTTGCCCTATTCAGATCCCTATAATCCCCATACATGCGTACTTTACCACCCTTCTTAGGTACCAGATCAACATTAGAAACCCATTATAGATAAGAGGTAACAGCTAAGAAACTGGCATTGAACTATTTCATGACTTCAGCCTTGATCTTTTCTGACATCTCTTGCCGTATACGACGAACCTTCTATTTCACAGGAGGGCAGTCATCTTTTGTCGGTTGGCTATGAACCACAATATAAGTGTCAAGTCCCGACATGTCTTTGTATGACCAGGCAAAGATCTCAATATAATCATGTAACATTTTTATTAATCGCTCCTTGACACTATGCTCCATATCAGCACCTATCTTGACTTCCTTCTTAACCTTTTCAGTACCGAAGTTTATTGTCTTAACTAATTTTTCATGAGGCTGTATTTCCCTTTCCTCCTGTTGCAACAGTCTGGAAAGTTCTCCTGGTACTTCACAATCTTCCTCACCTTCGTCCTCGGCTTGGTAGATCGGATTTTCAAAGTCATAATTGCTAATAGCAGAACCGTTATCAATGGGATCCAAAGTGGATGTGGATCTGCAGTTTGATATGTGGGTGTGTGTAAGAGAGCATAGCTATTTATGATAAAGTAAAAAGTAGAAAAGAAAAACAAAGAGCATAAAAATTTGTATGCAAAATGTCCAATAATTTAGTAATGACATATGAAGATGAAATAATAACCCTCACAAATAGACCATTGTGCCTCGGGTAAGACACAAGGCTTTAGAGTTTCAATTTGTTCAAATATTACATATCCCAAACAAACTAAAAGACAATTACTCTTGAATAAAATTAATTGGAACAAAATCATTGGCCTCCCAATTGTTGAGTCCACCGTTGATAGTTGGGAAGATCCACTTGTCCATGTCACAGTCGCTATTACCGTCCTCTAACACATTGACTCCATGGTTGCTGATGGGTAGTGGTGGTCCCCCGGAACGAGCACAACGAACAACTCTTTGGGCCCCTAAAGTAAAACCCAAACCAAACTTGTCAGATTTTTAGGGAATATCTGGAAGTTAGCCCCAAATGTTACACGCACCTTCTTCAACTACTTCTTTGGCATCCTTCAGAGAAGCCTTCTTCAACGGAGATCTGGTAAACTTCGGAACATTGGTAGCAGTCTTGGTTGCAGAAACTATCTGTGGAACCTCCTCAAAGTTCTGATAGGGGATCTCAATGAACTCGCCATCCATCTCATAAAACCTGAAAGAGTTCAGGTGGATCACCATGTATTCTTCCTCGCCATGGACAATAATAATGTTTCCGTTAACTGGGTGTGATCGGTGGAAATAGAACTGACTGTTTTTTAAGCTGGTTCGCGAAATGTCGCGGTAAGCAAGAGTCGCCACCGTCTTTTATGTTCTCCAACATGGAAAGGACAAAAGCACAGCAAAATTCCTTCTTTGAGAATGTTTCTCGGTTCGAGAGGTAGATTTATAGAAAAGGAAGGTGTTAGCACCCTTTCTATCCGTGGTTATCCACGGGCTCTTAGGTACTTGCTCTTATGTTTTCAAAAATTTGTTTGCTTTTCAAATGTGTGTGGGTTTTGAGAAAGTTTCGTTTGAAAAATTTCTAAGTAACTCTTGTATCTGTCCTCAAGAGTGTATGAAAAATTTGTTTGAAAACTTTTGAAAGTGTAGGTGCGAAAAGTATTTTTGTTTGTTTTGAAAAGAGCAAGTACTTAAGAGAAATCTACCCACTCTAAGGAATTGGGCTGTGTAAGAGTCCTTTAGATAGTGCTATCCCACCATTGAGAGGTAGGTAGCACCGTCGTTGAAGGTATTCGGGTCAATTCAATTATCGGGACAGTGTGGTCACCAAAGCAATGGTAGGACACCTTAGAAGTAACCCTAATGTCCTAGATCCTTTTATCCGAGGCAACCGTTTCGAGGCAACTGGATCTTTAGACAAAGGGCGACCTCTAAGACACCCTATACTTGATGACCACGTTTCGAGGCAACCAGTGAGGCGTACCCTAAGAGTGGCATGTGCTTGTGTGTTGTTTTCATGTTATGTTTATCTTGTACATGTTATTTGTGAGCTACGGATTGGTTTCATTTGTCATACATTCTTTCATGCATTTTTTAACAGTTAGGAGTGCGGAAAATAAATTGCGGAAAGGTAAATCTAACTATTACAAGGCGCGGGTCTATACATCGCCAAAAACAAAAACCCGTTTTTGAAAAGTAAATGCAGAAAATTAAAGAAAGCAATAAAATCCTAATTACTATTACATCCTCTGTACAGATACATAAATATAATCAGAATAAATAAATACGCGCGAATGGAAATTTAATCGGGAACGTCCTAAGGGTGTTGACCCTTTTTTGAATAAGAATTGAATTATTTTCCCCCTTTTTGCAATTAATGAAATTATGCCTAATTATTAATTAATTTATTTATTTACAAGAAAAAGTATTTTTTGTGTTTTTATGTTTTTAATGAAAATAAAAATAAAAATAAGAAATCTAAAGTTAAAAGAAAAAAAAACCTAAGTCTAATTCATTTTTATTTATTGGAAAAGGAAATTAAAATTACCTAATTAAACTAAATCAATTTATTAGTATTTTATTTACAAAAATAATTAATAGTGAATAATAAAAAATATTTACATTTTTTAGTTTTTTTTGAATTTTTATGAAAAATATTAATTATGTTAATTTTGGTGGTAATAATAATAATTAAAAAAAACAATTAATAACTAAATTAGAAAATATAAAACAAAAAGAAAAAAGAGTGAACCAAGGGGGGTGTTGGACCATTAAGGAGGTGAATCTGGAAATTTAGGCCCATTAACCAGCCAAGCCACGTTGACTTTCTTGCTTGCCTATGCACAAGGTTGACCAAGAGCATGGCGTGCGTCATCTTTAGGCCACTGGATGGACGCTTGAGGACACTTGACGTCTGGATGAGGAAGGTGTATGATGAACCTTCTTTTGGAACCTACACACAAGCATGTAAAGAAAAAAATGTATAGAAATTTTGGGGGACCTGGGAAGAACTTACAGCGCGGTATGATGGATCTTAGGACGTGGCAAGGGTTGCTTTAGCTTCAGGGGATGGCAAAGAAGAGAGTCACGTTCTCTTTTTGGCCTGAAAATGCTTGCAATACTCCTTTTGATCTCACACTTTTTTTGACACTTTTTGGATTTTGCTCTTGCCGTTTTGTGTAAAGTTCTAGGTTGTGAATGAGACTTGCAAGGCTTGCATATGTAGTAATGAGTGAGAATAAGTCACATTTAGGAGCCTTTAACCATTGCAATTAAGCTTTGGATTTTGTCTTAACCGCCATTAAAGGCCTTTCAAAGCTTGTTCAAAATTTGAATTTTCATGCCTAAATGAGCTTAGCACGAAATTGGTAGGTTGCAAATGCTTCATGAAGGCTATTCAAACCATAAGATACCATTTAATTAAATTTTTTAGATTTACTTGAATTATTATGGATTAAAATGAATTAAATCCATAAAAATTCAATAAAAATAGAAAAATAATTATTTGGTCTTGAAATTGATCATGGGACACGTGGGAGGCATGACAAGGCTGAATCAAGTGGAAAAAAGTGGGCCCTTTTGTCAAAAATTGAAGTTTCAAGGATAGTTGACTTTTGCCATTTCACAAAAATTTCCCAACTTCTCCAATGCATATCTTGCTCAATTTTGATCATATGAATATGTTCTTGGACATTTTGGAAAGGTCTTGAAGTCCTCTAACCAATGCCTTTGGTCCCATGTCATTTTGATTTACCAATCTCAAGTTATGGTCTTTGACTTAAAATGCCTTTTTGTTGACTTTTGAAAATGACCTATAATGTTGAAATTGATAACTTTTTGTGAGAGCATTTCTTGGACTTGGAATGTGAAGATGAGTTGTAGGAAATGTCCTCCCCTTCAAAATGAGCATTGGATGGGATTTTTATGATGAACCATGAAAAAGTTATGCCTTGGTCAAGTTACAATTGACTTTTCAACTGTCCAAAAATGGAAACTTTTGCATCTTGATGATTTTTGAGCCATTCTTGTGGAATCATGATCAAGATTTGATCCAATGATGATTGTGGCTTCAAAATGAGATGTTGACCAAAATTTTTGACTTTTGACTGCCAAATGACCATTTTGCCCCTACAGTTGACTGTGAAGCAATTAGGGTTTTTGACTGTGCAACTTGACCTTGTGAGCCTTGAAACTTGGCATGTAGATGCTTGACAATGTTTATAGGCATGTGGGACTTGATTGGACCCTTGAAAACCTCAACTTCCTTGCAGGAACCAAAACCCTAATTTGACTAGCTTAGGAGGGTGTTTGAACTGTGCAACCCTTGAGTAGACTTGAGCAAATTGAGATGATGCTTGTCAAAACTTTGAAGAATACGGGAGGGCAAATTTTGGGGTACAACAGTTGCCCCTGTTCAATCTTCTTATACCTGAGGATGTATATTGGCTAGCGTGCCTTTCGTGATCCGAAGGTGGAAGATGATTGAACACTAGAGTGCCCAGAAATTTGCACTCACATAGTGAGGTATCAACAAATGTGATGGGGGAATGGGCTTACATATGCCATTTGGAGAGATGGTGGATAGGGGGATGGGCTTATAGATGCCATCTGGAAGTGTGACAAAACCTTGTCGGGAATGGGCTTATAGATGCCATTTGGGGACTGTTGATAGGTGGATGGGCTTATAGATGCCATCTGACGGTGGTCTATTGAATTGTAATTTTTGTAAGTTGAAAGAGGGAACCTGTGTAGGGTTGCCTGATGATGAGCTCGTGTAAAACTGCATCTTGGAAAGAAAGACACCTGTGTAGGGTTGACTGATGATGAGCTCGTGTAAAACTGCACCTTTGAAGGAAGGAAACCTGCGTAGGGTTTACTGATAATGAGTCTGTATAAGACTGCATCTTAAATGGATAAGGAACCTGTGTAGGGTTACTTTGATGACGAGTCCGTGTAAAACCGCATCTAGAGCTGATAAGGAAACTTGTGTAGGGTTTCAGATGCCGAGTCCGTGTAAAACTACGTCTGGAGTTTGAGAAGGGAACCTGTGTGGGCTTACTTTGATGATGAGCCCGTGTAAAACTGCATCCTGGAAGAAGTAAAACCTGGGTAGGGTTTTTGATGACGAGTCCGTGTAAAACAGCATCCTTGGAAATGGAGAACCTGTGTAGGGTTTCTGGGTGACGAGTCCGTGTAAAACTTCATCTTTTGGAAAGAGAGAACCTGTGTAGGGTTTTTTTTGGGATAAGTTCGTGTAAAACTTCTTGAGGAACCAGGGTAAGGTCACCTTGGGATAAATCCGTGTAAGACTTTGGGAGGAACCGGGGTAAGGTTACTTCGGGATAAGTCCGTGTAAGACTTCTGGAGGAACCGGGGTAAGGTTATCTTGAGATAAGTCCGTGTAAGACTTCTGGAGGAACCGGGGTAAGGTTACTGCAGGATAAGTTCGTGTAAAACTTCTGGATGAACCGGGGTAAGGTCATCTTGAGATAAGTCCGTGTAAGACTTCTGGAGGAACCGGGGTAAGGTTACTGCAGGATAAGTTCGTGTAAAACTTCTTGATGAACCGGGGTAAGGTCATCTTGAGATAAGTCCGTGTAAGACTTCTTCTGAAAGAAAAGGAACCGATGTAGGGTTACTTTGATGATAAGTCCGTGTAAGACTTCGTCTAAAAATTGAGAAGGAACCGGTGTAGGGTTGCCTGATGATGAGTTCATGTAAAACTACATATGAGGTTGAGAAGGAACCGGTGTAGGGTTGCCTGTTGATGAGCCCGTGTAAGACTTCTTCTGAAAGAAAAGGAACTGGTGTAGGGTTTCCTGATGATGAGTTCGTGTAAAACTACATCTGAGGTTGAGAAGGAACCGGTGTAGGGTTGCCTGTTGATGAGCCCGTGTAAGACTTCTTCTGAAAGAAAAGGAACCGGTGTAGGGTTTCCTGATGATGAGTTCGTGTAAAACTACATCCGAGGTTGAGAAGGAACCGGTGTAGGGTTGCCTGTTGATGAGCCCGTGTAAGACTTCTTCTGAAAGAAAAGGAACCAGTGTAGGGTTGCCTGATGATGAGTTCGTGTAAAACTACATCTGAGGTTGAGAAGGAACCGGTGTAGGGTTGCCTGTTGATGAGCCCGTGTAAGACTTCTTCTGAAAGAAAAGGAACCGGTGTAGGGTTGCCTGAGGATGATCAAGTAGATAATTGTCCTGTTTGGTTTCAGATATTAACCCACGATCAGTCGTCCACAGAACTTTCCTGGCTTGTTACTGGTGTTGATCTGGAACTATAAAGGTAGATGGTAATCATCTTTTGATTGACTTTTTTTTCTTCTGAAAAGGCAAAGTATTAGTCATATGCAATGTCATGATGCATGAACTGCATGATTTTAAGATGTTCTAAAACATAAATGAGATTTGTGTTGTATGATGCGTATGCATGCTATAATGTATGAATATGTGATGTTTATGAATGTATTCTCGTCTGGGAAAATAAATCCTTGACGAACGCCGGGAGTTTGTTGAATCCTGGGCTGATGTTGAAGAATAGAGTTCTTCGTTTCCGCTGGGGATGATGGTTGTAAGAATAAACCGGTAGGAGAAGATGACTCCGTTGGGGGATAAACTTGTTGAGGAGATTACTCTGTGGGGAATTACTCTGTGGGAAGAGATACCTTGCTGAGGTTTTGATGATAACTCTGCTGGGGATTCCGTTGATAAGCTCTGTTGGAAGATTTGATGAACTCCACTGGGGGATAGGAAGAACTTTGCCAAGGACGATCTTTCCGTGGTGATTAGCTAAGGATAACCCAGTTATACCCTGGTGGGGAATAACCTTCTGAAATAAAGCCGGGGAGAAGCGTTCGTACTCTTCAGGTGATAAGCTTCCAGAATCTACTGGGGATAAGCTTCCAGAATCTACTGGGGAGATGGTTCAACTCTCCTGGGGGAACTTTTGAACTGTACTGGGGAATGGCTCCACTGGAGTGTCTGGTATTCCGCCGGGGAATAATCTTATATTAAGACGGTCGAGGATGCTTGCTCAGGAACATCTGCATACTGTTGGAGAATATTGAGATTTTCTGGGGATACCCAACTTCCTTAAGGCTGACAGTAGACTAACTCTGCTTGGGGAGAGCGTTGTTGACTTGCTGGAGATACTGTACCTTGTCAGGGATGACGGGAGACCAACTCCGCTCGGGGGAGAGTATTGCTGAATCTTATCTTACTCTGCGGGGAGTGAAGGTATCTTGGTCACGTTCTTCAGCTGAACCTACCTTAGTACCTTGGTGGACAAAGCAACTAGATCGCTTAGATAACTCATATTGCCCCTGTTTCTGTGGGAGAAGGTACCTGTAGAGGTGCTTAAGGACTGCCGATTTGACAAATCTTCTTCTGGTAGGCAAGTGACGAGATGGCGGAACATAGTCGTACGCTTTTGATCCCTAACTTTTGCCCGGACCGCCCTTTCGGGTTTTCAGTCCACCGGGATACCCATTTTTGCCCAAGCCACCTTTTCAGGTTTTCGACTTGCCGGGTGTATAGATTTTTTTTATTTCATCCCTTATTTTTGGCCGAACCCTTTTTGGTTCGCCGGGAAGCCCTTATTTTTGCCTAGGTGTGTCAACTTAGCGGGTCTTCGATTATGCGCAATATTCTTTCGACTATGTCCATGCTCTCAGGATATAGGGAGGTGCCCCTGTTATTGTGTTGTGTTGCCATACTACCAGAAGATGTTTGATCGGACCAGATTCGTCGCTGGAATTCATGTCCAATGCCCCAAGTGATTCAGATGGAGATCTGCCCCTGGCTATTTGGCATATTGAGAGATTCTCCGAATCTTGACCTAACTGCCCCAGATGTTGGACAATGACCATTCCATGCCCCTTGCTTGGAGGTGCTTTTGTTCATTAGACATTCGTCGTGCGAACTTCTATGCTGTTCAAACAAATAGTCATATGCAGGCAATGTTATATTAAAAATGCAAAGCTTATGTCTGTCTTGAAGTTTTTTTTTTTTTGAAAATGCATTTTTTAGTAAAACAAGCAAATTTTGTTACCTGTGATGTCAACTCGTTATTTTACCGCAAGCCTTAAGGAGTCAGGATACTTTTCGTAACAGTATGCTTTCGAACTAACCCATGCTTCAGCTATGACTTTTGAGGGTTATAACGTGGCCTGGTTCATGGTTTAAGAAACAAAGGATAAAGGCTCAAGTTTATTTGTACCCAACCGCTCTTCGTGATGTTCTTCAAACCTAAACTCAGCTGATCGTGCGTTAGACCTTGTTTGAGTCTTTGTCCTGATATTCTGGTGATGGTTCGAATACTGAAAGTTTATTTTGAATAGGCAGTCATTTCTTTTTTGTTGAGGGTTTATAGGACCTCTTTCTTTTTGATTTCATTGTCCCTGTTTTTTTCCTGAACTGTTTCTTTCATGATCACAGTCAGCGGGATGCCCCAGTTTTGTAAGTCTCCTTCATAGGTTTTGACTTAATGGGCTTTTATTTTAAGAAGTAATGACTGCCTGTCTTTAATTATTCGGAACCATCAATGTCTTTTGTTTTGTAAGAACTCCTTTGGTGTCATTCGTTGTGCACTTGGATCAACTGAGAGAACTACCCTGCCCCAGGTTATGATTAAGGGTTTAATTTTCGAAAAGAAAAACTCCTACTTCTTTGGCTCAAAGGGGTTGACGAGGGATTATCTTCCTTATAACTCCAGTGTTTAGGAATTGAAACAATGCCTGTACCTCATCAGCGGGGTCTGTTCAAAAGCATACTGTAAAGATCGTGGTATCGTTTTCGTCATCCTCCTTCAAGAGGCTTAGAATTATTAATTGAGAGTTTGAACATCACAAAAATAAAAGCAGTTTGAATATAGAGAATGCGAATATATTGATTCAAAGTAGACATATGCGATGCATTGATAAAGTAATAACGTTTGCCATGACAAAAATTATTTGAACAATCAAAAGAAAATTACAACTTGAAAATTCTAATGGACAAAAAGTCTTCTCATCTCAGGACTTGTCACTTCAAATGGTGAATCCTGCAGGGATGGTAGAAGAACTCAGCCTGACCCTCTTGGGTGAAATCCACTGCTCCTTTGTTAATCAGGTCCTGGACCTTGTTCTTCAGAGCCCAGCAGTCGGCAGTGTCATGTCCAGGACTATCAGAGTGGTATGCACATCTTTTGTTGGGATGATAGTTAGGAGCATAGATGTTGGGATTCCGGGGAGGAGCCCTTAGCGTAATCAGATTCAATCTCAACAGGTGTTGTAAAGCTTGAAATAGCGACACATTGAGCTGGGTGAATTGGCTCCTGGGCTTGTTTGGCTTACTCTGATCAACCTGTTGCTCTGGGCGAGGTTGTGGTTGGACCTGTGAAGTGGTAGCAATTTGGAGAGGTCTATTCTTCACCATACCGGACTCTTGTCCTCTTGGAAGCTGATCAATGACCTGGTCCCTGACTTGGACTGGTTGCTTCATGTTGTATCTGTCTTGATGAAGCTGACTGATCATGGTCCTCAACTCTTCTTGCTCCCGAGCTAAGCCTTGGATGAGAGCCATTTGCCCCAGCATCTGGGTTCTCATTGTATCTACCTCAGCTTGCAGACGTTTCAGCCGTTCGTCCTTATCATCTTCTGGACTGTTCCTGACCAAAGTCCCCATGAGAAGTGTTCTCAGCTCTTCCTGCCCCTTGGATAGATTTAGGAGGATCTCCCCGAACCGAGTCTCTTGAGCCTGAGGATCCTGGTTGTTTTGTTGGGAAGCCATTGCTGAAATAAACAACGAAGAAGGTAAGTGACCTGTAACAAGGGTACCTGTTATGCAATGATGTGTATGTATGCATGCGATGTTTTCAAGGATCTCGCGGGGTAAACAAGAAAAATTGTTAGAATTTGAATTTTGTAGCTTGATGGAAGGAACTTCATGTTGATGAGAGTCCTTCCTCAAGAGTCAAGGCTCACCATATCGAGTGGGTCATAGCTCCTGACTCAAGTAATTAACCTTGGCTAGAGGAAAATAAATCCCCTTTGCCCCTTGCTAGACATTTGATTCATCATGACCTGCATCACAAACCCTGGAGATCCTTGAAATAGATTAGTCCTTATGTAGGATGTATGAAATGGTATGATGGTGTGATGTTATGCTATGCGTGGAGTGATGTAAGTGAACCCTGTTATGAGTCCAGATTAAGGACTGTAAAAAAAAACCTGCAAGAAACTCAAGTGTCAGATAACAAGCATGCAAGTAGTCAAGTTTGAAGGCACACAAGTCACACCAGACAACCCTTAGAGTTTAGGCCAGCATGAAGTTCAGGTACTACCCTCTTTCAGTTTCGTTGGTTAAGACCTGTCCTATCAAAAGTAACCGGGTTCTAGAGGATCCCAATATCACTGACTACCCTCAATCGGTCATAACTCCAACATCGCAATCTTTTCTTGCGGCCAGAACCATCGCGATAGTTTAGCCTCAATGGGTGTAGCATACTGCTACTGTTCTATGGCCAAGTTGGGTCACATTAGGGTTCTAAGGTCGTTTGGTGCATAATGACTCCTTAGAAGACCCATATTCTCCTCGTTGCAACACAAGGGATATCGGTACAGACCAAGGTGCCACACCAACGTAGCCACTGCTTCACCCGTGTCGGTCTACGCCGGACAGGTCCCTCATAGCTTATGCTACCTAAAAGGGTATCCCCAGATCCGGGTTAGGATCTATGAAACTCCGATGCAAAGCCCACAAATATAAAGCAATCAAAGCAAAGCAATTGAAAACATAAGTATGATCTAATCCTAAGGTACACCTCACTTAAAGATATCCCCAACAGAGTCGCCAGTTCTGTGATAGGTGGAAATAGAACTGACTGTTTTTTAAGCTGGTTCGCGAAATGTCGCGGTAAGCAAGAGTCGCCATCGTCTTTTATGTTCTCCAACATGGAAAGGACAAAAGCACAACAAAATTCCTTCTTTGAGAATGTTTCTCGGTTCGAGAGGTAGATTTATAGAAAAGGAAGGTGTTAGCACCCTTTCTATCCGTGGTTATCCACGGGCTCTTAGGTACTTGCTCTTATGTTTTCAAAAATTTGTTTGCTTTTCAAATGTGTGTGGGTTTTGAGAAAGTTTCGTTTGAAAAATTTCTAAGTAACTCTTGTATCTGTCCTCAAGAGTGTATGAAAAATTTGTTTGAAAACTTTTGAAAGTGTAGGTGCGAAAAGTATTTTTGTTTGTTTTGAAAAGAGCAAGTACTTAAGAGAAATCTACCCACTCTAAGGAATTGGGCTGTGTAAGAGTCCTTTAGATAGTGCTATCCCACCATTGAGAGGTAGGTAGCACCGTCGTTGAAGGTATTCGGGTCAATTCAATTATCGGGACAGTGTGGTCACCAAAGCAATGGTAGGACACCTTAGAAGTAACCCTAATGTCCTAGATCCTTTTATTCGAGGCAACCGTTTCGAGGCAACTGGATCTTTAGACAAAGGGCGACCTCTAAGACACCCTATACTTGATGACCACGTTTCGAGGCAACCAGTGAGGCGTACCCTAAGAGTGGCATGTGCTTGTGTGTTGTTTTCATGTTATGTTTATCTTGTACATGTTATTTGTGAGCTACGGATTGGTTTCATTTGTCATACATTCTTTCATGCATTTTTTAACAGTTAGGAGTGCGGAAAATAAATTGTGGAAAGGTAAATCTAACTATTACAAGGCGCGGGTCTATACATCGCCAAAAACAAAAACCCGTTTTTGAAAAGTAAATGCAGAAAATTAAAGAAAGCAATAAAATCCTAATTACTATTACATCCTCTGTACATATACATAAATATAATCAGAATAAATAAATACGCGCGAATGGAAATTTAATCGGGAACGTCCTAAGGGTGTTGACCCTTTTTTGAATAAGAATTGAATTATTTTTCCCCTTTTTGCAATTAATGAAATTATGCCTAATTATTAATTAATTAATTTATTTACAAGAAAAAGTATTTTTTGTGTTTTTATGTTTTTAATGAAAATAAAAATAAAAATAAGAAATCTAAAGTTAAAAGAAAAAAAACCTAAGTCTAATTCATTTTTATTTATTGGAAAAGGAAATTAAAATTACCTAATTAAACTAAATCAATTTATTAGTGTTTTATTTACAAAAATAATTAATAGTGAATAATAAAAAATATTTACATTTTTTAGTTTTTTTTGAATTTTTATGAAAAATATTAATTATGTTAATTTTGGTGGTAATAATAATAATTAAAAAAAACAATTAATAACTAAATTAGAAAATATAAAACAAAAAGAAAAAAGAGTGAACCAAGGGGGGTGTTGGACCATTAAGGAGGTGAATCTGGAAATTTAGGCCCATTAACCAGCCAAGCCACGTTGACTTTCTTGCTTGCCTATGCACAAGGTTGACCAAGAGCATGGCGTGCGTCATCTTTAGGCCACTGGATGGATGCTTGAGGACACTTGACGTCTGGATGAGGAAGGTGTATGATGAACCTTCTTTTGGAACCTACACACAAGCATGTAAAGAAAAAAATGTATAGAAATTTTGGGGGACCTGGGAAGAACTTACAGCGCGGTATGATGGATCTTAGGACGTGGCAAGGGTTGCTTTAGCTTCAGGGGATGGCAAAGAAGAGAGTCACGTTCTCCTTTTGGCCTGAAAATGCTTGCAATACTCCTTTTGATCTCACACTTTTTTTGACACTTTTTGGATTTTGCTCTGGCCGTTTTGTGTAAAGTTCTAGGTTGTGAATGAGACTTGCAAGGCTTGCATATGTAGTAATGAGTGAGAATAAGTCACATTTAGGAGCCTTTAACCATTGCAATTAAGCTTTGGATTTTGTCTTAACCGCCATTAAAGGCCTTTCAAAGCTTGTTCAAAATTTGAATTTTCATGCCTAAATGAGCTTAGCACGAAATTGGTAGGTTGCAAATGCTTCATGAAGGCTATTCAAACCATAAGATACCATTTAATTAAATTTTTTAGATTTACTTGAATTATTATGGATTAAAATGAATTAAATCCATAAAAATTCAATAAAAATAGAAAAATAATTATTTGGTCTTGAAATTGATCATGGGACACGTGGGTGGCATGACAAGGCTGAATTAAGTGGAAAAAAGTGGGCCCTTTTGTCAAAAATTGAAGTTTCAAGGATAGTTGACTTTTGCCATTTCACAAAAATTTCCCAACTTCCCCAATGCATATCTTGCTCAATTTTGATCATATGAACATGTTCTTGGATATTTTGGAAAGGTATTGAAGTCCTCTAACCAATTCCTTTGGTCCCATGTCATTTTGATTTACCAATCTCAAGTTATGGTCTTTGACTTAAAATGCCTTTTTGTTGACTTTTGAAAATGACCTATAATGTTGAAATTGATAACTTTTTGTGAGAGCATTTCTTGGACTTGGAATGTGAAGATGAGTTGTAGGAAATGTCCTCCCCTTCAAAATGAGAATTGGATGGGATTTTTCTGATGAACCATGAAAAAGTTATGCCTTGGTCAAGTTACAATTGACTTTTCAGCTGTCCAAAAATGGAAACTTTTGTATCTTGATGATTTTTGAGCCATTCTGGTGGAATTATGATCAAGATTTGATCCAATGGTGATTGTGGCTTCAAAATGAGATGTTGACCAAAAATTTTGACTTTTGACTGCCAAATGACCATTTTGCCCCTGCAGTTGACTGTGAAGCAATTAGGGTTTTTGACTGTGCAACTTGACCTTGTGAGCCTTGAAACTTGGCATGTAGATGCTTGACAATGTTTATAGGCATGTGGGAGTTGATTGGACCCTTGGAAACCTCAACTTCCTTGCAGGAACCAAAACCCTAATTTGACTGGCTTAGGAGGGTGTTTGAACTGTGCAACCCTTGAGTAGACTTGAGCAAATTGAGATGATGCTTGTCAAAACTTTGAAGAATATGGGAGGGAAAATTTTGGGGTACAACACTGGGTATTTCAACATCTGATGAAGAATAGAAGTAACAGTACCGACCCCATGGATCCAAGGTCGACCAAATAAACATGAGTAAGACAGGTGGATGTCCATCACGTAGAAAGTTGAGTCAAAAGTCTGAGTGCCAACTTTGATAGGGATGTCCACCTCCCCGTGTGCCATTCTCTTGGAACCATCGAAGGCCCTCACCATAATATTATTGGGCTTTAGTGTGAGTCCTTCACAATCCAATTTGTCCAAAGCATTCTTGGGTAAGTGTTGGCTGAAGATTTTGATAATATTATTAGAAGCCAAGTGAATTAAACGTTTCGATCAAAATGAAGCAAAGCGTCATATTTCGAAGTAGCAGAAGCAGTGTTTCGAATAAGCATATCAAAGCTTGAAGCTTCGAGTGGCAATTATGGAAACATATCTAAAAAAGTCTCGAAATATCAACAAGGCTGTGTCTGGGAAGTGCGTTCGAAACGGAGAAGTACCAAAGCATTTGAAATTCAAATGGAAGCGGGACATTCGAAGTTTGAAATTTATGTGCTGGAGCATTTGGAGACACGTGGAAAGAAGAGAGAGGCATTGTTCTGCATGTTCTGAACGTGGCATAATCCTATAGCAAGACCGTTATGGTCGAATTAGTATAAATAGAAGTCTTAGTATTAGGATTTCATGTGTCATATCTATTGTACTAAATACTCAGTAACATTCAAACTACCACATGGCAAGGGAAACGAATGCAAGAGCAATGTACGTATGATAGCACCACATATTTATGATTTAATGAAAACCTTTTATCATTTCCAGCACTTTCCTTTATCTTTCTGTCAAATAACATTTATAAGTTTTCTCATTTAAAGTCTTTTCACTTCGAAATCTCTTCATTAAAGCTTTACATTTCAATGCTTTCTTTACATTTCAAGCATTTTACATTTCAGAAAACTGTCATACTTTTCATGCCTTTATCTTCAAGTTTTACCCTTCGAATGCTTATTTTTACTTAGAGTCATTTACAGATTTCTTGCATTAAACGCTTTCCTCATATTTCAAATCTTTTACGTTCCAGAACATCTTTTACATTAACTGTTTTTGTAATTCGAAGCCTTTTACTTGCCTTTTATGCAATTTTACATGTCTTTACAATTAACATTTATTCATGCAAGTTAGTTTCGCGCACATACATTTTGATTGCACCTTTAGACCTTTAAGAGAGAAATCGAAATAAACCAAACACCTATACAACACTCAAATACCAGCCATGAATATCTGTTCGATCATGAGAGTTACCCTAATGGCCAAGGAATCCTAGGATCAATCTAGTCGATCCTGTGAGTTACCAGAGGAATTGAATAACAGTCAGAAAGTTTATTCGATAGTTTGGAAGACTAGCGGTTGTTTACAAGAAATCACTGGAAACAAATTGGCACACCTGGTGGGACCAATAATTGGACATTAGAAATAAAGATTGTTGAGACATAACCATTATAAAAACGTTGGAACCTAAGAAGTTTGCTGTTTTATGAACCTGAGAAGTGGTAAAATAACCAACAGCAACCAACCTTTATCCAGAAGAAAACGTTTGGCCAAAATGTCTAATTCTGACAATCAACAAGGGGAACAAAATGCCCCACATACAACAGGCACTAATGTGTCCACTTCGATGGGAACATATAATGTGATCCCTTCGAATGCACAGTCTGTTGCATCTTCAACCAGTAATATAGCCACCAATGGAGTAAGTGGCATATCAACTAATAGTTAGATCTTAGGAAATACTGGAACAATTGGTTACCCTGGGGGATTCGTTCCACCATCAGGGACACAATCCCATTTCGCCACTCCACTAACTAGACCACCCGGTTTCGATGGAAATAGAACCAGAAATTCCACTTATGGAATGCCAACATCTTTTATGGCAGGTTTACACAATTCCACATCAAATTCATCACCACAATTAGGGTCTGGGTCTGGGGCGAATCAGTTTATGACAAACAACCAAGGGTCAATGGGTTATAGCATAATGCCTATTTTAACCACAGAAAACCAGTTGGCTTTTAGGCAATTAATGGATGACAGTAACCATAATATGATAGGGGCGTTATCACAAACTATGCAGGAAATATTTGCCCCAATAGTTCAAAATGCGACTGTGACAAACAGGGAAAACGCTGACAACATGAGTCGAATAGCAGATTTCTTTGCTCCCCCAGAAAGGCGTAGGCAGAATCAGGCGGGATTTCGAGCAAACATGCCTGTTATAGAACAAATTGCTAACGACCCAATTTATAGACCACCCAGAGAAGAAGTTAACTTAGGGGCCAGGGCACCAAGGTTAGAAGCCCCAATAATCCCAGGCCCACAAAGAGAAATTATGGAACCAGGGGCAAGGGTCGAAAGGCTAGAAGCCCCAGAGTTTCGAGAAGAACAACCTAGGGGAGTTGTCCTGGTTGGTCGAAATCAAGATGCCGATGCTGTCGTTCATAGAATTTGAAACGATAACATCTTGGCAGAAAACAATCTAACCACCATGATAGAGAGAGTCATGGCCCAGAATGGCCTCAACACAGGAATGAGAAGGCCAAATTATACTTCTCCTATATTGGATTGCATAATGCATACTGATTTACCAAGGGGATATAAAGTCCCTAAATTTACAAAGTTCGCTGGGGATACCAATGAGTCAACAGTCGAACACATAGCGAGATATCTAACCGAAGCGGGAGATATAGCCAATAATGAAGATCTCAGGATCAAATACTTCCCAAGTTCCTTGACTAAAAACGCCTTCACATGGTTTACCACTTTGCCTCCTGGGTCCATTGATACTTGGGCTCTCTGGGAGAGATTATTCCATGAACAATTTTACATGGGACAGTCGAAAATAAGCTTGAAGGAATTAGCCAGTGTCAAGAGAAAGTTCACCGAACCCATAGATGATTATCTGAACAGATTTAGGCTTTTGAAATCCAGATGTTACACAGTAGTGCCTGAACATGAGTTAGTCGAAATGGCCGCTGGTGGTTTGGATTACTCTATTCGAAAGAAACTAGACACTCAATATTTGAGGGATATGGCTCAGTTAGCCGATAGGGTTCGACAGGTCGAAAGGCTAAAGGCCGAAAAAGCCAGAGTCTTTAAGAATAGCAAGAAAGAAAGGATTTCCTATGTTGGAACTGAGGAAGCAGAAGAATATCCTGAATTCGAATTCGAAGAGGTCGAAATCGACCTCGCTGAATTAAAACAGGCTCCACCTTATTCCTGCAAATTATTGGTTCCCACAAAAGGGAAAGAGATTGTTGAAAATGAGAAAAGTGACAAATTCCCAAAGAAGGTTTATACCTTCGATGTCACCAAATGTGACGAGATTTTCGATTTACTTGTCAAAGATGGCCAACTCATTGTGCCATCAAATGTCAAAATACCTCCTTTAGATCAGAGAAAGAAGAGAGGGTTTTGCAAATATCATAGTTTCCTAGGCCACAAAACCTCACAATGTTTTCTTTTCAGGGACCTAATTCAAAATGCAATCAAAGATGGCAGACTAAAGTTTGCTGATAAGGTAAAGATGAAAGTGGACGAAGATCCCTTGGACGTCGCAGACACCAACTACTCCGAGCCTGCATGCATTGGAGAGATTAACATGGTGGAAACTGACCAAAGCGACGCCCTAACAGGAGAGAAGGGTACTGAAACTGAAAACTGGGTGATGGTCGAAGTCGATAAGGAGGTCACTGAAGACATCCAGAAGATGCCAGAGACTTCGATTGAAGCAGCACCTGTAGCTGTTGCAAGAGAAACCCAGGCTACTGAAGGCTAGGGAAATCAAAACCAAGAACTAACACAGGTCACTGAAGGCTTGAGGCTGGAATTGGAGAAAGTCCAAATCACGAAGCCAACTTCCCCTCAGAAGGAAATATGGGACACTCTAGGGGAACCCAGTGGAAAATTTGACTATTTGGTCAAATATTCTGCCCCAGAGAGTTCGAAGGTTCAGATTGAGGATATAAAGCCCACAGGATGGGGCGATGATGAAGCTAAGGGGGAAGATGTTGAGATAAATATGGTGGATATGGAAAGGCCTCGATCTGAGATGGAGGAAGTAGAAAAATACTTAGAAAAAGAGAAGTATAGAATGTAGGATAATCACACTGGAGATACTAGTCTCAAGGATTACCTCATGACATGCCACAAAGGAGATTCAGGCATAATACTGTGCCCTAGGTGTAGCATCCTCTGCAATCAGAGAATCGCTGCGAATTTCGAAAGGGTATAGAGGACTCGAACTGGCAACAATTGGCGCCAGGATAACCAGCTTTTTAGGTGTTATCCCAAGGCTGGAGAAAGTTTGCTGGAATTTGTGTTTCGCTGCTACAAAGGGGAAACCAAGTGCTTGATTTGCCCAAGGTGTTCTGCTGTGTATGACCAAAGCATGGCCAGAGCCTTCGAAACGATTCCCTTCGCCCCTTGTTGGAACCATCAAGAAACTATCCAGATGGGCCCATGTTTCGACAGCAGACACAAACAACGAAGGCCTGATAGCCCTCACCCCAAGGCTGCTCGAAGAGTGACTTTCAAACTCCCTGCTGAAGTGCCAACCGATAGATGGTTACAAGTCAGAAATGACAAAGGCAAAGATAGATGGAGAAACACCGAACGGAATGCACGCCATGCTGTGACATACAGAAGGCAATTCAACACAGCAAAAAGGGAGGAGGTAAGATTGGAAAATTACAAAGGAAGGAACCCCATGTCAAGATTCCAGTGGCGCAGGCAACAAAGGATTCGAAAGGCTGAAAGGGAAGCTGTGGCAAACAAAGGGGTTACTTCAACAAAGAACCAAGGTGAATCTAGCACCAACATACCAAAAAATCAAACTGAAGACAAACCTCCAGTTAATAGGAGGCTTTTCTCTGAAGTACAACGGGATGAACCAAAGGAATACACTCCAGGCCCCGAAGAGGACGAAGATATGATAACAGATAACTTCGAATCGGAGGGGGAATCTTCATTCAACCTGAACTGTAACGTGGTATCTGTGCTTCCCTGTGAATTTGGGCAGGAAACTGAAATTGATGAATATGAGGAAGAAGATACCACAGATTTGATGAAACATAGGCCTGTGTGCTACTATGTGATGGACAATGGGGCTGTTGAGGAACAAAATGTGTTCTTCGAACGTCCAAAACCTGCTATGAAGAACCATCTTAAGCCACTATTTATTCGGGCAAAAGTTGGTGTCCATGGGGTGAACAAGGTTCTAGTGGATGGGGGTGCTGCAGTCAATTTGATACCCCATTTCATGCTGAAAAGATTAGAGATCCGCGAAGGAGACATCAAGCCCTATAACATGGTTCAGTCCAATTATGAGGGAAAAGTGGGCAAAACACTGGGAGTGGTCCAGTTGGAATTGACAATAGGCTCAAGCTGTAGGCCCACCATGTTTATGGTGATCGAAGCCAAGGCCAACTATAACTTATTGCTGGGAAGGGAGTGGATCCATGGCGTGGGGGCAGTTCCTTCGTCAATGCATCAGCGACTAGTTCTGTGGAGAGATGATGGAATCGTGGAAAACATTGAAGCAGACCAGAGTTACTTTATGTCAACAGTCAATTTAGTTGACAAGAGGGATTATGATAAAAATCTGGCAAAGATTGCTCCGTGTGTTCCAAATGATGAGATTAACGAAACCAGAAACTCCCACTACTACATGACCCTTCGCCATGATGGCCTCTACTGGGATAGAACAATAATCAGTGAAGAAGAGGGAGTCGAAAGCACTATACAAAAACGGCCAGCAGGCTGGGACTTCGACAACCTTATCCATGACTGAGTCCACCTTTTTCGAAAGGATTTCGGCCTATATGGCTGAGAACGAATCAAAAGCGGCCTTAGAGGCTGAAATACATAAATCAACTGCAAAGATGAACGAAGTAAGTGGGGATGGCTTGAAATGCTCAACCTTCGAAGAGTTTGAGATGGATCAAAGGTTGGATGCCATCTACGATAAGGAACCCTTAGGCTTCGAAAGGGACCCCATAAACTCAGGTGCCAAAATGTTGGCACAAGATCCACTCGAAGAAGTTAACTTAGGGGATGAAAAAACGAAAAGAATAACCTACATAAGTGCAAAACTTAGCCCAGGCCTCAAGAAGGAAGTAATCGAAGTCCTCAAGAAAAACAAAGATTGCTTCGCATGGGATTATGACGAAATTCCTGGTTTAAAGAGGGAGTTGGTCGAACACAGACTGCCAATCAAAGATGGCAAGAAGCCTATCAAACAAACTCCCAGAAGATTCGCACCAGCGGTTCTCACAAAAATTAAATCTGAGATCGAAAGGTTGCTGCGTTGCAAATTCATCAGAACAACAAGGTACGTCGAATGGTTAGCGAACATAGTACCTGTTATTAAGAAAAATGGTTCTTTAAGAATTTTCATAGATTTTAGGGATTTAAACACTGCAACCCCTAAAGATGAATATTCCATGCCTGTGGCAGAAATGCTAGTAGATTCTGCTGCAGGGTTCGAATACTTGAGTATGTTAGATGGGTACTCTGGGTATAATCAGATTTTTATTGCTGAAGAAGATGTTGCAAAGACAGTGTTTCGTTGCCCAGGAGCCTTAGGCACCTACGAATGGGTAGTAATGCCTTTTGGTTTAAAGAACGCTGGGGCAACTTATCAAAGGACAATGAATTCAATTTTTCATGATTTCATTGAAACCTTCATGCAGGTGTATATTGATGATATAGTCATCAAATCTATATCTGCAGAAACACATTTGCATCATTTGAGCCAATCATTCGAGGGAATGAGAAAACATGGCTTAAAGATGAATCCCCTTAAATGTGCATTTTTTGTGCAGGCTGGAGATTTTCTTGGTTTTGTGGTTCACAAGAAAGGGATTGAAATCAACCAGAACAAAACCAAAGCCATAATGGAGACGAAAGCACCTACATCAAAAAGGGGAGTTGCAATCTCTGCTAGGGAAAATTAACTTCCTCAGAAGATTCATTTCGAACCTGAGTGGAAGAACCCAAGCTTTCTCTCCATTACTTCGTCTAAAGGAAGGCCAAGCCTTCGAATGGAACGAAGCCCACCAGGAGGCATTTGACAGGATAAAAAGATACCTCTCTCAGCCTCCTATTTTGTCTCCACCTTCATGGGGGAAGCCCATGAGATTGTACATATCTGCCTCTGAAGTTAGTATAGGTAGTATGCTAGCACAAGAAGATAGCAATGGTATCGAAAGATCCATATACTATTTAAGTAGAGTACTAAATGATGTAGAGACCAGATATAGCAATTTAGAAAAGCTGTGTCTCTGTTTGTATTTCTCTTGTATGAAACTCAAGTATTATATAAAACCTGTTGATGTTTATGTTTCATCTCATTTCGATGTCATTAAACATATGCTTTCAAAACCAATAATGCATATCAGAGTTGGTAAATGGGCTTTAGCCTTAACAGAATATTCTTTGACTTTCATGCCTTTAAAAGCTATGAAGGGTCAAGTGATTTCTGACTTCATTGTGGACCATTCTTTGGTTGAGCAGACTGTCATGAGTTACGTCGAAATGCAACCATGGAAATTATACTTCGATGGTTCAACCCACAGGAATGGAAGTGGCGTTGGAGTCCTTCTAATTTCTCCTGAAGGAATTCCAACAAAATTCAAGTATAAATTAGATGGTCCTTGTTGCTCGAACAACGAAGCTGAGTATGAAGCGCTCATTGTTGGACTTGAAGCTTTGTTGGAATTGGGGGCAACCAGAGTCGAAATTAAAGGAGACTCTGAATTAGTGGTCAAACAAATTACAAAGGAATATAAGTGCATAAAGGAAAACTTAATGGTATACTTCGTCATAGTCAATAGGCTATTAAGGAAATTTGAATACATGGATATTCAACACATACCAAGAATAGAGAACCAAGAAGCAAATGACTTAGCGCAATTGGCTTCGGGTTATAAAGTTTCTACTAAGAACTTTAAGGATTTAGTTGAATTAAGGGGTAGAGTTATGGATACTAGATTCACACCATCAGATCTGGAAAGTATGATATTGGGATACGCTGAGAAATAGGGATTCGAAATATTAGCCATAAATACTTTGTCAGATGCAGATTGGCGAAGTCCACTGAAAAGTTATTTAGCAGACCCAACTCTGAACGTGGATAGAAAGACAAAATACAGAGCATTGTCATATCTCCTCATGGGGAACGAATTGTTTAAAAAGACCCAAGAGGGTGTATTATTGAAATGCCTAGGAGAAAGTGAGGCATACTTAGCGTTGTCAGAAGTCCATAATGGGGCATGTGGGGCACATCAAGCAGGCTATAAAATGAAATGGCTGTTATTTCGATACGGCTTGTATTGGCCTAGCATGCTCAAAGATTGCATAGACTTTGCTAAAGGGTGTGAGGAATGTCAGAAACATGCAGGGATTCAACATGCCCCTGCAAGCGAGTTACATTCGATCATCAAACCATGGCCATTTAGAGGATGGGCATTGGATTTGATAGGAGAAATAAATCCTGCTTAATGGGAGAACTGGTGGATTATAAACGTCTCCTAAAGGTTAATGGGAAATATTTAAAGAAATATAAGCCACGCCTGCAGGAGATTCAAATAGTAACAACGTAACCAAGATATTATAAAAATGCCAAAATGGCAAGATAAGATGCCAAAATGGCGTTGTTCGAATATTACACATAAGAAACCAAAATTTTAGTCAAATAAACACTGAAATTTAGAAATAAGAGTTATTTTTCAATCGGTTGAAAGTACTTCGAAATGATTCGAGTTTCTGCTGAGCGAAACGCCTGGCTCCTTCCAAGGTTGCCACTTCTCCTTTAAGTTGTTCTGCAGTCTCCATTTCTGCAAGCCCCTGGTTGAGAAGCTCTTCGAATTGGTTACCAGCAGTATTGGTTTCGAAGGCTATTTGTTGTTCTTTAGCCTCGTTAACCTTCTGTTGAAGTTCCAGAATCTGCCTTTCCCAAAGAAGTATGGACTCAGCTCGAGCCTCATAATCAGTTTTCGCCTGCTTTAGATGCATAGCTTGATCCTTAGCTTCTTGAGAGAGTTTCGAAGCTTGTTCATAAGCAGCATCCATGGCAATGCGTTTCTCTTGAACCTTCTTGGCAGCAGATTCGTCTTGGAGAAGGTAACCAATTACGTTGTCCAGCAAAGCCTGAAGATCGAACAAGAGAGTACTAACTGGCAAGGAGCAGGTAGAAAGATTGACCTTTGTAAGCAACTCCTTCATAGTATAGCAAGCAGTACTATCTTGCTTGAGCACTTCGAATATATCCACATTGAGAATTGTTTTCCTAATCTTATTAAGAAGTACAATTCTTTCATCTGTGGGAAGAGGATAGCTGGTCGAACTTGTGCCAGCCCTAGCAAGTGGGACGTCCCTCTGAGCCAACTTTGCCTTCATATACCCAATAGGGTCATTTCGTCTCAGGAGTGCAAGCTCCTCGTCAGTCATTCGAGACAAAGAGGATTGAGGGAGTTCCACACGTAGGGGAGGCACGTCCATTTCAACCTCCATGGGTTCGTTGGTTGCATCACCATCCCCTTCATTCATTTCGTGCTCTTGATCTTCTGCATCACCATCCCAGCAGTCGAACCATCATTGGCATCCCCCTCCTCAGACTCTTCGTCTGCAGATTCTTCGTCTCTTTGCCCAGAATCAGCTTTCTCTCCTTCAGTTTGAGTATCCTTTGGGTCCTCTTGAAGAGTTTCAAGAGGGGACTTTTGAAGAGAAGCTCTTTGCAAATCCTCTGCAGATGTTTGAAGTGGTGTTTCGTTTGTCTCCTTCAGAGGAATGGAGGTACCTTGATCATCCTGCTGTTCAGAAGTTCCAGCCAGAACCGCCATATTGGAGGAACCTTTATTCTGTACAAGGTTGCTGGAATCTCCTTGAGGAAAGGAGTTGAGTGGAGCAGCAGCTTTGGATGGTGAGTTCGAAGTAGTGGAAGCTGGATTCAAGATGTTCTGCAAGGAGCAACAGAATGTTAAAAACATGCACCAAGGTAATAAGAAATTATTATTTTCAAAGAGATTTTAAAAGTTCAATTTACCTGTGGACTCTCGGAGGAGAGGTTACTAGCTATGCGTTCCAACATTGTGTTGGATGTCGAAGGTGGAATTTTGGATTTGGGTGAGGGAGCAGCATCCCTGGAGTCAAGTCCAGAGACACTAGTTGGAACGGTACTTTTCGAAATATCTTTCTTTGGCTTCTTCTTCGAAGCAGTTGTTAAGTTTCCTCCAGCCTTGGGGTCTTCCCCAGTGGTGCTTGATTTCCGCTTCTTGGGAGTAGTAGGAGGAAGCTTGTTGGTCTGAAAAGATTCAAACGAAGAGTTAGATGCAAACCATAAAACATGAGTGAATTCGAAACATCAAGGCTAAGTGATTACCGTTGGAGTTGGAACACTGGTTGTTGTTGGTATTGTTGTTGTTGTTGTGGTTGCAGCAATAGTGGTTGTTTCGGGTGGAGTCACTTTGTCAGTAGTTTCGATGGAGGCTTGAGAGGCACTCCCTTCTTTTGACTTCGAGGCAACTATCTTTATCCTGATGGCTGAAAATCGAAACAATTAAAGCAAAGGTTAAAGATATGGAAAATAAAAGACGTTTGGGATTTTCCCAAGCATTCGCACCTGTGCCTTGATCAAATTTAATTGACATGGCAGAAAGGTCGTATCGAAGGTGTCCTGGGAAATCATGAAGCCAGTGTCGAGCCCATGTCACAGTCTCAGATGGCTTTGGTTTCCTTTGAAGATGTTTGAACATCTCTTTGCAAGTGAACCACCAAGGATATGGGGGAAACCAAGCCAGAGCCAGTTCTGAGGTAGGTAATCTGGGAAATTTAGGTGGATGCATTTCGAATGCCAACCTATACCTATCCTCAGGTGATAACCCTGAAGGAAGTTTTAACTTAGAAACTTTTTGTTTAAATTTTTCCTTCAAGGTCTCATCCGCTTGATGCACAGTGGAGTCCAAGCGCGTGGGGTCATAAGTAGTTTCAAAATAATTTTGGAAAGCTTTAATCTCTTTGGCATGAGTAAACATACCTTTCTTTGCTGGTACCTGCACATCGAAGGCATCAATTAGTTTCTGTTGAATTGTAAGTGTATCGAACATATAAGTTTGATAAAACTTGGTCCACCATTCCAAAAACCCTTTAGCTGTGAGATGGGTGGGTTCGAAGGTTATCAGCTCAAACTGGGCAAAGCCTTGATATTGTTCTTGCTATATTTTGGCTTCCCGTGCCTTGAAAGTTCGCCCAGAAGTAATGGCACTCTCAGTTTGAAATAAAGGTTCAGGAATCAGTTGGCATAAGCCAAACTGTCTCGAAACAAAATTTGGCTGGTAAGCGAAAAGAAAAATCTGGTTCTTGGCTGGAGTTATTCTTGAAGAAATGAGTCTAGGTAGCAAAAAAGCTCTCCATACATCCTGAATCTCCTTGCTCTTGATAGCTTCTGAGAGAGCCATGGTGAACCAAGAAGGTCCATGAGCCCTCGAAGCAAAAGGCGCCATGCTCTCTTCGAACTTGTGCCTTTTGGAGAATATCCTGATGTACTTCGAGAATTGGACTTTGAAGTCGTCTTTGTCGTCATTTGGAGTTAATCTTCGAAGCCTAGTGCCTTCGACTATCCTATCATTTATCTCAGGATCTTGTTCATCAATGGTGTTGGCAGTTGACAAGGAGGGTTCGAACATGGCATTTAGCCATAGTTGAAGTAACCAAAAAGGGCCAGCCAACAGGATATTCTTGGAGGTATGGGACTTGAGGCTCGCAACAGCTGACCTTAGGCTTTCATAGAGGTCGACTAAGAGCAGTTCACTTAAGCATACTCTTCGATTTTCATGCAAATCCCTAGCTAGAGGAATAAACCTACTGGCTACTTGTAGGGATCTACTGCAGAAGACGTATCTTGACAGCCATAGGGTTAAGAAAGCAATGTGTTCTACGCCAGACACATTGTCTCCCTCAACATGGTAGTGACTGATAAACTTGGAAAAACTTGCTAGCTTGACTTCGAAGTCAATTATGCTTGAATGTTCTTCGTTGTCAGGTATGTATGTTTCTCCTACTGGCGATAGCCCAGTGATGGCTGCTATGTCGAAGAAGGTGGGGGTGATCATTCCACCTGGGAGATGGAAAGTATTATAGGTACTGTCCCAGAAATAGAGGGACGCGAATAGCAGAGGGTGGCTGTAAGTGAAACCAGGCTTCGATAGCTTAATCAGGTTATAAATACCTAATTCTTCCCATTGCTGGGATTTCTTAGCTTCTACTTTCTTGAACCCGTTTTGATAAGCAGTATCAGAGGTGGGGCAAGATCGAAATGACTTAAAATTACTTTTTACATAGTCCAATACAAAGGGGTCCTTAGGAGGAACAGTTGGATTTTCTATGGTGTTGGAACCAGAAGATTCTATTGCCTTAGGGGCGTCCATTTTGTTAAACAAAGGTTTGAAACTATAGCAAACTGGGAAAATTGTCCTGGTATCTTTTAAAATTTCAAAAACCGTAAGAGGGCCATTTAAAGCTAACCTCTTACCAGCAACGGTGGTAGGAATGAGTACCTGTGACGCATACAACATTTCTTTTTCCTTTGAGATCATCTGAGGAGCAAGAACGGATTGACCTTGGTGAGTGATAATCTTACTTTCCATGGTAGTTCCTGCATTTTTTCCTTTCTTCTTGGAAACCTTCTTGAGTTGAGATGAAGTAGAAGAAGACATTTTTGAAGGATGTTGAAAGCTTAGGTTTTTAGCGAGAGAAGGAGGGTAAAAGATTCAGAGTGTGAAAAGAAAAGAAAAAGATTAAGTTGGTGATGTTTTATAATGTGGAAGTTTAAGCATCCACTGAATAAGGGTGTGATACGTGGAAATCATGGGTTGGTGTGATGAAGAGGTGGCGTAAAAGTTAACATGGGTAATAGGCATGATTTAAAGATAATCATTGTTTGTAACTGCACCATACTGTGAAGTGGCTCCAGGCGGTTAAGGAATCCAAAAAGTGCTATGATTGACGTGACTGGAGTCAAATGCATTAAATGTTACGATGATTCGAAGGTCGCATCAAAATCTTGTGTAGATGTTTAAAATAGGTATTTCTCAGAGAGATCGAAATACATATTTTAAAGGGGCATTTTGTTGGCTGAAGATTTTGATAATATTATTAGAAGCCAAGTGAATTAAACGTTTCGATCGAAATGAAGCAAAGCGTCATGTTTCGAAGTAGCAGAAGCAGTGTTTCGAATAAGAATATCAAAGCTTGAAGCTTCGAGTGGAAATTATGGAAACATATCTAAAAAAAGTCTCGAAATATCAACAAGGCTGTGTCTGGGAAGTGCGTTCGAAACAGAGAAGTACCAAAGCATTTGAAATTCAAATGGAAGCGGGACATTCGAAGTTTGAAATTTATGTGCTGGAGCATTTGGAGACACGTGGAAAGAAGAGAGAGGCATTGTTCTGTATGTTCTGAACGTGGCATAATCCTATAGCAAGACCGTTATGGTCGAATTAGTATAAATAGAAGTCTTAATATTAGGATTTCGTGTGTCATATCTATTGTACTAAATACTCAGTAACATTCAAACTACCACATGGCAAGGGAAACGAATGCAAGAGCAATGTACGTATGATAGCACCACATATTTATAATTTAATGAAAACCTTTTATCATTTCCAGCACTTTCCTTTATCTTTCTGTCAAATAACATTTATAAGTTTTCTCATTTAAAGTCTTTTCACTTCGAAATCTCTTCATTAAAGCTTTACATTTCAATGCTTTCTTTACATTTCAAGCATTTTACATTTCAGAAAACTGTCATACTTTTCATGCCTTTATCTTCAAGTTTTACCCTTCGAACGCTTATTTTTACTTAGAGTCATTTACAGATTTCTTGCATTAAACGCTTTCCTCATATTTCAAATCTTTTACGTTCCAGAACATCTTTTACATTAACTTTTTTTGTAATTCGAAGCCTTTTACTTGCCTTTTATGCAATTTTACATGTCTTTACAATTAACATTTATTCATGCAAGTTAGTTTCGCGCACATACATTTTGATTGCACCTTTAGACCTTTAAGAGAGAAATCGAAATAAACCAAACACCTATACAACACTCAAATACCAGCCATGAATATCTGTTCGATCATGAGAGTTACCCTAATGGCCAAGGAATCCTAGGATCAATCTAGTCGATCCTGTGAGTTACCAGAGGAATTGAATAACAGTCAGAAAGTTTATTCGATAGTTTGGAAGACTAGCGGTTGTTTACCAGAAATCACTGGAAACAGTAAGACATTCAACGATGAACTTGTATCCACCAGAACATGAGCTAGGGTAGTGCCCCTGCACTCAATGGAGACATGCAGGGCATCATTATGCTTTATTCCCTTGGACGTAAAATCTGCATCAGAGAAACCCAGTCCATTGTCAACTGTCAAACTAGAAACGCAACTCTCGAATTGATCGGCAAAGGTCTCTTGAGGCACAGGGGAAGAATTCAGGAATTTTACCAAATCCTTAGCATGGGCTTCAGAGCATAAAAGTAAGGCCAACATTGATATTTTTGAAGGGGTCTTCCCCAACTGCTCTACAATGTTGTAATCACTTTTCTTTATTATTTTCAGTATCTCTTCCATCTCTTTTTTAGAAGCCTCAGGAGTGACTTCTTTATGCGCCTTCGTCCGGACAGGCTCAACCAGTACCTCTTTGCCCCAAGTCTCAGCTGACTTAGTAGCAAGGATAATAACAGGGATAATAGTAGGACTAGAAATTGGAGTACTAATAGGAGTAGCAGCGGGAATAATAAAAGGAGTAGCAACAGTCTTCAGAGAGATTTCAGGAGAGAAAATCCTTCCACTTCTTGTAATTTTACTGGTACCGACAATGTTGTCGATGTCAGGATCAGTATCTTCGGTAACTTTATATTTAAAAGCCAATAGGTCTTTCTTGACGCCATGGTAGTAGACGTCAGCCCCATAATTCCAAGGAACAACTTTATCAGAGGAATATGGTATCGACCCAGGAAGGGTGATAATAAAGGGATCAAACTTAGGCACGAATGTAATCCTGACGGGTCTTTTGGAGGAGACCCTGGAAGGATTGTTGGAAATGGTAATTATTGAGACATCTTCACACAAAATTCTTGCAAGGGGAACTTTCACAAACATAATTTCTTTGTTAATCATCAGGCACTGGACACCCATATTTAACAACAAACAACCATCTGGTAGAGACATACATAAGTGGTAACCCTCACTACAACCCAAAAATAAACTGGCTCGCAACAGATTCTCTTTAACAATCAAAAGAGGAGTAGCTAATTCATCCATAGAGGAAACAAACAGGTCATCATCAACAACATTGACACCCTGGCCATGTTTGGGCATTGGTGCAATTATTACATTAGGTGTCTCCGATGGGTCAAACTCAATCTCCTTCACTCGATAAGATCCTGCACCTTATTTTTCAGAGCCCAACAATCGTTTGTATCATGTCCCGGACTTTCGGAAGGTAGGCACATCGAGCATTTGGGTTGTAGCGGGAAGATACAATATTGGGATTCTAGGAGCTTCCTTTAGAGTCAACAAATTGGACTTCAACAGGTGTGGCAAAACCTGAGATAAGGTCATATTGATCTGAGTAAACTGTCTTCTGGGTGCATCTGGTCTGTGCTAATTATTTTATTGTTGATTTGATGCAGGTTTGGAGATCATAACAACCCCTACTGTTGGAAGGCGTTCAGTCTTGCTTTGATTCCTCTGGCCATAAGTAGAAATAACTTCCTTCTTCCTAGAGAATGGTTTCTTTACTGTACTGGAGGATGTATCTCTCTGGATCTTACCACTCTTAAAACCAGCTTCCACTCGCTCACCAGTCAATATCAGCTCAGTAAACCCAGCTGAAGAGATTTCAATCAAATGGTTGAAAAATGGACTAGAAAATGCGCCTAAGAACATGTCTACCAGCTCTCTATCCGACAGAGGAGGCTGGACTCTTCCCGCAAGATCCCTCCATTTCTAGGCATAATCTTTGAAACCCTTGCCGGAATCCATAGACATACTTTGCAATTATGTACGAGTGGGAGTGAGGTCAGCATTATATTGATACTACTTGTAAAAAGCAGCAGCCAGGTCTTCCCAATTACGAATGTTAGTTCCCTTCAGCTGATAAAACCATTCCAACTACATCCCTGACAAACTTTCTTGGAAGAAATGTACCCACAAATTCCTATTAGTAGTATGGGGTTGAATCTTCCTGAAATATGACCTTAAGTGCAGCTTAGGATAGGAGACACCATCATACTTAGAAAATGTGGGGACCTTGAATTTCTGTGGGATGACCACCCTTGAGACCAGTCCTAGCACTTCAAAATCCAGCCCGGGTACCCTCTGAATCTCCATAACATTGAGACGATCCTCCAGCTGTTTGTATTTATCATCAGCAGGAGGATATTGTTCCTCAGAGTAGTCAGCCTCTTCCTCATCAGTCCCAGGGTTGTTGTCTCCTTCCTTGGGTTTTTCTTCTTGACTGTCTCCCTCATCTGACGGAGTTGCGAAATCTAGAGCTCGCTTGGCCAGTCCTCTGAACCTTCTTCCCATATTCAAAACACCAACTGGTTTCTTTGTCTTCTTGGTCTTCTCCTTAATGATAAGAGATTTCAGATCTTCTTGCCCCTTAGCCTGAGCTAGGAACATTTGTTGGAACTGAGCATTTTTTGCTTGAAGGTCTTTTACTGTTTGTTCAAGAGCCATTTCTTTTGCTAGAATAAATAGCGAAAAGAATAAAAACATGTCTCGAAATACCTGCTTATGTAATGATATGCATGTTAATGTTTATGCAATGTTTTCAAGGACTTTTAAGATTTAAATTTGCTTAAACAAAGAGAGAACAAACATTAAATGCATTCATATGTTTAAATGGTTATAAATATGCCTCTTGGGCTTACAATGGAAGAAACAAAGATAAAACAAAACTCCTAAATCAAATAGGACTTAGGCTTCCCATGGGTGCATCCTCTTTGGTGAAATGTAGGCATTCAAACTCTGTTCTTTATGCAGTTGTCTTGTAAGCTCTAAAACCTTCTTCTCACTTGCGTAGAACTGGGTTTCAAAGGTGTCTTGTTCCTATTTGATTTGAGTCCAAGATCTTTTCAATTCCTCGAGAGTAGTCGGTATGTCAGGATGGAGAATAGTATGAGGTACATCTGTCTCGGCAATAGGTTCCATGATGATAGGTTGGATGGTGGGGCAAGGAATCCTGAGATTTTGACTATGTGCTCGCACCCACTTTAGATAAGGATCCAAAGGAATGGAGTTATTATTCCCCAATGTCTTGCTATCCACTTTGTTCACCATGCCCCAATCTCGGATGAACCTCTGACGGTACCCTTGGGCATTGTTCTCATAGTCGAATGCAATTCCCTGAACCAGCGCATCATGAGGACCATCCCTCCTAGCATACCCAAATTGTCACAACGCCAAATAAGGGTTATAAGTGATTCCTCCCCTAATTCCTAGGAGATGGACATTAAGGAATTCCCCACAATGATCAATGATGGTAATGTCTTCCACAGATCGAGGGCACCATTGAATATCCAAATGTGTGAGGGACATCAACCTATTAGACCACCTAATGCCTCGCTCATTCTTCAACACAGATCGAGGTAGGTGCGAAATAAACCACCTAGCCAATAGAGGATTGCAACATATAAGGGTTCCTCTTCTATTTACGATGCGAGTGTGAAAAGAGTGGAAAATGTCTCCAAATAAAGTAGGCTCCGAGTTATGAGATATGAAAACTTTGACCGCATTCACGTTTATGAGTTGGTCCAGATGAGGGAACAATACCATCCCATAGATGAGAAGGGCCAACACCTCTTCAAAGGCTTGTAAGTCTAAAGTATCCGAAAAATGGTGAGCTTTCTCAAAAAAAAACTTGGCTAGAAAACCTTTGACACCGCTTCTTGTTTCCCAATTTGTCATAATGTTTTACCATCGTAAATATAAGGTTTGAGCGATCTCCTCAGGCTTTGGGTCTCTTTCCATACTGTTGAAGGGTAATTGATTGAGAATAGGCACTCCCAATAACTGAGAAAACTCTTCCATGGTAGGCACCAACTGGTAATCGGGAAATGCAAATCAATGATGTAAAGGGTAAAAGAATTGAAAGATAACTTTCACCATGTCTTCATTAGGGCTTGAGGTGACCAAACTGAGGAGTCGACCATGTCTTTTAGTGAATGGGGAATTCTCAGGAACTCTTGATGCCAACTCTTTAAGTTGATGAGGCACCTTTACGAGGTTGACTTGGATAATATTTCTGTAAATGAGAGTCATGTCCTACAAAACAGACACAAAGATAAGTCCTAAAAGTCCTTGAAATGGTTAGTGTGACATGCCAATGTTATGATGTTATGTATAAAAAAATATATACAAGCACACAAACATATCCTTAGGTTTAGGCTTGCATGAGTTCTATAGGTAAGTACCCTCTTGAAGTTTAGTTGGATCAACCTGTCCTATTAATAGTAACCGGGTTCTAGGGGATCTTAATATCACTGATCTTTCTTCATCCGGCATTGTTTCAGCGCAAGCCTCTTTATTGGCGACCGAAATATCCCGGAAGTCAGATCTCAATGAGTGTAGTATCGAGTATCAACCAACTTTGGACTACACCAAATCCGGATATCTCACTACTTCCTAATGGCCAAGTTGTTCAATTAAAGGCTCTAAGGTCAGTTGGTGCTTCATGACACCACACAACAGCCCCGTATCTCCTTGACTACTCAAGGGCTACCGGTACCAACAAATGTGTCACACCAACGTAACTATTGTTTCAACCGTGTCGGTATACCCCATGCAATCCCCATGATCTATTGCTACTTACCTAAAAGGTGCCCCAGATCCGAGTGTAGGATCTTTACAAGTAAGCCCAAATAAAACCCTAAAAAGTAAAGCAAGCAAAGCAAACAAGGAAAGCAATTTTAAAATTAACTAAACTCTAAGGTATCCCCACTTTTTTTCATTTATCCCAAGCAGAGTCGCCAGTTCTGTAATACGGTGGGAGAACCGAGTGTTATACTGGTTTTGCATTTGTATTCGCAAATGTTGCGGTAAGCAAGAGTCACCACCTAATTTTCTTTTATCCAACAAAGGAAAGGGTAAAAAGAACAGGGAAAACCTTTCGAGATTATTTTGAGTAAGGGGGGTAGATTATGGAAAGGCAAGGTGTTAGCACCCTTTTCATCCGTAGTTATCTACGGGCTCTTAGATGCGTAGCTCATTTGAAAAATACCTTGTGCTTTGTGTGTTTTGAAAAGTATTTTTAAAAGCGCCTTAGCGCGGCGAACTTTGTAATGTTCCTCGGAATGGTAGGGAACCTATACAAAGTGTTTGAAATTGTTTTTGAAAGAAGTTTTGTGTAAGTGTAAAAATTGTTTGAGCAAGCATCTACACTATCTTCTTTACTCTAAAGGTTGTTCTTTTCCTCTTTTCCTTTAGATAGTATCCTATTATTAGTGAGTAGGTAGCCCTAGTCATTATATGTTCGAGGGACATTCGAAGGGACGTTTATACAGTTACAAAGGCAACTGGGAAAGAAAATTTAGTAACTACCCTAGGGTTTTTAAGATCATACCGAGGCAACATCGAGAGGGTCTTTGAGGGACTTATGATATTTAAACCGGAGGGTAGGCACTAAAATCTCTCACGTTTTGAGAGATGTGACTGTTTTTCCGAAGGTAACCAAAATGGGATACCCTAGAGGTGTACATGTGCAATTGTGTTGTATTAAGTTATTTTTGTCTTTTGTTAGGTTTGCTAGCATTTTGTTTTATTCTTGCCATACAATCCTAGTTAGCATGCATCTAAACAATTAATAATTTGCAGAAACTTAAAGTGCAAAAATTAAATCTAACTATTACATGGCTTCAGGGTGGGGGATTATTACATGTTCAAACTTGGGGATAAAAACAGTAAATATCCTAATTTAAACTATTACATCCCAATAAGCAGATACAATAATATGAAAAGTAATAATACTAAAATAAAATCGCGCGCGAATTGGAAATACGTCTAAATCCTAGAAAGAAAAGTCTTTTTGTTTGTTTTTTATTTATTAAAAGAAAAATAAAAATAAAAATTTACTTAATTTTAATTTTAAAAAAAAGTTTAAGTAATTAATAACTAATTAACAAAATTAATTTTAATAAAAAGACTAAAACCTAATTTTTTGTGATTTTTTGATTTAATTTAATTTGAAGAGGAAAGCCATTAAAAGAAATGAACAAAACAAAAATAAAAATACAAATGGTCCTTCGATCCAGGGAAGGAGATTGTCCTTTGATCCAGGGAGGGAGGTTGCTTTTCGATCCAGGGAAGGAGGTTTTCCTTCGGTCCAGGGAGGGATGTTGTCCTTCGATCCGGGGAGGGATGTTGTCCTTCGATCCAGGGAGGGACGTTGTTGAAAGCGTATGATGGATTGCCTATGGAGGGATCTGGATCTGCAAGAAAATAAACATAAAAATCATTGCAAGAGGCAGGGACCAAAACCCCTTCCTTTGCACACATGCAACACCTTATCCTTCTTGCCCCGAATTCGAATCTTCTGACCTCAGGTCTAAGCTTATTTTGCCTCGAAACAACCTAAACCCAGGGATTCGAAGGAAATCTCAGATCATGCCCTAGCAATGGCATGATCTCGTTCATGTTAAACCTGTACTATCAATAGCCCTAAACATGAATCAAACGATTAAAAGTATTAATATGCCATGAAAATGCATTTTTTTGGATTTGCAAACCCTTACCAATCGAAGATGCATGGATCTATGGCTTTAAGAGTGGAACTGCTTACTTAGGAGCCTGAAAGTCTTCCTGGGAATCTCAGGAGAGGGATAGGATGTTTGGTTTTGAGCGAGGAGGCCTGCAAAGTATGCTTCGACTCTGGCAACTTTGAGATTTTTTATGATTTTTGTGTGGCTCTTTGGGGTGATTTGTGTGTGTAGGCAAAATGTTTATTTTTTTTCCGTCCCTGGCAATGTGTCTTTAGCTCTGTATTTAGAGGGGGTAGTGGTGAATTGAAATGACAAAAGACAGCCATTAATCAGGATTTGAAGGCAGAATCGAAAGCCTTAAACATGTTGCCTTTTTTGAGGATTTTCTACCCTTTTGGGTTTTGAATGAACCAGGACAGGTTTCACTCCTTGATTCCTTCGAATTCCCTCAAGCCTTGTTCATCGATTGGCTCTGAGTGGCTTCCTTTGATGGCTCTGGGCTTCAATTCGATTTGTTCATGGTTTCATCCTCATGGCTCCTTCAATTGAGTCCATTTACATTGGTTGTTTGTCCTGGAAAATTCTCCTATTAGCCTAATCGAACACTTCCTTTTGGCCAGTCAAAGCTTCTTTTGTTATATCCTTTGAGTGTAATTGTGGAGGAGGCTTGGGCTTGGCAGCATGTAGGACTTTGGCCAGCAAGCATCTTGAACTAGACTCATCAAAAGACAAAACAAAACTTGTTTCCAATAATTGTGTGTCCTTCGAATGGACAACATGTGTGTCCTTTGAAGGCATCACTTGTGAGTTTCTTCGAATGGGATAAATGTATGTCCTTCAAAGGCACCACTTGTATATTTCTTCGAATATCCGACATGCACCCCTTGTGCATTCTTTGAATGGGCCACCAATGTGTGTTCATAATGTAGAAATTATATGTTGGAGGGTTCAGAGGAGGAGTCAAAGCTAGCATGATGGAAGCCACTATGTAATACGGTGGGAGAACTGACTTGGATGTTTTGCATTTGATCGCAATTGTTGCGGATAGAAAGAGTCGCCATCGACTTTTCTTTTATCCAATAAGGAAAGGGTGAAAAGAATAGGAAAGATCTTTGAGATTATTTTCTTGAGTTCAGAGGGTTAGTTATAAAAAGGGAAGATGTTAGCACTCTTTTCATCCGTAGTTATCTACGGGCTCTTAGTTGCTTGCTAGATCACTTGCTTTTGTTTGAAAATGTGCTTGTGGTGTGGGTTTTGAAAGTATTTTGAAAAGTGTCTTTGTAATGGTTCTCGTTTCTATAAGAACGCGTATAAAAAGCTTTGTCTTTTGAAAATGTTTCAAATGAAAGTGTTAGTGTATAAAGTGTTTTTTTTACGAGCAAGCGAGCAACTAGGAGCATCCTACCTACTCAAAAGGTCTATGTTCTTTTCCTCCTCCTTTAGATGTTGCTATCTTACCATTGATTTCATAAGAAGCCCCATCATTAGATGTGAAGGGACGGGTGTGGGACTTTGTATAGTCATAAAAGGAAACCTATGAGACGTTTTAGCAATTTTTGTTTAGGGACTAGATCGTTTAACGAAGGCAACATTAAGGGTCATCGAGGGACTACGATCTTTTATTGAGGGTCTTTTCTAAAACACCCGTATTCGAGAAACATGACTATTTTTCCGAGGCAACAAGTGAGGTTACCCTAGGGGTGTATGTGTGTGAATAGTGTGTTTTATTGCATGCATTTTGTCTTTGAATTCTAGGTTGTCTACTTGTTGGTTTTATCTTGCCATACATCCTAATTACTAACATTTGTACAAAAGTAAAAAAAAATGCAGAAAAATAAATCCTACACTATTACAACCATATTGAATAGCGAGAAAATATAAAGACAAAATAAAATAAAGAAAGGAAATTGGGCTTTTTCAATTCAGGCAGCCACACTCTTCAATTTTGCACTTCTTGGCTTCCTTCGGTTTGGGCCTGGAGTCAGCAAGGTCATGTCTTTCAATTTCACCCTTTTCCTGCTTCTTTCGATTGGGACCTGAAAGGAAGCGTGACCATCCTCCTGGCTGCTTCATTCGTTTGATACTTGGCAGTTAGTGTGGACATCCTACTGGCTACTTATTTCGTTTGAGGCCTGGGGTCAACGTGAGGTGCACTCTTCACTTCAGGCTCCTTGCTGCTTCCTTTGACTGCAGGAATGCTAGGCCTTCAGGCTGAGATTCGAAAGGCTTGAGTACTTAGCCAATAGAAGGATACATAGAGCCTGTTTTAAACTTTTAAAATGCAACATTCAAGTGTAACTTTTGAAAGCTATAGGCTAGGGGTTAGCATAAAATTATTGGGTCTCAAAGTCCAAAGCCTAATTAGTCAGGGTTGAGATTTTTAACACATGGGCAGTCAGGATCGAAGGTTAAAACATGGTCAAGCTTCCTATATGAAATACCTACATTTTCTCTTTATTGGCATGAACACATGATATTTAAATGAAATAGTTCCAAGTTTAAAGAGAACTTACCTCTTGAAGTTCTTAAATCGAAGGAAACTACAAGTGTCTTCCTTGGTGGTGAATGGAAGTTCGTTGGGGCCTTCATGAGACTAGTCTAGTTACTACTTTGTTCAAGCAGTCACTGAATCAAAGAAGGATATGTGAGTGAGTCGAAGGTTTCTCTATAACAAGTAAAGGAATGAATCAAAGGATTACTATATTGTAGTTAGGGAACGGGTCGAAGGTGAGTTATCTGGCAACTTAAGGAGTGAATCGAAGGGTTCACTTAGTGTGTGAAGGGGTCTGAGTTTTTCAAAAATGTTTAGAATATTTATAAAAAAAACATTAGATGGATATTTGAGAGTTTTTTAAGAAATTTCTTACAACAAGAGTTTTCTTGCAACTATCCAGGGGCCCCTAAGATGTATGGTGGAGGCTCATATTTACAGGAGAATTTGGATGATGTTTTAGGAGGGAAAATAAAAAGTTTAAATAAAAAGGGTATGATGTTCTTGTAGCTTTCAAGGGTCAGTATTCGTATGCAAAATTGCTGCAAGAACAAAGGCATTGTTGTAGGACTGCTGTGCAGCAGTTTTAGAGTGTTATGGCCAGTGTATTAGGCCTGAACTTGGTAGTGCATGGGACTTGGTCAGTAAGTACCTTTGGGAATCTCAACCTTTTGTTTTTACCCCTAGCCCTTTCCTTCGACCAAACTCCTCAACAACATTTCTTTTTTCAAATCAAAGTGTCCTTCGAATGGCTTATATGGGTATCCTTTGAAGGGGCCCAAATAGGTGTCTTTCGACCAGGCCTTTTGTGTGTTCCTTCGAATGGTCCAAATACACGCTCCTGGAGTAGATCAACAAAACATGTAATTCAATTGGGACATCCAGGCATGTCTGGAAAGTCCTTAGAATGTGCCATCATGGTACTTCTTTCGCACGGGACAGTGGCATAGTATAGAGTTTGTATGTTGAAGCAAACTATTTCCAAGGGGGACACTGCCCAGTCAAAACTAACCTGAAAGTAACCAACACTTTGTGGGCACCATTTCCTTGTGAATGCCAGCCATGGGGAAGTTTTTGCCTTATGCATTCTGGCCTAAAGGGAGTCTTGGTTTTTGTATTGAAGGATTCACACGCCCCAAACGAAGGATGCATGTAGAGGGTAAAGGGCACAATCGAAGCTTACAACAAAGGAGGGCCACATGCCCCAAACGAAATAGGCATGCAGGAGGCAAAACATGTAATCGAAAGAGACCAGAAAAGAGGCCTTTGCCTCCTGAATTGAAGGACATCATCAGGAGGCTTTTTGCCTTGTGAATTGAAGCTAGTTGAAGATAAGTGTTGCCTTGTCGAAGCTTGCAACAAGTTGTTTCAAAGGGTGACTTTGGCCTTGTGCATGCTAGCATGGTGGGAAATTTTGCCTTGTGAATTTGGAAAACATGCAGGAAAGGGGCTATATGGCCAAATGAAAGATGTATACCCATCTTGCACAAAGAGACTAAAAGGTTCAAACGAAACAGGAATTGAACTTGTCCAAAAGAAGTCTAGTGCTCAAACAAAGCAGGAAATGAACTTGCCCAAAAGGAGTCCAGTGCTCAAACTAAGGGTGTAACCAAAGCTTTCATCGAAGGAGCCAAAGTGCCCAATCTAAAGATGTAAAATCGAAGATAACTTGTTTTTCCTTCAATTTTGTCAAAAATAATATTTTCATCTACTTTGCCCTTTTTAGCAATTTCCTCTTTTAACTTGATGCTGAAAAAATCCAATTGTATTTGTGTAAGCTTGAATTTTTTAGAATCCTTGTGAGAAATGCCTTGAGAAATGAGAGGGAAAATTTTGGGATACAACAGCTGCCCCTGTTCAATCTTCTTAAACCTGGAGAGTTAGATTGGTGAATCTGTCATTCGTGACTTGAAGGTGGAAGATGATTGAACACTAGAGTGCCCAGAAATTTGCACTTGTTGATGTGGTGGTTGATTATGTAGGGAATGGGCTTAAAGATTCCATTTTGAGAAATGATGGATAGTTGTCGAAGGTGGGCTTACAGATGCCATCCAAAGGTGTTTGTTGACAGAAATTAGACTAATTCTAAGCTTGACTTTAACTGGAAAAGAATCAGATTAAATCTTTGGAGTGATTTGTCTGAACCAGAGAAAGTGTCTACTGGAAAGGAATAAGAATAAACCATTGATCGATTTAAACTGAACCAGAAGGAGTCTTGAATAATTTTTAACTGGAAAGAATCAGGATAAACCTTTGGAGCGATTTATCTGAACCAGAGAAAGTGTCTAACAGAAAGGAATCAAGATAAACCATTGATCGATTTAAACTGAACCAACAGATGTCTTGAATAATTTTTAACTGGAAAGAATCAGGATAAACCTTTGGAGCGATTTATTTGAACCAGAGAAAGTGTCTACCAGAAAGAAATCAGGATAAACCATTGATCGATTTAAACTGAACCAACACATTTCTTGAGTATTTTTTAACTGGAAAGAATCAGGATAAACCTTTGGAGCGATTTATCTGAACTAGAGAAAGTGTATACCGGAAAGGAATCAGGATAAACCATTGATTGATTTAAACTGAACCAACAGATGTCTTGAATAATTTTTAACTGGAAAGAATCAGGATAAATATTTGGAGCGATTTATCTGAAGAAGAGAACATGTCTACTGGAAAGGAATCAGGATAAACCATTGATCAATTTAAACGGAACCAACATATGTCTTGAATAATTTTTAACTGGAAAGAATCAGGATAAACCTTTGGAGTGATTTATCTGAACCAGAGAAAGTGTCTACCGGAAAGGAATCAGGATAAACCATTGATCAATTTAAACTGAACCAGTAGAAGTCTGGAAAAGTATCAGAATAGATCTTTGGAGAGATTTATCTGAACCATAAAAAGTGTCTACTGGAAAGGAATTAGGATAAACCTTTGATCAATTTAAACTGAACCAACAAAAATCTTGAATATTGTTTAACTGGAAAGAATCAGGATAAATCTTTGGAGCGATTTATCTGAACCAGAGAAAGCATCTACCGGAAAGGAATCAAGATAAATCATTGATCAATTTAAACTGAACCGGAAGAGGTCTGAAGGAAGTATTCGTCATGTAGATAGTCATCCCATCATGTTACGGGAATTTGTTCACAAATAGTTGTCCTGTCTTGTCGAAAAATTGTTGATGATAATTTTCTGTTGATTGATATTTCTTGAAAAGGTAAAGAGTTAGTTGTATGCAATGTCGTGATGTATGAAATGCACGGCGTAATGATGTTTCTCAAAATAAATGAGATTGTGATGTATGCATTTGTGCTGTCGGTCCTATGATGTATGAATGAAATGTATGAACATATTAATTGTTTTGCTGCAGTATTGTTGGATTGGGGAAAATAAATCCTTGACTTCCGTTGGGAATGAGAAGTGTAAGTATTCATATTTTTTTTGAAGTTGAAGTTTTGATAGATGGGTTTCCATTAGAGAAATAAACTCTGTTGGGGAAGAGAAATGTCGTGCATTATTTGTGGACTTTGTGAAATTCTGCTAGGGAATCCTGAGAAACTGGGCGACTTTTACTGGGGAATCTTTGGAGCGGTAATTAGAAATTTTGCTCCGTCGGGGATATGAGAGCACCTGAAACCATTAGGCTGCATATTGGGGATACGAAAGTGATCCTGTAGCAGGATGTCTCTTCCTATGCTCCTGCTGGACAAAGTACCTGCGGGGATTTTATGGGGTGGCCTATAGGTGTTATCCTGTTTCTTAAAGCCATTGTCTTTCTTTTTTCTGTTTTCTTTTTTCTTTTTTATGCGCTCATTTGTAAATAGTAATTACGCTCAAATGCATACATTAAAAAATAATCACTGAACGTTTTTGCAAACAAAACAGGAAAGTAAAATAAAAATAGATAGTAATGCACTTTTAAAGGAATAACTTTGTATTAACTTGAATAAACATTTTTATACAAAGAGATGAACATCTTAGTAATAGAATGTCATCGTAAGAATGAAATTAATACAAAGAAAGACAACTATGTGAAATAATCCCATGGGGTTCCTATTCTGCTATAGCCTTCTTGTCTCTGAGCGTCTCATCCACTTGCTACTTTGTCCAAAGCTGATTAGTTTGATTAGTACCATTTGAGTTTGACAATTGATACTAAAAGTTGGTTGTAAGGTTATTCAACGGGGCATAGTCATACGCTTTAAATCCCTAACTTTTCCCTAGACCTCCCTTTCGGGTTTTCAGTCCACCGGGATACCCTTTTTTTCCCAAGCCGCCTTTTCAGGTTTTTAGCTTGCCGAGTGTAAATTTTTTTTGTTCATGCCTAATTTTTTCCTAGGCCAGTTAACCTAGCGGGTCTTTTTCATGCGTAGTATCTTTTGACTATGTCCGCGTTTACAGGGTGCGGAAGGTCGTCGCCGGCCATAGTGGTTAAGATCATGGCCCCACTAGAAAATATGTTTTTGATCACAAATGGTCCTTCGTATGTAGGAGTCCATTTGCCCCTGGGATCACCTTGTGGCAGTATGATACGCTTGATTACCAATTCACGGACCCGATATACCTGACGTCTCACCTTCTTGTTAAAAGCTTTAATCATACGTTTTTGGTACATCTGGCCATGGCAGACAACCGTAAGCCACTTCTCATCAATCAGGTTGAGTTGGTCAAGTCGAGTTTGAATCCATTCATCTTCATTCAACCCTGCATCCTTCACAATTCTCAAAGAAGGTATCTGGACTTCAATTGGTTGGACCGCTTCTATACCATATACCAAAGAGAAAGGAGTTGCCTTTGTTGATGTGTGCGCTGTGGTATGGCAGCCGTGGAGAGAAAATGGTAACATCTCATGCCAGTCCTTATAGGTCACTGTCATTTTTGTATGATCTTCTTAATGCTTTTAGTAGCGGCTTCTAAAACGCCATTCATCTTCAGGCGGTAAGGAGAAGACTTATGATGCTGGATCTTGAATTACCACATAGTCCGGTGATCATAGTATTTTTGTTATTGGTACCATTATCTGTAACGATTCTCTCTGGATTACCATACCGACATATAAGATTTTGTCTGATGAATCGGGCACAACGTTCTTCATAACAGAAGAAAATGAAGCTTCCTCGACCCATTTCATGAAGTAATCAATGGAAACCAAGATGAGGCGGTGTCCATTAGAAGCTGTAGGTCTGATCTCTCCAATCATATCGATGCCCCACATTGCGAATGGCCAAGGAGCAGTCAGGACATTTAGGGGAATTGGAGGCACATGTACTTTGTCAGCATAGATATGGAACTTGTGACAAGTTCGTGAATGCTGATAACAATCTGCTTCCATGGTGGACCAATAGTATCTTGCGCGTAGGATCTTTTTAGCCATCGTGTGCCCACTAGAATGGGTGCCAAAGGTACCCTCGTGTAAATCAACCATGATCTTTTCTGCCTCACTTTTGTCTATGCACTGAAGCAAAGTAGAGTCATGGTTGCGCTTATAGAGGATTCTGTTATTGAGGAAGAATTTAGCAGAGAACCTTCTTAGGAACTTCTTATCATGAACTGAAGCTCCATCAGGATATTCTTGGGCCTCGAGATATCTTTTAATTTCATGGAACCAAGGTTTTTCCACTACTTCTTTAGTATCAATCTCATGACAGTATGCTGGTTCGTCCATCCTCTCAATAGTGATCTGAGGAGCCTCATTACCCCACCTGATTTTAAACATGGATGGCATAGTGGCTAGCGCGCCCGCTAGTTGATTTTCCTCTCGTGGAAAATGCTCAAAGGTAATTTCCTCAAAATGTGGAATCAATGTCAATACATGTTCTCTGTACGGGATGAGATTAGGATGCTTCGTGTCCCATTCTTTTGATCTGACTGATTACTAAGGCTGAGTCTCCAAATACGCTTAAGGATTTGATCCCCAAATCTATGGTAACTTTGATACCCATAATGCATGCTTCATATTCATCCACATTATTCGTACAATTGAAACACAACCTGGAAGTGAAGGGAGTATGACAACCTTCAGGGGATATGATCACAACACCAATGTCGTTGCCGAGTGCATTAGAAGCTCCGTCAAAAACCATGGTCCATCGGGATCCTTGTTCAGGTCCATCATATGGTCCGAGTTCTTCACAATCATTTACCAACATGATGTCTTCGTCCAGGAATTCGAAATTCATGGATTGATAGTCATCCACAACCTGATGAGCCAAATGATCAGCTAGTACACTCCCCTTTATTGCTTTTTGGGTAGTGTGCTGAATGTTGTATTCGGTCAGGACTATCTGCCATCTTGCTATTCTTCCAGAGAGGGTGGGCTTCTCGAATATGTACTTAATAGGATCCATCTTGGATATCAATAAGGTAGTGTGAGTCAGCATATAATGTCTTAGTCGGCGAGCAGCCCATGCTAGAGCGCATCTAGTTTTCTCGAGCAGTGAATATCGGGTTTCACAGTCGGTAAACTTTTTGCTCAGGTAGTATATTGCATGTTCTTTTCGGCCAGACTCGTCATTCTTCCCCAACACACACCCCATTGAAGTTTCCAAAATTGTTAGGTACATGATTAGAGGTTTTCCCTCAACTGGCAGCATCAAAATAAGAGGCTCTTGAAGGTACTCCTTGATCCTGTCAAAGGTAGCCTGGCATTCATCATTCCACTCCACCACTTGATCTTTCTTCAATAGTTTAAAGATTGGTTCACAAGTAGCGGTTATATGGGAAATGAATCTAGGGATGTAGTTTAGCCGTCCTAAGAATCCCCTAACTTCCTTCTCAGTGCAAGGAGCGGGAATTTCTTGTATTGCTTTTACCTTCACAGGGTCCACTTCAATACCTTTACCGCTGACAACGAAGCCCAAGAGCTTACCGGATCTACTCCAAAAGTGCATTTATTTGGGTTCAACCTTAGTTTGTATTTCTTCGGTCTCTCAAATAGCTTCTGCAGGTGGACAAGGTGTTCCTCTTAAGTTTGAGATCTGGCTATCATATCATCCATGTAGACCTTTATTTCGTGATGGATCATATCGTGAAACAAAGCTACCATGGCACGCTGATAGGTTGCCCCAGTGTTCTTCAACCCAAATGGCATAACTTTGTAACAAAAAGTGCCCGATTGTGTGACGAAGGATGTTTTCTCCATGTCCTCAGGTTCCATTTTGATCTGATTGTATCTGGAGAAACCATCCATGAAGGAGAATACTTTATGTTGTGCGGTGTTGTCAACAAAACTATCGATGTGGGGAAGCGAGAAGTCATCCTTGGGGCTTGCCTTATTTAGGTCTCTAATCCACACACATATGTACCTTACCGTCCTTTTTAGGCATTGAAACAACATTGGCGACCCATTATGGATAGGAGGTGACAACTAAGAATCCGGTGTTGAACTTTTTCATGACTTCAGTCTTTATTTTTTCTGACATCTCTGGCCACATCCGACGAACCTTCTGTTTCACCGGAGGGCAATCTTCTTTTGTCGGCAGATGATGGACCATGATATCAATGTCGAGTCCTGTCATGTCTTCGTGTGACCATGCAAATACCTCAACATAGTCATATAGTATCTTGCTTCTTTCTTATCTTCTTCAGTACCTAAGTTAATTGTTTCAACCGGCTCTTCGTGGGGCTGTATGGTCCTTTCTTCCTGTTGTAATAATCTAGCAAGTTCCCCTGGTACCTCACAATCTTCCTCACCTTCGTCCTTGACTTGGTAGATCGGATTTTCAAAGTCATGATAGGCCATAGTAGAACCGTTACCAGTGGGATCCCGAGTGGATGTGGATATGCATTTCGATATGTGAGTGTGTGTAAGAGCATAGATGTCTTTGATAAAAGGAAAGGTAAAAAAGAAAAACATAGAGCGTAAAACTTGCATGCAAAAACATCCCATGATTTATTAATGACATATGAAGATGAAGTAACAACCCTCATAGATGGACCATTGTCCCCCGGGTGAGACATAAGGTTTGAAAGTCTAAATTTTTTAAATATTACAAGTCCAAAAATTTTAAAAGACAATTACTCTAGAATAAAAGTAATATGAACAAAATCTTTGGCCTCCCAGTTGTTGAGTCCACCGCCGATGGTTGGAAAGATCCATTCGTCCATGTCACAACTGCTATCACCGTCTTCCAACGCGTTGACTCCATGATTGCTGATCCATAATGGTGGTCCCCCAACGCGGGCGCGTCAAACAGCTCTTTGAGCCTCCGAGGTAAAACCCAGACAAATTTTTTAAATTTGTAGGGGTATCCGAAAGTTTACCCCAGATGGTGCATCCACCTTCTTATACTACTGCTCTAGCATCCTTCAGAGAAGCCATTTTCAATGGAGGTCTGGTAATCTTCAGAGTCTTGGTAGCAGTCTTGGTCATAGCAACCGTCTGTGGAACCTCCTAAAAATTCTGACATGGGGTCTCAATGAAATTGTCGTCCATTTCAACATACCTGAAAGAGTTCAGGTGGCTAACCATGTATTCCTCCTCCCTATGGATTGTGATAATCTTTCCCTTGACTGGGTACTTCAACATCTGATATAGGGTAGAAGTGACAACACCAGCCCCATAGATCCAGGGTCGACCCAACAGACAGGAATAGGATGGGCGGATATCCATCATATAGAAGTTTGAATCAAAAGTCTGAGTTCCAACTTTGATAGGGATGTCTACTTCTCAGTGCATTATTCTTTTATAACCATCGGAGGCCCTCACCATAATGTTGTTAGGCTTTAATGTGAGTCCTTCGCAATCTAACCGATCAAGATCATTCTTGGGTAAGAAATTAAGCGACAAACTTGTATCCACTAGAACATGGGCTAATGTAGTGCCCCGACACTCAATGGAGACATTCAGGGCATCATTGTGTTTCCTTCCATTGGGAGTTAAATCAGCGTCAGAAAAACCCAGTCCATTATCAGCGGTTAGACTGGCTACACAATTCTCGAATTGATCAATGGAGGTCTCCTGGGGAACATGGGCGGTCTTTAGAAATTTTACTAAGGCCTTAGCGTGGGCCTTAGAGCAGAAAAGTAAGGCCATCATTGATATTTTTGAGGGGGTCTGCCCCAACTGCTCCACAGTGTTGTAATAACTTTTCTTGATTATCTTTAATATTTCTTTCATCTCCTTCCTAGAAGTATCAGGAATGACTTCCGGATGCGCCTTCGTCTGGACAGGCTCAAACAATATCTCTTTGCCCCGTGTCTCGACCGACTCGGTAGCAGGGATAACAACAGGACTAACAATTGGAGTAACAACGGGAATACTGACAGGAGCGGTAGCGGGAATAATTACAGGAGTAACAATGGTCTTTGGAGAGATCTCGGGGGAGAAAACCCTTCCACTTCTCGTTATCTTATTGGTCCCAACGATATTGTCGACGTCAGGATCAATACCTTTAGCAACTTTGTCTTCGACAACCAATAGATCTTGCTTGACGCCATGGTAATAAACGTCAGCTCCATAGTTCTAGGGAACAGCTTTATTCGAGGAATAAGGTATCAGTACCGGCATGGTGATGATTAGAGGAGCAGACTTTGGAACAGATGTAATCTTGATGGGTATTTTGGTGGAGACCCTGGGAGGATTTTCAAAAATGGTGATTATTGAAACATCTTCACAGGAATTTCTGGCAAGAGGTACTTTCTCGAACATGATTTCTTTGTTAACCATCAGGCACTGGACGCCCATCTTCAGTGAAAAATAGCCATTTGACAGAGACATACATAAGTGATAACTTTCATCACAGCCCGAAAATAAATTGGCTTGCAATAAATTATGTTTAACAGTCAAAAGGGGAGTAGTTAATTCATCCACGGAGGAAACAAAATGGTCATTATCAACAACGTTAACACCTTGGCCATGTTTGAGCATTGGCGCTGTTATCACATTAGGTGTTTCTGGAGGGTCAAACTCATTCTATTTTGCCTTGATAAGGTCTTGTACCTTATTTTTCAATGTCCAACAATCGTTTGTATCATGCCCCGGACTTTCAGAATGATAGGCACATCGAGCATTCCGGTTGTAGCGGGGGGAAGCAATATTGGGGTTTTTTGGAGCTTCCCTTAGAGTCACCAGATTGGACTTCAACAGATGTGGCAAAACCCGGGACAAGGTCATATTGATCCGAGTGAATCGTCTCATGGGCGCCTCCGGCCTGCATTGATGGTTTCTCTGTTGATTCGATACACGATTGGAGATCATAACATCCCCTATCGTCGGGCGATGTTTAGATTTATTTTGATTCTTGTGGTCACAAGCAACACTGACCTCCTTCTTCCCAGTAAATGGTTTCTTCATCATGCTTGAGGATGCATCCCTTTGAATTTTTCCACTCTTAATACCGACTTCTACCCGCTCACCAGTTATGATTAACTCAGTAAATCTAGCTGAAGAGCTTCTGATTAGATGGTTAAAGAATGGACCAGACAACGTGCCCAAGAACATATCCACCAACTCTCTATCAGATAAAGGGGATGAACTCTTCCTGCGAGATCCCTCCATTTTTGGGCATAATTTTTGAAACCATCACCTGCACCCATAGACATACCCTTCAATTGTGTTTGAGTTGGATCTAGGTCAACATTATACTAGTATTGCTTGTAAAAAGCAGCAGCCAAATCTTCCCAATTGTGAATATTGGTTCCTTCCAACTGATAGAACCAATCCAACTGCATCCCTGACAAACTTTCTTGGAAGAAATGTACCCATAGGTTCCTATCAGCAATATAGGGTTGAATCTTCCCAACGTATGACCTTAAATACAGCTTAGTACAAGAGACACTGTCATATTTAGCAAATGTGGGGACCTTGAACTTCTGCGGGATGACCACCCCTGAGACAAGTCCTAGCTCTTCAAAATCCAGCCCGGGTACCCTATGGATCTCCATAGCATTGAGGCGATCCTCTAGCAGTTTGTATTCATCATCAACAGGAGGATATTGTTCTTCAGAGTAGTCAACTTCTTCTTCTTCTTCTTCAGACTCTGGGTTGTCATTTCCTTCCTTGTTCTTTCCTTGTTGATTATCTCCTTCACATGACGAGGTTGCAAAATCTAGAGTTTTCTTGGCTGGTCCTCTGAACCTTCTTCCCAAATTCAAAATGCCGACTGGTTTCTTTGCCTTCTTCTTCTTATCTTTGATCATAAGAGCCTCCAGGTCCTCTTGTCATTTATCCAGAGTCAAGAACATTTGTGGGAATTGAGCATTCTATGCTTGAAGATCTTTTACTATCTGTTTAATATCCATCTCACTGAAATAAACAGTAGAAAGATAAGGAGACCTGCTGTAAAAACCTATTTGTGTTATGATGAATCAAAGTGCATATGCAAATGATTTCAAGGAAACTAGGAGATTTAAATTTGCTTAGACAAAATGAAACACACATTGTATTAATAGATCAAAGTTGATTACATCATGCCTCTCGGGGCTTACAATGGAAGAAATAAAATACAGAAATAAAAATCCTAAGACAAAAAGGTTGAACGCATCCTCTTCGGTGCAATATAGGAGTTCAAACTTCTCTCTTCACGAAGTTGATTCATGAGACCCAAAACCTTCTTCTCACTGGCATATAATTGATTCTTAAATACGTCTCGTTCTTCCTTGAGCTGGATCTAAGACTTTTGCAACTCTTCGAAGCTTGTTGGCATTTTAGGATGAAAAATGATGTGAGGCTCGTCTTCTTGATCAACAGACTCTAAGATCACTGGTAGGATAGCAGCATATGGCATCATAAGACTTTGAGCACGAGCTCGCACCCATTTGAGGTAGGGTTCCAAAGGGATGAAGTTTTTGCGTCCCAAGGTACTACTATCAGTCTTCTTTACCATGCCCCAATCGCAGATGAACCTCTGGCGATAACCTTGTAGATCATTTGAATAGTGAAACACAATATCATGGATAAGCATATCGTGGGGACCATCCCTTCGTGCATAGCCAAACTGGCGTAGGGCCAAAGAAGGGTTGTAAGTGATGCCTCCTCTAATGCCAAGGAGTGGCACATTTTGGAACTCTCCGCAGCGATCAATAAAAGAGATATCTTCTTGAGAGCGAGGACACTAATAGATATCAGAGTGAGAAAGGGACATTATCCTTTAATTCCACCTTAAGCCTAACTCATTCTTCATTACTGACCGAGGGAGGTGCGAAATAAACCACTTATAGTGAAAAGGTGTACAACATATAAGAGTCCCTCGTTTCTTCATGGTACGAGTGTGGAGTGAATGCAACATATCTCCGAGCAATGTAGGCACTGGATTATGAGCAAGGAAGATGTTGATGGCATTGACATCTATAAACTGGTCTGAATTGGGGAACAGAACCAATCCATAGATCAAGAGAGCTAAGACATCTTCAAAGGCATGGTAACTCATAGCATATAAGAATATCTGAGGTTTCTTCATTAGAAAATTTGCAAGGAGACACTTAACTCCACTTCTTCTTTCCCAATTGGATTCAATGTCAGATGGTTTCAAATGCAGAGCTATGGCAACACTTTCAGCAACTGGATCTTGTTCTAAAACAGTGAAAGGTACTTGGTCCAATATAAGTGACCCGAGTATTTTTGAGAACTCTTCCAACGTAGGCACCAACTGATAATCTAGAAAAGTGAAGCAATGGTGTTTAGGGTCGAAGAACTGGAACATGACACTCATCAGACCTTCGTCAAACCCAGTAGTAACCAAACTGAGCAAGTGACCATATCTCTTGTTGAACGATGAGCTCTCAGGAACTCCCAGGACCAATTCTTTAAGCTTGGGAGGGACCTCTATAAAATTGATTCGGATGGTCTTTCTGCGAGTTGAATCCATACCCTACAAAACAAAAAGGTAAGATAAATCTCCAGCCCCTTGAAATGGTTAGCGTGTATGTCATGATGTTTATGATTTTATGGTTATGCTCTGAAATCCCATATATATCAAGCAAGTCACACAAAAGACCCTAAGTTTAATGGCTTATGTGAGTTTTTAAAGGTAAGTTCCCTCTTGAAGTTTAGTTGGCTCAACTTGTCCTAAATAGTAACGGGGTTCTAAGGAGTCTCATATCATTGACCTTTCTTTTAGGCATTGTTCTAGCTCAAGCACCAAAGTATTGCATCTAGAATATCCTAAAAGTCCAATCTAAATGAGTGTAGCATCGAGTATCAACCAAACTTCGGTCGGAACCAAAGCCGGATATCTCACTACTTTCTAATGGCTTAGGATGAGCCAAGTAAAGGTTCTAAAGGTCGGTTAGCACTTAATGACTCTATAAGGAAGCCTAATGTTATCCTTGACTGACTCAAGGAACATTAGTATAAGCCAGAGTATCACACTAACTTAGCTATCACTTTGTCCATATCGTTCTACACCGTACAACTTCCATGATTTATTGCTACTTACCTAAAAGGTTCCCCAGATCCGGGTATAGGACCTTTAACAAAATCCCAAGCAAATACCCAAGAAATGTAAAGAAAACAAGTCAAATAAAGAAAGCAATTAAAGGTGATCTATCCCTAAGGTAGCCCCACTTTTAAGTCAAAATCCCCAACAAAGTCGCCGGTTCTGTAATACGGCGGGAGAACTGACTTGGTGTTTTGTGTTTGATCGCAATTATTGCGGATAGCAAGAGTCTCCACCGAATTTTCTTTTATCCAATAAGGAAAGGGTGAAAATAATAGGAATTACCTTTGAGATTATTTTCTTGAGTTTGGGGGGTAGTGTGATACGGTGGCAAAACCGACTGTTAATACTGGTTTCCCTTTTTTGTTTGCAAATGTTGCGGTAAGCAAGAGTCGCCACCGTATTTTATTTTATCCAACAAAGGAAAAGGGAAAAAGAACAGAAAAAACCTTTTTCAAGATGTTTCTGAGTACGGGGGGTAGATTATAGAAAGGGAAGGTGTTAGCACCCTTTCTATCCATGGTTTTCCATGGGCTCTTAGGTACTTGCTCATTTTGAAATTGCTTTGTGTGATTTGAAAAGCTTTGAAAATGCCTTAGTGCGGATTTTCACTTTATGGTAACCCTTGTGTCAGTCCTCAAGAGTTTGATAAAGCGTTTTTAAAAACTTTGTTCGAAAAGTGTAAGTGTGAAAAAACTGGTTGTTTTGAGAAAGTAATTAAGAGTTTCTACCTACTCGAAAAAGACTATTTGTTTTCTTATTTCCTTTAGATAGTGATATCCTACTATTAAGGAGTAGTTAGCTCCATCGTTGGAGTTTGAGGGACAATCGAAAGGGACAATTACGACCACTTAAGGCAACAAGGCAAGATCTCTTAGTAACTGTCCTAAAGTTCTAAGATCGCATTTTGTTTTACTGAAGCAGCCTTCGAAAGGGACTTGTGATCTATGAATTAGAGGACAATCAATAGTGACCGTATTTAAGAGGAAATCGGTGAGCATGTGCAAGTGTTTGATTTCAGTTTATTTATCTTTGCACAGTTAGGGTGTTCTACTGTTTTAAACATTCGATTTATCTTTTGCATACAATCCTATTATCCATACATCTAAACAATTTAAACAATTGCAGAAATTAAAAGCGGAAAAGAAAATCTACGCTATTACAGGGCTTCGGGTGAGGGGGTTACATAACCAAAAATTGTGGAATTTAAACAGTAAATAAAATAGTAAAACTAAACCTAATTAAAAGCTATTACAACCCATAATCAGATACAATAATAATAAATGATAATAATACAAAAGCAGCTAACGCGCGCGACTTGGAGATGACGTCTAATAATCTAAAATGCTCTAAGTAAAAGAAAATTATTTTTGTTGTTTTATTTATTTGGAAAAAATATTTAATTAAATTTAATTAATAAAAAGAAAAGAAAATTTGAAATTAATTCGAAAACAAACCTAATGTTTTTTTGGCATTTTTTATTTGAGGAAAAAAATTTAAGAATTAAAACTAATTTCCTAATGGGTTTTAATTATAGAAAAAAATAAACCAATTACCCTAATTAATACTAATTATTAATTAACAAAATTATTTTTTAGCAAAATATCTAATTCCTACCTTTTTTGTGATTTTATTGATTTTTTTGTTTTAATTAAAAAAAAATGATTTTTAGAAATAAACAAAACAAAATAAATAAAATGAAATAAAAAACAATAAGAATAAAAAAAATGGGCCTGTATGAGCTTCAATTGGGGGTGTTGATTGAAATTTCCAAGGCCCAAGTGTGATGGCCCAATTTCCTGCGCGTGATCCAATGGAGCCCTCATCTGGGGGTTCACCAAGTTCTTTGCTTGCTGAACGTTGTATCTGGATTGAAAGAAGATCCCATGGCTGGATCTGGAGGCGCATGATGGATGCCTGGTTGTGAGATGCACTGGATCTGAAACAAGAAACTCAGAAAATATGAAAATGTCTGGACCTGGGATCGAACCCAAGTCCTCTTCACTTTCAAACGCACGCTTGACCATCTTAGCTAACTGTTTAATTGTTAATATAATATACAAATAAAATATAACATAAGCAAAGTGCTTTGTCCAGAAAAACGGTGCAAAATTCAAACGAGCCAGTGTGTGGCTGCCATGTGATCATCTTCCTCCCAGAATCGTCGTTTTAGGTATTGGACTTATACCTATGGACAAAGTCTATAGCTATAACCTGTGACATTTCCAAAACGCATCATAGGCATGATAAATCCCAACAAAGGGCATGGGTCGATTGGAAATTACCCACTGAGCCTGAATATACCATTGGTTTGGTCTAATTTAACCTATATCAAAAAGCCCTAAAACATGCTTTGAAACCCTAAGAATGGTGTTGCACGATTTCGTGACTATTATTATGCTTGATTCTTGATGCTTTAAGGCTTGGGAATGAGTGGGATAACTTCAGTGAATGTCCAGGAGTGCTGTTGTGTCCTTGGAATTGCTTGAAATGGCCTATCGAGGGATATTTAATCAACACTTTTTTTGACAAAATTTGAAATCTCTTCTTCCTTTGTGGGAGGCAGGCTACGCATGTAATGTCGTGTTTAGGGTTGCAAATGCTTTGTTATATGTAGTAGAATCAATCTAGGTCATTAGAATTAGAAAAAACCCAAGATATAATGGTCATGAATTTTTTATTCCAATCTTTCCACATTTGAAGAGTTCCTCTTGTTTTGAGCTTGCAGGATTTTGTTCTTCATTTGACAGCTCATGAGATATTCAATCAATGCCAAAACAAATCTTATCCCATTTATTTGATTTATTTTTGATTTTATTTGATTTTATTTGAATTTTAAATAAATAAAATAAAAATAAATTAAATATATAATTGAATGAGGCACGGAGTGGTTCATGGGTCTTGGACCATGTTAGGAGTGTGTTGCAAGCATAAAAAGTTAGGCCCATTTGAAGAAAAATGCATTTTTGGGCATGGTTGACTTTGTGCAAATTTCCAAAAATGGCCAACTTTGACAATGTATATCTCTCTCAGTTTTAACCCTAAGATGGTGTTCTTTGACTTTTTAGAAAGCTTAGGATATCCCCTAAGCAACCTCTTTGGGTTTCATCTCAATTGGATCTTCCATGTTCATATAAGAAGCTTTGACCCAAAAGGTTTTTTTGTTGGCTTTTGAAAAGGACATATAATGTCTGATTTTATATCTTTTCATGAGTGCATTTATTGAACTTGAGGGATGAATATGAATTGTAGGGAATTGGATTCTCTTCAAAATGAGCCTTGGATGAGAAATTTCTGATAAAGTATGAGAAAGTTATGACTGGTCAAAGTTTGGTTGACTTTTCCTATAGAAACCCTAATTTAACAACTTTTGACTTTTGATGAATTAGGAGCATTTCTTGAGGAATCATGATCAACCCTTGATAAAATTATGGATATCACTTCAAAATGTTGATGTTGACCAAAAATCTTGAAGTTTGGCTGTATTTGGGCCACATTTGACTTTTGACCTAGTATAGTTGATTTTTAGGCATTTGAGCAGTTGACTTAGCAAACTTGTTGTGCAAGGCATGAAACTTGGCATGGATGATCTTGAGGAAATATTAGGGAAATGGACACCATTTGGGACCCTTGGTACTCAAACATTTTGATGAGGAGTGAAACCCTAGTTTGAGGCTCATTGTCTTATGAGGAGGATTTGTCTAGTCAACCCTTAGTCAACCTTGAGCAATTGAGGACCTCTAGAGGTATGTTTTTTGTGAAAATGGGAGGGAAAATTTTGGGGTACAACAGCTGCCCCTGTTCAATCTTCTTAAACCGGAGGATTTAGATTGACTTGTCCTCCTTTCGTGATCTGAGGGTGGAAGATGATTGAACACTAGAGTGCCCAAAACTTTGCACTCACATGAAGTAATACTGATGGTTGATGACGTCGGGAATGGGCTTACAGATGCCATTTGGAGAAGATAACTGAAAGTCATCGGAGATGGGCTTAAAGATTCTATCCATAGAATGTGACGGGGAGTCGTCGGGGATGGGCTTAAAGATGCCATCCAAAATAATGGTGATTTCGTGAGATATTCCTTCGTGGGAATTACTGTTCCTGTTGTTAGAGAGGACTTCGCTAAGGAATGTTGGTCTCTGTCTTGGGGAATAAAGTCTAGGAGCTTCAGTTTGTCCATTACTCTACTGGGGAGTCTTCTCTTTATTGAAGAGATATAAGTGAATTGCTATCTGGTCAGGGTCCAGGCTTCACAGTGACTTGTTGAGGATGATAAGGATGACTGCTATCTGGTCGTATTCCAGGCTTCACAACTATTTACTAGGGAAATGAAATTAGACTGTTATCCAGTCAGGATCCGGGCTTCACAGTGTCTTGAATTGTTGATTGACTATTATCCGGTCAATTTCCGAGCTTCATAGCTTCTTTAACTGGAATAGAAATCTTAGTATCAATTTGACTAAACCAGAGAAAGGTCTCAAGTTGTCTTCATCTGGGGTAGAAATCTTAGCGTCGATTTGACTAAACCCAGGAAAGGCCTTGAATTAACTTTGACTGGTATAGTAATCAGGAGGATCTTAGTAGAGATTCAACTGACCTAAACAAAAGTCTTGGTACATCTTCCACTGGCAGAGTAATCAGAGAGATCTTAGTGTCGACCTATCTGACCCAGGGAAAAAGTTAGGTTAACTTTGACTGGCATAGTAATTAGGAGAATCTTAGTAGCGATCCAACTGACACGGACGAAAGTCTTGGAGTCTCTTCTACCGGCATAGTGAGCAGAGAGATCTTGGTTTACTTTGACTGGCATAATAATCAGGAGAATCTTAGTAGCGATTCAACTGACCCAAACGAAAGTCTTGGAATCTCTTCCACTAGCATAGTGAGGGAGAGATCTCGGGATAACCCTTTGTTAGATGTAACTTGTTGATTTGATCTTTTCCCTGAAAGGTAAAGAATTAGTCGTATGCAATATCATGATGTATGAAATGCATTGTGATGATTTTCTAAAAAAAATGAGATTGTATTGTATGCAATATGTATGTGCATGCCATGATGTATGAACATGGGATGCTGTTGCAATACTTCTTAGTCGGGGAAAATTAACCCCAGACTGCCGCTGAAGAGTATTAGGGAAGCCGAATTCTTCATTCCCGCAGGGAATGGTGAATGGAGATGATTATGCTACGGATTTACTCTTTGTTTATGAATATTATGCCGGGGTGAGACTCTGCTTGAGAATAACTCTGTGGGGAAATAGCTCTGCTTGCGAGAGGAGATGCTTTGTGGGAATATTTTGCTAATTCGGAGAAATAAACTCCGCCCGGGGATGAACTTCCGTAGTTATAGAGATAAACTCTATTGGGGATTGAGCTTCTGTATTCAGAGACATAAACTCTGCTAGGGAGAAAACTTTATGAACCGCTTGCGATTATAAAATTCGGCTGGGGAATATAGACGTCAGCTCTCTGAAGGAACTTTGCTGGGGAAAGTAGCTCTTATTTGGGGAAGCCGGTGTCAATGTTTTGGTTGCCTCTACTCTGTGGGGAGTGCAGATGTCACCGGAGCGCATGTAATGGTGACTTCGTTTCAAAGCTGTCTCTGCCCCTGTACCTGCCGGAAGGAGTAACTGTCGGGATTGACAAGATTTTTTTTTAGTTTTTGCCCTTGTTTCTTAAGCTATAAGCAACTGTCTTTCCGTTTCTTATGCAAATATTTGTGAATAGAAATCATATTCAAATGCATATGCCAAGAACAAAATCATTGGACGTTTTTGCAAAACAAAACAGAAAAAGAAAAACACATGGTTTTGTAAAAGTGACTTGTATTAATTTCGAAGTTGGCCTATAACAGGCATTTTTGTACAAGGAGGTTGACGCTCTATTAAGAGAATGCTGCCGTGGAAATGAAAGCTATACAATATTGTGTACAAAGAGAATAAAACAGCTATGTGTAATAATTCCATTGAGTTCCAATTCTTCTATTACTGCTATGTCTTCGAGGGTCTCATCACTTTGCTGCTTGTCTGACGCTGACTGGATTGATTGATGCCTTTTTGAGCTTGATAGTCGATACTGAAGCCTGGTCGCAAGGTGATCCAATAAGACATAGTTATATACTTTAAATCCGTAACTTTTTCCTGGACCGCCCTTTCGGGTTTTCATTCCACCGGGATACCCATTTTTGCCCAAGTCGCCTTTTCAGGTTTTCGACTTGCCAGGTGTATAATTTTTTTTTGTTCTTATCCCTAATTTTTGCCCGAACCCTTTTGGTTCATCGGGATGCCCTTATTTTTTCCTAGGCCAATCAATCTAGCGGGTTTTTATTCATGCGTAGTATTTTCCGACTATGTCCATGTTCACCGGGTATAGAGAATTGTCATTGTCCTTAGTAGTAAGTGTTGCCACACTTCCAGAAGATGTTTGTTTGATCGTACATGACTCGTTGCTGGAATTCAAGTCCAATGCCCCAAGTGATTCAGATGGAGATCTGTCCCTGACTATTTGGCATCTTTGAGAGATTCCTTGAATCTTGACTTGACTGCCCCAGATGATGGACCATGATCATGTCGTTCCCCTTGTTTTGAAGTGTTTTTCCACTTGAGGTGATCCTTTTCATTAAGAAGGATTTTCTTTCATTAGATATTCATCATACAAATTTCTCTGTTGTTGAACAAATAGTCATATACAAACAATGGTATTTTAAAAATGCAAAGCTTATGTCTGTCTTGAATTTTTTTTTTTTTGAAAATTCATTTTTTAGTAAAACAAATTTTGCAAGAGAGTAATATCAACTCATGATTTACAGAAAACCTTATAGGAGTCAGGATACCTTTTGTAACAGTATGCTTTTGAACTAACCCATGCTTCAGCTAGGACTTTTAAGGGTTATAACGTGGCCTGGTTCACAGTTCAAGAAACAAAGGATAAAGGCTCAAAATTTATTTGTACCCACCCATTCTTCTTGATTTTCTTCAGTCCTATGCTTAGTTAATTACGCAATTAAATCCCAATTGAGTTCTGGAATCTTTGCTCTGATACTTGGTAATGGTTCAGAAATTGAACGTTTGTTTGAGAAGGCAGTCATTTTTGTAATCTTTTATTTTTTGTCGAGGATTTATAGTAACCACTTTTTTGGTTCTCGTTATCCCTATCTTTTACCTGAATTGTTTCTTTTGTGATTACAGGCAGTGGGATGCCTAGTTTTTTTTCTTAACTCTCCTTCATAGGTTTTGAATTAATGGGCTTTTGTTTTCAGAGATAATGAATGTCTGCTTTGATGATTATGCGGAACCATCACCATCTTTTGGAAGGTATCTTCTACACTATTTGTCGTGTATGAAGGATGAGCTTGCGACTGAATGTGCCTCTGAATTAACTGAGAAAGCTACCCTGCCCCAGATTATGATTAAGGGTTTTAATTTGTGTGAAAAGAAAAACTCCTACTTCTTTGGCTCAAAGGGGTTGACTAGGGATTATCTTCCTTATAACTCCACTGTTTAGGATTTGAAACAATGCCTGTACATCGTCAGCTGGGTCTATTCAAAAGCATTTTGTAGAGATTATGGTATCATTTTCGTAATCCTCCCTCTAAAGGCTTAAAACTTTTGATCGAGAGTTGAATATCACAAAAAGGAAAGCAATTTAAATATAGTGAATGCGAATGAATTGATTCAAAACAGACATATGCAATGCATTGATAAAGTGAAAAAGTTTGACATGAATGAATGTTCGAACAATCAAAAGAAAATTACAAATTGAAAATTCTAATGAGAAAAAGCCTCTTTGTCAGAGCTTGTCACTTCAAATGGTGGGCCTTGGAGGAATGACAGAAAAATTCTAGTTGACCATCTTGTGTGACCTCCAATGCTCCTTCATCAATCAGGTCTTGAATTTTGTATTTCAATGTCCAACAACTATCAGTGTCACGCTGCGGACTGTTGGAGTGATGTGCACATATTGCATCAGGATTTTAAGCAGGAGCGGGAGTATTAGGATTCCGAGGAGGATCCTTCAATGTGACCAAATTCAACTTCAACATGTGTTTCAAGGCTCGTGACAACTGCATGTTGAGTTTGGTAAACTGCCTCTTGGGTGTATCCGGCTTACTCTGACTAACCCATTGTTTTTGGCGAGGTTGTTGTTGGACCCGTGAGGTAGTAGCAATCTGGAAAGGTCCACTCTTCACCAAACCAACCTTTTTTCTTCTCGGAGGTTGATAAATGACTTGGTCCCCTGCCTCGACTGCTTGCTTCATACAGTTGTGTCCATCTTGATGAAGTTTGTTGATAATGGCTCTCAGCTCTTCTTGTACCCGAGCTAGGCCTTGGATAAGAGCCATCTGCCCTAGCATCTGGGTTCTCATTGCTTCTACCTCGGCTTGCAGTTGTTCCAACCGTTCGTCCTTATTTTCTTCAGGACTTTTCTTGGCCAGGTCCCCAACAAGGAGTGCTTTCAACTCTTTCTTCCCCTTGGATAGGTTTAGGAACATTTCCATGAACTGAGCCTCTTGAGTTCGGAGATCTCTGTTGTCTTGTTTAAGAGCCATTGCTGAAATAAACTGCGAGGACATGAGATACCTGTACTGGAGACTACCAATTATACAATGACATGTATGATATGCAAATGTTTTCAAGGATCTCGCGGGGTAAACAAGAAAATGTCATAAGTTGAAATTTGCAGCTTTGATTGAAGAACTTCGTATCGTTGAGTGTCCTTCTACGAGATCCAAGCTCACCATATCAAGTGGGTCATAGCCCCTGATTCAAGTTGTCGTGTTTTGATCTTTTGACGACATTGGCTAGAGGAAAATAAATCCCCTTGCCCCTTTCTAGACGTCTGGTTCATCATAACTTGCATCACAGGCCCTCGAGATCCTTGAAATTGTTAGTATGATATGTCATGTTATGATGTTGTGATGTGTATGCTATGCATCAAGCAAGAATGCAGGGTAAGAAACCAATTTATTGGATTTATACAAACAAGGCCCTACAAGGAATACAAACAAATCCCTACAATGAGTTCAAATTGTTAGGAAAATAAAGCAAACAAGTCACACAAGTAACCTTAGGTTTAGGCTTGCATGGATTCCATAGGCAAGTGCCCTCTTGAAGTTGGGTTGGTTCAACCTATCCTAAATATAGTAATCGGGTTTTAAGGGATCTCAATATAACCGATCTTTCCCCCAAATTTCATTCCGATAGACAATTGACTTGCCACCAAACAAAACTCAAGAGTCAAACCTCAATGAATGTAGCATCGAGTATCAACCGACTTTGGGTTTATACCAAAGACGGCTATCTCACTATGTCCTAAAAAGCCAAGTTGGTCAATTAAGGTGCTAAGGTCAGTTGACGCTTTATGATACCACACAGCGGCCCCGTATTCTCCTTGATTACTCAAGGGCTACTGGTACACACCAAAGTATCGCATCAATGTAGCTACTATTTCAACCATGTCGGTATACCCCGTACAGCTCCCTTACAGTTTATTGCTACTTACCTAAAAGGAATTCCCCGATCCGGGTTTAGGATCCAAACAAACCAAACAGATATCGTTAAAAGTAAATCAAACAAGACAAGCCAAAGAAGCAATTAAAATGACCTAGATCCTAAGGTAAACCCTAATTTATAAATCATAATTCCCCAGCAGAGTCGCCAGTTCTGTGATACGGTGGCAGAACCGACTGTTAATACTGGTTTGCATTTTTTGTTCGCAAATGTTGCGGTAAGCAAGAGTCGCCACCGTCTTTTATTTTATCCAACAAAGGAAAAGGGAAAAAGAACAGAAAAATCCTTTTTCGAGATGTTTCTGAGTACGGGGGGTAGATTATAGAAAGGGAAGGTGTTAGCACCCTTTCTATCCATGGTTTTTCATGGGCTCTTAGGTACTTGCTCATTTTGAAATTGCTTTTGTGTGTGTTTTGAAAAGATTCGAAAATGCCTTAGTGCGGTGTTTCACTTTATGGTAACCCTTGTGTCAATCCTTAAGAGTGTGATAAAGCGTTTTTGAAAACTTTGTTCGAAAAGTGTAAGTGTGAAAAAACTAGTTGTTTTGAGCAAGTACTTAAGAGTTTCTACCTACTCGAAAAAGACTGTTCGTTTTCTTATTTCCTTTAGATAGTGCTATCCTACTATTGAAGAGTAGGTAGCTCCATCGTTGGAGTTTGAGGGACAATTGAAAGGGACAATTACAGTCACTTAAGGCAACAAGGAAAGATCTCTTAGTAACTTTCCTAAATTCTAAGATTTCATTTTGTTTTACCGAGGCAACCTTCAAAAGGGACTTGCGATCTCTGAATTAGAGGACAGTCACTAAGAATTCTCACGTTCTAGAATAGTGACAGTATTTCCGAGACAACCGAAGTGGGAGATACCCTAGGGGTGAGCATGTGCAAGTGTTTGATTTCAGTTTATTTATCTTTGCACAGTTAGGGTGTTCTACTGTTTTAAATATTCAATTTATCTTTTGCATACAATCCTATTATCCATACATCTAAATAGTTTAAACAATTGCAGAAATTAAAAGCAGAAAAGAAAATCTACGCTATTACAGGGCTTCAAGGGAGGGGGTTACATAACCAAAATTTGTGGAATTTAAACGGTAAATAAAATAGTAAAACTAAACCTAATTAAAAGCTATTACAACCCATAATCAGATACAATAATAATAAATGATAATAATACGAAAGTAGCTAACACGCGTGACTTGGAAATGACGTCTAAAAATATAAAATGCTCTAAGTAAAAGAAAATTATTTTTGTTGTTTTGTTTATTTGGAAAAAATATTTAATTAAATTTAATTAATAAAAAGAAAAGAAAATTTGAAATTAATTCTAAAACAAACCTAATGTTTTTTTGGCATTTTTTATTTGAGGAAAAAATATTTAAGAATTAAAACTAATTTCCTAATGGGTTCTAATTATAGAAACAAAATAAACCAATTACCCTAATTAATACTAATTATTTAATTAACAAAATTATTTTTTAGCAAAATATCTAATTCCTACCTTTTTTGTGATTTTATTGATTTTTTTGTTTTATTAAAAAAATGATTTTTAGAAATAAACAAAAGGAAATAAATAAAATATAATAAAAAATAATAAGAATAAAAAAAATGGGCCTGTATGAGCTTCAGCTGAGGGTGCTGATTGAAATTTCCATGTCCCAAGTGTGATGGCCCAATTGTGTGGGCATCATCCAATGGAGCCCTCATCTGGGGGTTCACCAAGTTCTTTGCTTGCTGAACATTGGATTTAGATTAAAAGAAGATCCAATGGCTGGATCTGGAGGCGCATGATGGATGCCTGGTTGTAAGATGCGCTGGATCTGAAACAAGAAACTCAGAAAATATGAAAATGTCTGGACTTGGGATCGAACCAAGGTCCTCTCCACTTTCAAACTTGACCATCTGAGCTAACCTGTTTAATTGTTAATATAATATACAAATAAAATAAAATAAGCAAAGTGCTTTATCTAGAAAAACGGTGCAAAATTCAAACGAGTTAGTGTGCGGCTGCCATGTGATTATCTTCCTCGCAGAACCGTTGTTTTAGGTATTGGACTTATACCTATGTACAAAGTCCATAACTATAACTTGTGACATTTCCAAAACCCATCATAAGCATGATAAATCCCAACCAAGGGCATGGGTCGATTGGAAATTACCCACTGAGCCTGAATATACCCTTGGTTTGGCCTAATTTAACCCATATCAAAAATCCCAAAAATATGCTTTGAAACCCTAAGAATGGTGTTGCACGATTTCGTGACTGTTAGTATGCTTGATTCTTGATGCTTTGAGGCTTGGGAATGAGTGGGATAACTTTAGTGAGTGTCCAGGAGCGCTGTTGTGTCCTTGGAATTGCTTGAAATGGCCTATGGAGGGATATGTGATTAACACTTTTTTTGACAAAATTTGAAATCTCTTCTTCCTTTGTGGGAGCCAGGTTGCGCATGTAATGTCGTGTTTAGGGTTGCAAATGCTTTGTTATATGTAGTAGAATCAATCTAGGTCAATAGAATTAGAAAGAATCCAAGATATAATGGTCATGAATTTTTTATTCCAATCTTTCCACATTTGAAGATTTCCTCTTGTTTTGAGCTTGCACGATTTTGTTCTTCATTTGACAGCTCATGAGATATTCAATCAATGCCAAAACAAATCTTATCCCATTTATTTGATTTATTTTTTATTTAATTTTATTTTATTTAAATTTTAAATAAATAAAATAAAAATAAATTAAATAAATAAGTTAATGAGGCATGCAGTGGTTCATGGGTCGTGGACCATGTTAGGAGTATGTTGCAAGCATAAAAAGTTAGGCCCATTTGAAGAAAAATGCATTTTTAAGCATGGTTGACTTTGTGCAAATTTCCAAAAATGGCCAACTTTGACAATGTATATCTCTCTCAGTTTTGACCATAAGAGGGTGTTCTTGGACTTTTTAGAAATCTTAGGTTGTCCCCTAAGCAACCTCTTTGGTTTCATCTCAATTGGATCTTCCATGTTAATGTAAGAATCTTTGACCCAAAAGGTGTTTTTGTTGGCTTTTGAAAAGAACCTATAATGTCCGATTTTATATCTTTTCATGAGTGAATTTATTGAACTTGAGGGATGAATATGAATTGTAGGGAATTGGATTCTCTTAAAAATGAGCCTTAGATGAGAAATTTATGATAATTATGAGAAAGTTATGCCTGCTCAAAGTTTGGTTGACTTTTCCTATAGAAACCCTAATTTAGCAACTTTTGACTTTTGATGAATTAGGAGCATTTCTTGAGGAATCATGATCAACCCTTGATCAAATGATGGATATAACTTCAAAATGTTGATTTTGACCAAAAATCTTGAAGTTTGGCTGTATTTGGGCCACAATTTACTTTTGACCTAGTATAGTTGATTTTCAGGCATTTGAGCAGTTGACTGAGCAAACTTGTTGTGCAAGGCATGAAACTTGGCATGGATTATCTTGAGGACATATTATGGAAATGGGTACCATTTGGGACCCTTGGAACTCAAACATCTTGATAAGGAGTGAAACCCTAGTTTGAGGCTCATTGTCTTAGGAGGAGGATTTGTCTAGACAACCCTTAGTTAACCTTGAGCAATTGAAGACCTCTAGAGGTATGTTTTGTGTGAAAATGGGAGGGAAATTTTTGTGTTAAAACAGGTAGGTTATGAAAAGGGAAGGTGTTATCACCATTTTCATCCTTAGTTACCTATGGGCTCTTAGTTGCTTGCTAGATCACTTGCTTTTGTTTGAAAATGTGCTTGTGGTGTGGGTTTTGAAAGTATTTTGAAAAGTGTCTTTGTAATGGTTCTCGTTTCTATAAGAACGCGTACCAAAATCTTTGTCTTTTGAAAATTTTTCAAATGAAAGTGTTAGTGTATAAAGTGTTTTTGTTGCGAGCAAGCGAGCAACTAGAAGCATCCTACCTACTCAAAAGGTCTATGTTCGTTTCCTCCTCCTTTAGATGTTTCCTTCTTACCATTGATTTGGTAAGATGCCCCATCATTGGATGTGAAGGGACGGGCGTGGGACATTTGTATAGTCATAGAAAGCAACCTATGGGACATTTTTTCAATTTTTGTTTAGGGACTAGATCGTTTACCGAAGGCAACATTAAGGGTCATCGAGAGACTACAATCTTTTATCGAGGGTCTTTGCTAAAACGCCCGTATTCGAGGGACATGACTATTTTTCCCAGGCAACAAGTGAGGTTACCCTAGGGGTGTATGTGTGTGAATAATGTGTTTGATTGCATGCATTTTTTCCTTGAATTTTAGGTTGTCTACTTGTTGGGTTTATCTTGCCATACATCCTAATTACTAACATTTGTACAAAAGTAATAAAAAAATGCAGAAAAATAAATCCTACACTATTACAACCACATTGAATAGTGAGAAAATATAAAGAAAAAATAAAATAAAGAAAGTAAAATGGGATTTTTCGATTCAGGCAGCCACACTCTTCGATTTTGCACTTCTTTGCTTCCTTCGATTTGGGCCTGGAGTCAGCAAGGTCATGTCTTTCGATTTCACCCTTTTCCTGCTTCTTTCTATTGGGACCTGGAAGGCAGTGTGACCATCCTCCTGGCTACTTCTTTCGTTTGAGACTTGGCAGTCAGTATAGACATCCTACTGGATACTTCTTTCATTTGAGGCTTGGGGTCAACATGAGGTGCACTCTTTGCTTCAGGCTCCTTGCTGCCTCCTTCGACTACAGGAATGCTAGGCCCTCAGGTTGAGATTCAAAAGGCTTGAGTACTTAGCCAATCGAAGGATATAGAGGACCTGTTTTAAAAATTTAAAATGCAACATTCAAGTGTAACTTTCAAAAGCTACATGCCAGGGGTTAGCACAAAATTATTGGGTCTCAAAGTCCAAAGCCTAACTAGTCAGAGTTGAGATTTTTAACATATGGGCAATCAGGATCGAAGGTTAAAACATGGTCAAGCTTCCTATATGAAATATCTACATTTTCTCTTTATTGACATGTACACATGATATTTAAATGAAATAGTTCCAAGTTTAAAGAGAACTTACCTCTCGAAGTTATTAAATAGAAGGAAACTGCAAGTGTCTTCCTTGGTGGTGAATAGAAGTTCGTTGGGGCCTACCTGGGACTAGTCCAGTTACTACTTTGTTCAAGCAGTCACTGAATCGAATGAGGATATGTGAGTGAATCGAAGGTTTCTCTATAACAAGTAAAGTAATGAATCAAAGGATTACTATATTGTAGTTGGGGAATGGGTCGAAGGTGAGTTATCTGGAAACTTAAGGAGTGAATCGAAGGGTTCACTTAGTGTGTGAAGGGGTCTGAGATTTTCAAAAGTGTTTGGAATATTTAAAAAAAAACGTTGGATGGATGTTTGAGAGTTTTTTTTAGAAATTTCTTACAACAAGAGTTTTCTTGCAACTATCCAGGGCCCCCTAAGATGTATGGTGGAGGCTCATATTTATAGGAGATTTTGGTTTATATTTTAGGAGGGAAAACAAAAAGTTTAAACAAAAAGGGTATGATTTTCTTGTAGCTTTCGAGGGGAAGTATTCGTATGCCAAATTGGTGCAAGAACAAAGGCAGTGTTGCAGGACTGCTATGCAGCAGTTTTGAAGTGTTATGGCCAGTGTATCAGGCCTGAACTTGGCAGCACATGGGACTTGGTCAGCAAGTACGTTTGGAAATCTCAACCTTTTGTTTTGACCCCCTAGCCCTATCCTTCGACCAGACTCCTCAACAATATTTTTTTTTTCAAATCAAAGTGTCCTTCAAATCGCTCATATGGGTATCCTTTGAAGGGGCCCAAATATGTATCTTTCGACTAGGCCTTTTGTGTGTTCCTTCGAATGGTCCAAATACATGCTCCTTCAGTGGATCAACAAAACATGTCATTCGATTGGGACATCCAGGCATGTCTGGAAAGTCCTTCGAATGTGCCATCATAGTACTTCTTTCGCATGAGACAATAGCATAGTGTAGAATTTGTGTGTTAAAGCAAATTATTTCCAAGGGGGACACTGCCCAGTCTAAACTAGCGTGAAAGTAACCAACACTTTATGGGCGCCATTGCCTTGTGAATGCCAGCCATAGAGAAGTTTCTTCCTTATGCATTCTATCCTAAAGGGAGTCTTGGTTTTTGTATTGAAGGATTACACGCCCCAAACGAAGGATGCATGTAGAGGGTAAAGGGCACAATCGAAGCTTGCAATAAAGGAGGGCCACATGCCCCAAAAGAAAGAGGCCTGCAGGAGGCAAAACATGTAATCGATAGAGACCAGAAAATAGGCCTTTGCCTCCTTAACCGAAGGACATCATCAGGAGGATTTTTGACTTGTCAATTGAAGCTAGTTGAAGATAAGTGTTGCCATGTCGAAGCTTACAACAAGTTGTTTCAAAGGGTGACTTTGGCCTTGTGCATGCTAGCATGGTGGGAAATTTTTCCTTGTGAATTTGGAAAACATGCAGGAAAGGGGCTATATGGCCAAACTAAAATGTTCAAACGAAACAGGAATTGAACTTGTCCAAAAGAAGTATAGTGCCCAAACAAAGAAGGAAATGAACTTGCCCAAAAGGAGTCCAGTGCCCAAACGAAGGGTGTAACCAAAGCTTGCATCGAAGGAGCCAAAGTTCCCAATCGAAAGATGTAAAATCAAAGAGAACTTGTTTTTCCTTCAATTTTATCAAAAAGAATATTTTCATCTGCTTTCCCTTTTTAGAAATTTCCTCTTTTAACTTGGTGCTGAAAAAATCCAATTGTATTTGTGTAAGCTTGATTTTTTTTAGAATCCTTGTGAGAAATGCATTGAGAAATGAGAGGGTAAGTTTTGGAGTACAACACACTGCTTTGTGAATCGAAGCACGCATGAAATAAGTTCTTGCCTTATGAATCAAAGGCAGGCCTGAAGGATGTACTTGCCTTGGGAATCGAAGGTAGGCATGAAGGAAGTATTTTCCTAGTGAATCAAAATCAAGCCTAGAGGAAGTCTTTTCCTTGTGGATCTAAAGCAAGCACAAAGGAAGCCTTTTCCTTGTGGATAAAAGGCAAGTTGAAGGAGGTACTCGCCTTGTTAATCGAAAGCAAGCCTGAAGGATGTACTTGCCTTGTGAATTGAAAGAAAGCCTGAAGGTTGTACTTGCCTTGTGAACCGAAAGCAAGCCTGGAGGAAGTCTTTTCCTTGTGGATCGAAAGCAAGCACAGATGAAGCCTTTTCCTTGTGGATCGAAGGCAAGTTGAAGGAGGTACTTGCCTTGTGAATCGAAAACGAGTTGCTTTGAAGGAATCCTTTTCTTTGTGAATCGAAAGCAAGTTGCTTCAAAGGAATCCTTTTCTTTGTGGAAGCTTGGGAATTAAAGCAAACTTGCTTTTTCTTTGATTTAATGCTTGAGAGCTCAATATGACTATATGGAAACTATATGGGGCATCAAAAATCCAATTGTACTTGTTCAAACTTGGAATTTTAGAAATACTTGTGAGAAAATGTATTGAGAAAAGTGAGGGTAAATTTTAGGGTATAACACCTTCGGTCTAAAAAACACAAGCGCTACATATCAGCGGATGATGAACAAGGTCTTATGAGGTGAGATTAGAGACATGCTCGAAGTATACATGGACGACATGATCGTGAAATTACAAGGGGAGTCCGACCATACGCTCCACTTGAAGAGAGTCTTTGACTAGGCAAGGAAATGCAAGATGAGATTCAATCTAGAGAAGTGCACCTTCAGCGTCTAGGCAGGCAAGTTCCTCGATTTTTACTTGACAGAACAAGGAATCAAAGCGAACTCCGAAAAATGCAGGGCCTTCTTCGAATTCCAAACACCTAACTCGAAGAAATCTATCTAATCCCTGAACGGGATGCTCACCTTGTTATCCTGCTTTGTAGAAAATTCTATCCAGTATGCATCCCCCTTTTCAAAGTCCTTCGGAAAGAAGAAAAGTACGAATGAACGGAGGAATGCGAACAAGCCCTCCTCCATCTCAAACAAGATCTTTCATAACCACCAGTCCTATCGCGACCAGACAACGGGGAGATTGTGTATCTTTACCTCGCTGTCGCTATCGAGGTCTTCAGTTCAACGCTTATCCGCGAGATCCCCGGGGGGAGAAGCCCATATATTTTACAAGAAAAGCCATACAAGGTCCAGAGCTCCCATACCATCAAATCAAGAAAGTGTCCCTAATCCTCATCAATGCGGCGAGCAGACTAAGACATTACTTCTTGGCTCGGATAATTGTAGTTCACACCGACCAGCCCGTAAAACAGCTCTGCGGTCGTCCTAACATGGCGGGTAGGATGCTCAAATGGTCACTAGATTTGTATGAATTCGACATCTAATACAAAAGCAGGAAAGCCCTCAAGGCCCAAGTTCTAGATGACTTTGTGGTAGAGATGTCCACTCCCATCTCCCTGACCGACGGAGCCCGCAGGTGGACCATCTACATGGACAGAGCATCTAACTCGATGGGGAGTATAGAAGGCATTATCCTGGAAAACAAGGAGGGAATATTGGTCAATGTTTTTCTCGCCTTATCCTTCCCAACCTCAAATAACCAAGCGGAATATGAAGCATTCCTCTCAGGGTTACGTCTGGCCGAAGACTAAGGGGCGAAAGAAGTAAAAACTTCACCAATTCCCAGCTCGTCTCCTCTCAGGTTCAGGGAGAGTATCAGGCCAAAAACGACAATCTTATCAAATACTTAGCCCTACTGCGAGAGAAAATGACGAGATTTAGTTCCGCCGAAGTAAAACACCTACCTCACGAGCACAAAACTCGTGAAAACATCTTGTCTAAAATCGTGAGCACCAAGATAAAAGGTGGAAACAAATCCGTTATCTAGGAAATACTCTCTCGACCGAGCATCGAGAAACCCTCTGCGACCCTCGACGTAAACGCCATCGGCGATGGCGACTATTGGATGACTCCAGTATATAATTACCTTACAACGGGGGTGTTGTACCCCAAAATTTTCCCTCCCATGTTCTTCAAGGTTTACCAAGAATCATCTTCAACTGGTTCAAGATTCCTCAAGGGTTGCACAGTCCAAGCACCTCCTAAGCCAGTCAAAATTAGGGTTTTGGTTCTTCCAAGGAAGTTGAGGTTTTCAATGGCCCAATCAAGTCTCATAGGCCTATATACATTGTCAAGCATCTACATGTCAAGTTTCAAGACTCACAACATCAAATTGCACAGCCAAAAGTCCCATTTGCTTCACAGTTAACTACAGGGGTAAAATGGTCATTTTGCAGTCAAAAGTCAAAATTTTTGGTCAACATCTTATTTTGAGGCCACAATCATCATTTTATCAAGTCTTGATCATGATCCCTCAAGCATGGCTCAAAAATCATCAAAGATGCAAAAGTTTCCATTTTTGGATAGCTGAAAAGTCAACTGTAACTTGACCAAGGCATAACTTTTTCATGGTTGATCAGAAAAATCCCATCCAATGCTCATTTTGAAGGGCATGACATTTCCTACAACTCATATTCACATTCCAAGTCCAAGAAATGCTCTCACAAAAAGTTATCAATTTCTACATTATAGGTCAATTTTAAAAGTCAACAAAAATGCACTTTAAGTCAAAGACCATAACTTGAGATTGGTAAATCCAAATGACATGGGACCAAAGGCATTGGTTAGAGGACTTCAAGACCTTTCCAAAATGTCCAAGAACATGTTCATATGATCAAAATTGAGCAAGATATGCATTGGAGAAGTTGGGAAATTTTTATGAATTTGCAAAAGTCAACTAACCTTAAAACTTCAATTTTTGACAAAAGGGCCCACTTTCTTACACTTGATTCGGCCTTGGCATGCCACACACGTGTCCCATGATTAATTTCAAGATCAAACATTTATTTTCCATTTTATTTAATTATTTTTTGATTTAATTCATTTTAAATCCATAATAATTCAAATAAAATCTAAAAATCAATGGAATAGTATCTTATGATTTGAAACAGCTTTCATACATCATGTGCCAGCTATCAAATTCGTGCTAAGGCTATTTTGTGCATAAAATCATGGATTTGCTTCAAATATAGAAAGGTCTTTTAATGGTGGTCAACAAAATCTCAAGACTTCAATACACCAAGATTAAGGCCCAGCTGCTGACCTAATTCTATTCCCATATATGCAAGCAAGCCAACCCTAATGCTATTCACGTGAGAACTGCTGCAAAACACCATAACCAATTCCAAAAAAATCAAGAAAAAACTCAAAACTGTTTTTAACATTCCAGCACGATTCAAAGCTTTCCAGTGCTTCTAACACATTGCAGGGATCCCCAGGAACACATTGCAATAAAAAACAAGCCTAAAGCTCAAGAAACACGCAAGAACAGTCCCTTGGTTTGTCACTTTTTTTCCAGAATCGCATCTCACAATTCATGCATATTTAACATCTTTTGTTGTTTGTTTTATGTTCATAGAACTCAGGTGAAGCTTTTGGTGTGGTTCAATTGGATTAAAACGCCCTGAAACAGAAATCACCATGAACGAAATCTAGGGTTTTCGAGTTCTGGATTTGGGGCTTTCCCATACAAGGAAAATTAGGCCTCATAACGCATATGGTTAAATTCGTCAAGTCCAGACGAATCAAACCTAACCCTCGCGAACAATTTATATTCATCACACGCCTGTTCGCTATTTTTCCTCAGGCTATATTGTGGGGGTTAAAAACCCCCGCTATCTGTTTTATTTTCTGCAGGTTTCATGAAGAAGACGAGGACGTGGTGTTATGCCATTGGATGGTTCAAACGGACGCGCGCTTTTTTTTCTCTTTCCAGCATAATTGATGTTTTTATATATTATTTTCATTGCCCATCATGATAACAAATGCAGGCGCTTGGCTTAGTGGAGGTTGATGTGGCTGGTCACTATTGGGACCTGGGATCGATTCCCAGGTCCCCCAGAATAATTGTTTGTTCTTTTTCATCATGTATTCCCATGCAGGAACTCAAAGCAAGTCTCACCATATGCTTCCAACATCAGCTTGCCAAGTGGCCACTAACACCAATCCAATGGACACAAGGGAAGGAACACCATGTTCCCAGTCAACGCTTGCACACTTGATCCAGAAAGTCCAACAAGGCTGGCTGGTTAATGGGCTTCACAATTCCAAATTCACCCCCTTCTGGGCCCAGAACCCCCTTGGTTCATTCCCTTTTCCTTTTTATTTTATATTTTCTAGTTTATTTATTAATTATTTTTCTAATTATTATTATTATCACTAAAATTAACATAATTAATTTTTTCACAATAAAATTCAGAAAACCAAAAAATATTTTTATTACTTTTTGTAAATAAATTCATTAATTAATTTAGTTGTTTAATTAGGTTAATTGTAATCTTTTTCACATGAAATAAAATCAAATCTAGAATTAGGTTTTTCCTTTGACACTTTTAATTTATTTTTTTATTTTTATTTCATTAAAAACATAAAACCACAAAAATACTTTTTCTTGTAAATAATTAATTAATTAGTAAATTAGGTTTAATAGTTAATTTAATTGCAAAAAAGGACCAATTTCAATTCTTTTCTCAAAAAGGGTCAAAACCCTGAGGACGTTCCCGATTTAATTCTTTCACGCGCATGTTTATTTTAATTCATTATATTTATGTATCTGCTCCGGAAATGTAATAGTTAATTAGGCTTTTATCGCTTTAATTACTTTTCTCGCATTTATTTTCCAAACGGGTTATGTTTTTGGCGATGTATATACCCGCGCCTTGTAATAGCGTAGATTCAACTTTCCGCAATTTATTTTCCGCACTCATAACTGTTAATATGCATGAAAGACTTGTATGACAAATAAAATCAATCCGTAGCTCACAAATAACATGTACAAGATAATCTTAACTGAATTCAACACACATGCACATGCCGCTCCTAGGGTACGCCTCACTGGTTGCCTCGACGTGGACGTCAAGTATAGGGTGTTTCAGAGGTCGCCCTCCTGTCTAAAGATCCAGTTGCCTCGAAACGGTTGCCTCGGATAAAAAGGATCTAGGACATTAGGGTTACCGCTAAGGCGTCCTACTATTGCTTTGGTGACCACATGTCCCGATAATCGAATTGACCCAAAAACTCCAACGATGGTGCTACCTACTTCTTAATAGTGGGATAGTACTGTCTAAAGGACATTTACACAGCTTAATTTCTTTTGAGTAGGTAGAGGTTCTAAAGTACTTTCTCTTTCAAAACAAAACAACTTTTCGCACTTACACTTTTCTGACAAATGTTTTCAAATAAACTATTCATGACACTCTTGAGGACTGATACAAGAGTTAAAACGAAGTTTTCAAACAAACTTTTTTCAAAACCCACAAACACAAGAAAAACAAACATTTTTGAAAACATAGTGAGCAAGTACCTAAGAGCCCGTGGATAACCACAGATAGAAAGGGTGCTAACACCTTCCCTTTCTATAATCTACCTCCCGAACCCGAGAAACATCTCGAAAAGGAATTTTGCTGTGCTTTTGTCCTTTCCTTGTTGGAGAAAATAAAAGACGGTGGCGACTCTTGCTTACCGCGACATTTTGCTAAACGCAAACGCGAACCAGCATTCCAAAACAGTCAGTTCTATTTCCACCGATCACAAAGGGCACTTCCTGTAACACTCCAAAATAATTATATTATTTATTTAATTATTTAATTGTGATTATTATGTGTATTTGTGATGTATCTATGAGTATATTTGATATTTTGATGTATGTGAAGTGATTTTGGGTGTTTTAGTAATTTTAGATAATTAGTTTCAATTATTTAGAATTCTTAGTAATTAAATTAAAATAATAATAAGAGGTAGAGACTATGAGGACAAGGTAGAAATATTGTGAAGTAAGTAGGGGTAAGATGGGAATACTATAGAAAGGGTCCAAGGGTTAAAAAAGGAAATGTGAGTGTCAGTGTTTATTCTGAAGTCGTGAAAGTGAGAAGAACGTTGTGAAGAGAGCTAGGGCACTGAGGAACTCAGAAGGTTCTGTTGAATGCAAAGACAAATAGATTGCTGCTAGGAATCTAAGGTAAGGAGAGTTTATCATATTATTATAATTGATTTCAGACTTAGATAAGTGTATGTTTGATTTAGAGTTTTTGTTTATGATGGTATTATGATGATTTGATGAGAATTGATGAAATTGTGATGTTGTTTTACCATGAATTGATGTTTATGATGTATATTAGAATATGTTCTTAATGTATGATGAATCTATGTGAAGTTATAATGATTTGGAACCTGTACTATGTTGGATTCATGTAGAATAGGGTCTGGTTTGGTGCAGGAAAACGCAACAGAGAACCTCTATTCACGAACACTCGACGGATGAGCCTTAAGCTTCGTCAGACGAATAAACACACCCATGACGCACCAGGCGAGAGTGACACGTGAGAAAGTTGAGTTTAGTAGAGCCCCTGGAATTTTGTATGAAAGTGTGCGACTCACCCAAACTTCGTCGGGAGAAATGAGAGCGAGGGTAGCTCGTCGGGCGAGCTACATGCTTCGTCGGGCGAGGGTGGCTGAAGAAAAATAGTGCTCCTGGAATTTGTACGAGGGAAGGTCTTTTTCCCCATATTCTCCTGGAGAGCCTCAGGCGAGCAACCTGCTTCTTCGGGCGAGCCTCGGGCGAGGTACAAATATAGAATTTAGAAAGTATCGTAACTTGAGTTTCAGAACTCTGTTTGAGGCGTCGTTAGAAGCATTGGGTAGCTAACGCGATGAAATATAATTAGATGGAATAAAATGAGTATTAAGATGTAAAATTATAGTACCTATGATATGATAAGATTAGACTTCTCTACAATTGACTATAATGACATGTGTTGTTTGATGAGTTGTTGATACTATGATGATACTATGTTGTTGCTATGATAATCTGATGATGTTGCGATGATGCCATATATATATATATATATATATATATATATATATATATATATATATATATATATATATATATATATATATATATATATATATATATATATATATATATATATATATATATATATATATATATATATATATATATATATATATATATATATATATATATATATATATATATATATATATATATATATATATATATATATATATATATATATATCTGTGATGACCTTATTATGTTTAAATGAATGAATGATGCGTTTTGACTAGTCGTGGTCGTGTTTATTGTGTTGTTGCGCATCATGTATTCATGGAATATGTCAGGACTTCGGTCCAGTGATGTTGTCAAGACAATTAGTCTAGTGATTATGATTGGACGACATTCCAATGATAGCCTCAATCCCATAGTGGGGATTGAATGTAATATTATGATGTGCTCTAGTTCCAAGCGGGAATCGATCCTATTGGTGGGGATCTTTGGAGAGACGGTGACTAAGTTATCAATGAAGTTTTGGTACCAAATGCATGAGTCTAATGAAATTTCATTACATTCTTTGTGAAATTGCATAACATTGATTACTTGATGCTTGTGAATGTGTGAATTAATGATGTTATAGTGATGATTTTTGACTGATGATATGATGATGCTATGAATGAATAATGAAGGGAATGTTTGAGTATAACATAAAGTTCTGATGATGTGTGGTTTCTAAATGATGTGTTATAACTACTATATCTATTCCTTATCTATTTTATAATGATTATGATTACTCACCCTTTCTGCTCGGAAAATTTTCCTCTATACGTGGGTAACTTGTAGGTGATTAGGATTAGTGCGTGAAAGCTTAAAGTATAGCTTCAGATTATGTCATTTACTTCTGTTGAATAAGAAGGTCTTGCTCTGATATGTAATATCGAGGTTGGGAATGTTTGATTTTGGAACCATTTTGTTCTTTCATTTATTTTGAGATTTTGAATGTACCTTGGTATTTGAAAAGTTTCGATCTGTGAACTAGACACAGTGAAATTGTGATGAAGTTGCTTTGAGGTATTTTTATGGAAATGTTTCTGAGACTATGATTGTGCTGTAATAAATTGAATATGATCTTGATGATTTTAAAGAAGTTATTATTCTAAATGTTTTGAAAACCCGTGTTACAAAGCGGCATGTATTCTGTGGTGTTTTTATGAAGATGTAACACCCTTGTTGTTGATTTAATTTGATTTAATTTTATAAAATATATGAAAAATGTATGTGGGTTTAGAAGGGTGGTACACTAGTGGTATTAAAGCTAGTCGATTTGTGCGACTAGGTTTTTCATATGATGTGCATGTCTTGTCAGTCGATTAGTGTGAGTACACTATCAATGCATTGTTTTCTGATATTACTTTTCTGTCTGTAGAATGGCTGGAAGAAACAATGTTGTAATTGCTGCCACTTCGCAGACTATTGCTTAGGCTGTACAACATCAGCCTAATGCTGGCGGGAATGATGGGTCCCATGTTTTGGAGATACTTTAGAGGAACCATCCACCTATTTTCAAAGGTAGATACGATCCTAATGGAGCACAGACTTGGCTCAAAGAGATTGAAAGGATATTTTGGGTCATGGTTGCTCAAAAGCACAAAAGGTGCGGTTCAGTATGCATATACTGGTAGAGGAAGCCAATGTCTGGTGGGTCGGCACCCGTCAGATACTGACAGTGGAAGGTGAAGTCATTACTTGGGTTGTATTCAGTAGGGAGTTTCTAAGGAAGTACTTCCTAGAGCATGTGCGCGAGACTAAAGAGATCGAGTTCCTAGAGTTGAAACAAGGAAATTTGACTGTGACTGAGTATGCTTCAAGGTTTGTGGAACTGAAAAAGTATTATCCATATTAAAGTGAAGCAACTACTGAGTTCTCAAAGTGCATCAAGTTTGAGAACAGTTTGCATCTGGAGATCAAACGGGCAATTGGATATCAGTGGGTCCGTAGGTTTCCATATTTGGTGAACAAATGTAGAATCTATGAAGAAGATAGTAAAGGTTATTCTCCATATTACAAGAGTCTAAATGAGAAAAGATTAAAACCATATCAAGACCATAGGAAGCCTTATGATGCTCCAGTTGATAAAGGGAAACAAAAGGTTTTTGATGGGAAGAAGACAAGTGGAGGAGGGACTCCCGCTCTTGTCAAGTGTTATTGGTGTGGTGAACTAGGTCACTGTTCCAATGAATGTGAGAATAAGGTTCTAAGATGTTACAAATGTGGTAAGACGGGTCATCATGCTCTTGAATGCAAGAACGATGGTCCAACCCGTTTCAATTATGGAGAGATGGCAATATCAGTACCCAGTGTCAGAATCAGAGGAAGGATGTTGCTGTCCAGACTAATGGTAGAGTGTTCGCTCTGAGTGGATCTATGGAATATTAGAAATACAACTTGATTTGAGGTACTTGTTTTATTAATGATATTGAATTGGTTTCTATAATTGATACTTGTGCTACTCATTCATTTATTTTGCATAAACGTGCTAACATGTTGGGATTGAATTTGTCTGATATGAATGGTAGAACGATAATAATACTCCTGCTAGTGGTTTTGCTACTACTACTTATGTTTGTTTGAGATGTCCTTTGACCATTTATGGTAAGAGTTTTGTGATGAATTTGGTGTGTCTACCCTTACACCAAATTGTTGTTATTCATGGAATGAACTGGTTGGAGTTCAACTATGTTCACATAAACTGTTATAATAAGACTTTAAGGTTCCCTAAAATCGGTGATAATGGGGAAATGATGTTGTTGGTTGCGAAGCAAGTGAATGAACTCCTGGGAGACGACGCTTTGATGTTTGTAAAGTTTGCATCATTGCAAGTTGATCGTGAAACTGCAAGTGTTGAACTACCTGTGGTCTATGAATTTCCAGACGATATAAGTAATTTTCCTCTAGAACGTGAAGTAGAGTTTTCTATAGGTTTGGTTCTAGGTACAAGTCTGATATCAATGGCTCCTTACAAAATGTCAGCTTCAGAGCTGAATGAGTTGAAGAAACAACTAGAAGAAATGCTTGAGAAGAAGTTTGTTCGACCAAGTGTTTCTCCATGGGGTGCTTCTGTATTGTTAATTAAGAAGAAAGATGGAAGTATGAGATTGTGTATAAACTACCGATAGTTGAATAAAGTGACAATTAAGAATAATTATCCACTCCTGAGGATTTATGATTTGATGGATTAGTTAGTGGGTGCTTGTGTGTTCAGCAAGATTGATTTGAGGTCGGGTTATCATCATATTCATATATTTCGAAGACATCTTTTTGAACAAGGTATGGTAATCACAAGTACACCGTGATATCGTTTGGTGTATCTAATGTGCCATGCGTTTTCATGGAGTATATGAATCGAACTTTCCATTCTTATCTCGATAAGTTTGTTGTGTTCTTCATTAACGATATTCTGATCTATTCTAAATTAGAAGAAGAACATGCTGAGAATTTATGAGTTGTGTTGCAAGTGTTTAAAGAGAATAAGTTTTATGCAAAGTTGTCGAAGCGTAAATTTTGGTTGAAGGAAGTGCGTTTCCTTGGCCATGTGATTTCTAGTGGTGGAATTATTGTGGATCTGTCTAAAGCTGATGCAGTGTTGTAATGGGATACTTTAAAGTTTGCGATGAGCTTTGAAGTTTTCTTGGGTTAGCAGGTTATTATTGAAGGTTCATTGAATGGATTTCTAAGTTAGTGTTATCGTTAACTCAGTTGACTCGAAAGGGTCAAGCTTATGTGTGGGATGTAGCATGTGAAGAAAGTTATATGGAATTAAAGGAGAAATTAACAACCACTCTGGTATTGGTCTTGCCTAATCTGAGTGAGTCTTTTATGGTGTAGTATGATGTGTCAAAGATAGGTCTTAGTGGTGTGCTAATGCAAAATGGACAGGTTGTTGCTTATGCTTCTAGGAAACTGAAGGTTCGTGAAAGGAATTATCCTACTCATGATTTAGAGCTAGCATTAATGGTGTTTGTGTTAAAGATCTAGAGACACTATCTTTTTGGCTCTAAATTTGAAGTATTCAATGATCAAGAGTCTTAAGTACTTGTTTGATCATAAATAATTAAATATGAGACAAATAACGTGACTTGAATTTTTAAAGGATTATGACTTTGATTTGAGTTAACGTCCCGGTAAAGCAAATGTAGTTGCTGAGGCATTAAGTAAAAAGTCACTACATATGTCGATGCTTATGGTTCAAGAGTTAGAAATGATCAAACAATTCATAGATATGAGTTTGGTGTGTGAAGAGACTCCTAATAGTGTGAAGTTAAGAATGTTGATACTAACTAGTGGTATTGTAGAAGAAATCTGAGAAGGTCAGAAGTTCGATTTAAAGTTGGTTGATTAATTAACCTTGATTAACCAAAGTAAAAGAGGTGAGTTCCAAGTTGATGAGAACGACATAATGAGGTTTAGAAATAGGAGTATTCTTGAAGAAGGGCATAAAAGTGGGTTAAGATTCACCCTGGTGCTACGAATATGTATCAAGACTTGAAGAAGTTGTTTTGGACACCGGGTATGAAGAAAGAGGTTACAAAATTGGTTTATGCTTGTTTGACTTGTCAGAAGTCGAAGATTGAGCATCAACAACCTTTGGGTCTTATGCAACCTTTGAGTATTCTAGATTGGAAGTGATACAGTGTCTCTATCGATTTTATGTCGGGTTTGCCGAAGACTACTAAGGGCAATGATTCGATTTAGGTGAAAGTGGATAGGTTGACTAAATCGGCTCATTCCTTACTGATGAAGATCTATCATCCTATAGAGAAACTAATCGAGATGTATATTGAGGAGATTGAGAAATTGCATGGGATACCTTCAAGTATCGTGTCCGATAGAGATCTAAGGTTTATGTCTAAATTTTGGGATGGTTTGCAGAATGCTTTCAGTACTAAGTTGAGGTTGAGTTCCTGTTGTACCCCGAAATTTTCTCTCCCATCTTTGAGACAAATTGATTTAAGATACCTCCTCATGTTCATGAAGGTCTCAAACACTCAAGACTACTCAAGGGTTGACCAGACAAACTCTTCTCCTAAGCAATTGACCTACAACTAGGGTTTTGCTTATCTTAAAGTAAATTGGACATCTAATGCCTCAAGTGGATTTCATGGTTTCTCATATGTATCAAGGTATCCTCATGCAAAATTTCAAGCCTTACATCACAAATTTTCTTAGTCAATTAATCAGATGATATAAAATCAATTCTATTGGATAAATAGTCAACTTTGACCAATCTATAGTCAAACTTTAAGTTTTTTGGCCAACATCAAGATTTTGAAGTCATATTCATCATTTGATCAAGGGTTGATCATGATTCTCCAAGAAAAATCAAGATTCATCCAAAGTCAAAAGTTACTAAATTAGGGTTTTCTTAAGGAGAAGATAACTGAACTTTGACCAAGTATAACTTTCATATACTTCATCAGAAATACCTCAACCAATTTCTATCTCAAAGGAAATTAAATTCTGTACAACTTTGGCTCTCCAAGCTCAAGGCCAAAAAATGCTTCATTTGAGAGATATGAGCCAAAACATTACATGTCATTTTAAAAGTCAACAAAAAGACATTTTTATCAAAGCAATTTACATAAAAATAAAAACTTCAAATGGAAAAATGACCAACTTGAAAGTTGTAGTAGACATCTTGAGGTTTCCAAAAAGTCCAAGATCATCTTCATATGATAAAAATTGAGAGAGTTGTGATTGGTGCAAGTTGAACAATTATTAGAAAATGCATGAAGATCAAATTGAGCAAAGTTGAATATTTGGGCTAATGGGACTAAGTTTTTAGGTTCAAAAGTTATCATAACCTTATAAGAGACCTCTAAGTCCATTCATATATTTTTTATGATTTTTATTTCTTTTATTTGGATTTTATTCATTTAAATGCAAATTAAATCAAATAAAATATGAAAGCAATGGATCAAGGCGTGTGGACTTATGTTTTGATCAGATTTGAAGCCCAAAAAAGGTCATGGCAACTTGGAAAAAATGTGTAGAGATGATTGGCATGAGATTGGCCTAAAAAAGAAAGATTCCATGAAAAATTCCAATCAAAGATTTGATCATGAAATACAAAAGATTGATCTCACTTTTGTTGACCTAATCCAAGTATTATAAATACTCAACACATTCAAACTAAGGAAAACACGAAACATTGCCTCAAGAACACACCCTAAAATCTGAAAACAATTTCAGAACTAGGGTAAATTCAAACATTTATTTCCAGTCACTTTCAATCCATTCCAAGCATTCTATCATGTTCCTGAAGTTCCCAGGAGTTCATCCCAACCATCGTTCAAGATTGAAGCACGTCAGAACAACATACCCCAACATCGTTGGTTTGGTAAAATTCTTGGATTTCAATTTTTCCATACACGCGTTGTTGAATGATTTGATACATACTTATATATTCATGACGATGTTTAGAGCAGATTTGAATAAGAAATGCAAGCTTTGACGCATGGTGTTGCACCCCAAAATTTTCCCTCCCATATTCTTCAAGAAATTGCCAAGCCAAGTCACAAAATTCCCAAAGGGTTGCACAGTGCAAAGGTCTCCTATACAGTCAAAACTAGGGTTTGTGTTCTGATCAAGAAAATGGAGTGTTCAAAGGTCCAATAAAGTCTCACATGCCTACAAACATGGTCAAGTATCCTCATATCAAGTTGCAAGGCATCCAGCTCAAAATTGCACAGTCAAAACCCTAGATTGCACTACAGTCAACTGTAGGGGCAAAATGGTCATTTGACAGTCAAAAGTTCAAATTTTTGGTCAACATATCATTTTGAAGCCACAAACATCATTTGATCAATGCTTGATCATGATTCTCAAAATTTGGCTCAGAAATTATCAAAGATGCAAAAGTTACTATATTTGGACAGCTGAAAAAGTCAACTGAAATTGACCAGGGCATAACTTTCACATGGATTATCAGAAAAATCCCATCCAAAGCTCATTTTGAAGAGAAAGACATTTCCTAAAACTCATCTTCATACTTCAAGTCTAAGAAATGCTCTCACAAAAAGTTATCAATTTCAACATTATAGGTCATTTTCAAAAGTCAACAAAAAGGGACTTTAAGTCAAAGGCCATACCTTGATATTGGTAAATCAAAATGACATGGGACCAAAGGAATTGGTTAGAGGACTCAAAGACCTTTCCAAAATGTCAAAGAACACGAGAAACGCTTAAAAATTGAGCAAGTTATGCCTTGTGGAAGTTGGGAAATTTTTGGATATTTTGAAAAGTCAACATTGACTCAAATGACCTAAAAATGCTAATGGGCCCATTTTTCTTCCATGATTCATCATTCCAAGCATATGCACGACCACTTGGCCCAAAGGGAAGTATTTTCTCATTTTTTATTTATTTATTTGGATTTTTATTTATATTAATTCAATTAAATCAATTAAATATATGAAAAATGTTTAAATTAACCAAACCAATCTTTTTTTACATGTTTTAAGGTCAATATTTCGTGCACATGCTAATTAGGAAAGAATTGGATTGATTGGCATAATTTTGACACAAAGAACATGTGAAAAAGATATGAAAAGATCTTAGAAAATCAATTATCAAAAACAATGAATGACAAAAGATTTGATTGAAATTTTTGACCTAATTTGTTCACTACATATGCTTGATGAGAAACCTAATGCAAATAGACTGAAAGCTGCGCTAGAGACCAATATACAAACTTGGAATTTTCACTTAAAAACTCAATTCTGAAACCATTGTTAGAGGGCGAGTCAAGGCACGAAATTCATTCCAATAGCTTCCTTGGAGACTACTGAACACATTCCAATCAAAATCACCCATCCAAACGCAAAGAATTGGTATACAGAACCTGGAATGCTTTGTGAAAAATTTGTGATCGTGTTTTTAAATTTATGCATCTTCATGACATATTATTCATTGATTCATATTCCTGATGAAGTTTACAAGCTAACCATAACCTTTAATTGAAATTTCATGCGTTCTAGGCCAAGATGCCATGTTAGTCTTCTAGGGTTTTGCAGGACTGGAATTTGGGGCTTTTGCAATAAGGGAAAATTAGCCCTCAAGACCACCACCATTGGTTTTAGAATGCTCAAACGATCACAAACCAACTATTGCGCCTAATTTATGATTGCCCTAATGCTAATCGCTATTTTCTGTAAAGGCCTTTTCTGCAACGGTGTCAAAACCGTTGCTTATGTTGTTTGTATTTCAGGATGATCGAGACGATGGCATCGTGGCAAAACGTGACTGGCTAGTTTCAAATTTCGCGCGCGTTGGGGCCACTGACTTTCTTTTCCTTTTTAACATTTATTAACCATTATATATTAAATGTAATTCAAGCGCTTCAGTGGCAGGTGTACACCTTTGCAATGTCCAAGACCTGGGTTCGAATCCCAGGTCTGTATTATTCTCAATATTATTTTTCAACATGTGTTCACGTGCAGTTCCATAACATGGGCATACCATGCGCTGCCAAGATTCAACGTCCATGTGTCCAAGGGAACCAGATCAATGGCTGAGAACTGAAACCTATGGTGGACTCAGGTCAACGCGTATGTACGTACCATGCAAAAGTCAAAAGAGGCCACTGCTTATTGGGCCAGCATTCTCAAGATATACCTCCATCTGGGGACTGAACCCCCCCTGGTTTGCATTCTCTATATTTTTTCTTATATTTTATTTTTTCAATTATTGTTATTTATTTTATTGCTTTGATTTAATTAATTAACTATTTTTTCATAAATATAAAAAATACCCCAAAAAATCAGAAAAAGATAAAAAATGTAATAAATATTTTTATTTTAACATTTTCTTGTAAATAAATTGTATATAATAAATTTAGTTTTAAATTAGGTTTAACTTAAATTCTTTTCATGATAAAAATCTAAAAAATGTAGAATTAGGGTTTATTCAATTTTTTCATCCTTTCTATTATTTTCTTTCATAAAAAAATTAAAATTATTTATTTATGCTTATAATTAAATTGTATGTAAAAATTAGGTTTAATAAGTGTTTTATCCCCTTTTTTAATTTTCTTTTTTTTTCACCATAATATTATTTACCTTATTTATTTTCATAATTAAACTTGTAAATTAATTAGGGTTTCATTTAGGTTAAAAAAGGTCAATATTTTCTTAATAACTTAAAAATAATTAGAATTAGGTTTAGTATTCAGTTTTAATTAATTCTTTTTCTATTAAATCTTAAAAAAACATAAAAATACCAAAAACATTTTCTTTTAATTTTAATTTTAATTCCTTATTAATTTAATTTTTTGCAAAAGGGTCCAACGCCCTCGTTCGTAATTTATCTAATTTCGCATATTTATTTTATTTCGCTCAAATAATTATGTATCTCTCCCAAAGCTTTGTAACATTTACTTTTCGCACTTTTCAATTTCGTTATTTACTTTGCTTCATTTATTTTCTGTCAAATCGGGTCCGGTTTAATTTTGGCGATGTGGACCCGCGCCATTTGTAATAGTTTAGAATTTACTTTTCCCGCAAATATTGACTGTTAAACAAAGCATGCAAGAATGAATGGCCTTAAAAATAAAATCAAGCGTAGATCACAATGAACATGACAAGACAAATATCAATGAAAATGACACACAAATCGCACACACCACCCCTAGGGTACGCCTCACTGTTGCCTTGCCTCGAAAGGTGATCGTCGAGTAGAGGATGTCTTAGTAAGTCCTCATGATCCGGGAACCTGGTATGAGGGTAGCTTCTAAGGTGTCTTCCCATTGCTCTGGTGATCACCATGTCTCGAACCTTCGAATTGACCCGAACACCTCCAACGGTGGTGCTACCTACCTCTCAATGGTGGGATGGCACTACTTTTAAGGACATTTACACAGACGAATTCCTTAGGGTAGGTAGACGACTCTAGATACTTGCTCTAATTTCAAAAACAAATCAAAAAATACTTTTCACACCGACACCTTTTCAAAAAGCTTTCAAAAGCAACTTTTCAAACACTCTTGAGGACCGATACAAGAGTCGAACTGGAATTTTCAAAGAAACTTTTTAAAACCCACAGTTGAAAAGCAAACAAACCATTTTTGAAAACACAATGAGCAAGTATCTAAGAGCCCATGGATAACCATGGATAGAAAGGGTGCTAACACCTTCCCTTTCTATAACCTACCTCCCGAACCGAGAGCAATCTCTTTAAGGAATTTTTCTGTGCTTTTGTCCTTTCCATTTGGAGAAAATAAAAGACGGTGGCGACTCTTGCTTCCGCGACATTTCGCGAACCAGCGTTAAACAGTCAGTTCCAGATCCACCGATCACAGAACTGGCGACTCTGCTGGGGACTTAAACTTAAAGTGAGGTGTACCTTAGGGCTAGTTCATAACTGTGTTTTCAATTGCTTTCCTTGCTTGCTTTAAATTGTGGGACTGTCTTGGGAGTTCTATAGATCCTAACCCGGATCTGGGGAAACCTTCTTAGAAAGTAGCAACAAGGCTGTGAAGGAACTGTGCGGGGTATACCGACATGGTTGAAACAGTCTACTACGTTGATGTGGCACTTTGGTGTGTACCGGTAACCCTTGAGTTCAGTCAAGGAGAGTACGGGGCCTCCGCGTGGTGTCGTGAAGCATCAACAGACCTTAGGAACCTTAATTGAACTATCTTGGCCTCTTTAGGGTAGTGAGATAACTGACTTTGGTGCAGTCCGAGGTTGGTTGATACTCGATACTACACTAAATTGAGGGTTGCTTTCTTGGAATATTTCGGTCGCCAGTTCAGTGGCTAAATCGAAACGATGAACAATGAAAGCAATCCCGTGATATTGGGACCCTTAGAACCCGGTTACTTCTAATAGGACAGGTTGAGCCCACCAACTTCAAGAGGGTAATACCCAGACCCCATGCTGGCCTAAATCTAAGGGCTCTCTCTTGTGTGACTTGTGTGCCTTCGTACTTGACTATCTGCATGCTTGTGACCTAACACTTGTTTCTTGCAGGTTTTGTTTCAGTCCTTAATTAGGACTCATAACAGGGTTACTGACATCATCCCATGCATACCATAACATCATACCATTGCATACATCCTAACCCATTTCAAGGATCTCAAGGGCTTGTGATGCAGGTCAGGACGAATCAACTATCCCAACAAGGGGCAAAGGGGATTTCTTTTCCTCTAGACAAGGTTGTCAGGGGCTATGACCCACTGGATATGGTGAGCCTTTGACCCTTGAAGAAGGATTTTCTACAACAGGAAGTTTCTTCAATCAAGTTACCGGTTTTCAACTCTAACAAGTTTCTCTGTTTACCCCGCGAGATCCTTGAAATCATTGCATGCATGCCATACATCTCAGTGCATTACAGGTATCCCTTTGACAGGTTGCTTACCCATCTTCGCTGTTTATTTCAGCCGATCGACATGAATCCTGAATCATCAGCTGAGCAGTCTATCAAGGCCCTCCAGGCTCAGAACGCCCAGTTCCAAGGGCTGATCATGAATTTGACCCAGGGGCAACAAGATCTGAAAGCTCTCCTCTTGAAGAAGGAAAAGAAGAAGAAGAGGACTGTTTTGTTCAGCCCTAGACGCAGATCTGGGAATACACCGCAGACTAAAACTGATACGACTACCCCATATGGGAGGGAAAGCAGTCACCATGAGAGAGAGGTGCCTAGTCCAGTGGTCTCCGACAACGAGACAGATTTCAACGACGAATAATACCCTCCGGCTGAGGACAAGTACAAGCAATTGGAAGACCGTTTGAATGCTATGGAAATACAACAAGTACCTGGGCTGGATTTCGGAGATCTGGGTTTGTCTACTGGTGTGATCATCCCTCGGAAGTTCAAAGCACCATCGTTCACTAAATATGACGGGGCGTCTTGTCCCAAGCTACATCTCAGGTCTTATGTTCGGAAAATCCAACCATACTCAGCAGATAAGAACTTGTGGATCCACTTCTTCCAGGAAAGTCTTTCAGGGACTCACCTCGAATGGTTCTATCAACTGGATGGGACCAAAGTTCGTAACTGGGAGGAGTTGGCGACTGCTTTCTATAAGCAGTACCAGTACAATGCCGACCTTGCTCCCACACGTACCCAACTCCAGGGTATGTCGTTGGGGTCAAGTGAAGGTTTCAAGGAGTACGCACAAAGATGGAGAGACCTTGCTGGAAGGGTGCAACCTCCCTTAACTGACCGGGAACTCGTTGATATGTTCTTAGGGACCCTATCCGGGCCATTCTTCAATCACCTAATTGGTAACTCATCTGCTGGATTTACCGACCTCATCCTGACTGGCGAAAGAATTGAAGCTGGTATCAAGAGTGGGAAAATTCAAGAGGCCACCCCTTCTGATATTCATAAAAAGCCTTACACGGGAAAGAAGGAATCTAATGCTGCATACAGTCAAAAGAGTCGCCGTGATCAACATGCAGGGGCAGTCATGATCTCTAGTTCTGCACCACGCCGGCAACCGCAAAAGGGAAACCAGCAAAGGCCGGACGGGCCTAAAAGGCAATTCACCAACATTAACATGCCATGGTCACGAGCATTGCAGCACATGTTGAAAATGAACCTGATTGCAGTGATCAACCCTCCTGCCAATCCTAAGACCTCCTCTCCTAGCTACAACCCAGAAGCGAGGTGTGCTTATCATTATGATAGCCCGGGGCACGATACTGAGGACTGTTGGGCACTGAAGTACAAAATTCAGAATATGATCGATGCCAAAGAGATCGAGTTCGAGCCTGCCGAGACTCCCAACGTGATTACTGCTCCATTGCCAAAACATGGCTAGGATCGAGAGATTTTTGTTCATTTGATTTCAAGTTGTATTTTTCTTTTCTTGTTCAGATAAACAATTATCATGTTAAACTCTTTTATTTCATGAATGCATTATACATGTCTGTCTTGATTTAATTATATTCACTATACTTAAAACTGCTTTCATATTTTTGCAATGGTCAACTCTTAATTGAAAATTCTAAACCTCTTGAGGGAGGATGACGAAAACGATACGACGATCATTACAGTATGCTTTTGAACAGACCCCGCTGATGAGGTACAAGCATTGTTTCAATTCCTAAACACTGGAGTTATAAGGATGATAATCCCTCGTCAACCTCTCTGAGCCAAAGAAGTAGGAGTTTTTCTTTTCGAAATTTAAAACCCTTTATCATAACCTGGGGCAGGGTAGTTCTCTCAGTTGATCCAAGTGCACAGTGAATGGCACTAAATGAGTTTTTCAAAAACAAAAGACAGTGATGGTTCCGAACAATCACAAGGACAGGCAGTCACTATCAAAAAAAAAATCATAAACGAAAAACCCAAGAAGTCAAAACCTATGAAAAGATACTTATGAAACTGGGGCATCCCGTTGACTGTAATTCCAAAAAAGGAAACAGTTCAGGCAAAAAATAGAGATAACGAAATCAAAAAGAAAGAGGTCTCACAAACCCTCAACAAAAACAAAAGAATGACTGCCTAGTCAGAATAAATCATCAATGTCCGAACCATCACCGGAATATCAAAGCAAAGACTCAAACAAGGTCTAACGCACAATCAACTGAGCTTAGGTTTGGAGAACATCATGAAGAGCGGGTGGGTACAAATAATTTGAGCCTTTATCCTTTGTTTCTTAAACCACGAACCAGGCCACGATATAACCCTTAAAAGTCCTAGCTGAAGCATGGGTTAGCTCGAAAGCATACTGTTACGAAGGTATCCTGACTCCTGAAGGTTTGCTGTAAAATCTTGAGTTGACACCGCACTGTATTACAAAAAATGCATTTTCAAAATTCAAGACAGACATAGGCTTTTGCATTCTTAAAATAATCTTGTTTGCATATGACTATTTGTTTGAACAGCAGGGAAATTCGCACGATGAACACCTGGTGAACAGAAGTACCTCCAATCAAGGGGCACAGTAGGAGCATTGCCCATTATCTGGGGCATGACAAAGTACTTCTAACAGGGGCAACTCCCTACATTCTAAGAGCGTGGACATAGTCGAAAAATACTACGCAAAATCAAAGACCCGCTAGGCTGACATGCCTAGGCAAAATAAGGACTCCCCGGCGAACCAAAAGGGTTCGGGCAAAAATAAGGGATGAAAACGGAAAAATATGTACACCCGGCAAGTCGAAAACCTGAAAAGGCGGCTTGGGCAAAAATGGGTATCCCGGTGGACTGAAAACCCGAAAGGGCGGTCCAGGCAAAAGTTAGGGATCAAAGCGTACGACTATGTCCCGGCATCTCGTCACTTGTCTACCCGAAGATTTGTCAATCACCCCACACAGGTATCCTCTTCCCTCATCTCCGAAGCAGGGGCAATAATGAGTTATCCAGGCGATCCAACTGCTTTGTCAACCAAAGTACAAAGGACAGATCAACATAAGGATGATCACACCATCTACCTTTATAAATTCCAGATTATGGGTTAACATCTGAAACCAAACAGGACAATCATCCACTTAATCAAAATCATGCAACCCTACACCGGTTCCTTCTCAATTTTCAGAAGAAGTTTTTACACAAACTTATCCAAGTAACCTAACCCCGGTTCCTCCAGAAGTTTTTACACAAACTTATCCAAGTAACCTAACCCCGGTTCCTCCATAAGTCTCACATGGACCTATCTCAAAATGACCTAACCCCGGTTCATCAAGAAGTTTTACACAAACTTATCCAAGTAACCTTACCCCGGTTCCTCCAGAAGTCTCACATGGACCTATCTCAAAATGACTTAACCCCGGTTCATCAAGAAGTTTTACACAAACTTATCCAAGTAACCTTACCCCGGTTCCTCCAGAAGTCTCACATGGACCTATCTCAAGATGACCTAACCCCGGTTCATCAAGAAGTTTTACACAAACTTATCCAAGTAACCTTACCCCGGTTCCTCCAGAAGTCTCACATAGACCTATCTCAAGATGACCTAACCCCGGTTCATCAAAAAGTTATTACACAAACTCATCAAGTAACCTTACCTCGGTTCCTCTAGAAATCTTACATGGGTTTATCTCAAGCAACCTTACCCCGGTTCATCCAGAAGTTTTACACGAACTTATCCCGAAGCAACCTTACCCCGGTTCGTCAAGAAATCTCACACGGATCTATCTCAAGGTAACCTAACTCCGGTTCCCCCAGAAGTCTCACATGGACTCGTCTCCAGTAACCTTACCCCGGTTCGTCAAGAAATCTCACATGGATTTACCCCAAGGTAACCTAACCCTGGTTCCCCCAGAAGTCTTACATGGATTTAGTTCAAGATAACCTCACCCCGGTTCATCAAGAAGTTTTACATGAACTTACCTCACCAAGCAACCCTACACCGGTTCCCCCTCTTCAAGATGCAGTTTTACATGGACTCGTCACCCAGAAACCCTACACAGGTTCTCCCTTTCCAAAAAACGAAGTTTTACACGAACTCGGCATCAAGCAACCCTACATAGGTTCCCTCTCTCAAATTACAACATTACAGTCCAAAACTTCCCCAGGAGAGTCCAATCCAGTTTCCCCAGGAAAGTTGGAATTCACATCCCCAAGCTGTTAAGCTTATCCCCAGTAGATTCTGGAAGCTTATCCCCTCGCAGAACACGAACGCGTCGCCCGGCTTTATTCAAAGAGTTATTTCCTCAATAGGATATAACTGGGTTATCCTCAGCCAAAAGCCACGGAAAGAGCGTCCTCGACGAAGTCTTCTTACCCCAGCGAAGTCCATCAACACTTCCTATACAACAAGGGTATCCCCAGCAAATTATTATCTACACTCAGCAAGGCATCCCTCTTCCCACAGAGTATTGCTTCCCAGCATGGTCGCTAGAGTATCTTTTCTCCCCGCAGAATCTTCCATTTGCCAAGTTTATTCCGCAACGGAGTTATCTTCTCCTACCGGTATTCTTGCAACTGTCATCCCCAGCGGAAGTAAAATCTATTCCTCAACATCAGCCCAGGATACGACTTCCCGGCACCCGTCAAGGATTTACTTTCCTGGACGAAAACATTCATAAAACATCACATACATACATCATTATAGCATGCATAACGCATCATATCATACAAATCTCATTTATGTTGAGAACATCATTGCTTGATCCATATCATGCATTGCATATGACTGACCTTTACCTTTCAGGAAAGACGCAGTTAAAATGCTCAAACATATTTCAAAGCCTTCTCTAGTCCAGCTAAATCGACTCCCAACAGATTTTTCTGATAAAGACTCAGTAGAAGTTATGGTCCCCTCTCCAACGGCGAGTGAGGTGGTAATTCCTTCTTCAAGATGTTTCCCTCTCCGACGGTGAGTGTGAGGTGATAGTCTCCTATGGTCCCCTCTCCAACGGCGAGTGAGGTGGTAATTCCTTCTTCAGATGTTTCCCTCTCCGACGGTGAGTGTGAGGTGATAGTCTCCTATGGTCCCCTCTCCAACAGTGAGTGAGGTGGTAATTCCTTCTTCAGATGGTTCCCTCTCCGACGGTGAGTGAGGTGACAATTCCTTTTCCTATGATTCCCTCTCCGACGGCGAGTGAGGTGATTCCCTTTCAGATTATAAGTGCCTATGGTTCTCTTCCTGATACTGCGAAGATGGTATTTCCCACCAAGATTTTCTCAACGAGCGTTGTTGAAGTTAAAATCACCCAAGGTTCTCTTACCATTCACGCTAAGGTAGTAACCATCCCTGGTTCATTCATCGCCGTTTGAAGCTCCAGACTCAGCTCCTGTAACCAGTCAGGACACATCTATACCAAACATCTAAAATCAACTCCTGCAACGTGTCAGGTACTCATTTTTTCTTTTGCAGGTATGCAGGTTCTCGCCAAGGAATCTCTTACGCAATCAACATCCAGATGGCATCTATAAGCCCATCATCCTATCCAGCAATCTCCAAATGGCATCTATAAGCCCATTCCCCCATCACTGCTAACATGTGAGCGCAAATTTCTGGGCACTCTAGTGTTCAATCATCTTCTACCCTCGGATTACGAAAGGCACATCAGCCAATCTGCATCCTCAGGTCTAAGAAGATTGAACAGGGGCAACTGTTGCACCCCAAAATTTGCCCTCCCATATTCTTCAAGAAATTGCCAAGCCAAGTCACAAAATTCCCCAAGGGTTGCACAGTGCAAAGGTCTCCTATACAGTCAAAACTAGGGTTTGTGTTCTGATCAAGAAAATGGAGTGTTCAAAGTTCCAATCAAGTCTCACATGCCTACAAACATGGTCAAGTATCCTCATATCAAGTTGCAAGGCATCCAGCTCAAAATTGCACAGTCAAAACCCTAGATTGCACTACAGTCAACTGTAGGGGCAAAATGGTCATTTGACAGTCAAAAGTTCAAATTTTTGGTCAACATATCATTTTGAAGCCACAAACATCATTTGATCAATGCTTGATCATGATTCTCAAAATTTGGCTCAGAAATTATCAAAGATGTAAAAGTTACTATATTTGGACAGTTGAAAAAGTCAACTGAAATTGACCAGGGCATAACTTTCACATGGATTATCAGAAAAATCCCATCCAAAGCTCATTTTGAAGAGAAAGACATTTCCTAAAACTCATCTTCATACTTCAAGTCTAAGAAATGCTCTCACAAAAAGTTATCAATTTCAACATTATAGGTCATTTTCAAAAGTCAACAAAAAGGGACTTTAAGTCAAAGGCCATACCTTGATATTGGTAAATCAAAATGACATGGGACCAAAGGCATTGGTTAGAGGACTCAAAGACCTTTCCAAAATGTCCAAGAACATGAGAAAAGCTTAAAAATTGAGCAAGTTATGCCTTGTGGAAGTTGGGAAAGTTTTGGATATTTTGAAAAGTCAACATTGACTCAAATGACCTAAAAATGCTAATGGGCCCATTTTTCTTCCATGATTCATCATTCCAAGCATATGCACGACCACTTGGCCCAAAGGGAAGTATTTTCTCATTTTTTATTTATTTATTTGGATTTTTATTTATATTAATTCAATTAAATCAATTAAATATATGAAAAATGTTTAAATTAACCAAACCAATCTTTTTATACATGTTTTAAGGTCAATATTTTGTGCACATGCTAATTAGGAAAGAATTGGATTGATTGGCATAATTTTGACACAAAGAACATGTGAAAAAGATATGAAAAGATCTTAGAAAATCAATTATCAAAAACAATGAATGACAAAAGATTTGATTGAAATTTTTGACCTAATTTGTTCACTACATATGCTTGATGAGAAACCTAATGCAAATAGACTGAAAGCTGCGCTAGAGACCAATATACAAACTTGGAATTTTCACTTAAAAACTCAATTCTGAAACCATTGTTAGAGGGCGAGTCAAGGCACGAAATTCATTCCAATAGCTTCCTTGGAGACTACTGAACACATTCCAATCAAAATCACCCATCCAAACGCAAAGAATTGGTATACAGAACCTGGAATGCTTTGTGAAAAATTTGTGATCGTGTTTTTAAATTTATGCATCTTCATGACATATTATTCATTGATTCATATTCCTGATGAAGTTTACAAGCTAACCATAACCTTTAATTGAAATTTCATGCGTTCTAGGCCAAGATGCCATGTTAGTCTTCTAGGGTTTTGCAGGACTGGAATTTGGGGCTTTTGCAATAAGGGAAAATTAGCCCTCAAGACCACCACCATTGGTTTTAGAATGCTCAAACGATCACAAACCAACTATTGCGCCTAATTTATGATTGCCCTAATGCTAATCGCTATTTTCTGTAAAGGCCTTTTCTGCAACGGTGTCAAAACCGTTGCTTATGTTGTTTGTATTTCAGGATGATGGAGACGATGACATCGTGGCAAAACGTGACTGGCTAGTTTCAAATTTCGCGCGCGTTGGGGCCACTGACTTTCTTTTCCTTTTTAACATTTATTAACCATTATATATTAAATGTAATTCAAGCGCTTCAGTGGCAGGTGTACACCTTTGCAATGTCCAAGACCTGGGTTCGAATCCCAGGTCTGTATTATTCTCAATATTATTTTTCAACATGTGTTCACGTGCAGTTCCATAACATGGGCATACCATGCGCTGCCAAGATTCAACGTCCATGTGTCCAAGGGAACCAGATCAATGGCTGAGAACTGAAACCTATGGTGGACTCAGGTCAACGCGTATGTACGTACCATGCAAAAGTCAAAAGAGGCCACTGCTTATTGGGCCAGCATTCTCAAGATATACCTCCATCTGGGGACTGAACCCCCCCTGGTTTGCATTCTCTATATTTTTTCTTATATTTTATTTTTTCAATTATTGTTATTTATTTTATTGCTTTGATTTAATTAATTAACTATTTTTTCATAAATATAAAAAATACCCCAAAAAATCAGAAAAAGATAAAAAATGTAATAAATATTTTTATTTTAACATTTTCTTGTAAATAAATTGTATATAATAAATTTAGTTTTAAATTAGGTTTAACTTAAATTCTTTTCATGATAAAAATCTAAAAAATGTAGAATTAGGGTTTATTCAATTTTTTCATCCTTTCTATTATTTTCTTTCATAAAAAAATTAAAATTATTTATTTATGCTTATAATTAAATTGTATGTAAAAATTAGGTTTAATAAGTGTTTTATCCCCTTTTTTAATTTTCTTTTTTTTTCACCATAATATTATTTACCTTATTTATTTTCATAATTAAACTTGTAAATTAATTAGGGTTTCATTTAGGTTAAAAAAGGTCAATATTTTCTTAATAACTTAAAAATAATTAGAATTAGGTTTAGTATTCAGTTTTAATTAATTCTTTTTCTATTAAATCTTAAAAAAACATAAAAATACCAAAAACATTTTCTTTTAATTTTAATTTTAATTCCTTATTAATTTAATTTTTTGCAAAAGGGTCCAACGCCCTCGTTCGTAATTTATCTAATTTCGCATATTTATTTTATTTCGCTCAAATAATTATGTATCTCTCCCAAAGCTTTGTAACATTTACTTTTCGCACTTTTCAATTTCGTTATTTACTTTGCTTTATTTATTTTCTGTCAAATCGGGTCCGGTTTAATTTTGGCGATGTGGACCCGCGCCATTTGTAATAGTTTAGAATTTACTTTTCCCGCAAATATTGACTGTTAAACAAAGCATGCAAGAATGAATGGCCTTAAAAATAAAATCAAGCGTAGATCACAATGAACATGACAAGACAAATATCAATGAAAATGACACACAAATCGCACACACCACCCCTAGGGTACGCCTCACTGTTGCCTTGCCTCGAAAGGTGATCGTCGAGTAGAGGATGTCTTAGTAAGTCCTCATGATCCGGGAACCTGGTATGAGGGTAGCTTCTAAGGTGTCTTCCCATTGCTCTGGTGATCACCATGTCTCGAACCTTCGAATTGACCCGAACACCTCCAACGGTGGTGCTACCTACCTCTCAATGGTGGGATGGCACTACTTTTAAGGACATTTACACAGACGAATTCCTTAGGGTAGGTAGACGACTCTAGATACTTGCTCTAATTTCAAAAACAAATCAAAAAATACTTTTCACACCGACACCTTTTCAAAAAGCTTTCAAAAGCAACTTTTCAAACACTCTTGAGGACCGATACAAGAGTCGAACTGGAATTTTCAAAGAAACTTTTTAAAACCCACAGTTGAAAAGCAAACAAACCATTTTTGAAAACACAATGAGCAAGTATCTAAGAGCCCATGGATAACCATGGATAGAAAGGGTGCTAACACCTTCCCTTTCTATAACCTACCTCCCGAACCGAGAGCAATCTCTTTAAGGAATTTTTCTGTGCTTTTGTCCTTTCCATTTGGAGAAAATAAAAGACGGTGGCGACTCTTGCTTCCGCGACATTTCGCGAACCAGCGTTAAACAGTCAGTTCCAGATCCACCGATCACACATGGAATACGAGATGCCATTGTTAGGGCTTAAAATTCTGTTTGTTTCGTATCTTGTGTTACAAGTATTTTCAGGCTAAACTAATACCACAATTGGATTCAGGAGGTCCAAATTAATGGGACACGTCCCCTCTTGATCTGTAAATCTTGCTATTTTTGCAGGTTGATATTTAGATCTATCGGAGAAGACGACCGGAGCTACGAATCTGGCGCTTCTCTGATATAGCTTTTATTATATATTTATTTATTTGTATTTTAATAAAAAAAGCCAGCGTAGCGCAGATGGTTAGAGACATAGGCCTATAACATAAGGGGCGTGGGTTCGATCCCTATGTTTTACAATTATTTTGTTTATTTTCCAAACTAACGCGCATGTTCATCATACATTGATTCATTCCCAGTCAACATCACAAACAAGCGCATGACCTAGTGGTAAAGGAAGCATCCTGTAAGGCCAAGGGTGTGGGTTCAACACCCACCCCATGCATTATTTTGTTTTCTTTTTTTTTCTAACCCTAATTTCTTTTCCATTTTCTTAATTAATTATTTTTAATTAATCATTAACAAACCCTAATTTTTCTTAACACTTTAACAAATAGGATTAGGGTTTTCTAGTTAATAATAATTTTTGACATATTTCTATTTACTAATTAATTTAATTAATTAGTTTTTTCTTAATATAAAAATTAATTAGAATTTAGGTTTTAATTACTATTATTATCACTTAAATTATTTTCTACAAAAACTCCAAAAATATCTTTTCTAATACATAGAATTTTTAGGGCATTTAACATTTTTCTAACGTTCTCTTCTTATTATTACTGCTATTTAAATTCATAGAACAATTATATAGGCCGCACTATCAATGTAATAATTTAGATTTATATTCCTGAGTTTTTCTATTATGTATCTGATCCGAGGATGTAATAGCGTAAGTTTACTTTCCCACAAATTTTTATATCTATGTATCTCTCCCAAGGCCATGTAATATTAGGTTTTACATTTAGCACTTTATCTTTAAGTACACATTTAACTGCTAGTAACTAGGGTTTGCATGGCAAGACTTGAAGCAATATAGAAAACCCAAACTTTCAAGATAATATAGCTGAAAACAATCACTTTGAACACTTGCACCTCTAGGGTAACCTCTCTTGTTTCCTTACGAATATTAGTCACGTCTCTCGAAAGTGGGATACTTTAGAAGAAAGCCCTCGATAAAATCATCATAGTCCCTTCGAATAAAGATCACAGTCCCTCGATGGCCCTTCGAGTTACCTACAAAATGATGATAGTCCCTTTGATACAATTGCTAAGGTAACCTTACTTGTTGTCTTCGATGACCATACGATGACCCTACGCCTGTCCCTTCACATCCAATAGATAATACTACCTACCAACTAATGGTATGGATAGTATTATCTCCAAAGGAGAAAGAAAATAACAAGAAAGACCTTATTAGTGGGTAAGACTCCTAATTGCTTGCTCATAACTTTTTTCATAAACAATACATTTTCACATCACTTTCAAACAAATATTTTCAAAAACACTTTGTATACATTCTTAAGGACTGATACAAGAATCATTAAAAAGTTAGCCTTACATTAGCATTTCAAAATATTTTCAAATCACACACACACAAAACAAGTTCTCAAAAGTGACCTAAGCAATTAAGAGCCCGTTGATAACTATAGATGAAAAGGGTGCTAACACCTTCCCTTTTCAGAACTTACCCCCCAAACTCAAAATATATCAAAGGTCTTTCATGTTCCTTTCACCTTTTCTAAATATTGGATAAAAGAAAAGTCGGTGGCGGCTTTTGCTATCTGCATATTTGGATAAAACCAAAAAAGTCAGTTCTCCCACCGTATTACAGAACTGGTGACTCTACACGGGAATTACTTAAAAAAGAGAGGTTACCTTAGAGTTTAGATCACTTTTACTTTCTTTAATTTTTTGAGTTGTTTTCTTTACTTTAAAGGTTCATGCTGGGGTATTATTTCTTGTAAGATCCTACACTCGGATCTATGATTCCTTAGGTAAGTAGCAATAAATCATAAATACTGTACGGCATAGACCGATATAGTTAACATGATAGCTACAGTTAGTGTGACACTTTTGTTTGTATTGATGTTCCATGAGTCAGACAAGGATGGCATTAGGCTTTTGCGTGGTATCGTTAACACTAACATACTTTTAAAACCTTAATTGACCCATCATGGCCATTAGAAAGTAGTGAGATAGTCGACTTTTATGAAGTTCAAAGTTGGTTGATACTCGAGGCTACTCTCATTGAGATTTGACTTTCGGGATGTTTTAGTGGAAAGTTGGTTGTCGTGCTAAAATAAAGCCTGCGAGAAATATCTGTGATATGAGATTCTTAGAACCCGATTACTATTTTAGGACAGGTTGAGCCAACTTAACTTCAATAGAGAAGGGTATTTACCTATGGAATTCATTCAAGCCTTTAAACCTACGGCTCTTGTGTGATTTGTTTGTGTTTGCTACTTATTTAAACATGAACATAACATCATAACATCATATTATCATAACATAACATTTTCACTAACCATTTCAATGACCTAGGGATTTATCTTTGTTCCTTGTTACAGGTTATGGCCTCCGCTCGTAGAAATACTATCTGAGTTAACTTTGTAAGGGTACCTTTCAAGCTTAAGGAGTTAGTCTCAAAGGTTCTCGAAAACTCTCAATTCACCAAGAGGCATGGTTATCTACTCAGTTTGGTTACCTTAGGTTTTGAAGAAGACATGATGAGTGTTCTGTTCCAATTCTTTGATCCTAAGCATCATTGTTTTACTTTCCCAAATTATTAGTTGGTACCCACAATGGAAGAGTTCTCTAAGCTACTTGGAGTACATATTCTTGATCACACACCCTTCATAGGGTTAGAGAAAGTTCCAAAACCTGAAGTTATTACAGCAGCCTTTCATCCAAAGTGATCATACATTATATCTAATTGGGAAGTAAGAAGTGGGGTTAAAGGTCTTCTTGCTAAATTTCTGATATAGAAGGATCATTTGTTTCTATACGCTATAAGTTTTCATGATTTTGAGGAGATCTTGGCTCTGTTGATCTATGGTTTGGTACTAGTCCCTAATCCAAACCAACTCATAGATGTGAACACCATCAAAATATTTCTTACTCATAATCTTGTGCCTACTTTGCTTGGAGATATTTTGCACTCTATTCATACTCGTACTATGAGAGGGCAAGAGACTCTCATGTGTTGCATACCTTTGTTATCCAGGTGGTTTATTTTTCACCTTCCACGATCCATGCTGAAGAATGAACAAGGTTTGAGGTGGTCTCGAAGGATGATGTCACTCTCTCATTCTGATATCTACTGGTGTCCCCGATCTCAAGAGGACATCACTATTATTGACCTCTGTGGGGAATTCCATAATGTGGTGCTCCTTGGCATAAGGGGAGGTATTACTTACAACCATTCTCTAGCTCTACATCAATTTGGTTATTGTTGTACCCCAAAATTTGCCCTCCCATTTTTCATTCAATATGTTATCCTAGGGTTTCACAAATGCTCAAAATGGCTCAGGATTTAATTAGATAGATTCTCCTCCTAAGCATTGAGTCAACAACTAGAGTTTGGTACTCCTTAAGCAAATTGAGTTTTCAAGGTTTCAAATGGTATTTATGGTTATTATTGTATTCTCAAGGATGCTCATTCCAAGTTTCAAGCCTTTCATTTCAAGTTTGCTTAATCAATGGTTCAGATGACTGAAAATCAACCGCATTGACCCAAAAGTCGACCTTTTCAAGATCAAGTTCAAACGATTGTAACTTCTTCATTATTCAATATTTTTGGGTGGTTCTTTTTGTGTATGACTCTCCTTGACGTCATCTTCAATTTCTATTTGCAAGGAAAGATCTAATTACGTGTGAAAGATCATCAGAAATTTGAATGCGTTAGAGGTCAGTTTCTAGATTTTGACCTAATCTCAAGTAATTGTTGCCTAACTACGAAGAATCTTAATTTCCTCAATTTTCAAGATATTGAGACGATTATTTTTGCACATTATCATAAGCGATGTCATCAATAAGTCCTCTTCAAAAATCGAAGGAAAATTGTGTTTAGAAGACCTTGGAATTTATCGAATTGTCATAGGTCATTTTCTTGATTTAGAATGTTCTTAACTTCTAATTTCAACTCATGCCATAATTGTTTCCTCAAGACTATGGTTCTAATGTTAAGATCGTTCATGGTACAAGATGTCGAGTTCGAGAATTCTTTGAATGTCTATTGCTTCTTCAAGAAGAATCCTTGTATTTCCAAATCACCTCATCACAACCCTCAAAATCATATCCATACTTCACTTCATTACAAAGCTAATCACTTTACATTTCCTTATATTTGTTTTCCTATCGCAATCCATACAAGTTACACATAAACTTCAAAAAAATCATGACAAATAAGGTTATACCAAAAGGCCAAAATTCATCCATTTAAACTTCAAAGCACACTATAATCCATCATGCCATTACAAGTCATTGTACAAAAGAAAACAACATTACAAACATTTCTAAAACTAAAATTTCCTAAGTCCTAAAGTTGCTAAAATGAGTGAACTTCCAAGTAAATGCTATGTTTCACTGAAATCAGATTTCATCCTCACGAAGCCCTGTTAAACAAGCCCAAACTATGGGCTAGCATTGCTTCAAAATTCTTCCAAAAAAAACCTACTGCCATACATAAAACTTGCATCAATTATAAAAAAAAAAGGAACACAATTGCCAGCTCAGTAATAGGACAAAAGAGAGAAGAAAATCAGAAACAAAGCTAAAAAATACAAAAGAGAGAAACATAAAAAAATGATAGAATATTAAACCAGAAAACCAACACAGCAAAACAATCCAAAAGCTTTACTCTATACAAACCTTGCAAACCTGCACAAATAGTCCAGAAATCAGCCCTGCACTACTGCCCATAACAGTCTGAAAATCTACTCCAAAACCTGTCAACAATTTCACACAAATTAACAAGACAGAGACTGCACTAGAAAGCTACAAAAGCAGTATACCGAAAAATACAGATAAGGACACAGGAAAAAACACAGAAAAATCCCACAGAGAAAGAGGAAAAAACCAGAAAAGAAAATCGCAGAAAACACATTCTCCCTAAAACTCTATAAAACTATCTTCCTCCTCAAACCTTCATCCTTGACCTTGAATCTTCCCCTTAATTTCTCTCTGCTTTATAATCGAATCTTCAACATCACAACCTTAAAACTTTCATCCTCACATCACTACTTGAACTCTACCTCTCTATAAAACTCAGCCTTATACATTTCCAACATTCCAAACAACTACTTCCTTTCACGACCAACCTTTCACCCTACAACACCTAAATCAATCTCAACTCAGAACCATACTCATCCTCACTCTGTTCAAGCTATAACTCATGCAACATCAATAACAAATCCTACTCGAACACAACACGTAGATCTCACACGCCACTTATGCAAAGCCAAACCCCAACGACGACACAACTACAAAAGCAATTTTTGAAAAGCCCAAAACAAAGAAGAGCACATAAATTAAAAAGAAAAGATAAGTAGATGAAGAGGAGCATATAGGAAGAAGAAACAGAAAAGAGGAATAGATTGAAGGACTTACCAGATATATCTCTGGGTTTCTCGCCGCCGAAGACGCATTGTACAAACTCTGGTTGGTATAAGATGCGGAGGAGGTAATAGTGGTGACTTACGGAAACGTTAGATTACGCAGATAAAGAGAGATTGGAGTTGATAAAGAAGGAAGGATGTCGAAGAGGAGAAGTGAAGTAACATTTTTTTTTCTTTGAAGAGGCCAAAGGTACAACTTCTGAACCCTAATTTTTTAGTCACGCGATGCCTTCTGTTTCCCTAATTTGTTTCTCTTTTTATTATTAATCCAATAAAATAAAATTGAAATAATCAGGTTATTAAGAATGAATAATAGTGAAGTTGGTCTATATGTGAATCTATTTCCATTGGGCCTAAGGCCATTGCTGCGTAAAATCCCGATGGAAGCCCAGAGTTCCCTTTTTGGGATAACCTGATTCCAGAAGCAAACAAAAAAAAACTATCTTGGTCCTGTCATTATTACTTCTCGAGCCCATTAACACAATTTGTTGTTCTACCACCCATAATTTTGCTTGAACCCATTTCATAAGTAGTTAGTTTTATTTCTTTTTTTTAATAATAATTTCAGCTTTATTTAGTTAGGGTATTCACTTAAATAATTATACTTTTGGTTAATAGATAATTCCTATTAATTAGTTTAGTTTTTTTAATTAATTTAACAACTTTGTGGATTTTAATTTTGTTTTAGCTTAGTTAAGTTTTTTTAAGTTATTTTACTTGGTCGATAAAAAAAATACAAGAAAATATATATTAGAATTATATTTTTTATTTATTTTCTTTTAAGGTTAATATTTCTTTTGCTTGATAACTAATAAAAAACATGTTAGAATTTAGTTTTATCCTTCTTTTAGATTTTACTTAAACAAATAAAATACAAAAATATTATAGTATTAATTACTTTGCTAATTAGTTTTATTTTATTTTTTAGATTGTTTTAGTTTAATTAAATTATTTATTTTTAATTCGATTGGGTTGTATTGCTTGTTTATTTAGACTTTTAATCGTATTTTCGATTCGATCCATCCCCATTTGTAAATTTGTATCCCCCATTCTGGAAAACTCTGTAATAGCGTAGAATTTTAATTTCTGCAATTTACTGTTTTCCTTTATATTGTATAGTAATTAGGTGTGTTTGATAAGATATAAAATCAAACGATAGATAACCATAAACTTCAAGATAAAATAACTGAAAATGAATCACTTTTCACACGCGCATCTCTAGGGTTAACCTCGGTTATTGCCTTTGAAAAATACAATCATGTCCCTCGAATGTGAGACGCTTTAGCAAAGACCCTCGATAAAAAGATCGTAGTCCCTCGATGACCCTTCGATGTTGCCTTTGATAAAATGATCTTAGTCCTCTACGAAAATTGCTAAGCGTCTCATAAGTTGCCTTCTATGAATGTACGATGATCCGCGTCTGTCCCTTCACATCCAATGATAGGGCTTCTTACCAATCAATGGTAAGATAGAAATATCTAAAGAAGGAGGAAAAGAACAAATATTTATTTTGAGTAGGTAGAACATTCATAGTTGCTTTCTCACAACCATTTTCAAAAACATCTTTCAAACGCACCAACACTTTAAAATGAAATATTATCAAAAGTCAACACTTTGTATGCATTCTTATAGAGACGATAATCATTACAAAGTTCTCTTAAACGAAGGAACTTTTTAAAAATATTTTCAAAAACAATCACAAACACATTTCAAACAAAACATTTCAAAGTGAGCTAGCAACTAAGAGCTCATAGATAACTACAGATGAAAAGGGTGCTAACACCTTCTCTTTTCATAACCTACCCCCCGAACACAAGAAAATATCTTAAAAGGTATTTAATGTTCTTTTCACACTTTCCTTTATTGGATAAAAGAAAAGTCAGTGGCGACTCTTACTATCCGTAACAATTGCGATAAAATGCAAAATAACCAATTCAATTTTCCCATCGTATTACAGAACTGGTGACTCTACTGGGGAAGTTAAATTAAAAGTGGGATTTACCTTAGAGACTAGATCACATTTAAAATGATTTCTTTGTTTGACTTGCTTTATTTATTATTAAAAGGGTGTTTGGGTTTTGAATAGATCCTCTACCTGGATCTGGAAACATTATTAGGTAAGTAGCAAAGATTGTGGAGACTGTACGGTGTAGACCGATATGGTTCAAGCAATAACTACGTTAGTTTGACACATTTGTGGTACCAGTATCCCTTATGGCGAATTAAGGAGAATACGAGGCCGCTGTGTGGTGTCATGAAACAATAACTGACCTAAGAACCTTTTGTTGAATAACTTGGCCATTAGGAATTAGTGAGATAGCCGGCTTTGGTGCAGTCCGAAGTTGGTTAATACTCAATACTACGCTCATTGAGATCGGACTTTTGGGATATTTCAGTCGCAAAAAAATAGGCTTGCACTGAAACAATGTCCAATAAAGAAAGATCAATGATATTGAGATCCCCTAGAACCCGATTACTTTCTAGGACAGGTTAAACCAACTAAACTTCAAGAGGGTACTTACCTATGAACCTCATGCAAGCCTAAACCTAAGTACTTGTTTTCTTTGTGTTTATGTGTTTACTTGTACATAACATCATGACATCATACCATTGCATTTGCACTAACCATTTAAAGGACTTTAAGATTTATCGTTGTGCTGTTTTATAGGACATGGCTTATATGCGAAGAAATACTATCCGAATCAACCTTGTGAAAGTGCCTCCTCAACTTAAGGAATTAGCATCAAGGGTTTCTAATGATTCTCCGTTCACCAAGAAGTATCGTCGTCTCACCAACTTGGTTACCACAATCTTTGAAGAGGATATGGTACATGTGCTTTTCCAATTATTTGATCCTAAGCACCATTGCTTTACATTTCCTGTTTACGAATTAGTGCCTACCATGGAGGATTTTTCTCAACTCTTAGGAGTGCCTATTCTTGATCAATTACCCTTCACCGGTATTGATAGAGACCCAAGACCTAAGGAGATTGCCCGAGCTTTACATTTGCAACGGTCTGATATGGAAAATTGGGACACAAGAAGTGGTGTTAAAGGGTTTCTAGCCAAGTTTATGTTTGAGAAGGATCAACAATTTTGGGAGGCTCTGTATTTGCAAGCTTTTGAAAAAGTGTTGGCTCTTCTAATCTATGGGATGGTACTGTTTCCTAACCCGGACCAACTTGTAGATGTGAATGCGGTCAAAGTTTTTCTATCTCGTTACCCGGTGCCTACCTTGGTTGGATATATCTTGCATTCTCTTTACACTCACACCATGAAGAGAAGGGGGATTCTTATGTGTTACACTCCTTTTTTGGCTAGGTGGTTTATTTCACACCTACCTCGATCTGTTTTGAAGAATGAGCAAGGCATGTGATGGTCTAATAGGTTGATGTCACTCATGCATTTGGATATTCATTGGTGTTGTACCCTAAAATTTTCCCTCTCATTTATTAAACTTTTCTCACAAGATTTCTTTGACTCAAGATTAGATTAGGGTTTGGTCAGCTCAAGACATCTCATCATGCACTAATGACCCAAAATTAGGGTTTGAGATTACACAAGGATTTTTGGACTATCAATGCTTCATGTGACTTTCAAACATAATTATGGATCCCTAAGATCACTCAGGACAAGTTTTAAGCTTATATGTATCACTTGGTCAAGTTTGGATCACAATTCCTCAAGAAATTTGATCAAATCACCAAAAGGGCAAAATGGTCAAAAATTAGGGTTTTGACTAAGGAAGGGCGATTTCTGATTTTTAACCTAGAAAATGACCAATTGAGTTAAAGCATGATTTCAAGGATTCAATTTCATCATCTTGACCTAATAGCATGGTTCAAAACATTTCAATTTCATTGGATTGACAGATGAAATTTGCAGTCAACTGATCAAAAGTCAACTGTACACTGAAAAGTCAAACTTTGACTTTTTGGTCAAAATCAAGTGCCAAGGGTCACAACTCATAAAAACATGTCAAAATGTGAAACATGTTCATCAAGAAATACAAGTTTGAAGATTAGGGTTTAAATTTGAAAATTTTCTTAACTTAGAAAATTTTCTAAGTATAGAAAATTTCTTATTTTTTCTCAACTTTAGGCCATTTTTTCACCATGATGCATAATGATTCAAAGAAAGTTCCCAACATGAAAGTTGTAGACCTCCATGAAATCTACAACTTTTCTTCACACACTTTTTCCCAAAGATGCTTGGATATCAAGATATAAATTTGTGAATACATGCTCATGAACTAAATAACTTAGTGAAATTTTGCCCTAATTTAGGCAGGTTTTGGACCCAACTTCATGGCAATTTTTCACCTAGTTCCAAGAGGTATCTTGAAATGAATTTCAAATATGAATTATAGAGCACATTGCAAGCTTTCCAAAATTTCCAAGAACTCCTCAAGATCATTTTTAAGTAGAGAGAATTGAAGAGATGAAGTTGGCAATTTCTCACTTTTTGTCCAAGCCATTTCATGAAGAACAAATTTCCAATCAGCACCTATGCTGCCTAATCCATGCTTTACAGGTCCCAGACTTGTTCCTATCTCCTTAATTTAATGCTTACTCAGTTGACAAACCTTTGATCCAAGCCCTAGAGCCATTACCCAAGTTGTAATTCCATAAATGGCATAAAGTGACCATTGCCATTTTGAAAAAGCCTAACTTTTGCCACTTTCCAATTCTTGAGCATTGAACCTGTCTCCATTGCACATATAAGTCTTGCAGGCCTAAAGAAAATTTTACAAGTATATACCAACCCTAAGAAAGCCAGTACAAGCATGATAAGCCTTGTCCTTTCACTTTACTTCAAAAGCAAGAAAGGTTGCAAAAAGGTGAGAACTGGCACATCTGTTGGAGGGCTGACTAAAAACTAATTCCATACTACTATACAAACATAATACAACACAACACACAATTACTTAAAGCGTGAAACACTCCCAAACTCAAAAACACCATAAAACTGTCAAGACTTGCAGTTTTTGCATAAGCATACCAATCTCCCATTAGACTCGTGCGTTTCAAGTCTTGATCATCAAAACATATTACCTACTTGATATCTAACTAATCCAGACCTTCATCCCTGTACTGTAACCCCTTCTCCATCATCTTCCATTTTTGTTTTCAAAGCTTGTAGGTTGACTTGGCCAAGGAGTTTCAGACACTTTCAAAGCAAGGCAAGGGTGGGAATACACTCAGGTAGGTTTGTTGTACCCCAACTTTTGCCCGTAAGATTCCTCTATCATATCATGTCAACTCGATCATAACAAGATCACATTAGGGTTGGTTCTTCCTCTTTTTTCCTATCTTTAAGTTTGCTCTTGAGTAATCTCCAAGCACCTTGGTTGTGTATTTTGTATATGTGTTGTTGACTAACTTCTAATCAAAATACAAAAAATATTTGTCTTTGTCTTTGTATATTTTTGTTTTGTAGGTACCAAGTCGAAGCATCTGACAAATAATGATTTCTGGTATTATTTTCCTAAAATCTCTATTTGCAAAGAAAAAGAATTAAAAAGAATTTCATTTTTTTCACTGTACAATCGATTGCTCCTAGAGTGCAATCGATTGCACAAAGTGAATTTTGCATAATTTTTGGAAAAATACACTGTGCAAATCGATTTGCAATATAGTGCAATCGATTTGCATAGAGTGAAAATTTGAAAAAAAAATCAGCATTTTAAACTTGTCAAAATTTTGGCTCCAATTTTCCTTCACTTTTGAAAGATGTATCATTAATTCAAATTTTAGTGCCAATCTTTCATTTTTAAAAAGAATTATCATTAATTCAAATTTTGGCTCTAATTTTTGAAAGAATTATCATTAATTCAAATTTTGGCTCCAAGAATCAATTACCAAATTACCACTAATCCCAATCCAAAACTCTATAAATAGAGCTCTCATTTCATTCAAATTTCAAGCTTTTGATAGTCAAATCCACCTTGCTAAAAAATATCTCAAATCTCTCCATCTACCAAATTCACTCAAAGCTCCATTTTCAAAAAGTTAGTAAGCTTTGCATTGAAGCTTATTAATCTTTGAGCTAAACCTTCATCCAAACACTTTTTCTCCATCAATTATCTACATCCAAGCTTGGTCAATTGATTCTTGTGGTTGAATTGAAGCAAATTCTTGAAGTTGGTTTGATAATTCTCTAGATCTACCTTTGGTAAGTTGGATAATCCATCTTTCACAATGTGATCTCTTGGTGATCTTTGGGATTGATTCTTTTAGCATTATTTTGTGATTCCAATGGTGTTATTTTCTCATAATTTGATGGAATTTTCGTGCTCAAGTGGATCCATGATCATAAGGTGTTTGATGGAAAGTTTGAACAAGCAATTGCCCTTTTAAAATGCTGTTTTTGCTACTGCTTCTGTGTGCAATCGATTTGCACTAAGTGTAAATCTATTTACACAGCACAATTTTGCACAATTTTTTGAAAATTATACTGTGTAAATCGATTTACATAGTAGTGTAAATCGATTTACACCTGAACATAATGTATTTTTTGCCTTGTTTTGGGGCAGCTTTGATCCAAAATGCTTTTTCTACTCACTCCTTTTGATTGTTGGTTTGGATTGCAATTTTAAATGTCCAATTTGTCTTTAAACTCAATGGACTTTGTGATGTAGATGAAGTTGGATAAATGTTCATCAATTAAAATCTACCTAAGTGTGAATTATTTAATTCATTTTTGGTGCTTTGGATTAATGATATGTTTAGTGCTTTAATCCATCTAGAGGAGTGGTTGAATTTAAAGATAAAAGAATTTTGAAATGATGATCCAAATTAGCTTATCATTTCCCTCCCTCTTCATCTTATCCCTTTCTTTTTTAATTGTGCTACATGTTAAGGGATGGTGATCTCTATATCATTTTTCCAAACATGAAGTACATAGATTGCTATTGACCGGCCTCAAAATAGGTGCGACTTCTACATAAGTCCACTTACGATTGATTAACATAGCGCTAAATTTTGTCCCGATTCGAATAAATGATCATTCGTGGCCCAAACTTATGATTGCAAGCCCAAGTGTGTTAATTTGATCTCTTTGATCCAATAACCTTGAGATTCATTGTGTAGAGGCTTTGGTTCTACCAATCCTCTGATGGATCTACAACACGTTTGGTCAACGCGGATCACTTAAACATCGTTGATCATTACATGTTGCCTTAGGAGAATTCCAAAATGGATGATATACTTGACAAAAAGCAAATGCAACTTGTTGTGTAGAGGCTTTGGTTCTACCAACACCCTAATGAGTTCAAAATGAAAGTTTCAAGATGGTCATCCAACTAACCACTAATTACTAACAATTAACTTTACTTTACGCTTTTATTTTCATGATTTATGTACCATTTACTTTTAGCATTTTACATTTCATGCTATTTTCATCTTTCCTCACTTGAGCATTTACTTTTATGTCATTTTTATTTTGCTCACTTGATCTTTTCTTTCTTTTTAAAGACACCTAATAATCAACATGAACCATAAAAATCATTAATGATACCTGGACTACATGGTTACTATCCTTTGCATTATGGAGTGATGGACTTCTTGGACTTAGGATTAGAGACCTTGGCCTATCTTGGAGACTTTGGGACTTTATTTGATATTTTGTCTGGAGTTCTTGAGGTTTACCTCAAGACATTAGGTTGTTTGTTTGTTTTGTGTGCAGGTTATTGAGATTATGATCTTTGTTTGTAATATGGAATTCACCCGTATACAGCCGTTACTCTGCCTAATTTTTGCGAAGACTTAAAACACTTGAAGTTTGGTTCTCTCAAGAGGTCTAATATCTTTGCTTACTTGGTTTCAGTCCGAAGAATGGGAATTCTATATTGACTCATAATGTCAAGTATTGGCTTCTTGTTGGTTAGATGGTTCTTATCCCTAGATTTTATCTTATGCTTTAGGATAGCCTCTTCTTCTCCTCCCATCTTCTTTAATTTCAAAAATTTTCTCCCTCCTTTTGAAAAAAAACTCTTCTTGTTTTGAAACTTGAAACATTTTCATAATAAACTTGGACTTAGGTCCATGAATCTTCGAAACATTTTCATAAATAAATTTCAATCAATTTAATAAAACCTTGACCTTTTTTTGTGAGAAGACTAAAAGTCAATCAATCTCATTTCAAACTATTTTGCCACTTTGGCTTTTATCTTTAAACTTTTCTTAAAAGATTAGACTCTTGTCAATCCTTGTAGTGATGCAAATAACTATACTTCTACAATATGTAGTGAAGTGAGATATTTTCCACTTGGGTGTTGAGTGAGGAATTGTTGATTTTAAAATCCAAGCCATATCCTCCACTTTGAGATGATTCAAATTCTCTTTTCTCATGATTGTGGGTAGTAAGTATGTTTTTCACACGGACAATTGTGATGATGTCTTATCTCATAAAATTAACCAACACACTTGTGTTTCAATTTTTTTTTAAAAGAGGAACTACGTGTACCCTGATCCCCTATTGCACGAAAGGTGGTATGTAGGCACTAAAGGTTCGCAACCGCGGCGTGTGCAAAAATCACAAAAATATTTCTTTTCTCACCTCCACCATCCATTTTATATACAACACATTTTCATAGCCAAAATATACAAATTTTTCTAAGAGGTTCCTGCGGAGTACCGTAGATGTTTAGGGTGCTAATACCTTCCCTTTGCATAACCAACCCCCTTACCTTGAATCTTTCCCCCTCTTTTTGGGTTATTCACTCTTTTCCCATTCTTTGGAAACAATAAAGCGCGATGGCAATTTTTATTTTGATTTGTATAAAGTCTAGTCAATCCAATGGATTAGTCTTGCACATTTCTACCGCTACAGGAAAAATGGCGACTTCACTGGGGAAAGATTGACCTCTTGCTGGTCCATCCCTTAGTGGGTTGAGCCTATCTTTGTTTATATCTGTATATGTGCTATTGTTGTTTATGTGTTATATTTTGTATATATGTTTGTCTGGATTTTCCTGGTTTACAGGGTGCTTGGTGATTACTCATAAGTCCTATACCCGGACTTGGACAAACTTTAAGATAGGACGGGCGGTATAGTCATGTTAACTTTGAGGGAGTAATCCCAAAAAAGGAGGCATGAGATCCCCCACTCAGTGTAGGCCCCTTTGACTGTAGTGTCGTTTACCGAGTAATCGGGAAGACGTACTGCTTTCGACCTGGGAGCCTGCTGAAGCTGAGGACCGTAGATTACCTAACCCCTCTTGGCCTTTTAGGTGTAGTGAGGAAGCTATAACGGAGTAATCCGGAAATAGTTATCACGCGATACTACGCTTGGACGAGTCTTTCTTGAGAATATTACTAATTACCGAGTTAATCGGGAAGTTGGTAATATCCGAAGGAAGGATGTAGACTCCGGGAACTTCTTAGAACCTTGTTCGGCAGGTGATAACTTTTTATACCAACATCTTAATGGTAGTACCTTCAACCTCATGCTCGTGACGTTGAACCTATGAACCCTATATGTGTGATCTTGTGTGTGATTGTTGCATCATGCATCCATGCACTCATAAGCATCTTTTGAAAAAACAATATTTCAAGGGATTTAAAGGTTGACTATTTGTGAATATCTCAGGTACTTTTAAACCATGGATTCTGGAAAGGGAAATAAAAGCCTTATTACTTGGATGTTGGCAACGTGTCTATAAACCATAAATCCCTTAAAATGTTAAATAAAATAAAACCATGTGCATTGCAAATCATGCATCATATTGCACATTTTTCTGGCATTTGTCATGCATATCCAGGTGTCTTACCCAGCTTCTTTACTTCATTCAGCAAGCTGACTTATCACTACAACACTCGGGCTAATTTCAAAAAGAAGATGGACAACTTAGAACAGGAGAATTGCGAGCTGCACGAAGAAGTTTCTGCTTTGAAGGCTGGCTTGGCCAACTTGACTACTCTGATGGAAGCTCTGGTGGTTGCTCAGAATCAGCCACCGAGTGTTCAACCTCAACCAACAAGGGAAAATGCTGTTGTGCAAGGGAGAAGGGTAAAAGCTCCTAGAAAGAATTATCAGCGTCATCAGCAAGTCGCCTCAGTTACTCCTGTTATGAATGTCGCTCCAACTACCGTTGTTTATCAGAGACCATCCCAGCAGGGGAATCAAGGGTATAATCAGAGAAGGGAGAACTATGATCCTATTCCCATGAGCTATACAGAGCTATTACCAGCATTTGTTCAGAAGAAGTTGGTCCAGACACGACCACCTCCCGCTATACCATCACCATTGCCGTGGTATTACCAAGCAGACCAGCCATGTGCCTTTCATCAGGGAGCACCAGGGCATAGTGTTGAGAGTTGTTATCCTTTAAGGAATGAAGTGCAAAGGTTGTTGAAGTCTGGAATTTTATCTTTCAAAGACGGGGACTCGTCAAATGGTGCTAAGAAGTATGGTGATAATTGTTCCAAGAAGAAAGAGCAAGACTCCTACGCTATACTTCGTGGTAGGCGAGGAGGATCTCATAATAGGAATTAGCAGGTTGCTTCTGTGACTCCATTCATCAATGAGACTCTGACTGCTGTTGCATATCAGAGGGTACCTCAACAAGGAAATCAAGGGCAATGTCATCAGAGGAAAATGAGCTTTGATCCAATTCCAATGACATACACATAGTTGTATCCTTCTTTGTTGAAGAAGAATCTGGTTCAAACTCGAGCTCGACCAGTTGTTCCCAAAAAACTGCCAAGAGGATATAAGGCTGACGCTTCTTGTGCCTTTCATCAGGATGCTCCTGGGCACGGTTTGGAAGATTGCTTTGCTTTGAAGGTTGAAGTTCAGAGGTTAGTCCAAAGTGGTATCTTGTCATTTAAGGATATTTTTCTTGAGGTTCAAGTCAAATCTTTGCCGAAGAATAAACTTGATTGAAGAATGCCTTGGAGTTTAAGGATGATTAGTCTTCTCAGTTTATTATCATTTTTACTGCTTTCTCATTTGTAATTTTTCTTGTTTATCATTGCACTGTTTGCATGTAAGAACTTGTTTGCATTTGAATGTTTAATCTTAATACAACGAGTATGTTGGTCTTGAAGAAATTCATTCGGTTCACTCGTATTTGTTTTCAATTTTAAATTTCTTTATGATACCAACTTGTTACCCATTCTCTTGCCTAGGCAGAGATTGGGAGGAGGATGATGATATTAAAACACAAATTTTCTGGTTGTATGCTTTTGGATAAAACCCTGTTGATGATGTACAGGCATTGTTTCAAATCCTCAAACACTGGAGATATAAGGGAGTGAAACCCTCGTTAACCCCTTTGAGCCTTGAAGTAGGAGTTTCTTTTTCTATTCAGAAAAAACCCTTATTTTTTTAAAACCCGGGGCAGGGTAGTGTTCAGTTAATCTGATTGAGTATTCAAATCTCATGAAGAGTGTGCATCTAAGGATAATATAATGGTTATCCTTCAAGAGGTTGAAGGAAATCAAAACCGCAATGTGTAACCTCCGCATATCAGTAGTGTGCATCAAAAGAAGATGTTATCCCAATGGGTATCTCTCACATATCAGGGGATCAACAGATGACGATACAACAATGGTTATCTTTCATCTATGCAGAAATAGGGCAGTCACAATTCTTCCGACAAGTCACAAATGACTCAAAGTCATGCGACATGTTCAAAAAAAGAAAAAGAAAAGGATGACATGAATAAAAAAAATATTATGATGAAAAAGAAAGAGACAAAAATCCCCGCTAAGTCGGAACTTGAAAAAAAAAGTCGCTTAGGCAAAAGTCAGGGCATCCCGCTGCACTTCAAAGTCAAAATCAAAAAGAATTTGTCCCGAAGGCAAGAAAGAAATGGAAAGCCTGAAATGCGATAAAGGATTACAGTGTGAAATCCTCAGCAAAGAACAGAGTCGCATGACAAGAAACCCAAAAGAAGCAAGAATGAGTGACTTGCATGTCCAAAGGAAACCTTGTTTGATTCCTCAACTATCTCGAAATTTCTTTTGAGAGATGAATGTTCGTGTCAAGTTAACTGAACTTAGGACTGAAGAACGTCATGAAGGGGGTGGGCACCAAATATTTTTTGAGCCTTAAATCTTTTTTTAAAAAACGTGAACCAGGCCACGTTACAACCCTCAAAAGTCCTAATTGAAACAGGGTTTATTTCGAAAGCATACTCCAATGAGATAGTGTTTCCTGACTCCCATTAATTTTGATAAATTATTGTGATTGGTATCATATGCTTTTGTTATCTTTCACATAAAAAATCCATGTCGCATCCTGGCTAGTGATTCGTTCACAGGGTTTTGCGACATCTTTTCAAATAAAATCTTCAAGACTTACATAATTGTTGCATTAGAATTTTCATTCTTAGAATAAACATTTTCTGCTTGTAAAACAATTACTTGATATCATAGAAGTTTATATTTGAGTATCAGAAAAAGGCATGTTGCCGGGAAGAGTTGTGGAGCAAAGAGGATGTAACATTTAGCCAATCTAGGGCAGTTACGTCAAGATTCGACAAATCTCTAGAAATCATTTGATCAGAAAGGTTATCTTAAAAGCATGCAGCCAAGGGCAAGTTATGAAAGTTACCTTGATTAGCCCAGTAAGCTTGGGACACCAGATTGGTTTCCAAGGGCATATCCAGATTTTGTCAAGATAACTGCTATGTCTAACCCAAGCTTAGAACCTTCCTCAAGTTGTGTTATGATGTTGGGTTCATAATCCCATTTTTTCCAGTCTTGCTGCAGACTTCTCCAGCTGAGTGTGATTCTTTCCCCAGCCAGGTGGTGATCGAACGGAGATTAAAAAGAGTTATGAAGCCTTTTCTCATTTGATGGAGTTCTTTCTCCCTTTGTATTGATATGGAATCTCTTGTAGAGTAGTGATTTCTCCTGTTACGACATTATTGTTGTTATGTGCTTCCCAAGTAGCTAGACAAGGGCAGTATATTTTCTAAGAGGTGTTGAGACAACTGTCAAGTTTTTGGGTTTTCTCTCACCAAGTGTTGATTTTGATTTAAAATCCCCATAATTTTGACTTCTTACTATAAGTGTTAACTTCTTGGTTCCCCAGGAAGGTTCTCTCAAGTCATCTTGTTGGTATGTGCGCAATCTTTGTGTGTTTCTCGGATAGTTGAAGATGATACCAGTGGGTGTAAGGTACAATATTTGGTTTGTGATCCTATTATCCCCGGCCAAGTCTCGGTTCGCTTTTAATTTTGGGTTTGCATGGTCAGAAGCCTCTGTCCCAGATTCCCCAGCGAAGTTTTCCCTCATATGATGAAATATTTTATTCCCTCGGTGTGCTAAGATATCGCTCTTTTTGCAGTATTGGCATTAGTGTTGACTTCTTGATTTCCCAGGAAGACTACACCAGGGCATCTTTTGTTGGAATAGGTTTGGTTGATATGAAGACTTAATCCAATATTCTCCAGTGAAGGCCTCGTTTATTTGATAGAAGTCCTTTCTCCCCAAAGAGGTTGGTTCAATAATTACTCTTGAAGTACGTATCTCTGGTTTCCCCAGTGGAGCACGTATCTCTGGTTTCCCCAGTGAAGAACTTATCTCCAGTGAAGAACGTGTCTCCGGTTTCTCCAGTGAAGAACGTATCTCCGGTTTCCCCAGTGGAGCACGTATCTCCAGTTTCCCCAGTGAAGAACGTATCTCCGGTTTCCCCAGTGGAGCACGTATCTTGGTTTCCCCTCGATGATGTGGTTTTGTCCTCCCCATTAAAGTCAGCATGAAGTCCCCGGTAGAGGTCTCGATGATGAAGTATTGTCTCCCTTAGTGAAGTCCGTATGTTTTTCTTCCTTCAAAGTGGGCCTGATTTCCCCAGTGAATGTTTTGACAATTTGGTTTCCATTTGCATTATTCACAATCAGTATCGAAATCCCCAGTAGGAGTACATACTGTGAAACATTTGTTTTCCCCATGGAAGTCTGTGTGTTATTCCCTGGGAAGGTTATCCCAGGGCATCTCTTTTTGGAATGAGTATTCATGATGAAAAGTTTTCAATCCGCAATTTTTTCTCCAGGGAAATAGACTTGAATGCCCCAGTGAGGTTTGGTTGTCTCAACGTCAGTCTGCTTTATTTGAGGCTGATCTTGCAATCTCTAGTAGGCACGTTGTTTTTGGAAAACTGGTTTCTCCGATGAAACCGGAAGAAAGATGTTCTATCCCGGTATCTGTTTGATTTAACTACATCCGGATTATGTTTCTCCTCAGTGAAGTTAGGACAGACAATAGGTTTGGTTTCCGCAGTTTCTTTTACCTTTCTTGGATTGATCTTTTTGGTTGAAGTTTAGACCAATGTTGTTGGTACCTGAGGCAGTTTTGTTCGATTATGTATCCTTTTACCAGCATATGCACGATATCACTCATACATTCATACATGCATCATGCATTGTTACAAATCATTTTTTATTGACATTGTGTTCAAACCTCCCTGCAGTGCTCCTTGCTTAGTTGGATTTGGTTTTCCCTCTTGAGTTTATTTCTCAAAGGATGTATCTTCTTTGGCCGTCTTGCTCTAGTTTGTTTCTAATTGGATTCGTGGTTGCATGACAATATTATTTACTCTGGATTTCTGAGGACTTTGAGCTTTGATTTGTGCATTTATTTTGCACGAGAAGACTTTATCTCTTCAGCAGGAATAATGTGGCATTTCCCCAGGAAGTCATATCTCATTCCCTAGGAAGCCACCTTTCTATCCACAGAAAGTCGTTTCTTTTTGCAATCCTCCATAATAACAAGCAACATGTATCTTTTTTTGAGCAACTCGTGCTTCCCTGTACAAGTCGACGTAACTTTTTTTACTATTTCCTCTATGAGTGGTTAGCTTGCAGTCCGTCGTCAGTTTACGCCAGTGGATGGCAAGACTTTCAAATTCACAGAAATTGCTCGTTGTGAAATCTTTGCAAGTGGAAGTCTCTTTATTTGAGACAGCTTACATATTACCCTTTCCAGGCGGAATTCCTTGGTTAAGGAAGAAGTTGAGACCCGTTCTAGGTGAAACACCAGAAGTTTGGGGAACATATGATATATTCAGAATCTACCTTCAGTGAATGTTGGTAGTGCATCGGCAGTGAACGTCAGTGTTTCTTATCCTTTTGCTATCATTAGTGAACAGTGGTGGTTCCTCGTCAGTGAACGGTGATAGTATGATATTTTCTCTCTACCTTTAGTGAACGTTGGTAGTGCATCGGTAGTGAACGTCGGTGTTTCTTATCTTTTTGCTATCATCAGTGAACGGTGGAGTTTCCTCGTCAGTGAACGGCGATAGTATGATATTTTCTCTCTACCTTCAGTGAACGTTGGTAGTGCATCGGCAGTGAACGTTGGTGTTTCTTATCTTTTTTCTATCATCAGTGAACGGTGGTGGTTACTCGTCAGTGAACGGCGATGGTATGATATTTTCATAATCTACCTTCAGTGAATGCTGGTAGTGCATCGGCAGTGAACGTCGGTGTTTCTTATCTTTTTGCTATCATCAGTGAACGGTGGTGGTTCCTCGTCAGTGAACGGTGATGGTATGATATTTTCAAAATCTACCTTCAGTGAACGTTGGTAGTACATCGGCAGTGAACGTCAGTGTTTCTTATCTTTTTGCTATCATTAGTGAACGGTGGTGGTTCCTCGTCAGTGACCGGCGATGGTATGATATTTTCAAAATCTACCTTCAGTGAACGTTGGTAGTGCATCGACAGTGAACGTCATTGTTTCTTATCTTTTTGCAATCATCAGTGAATGGTGGTGGTTCCTCATCAGTGAACGACGATGGTATGATATTTTTAAAATCTACCTTCAATGAACGTTGGTAGTGCATCGGCCGTGAACGTCAGTATTTCTTATCCTTTTGCTATCATCAGTGAACATGGTGGTTCCTCGTCAGTGAATGACGATAGTATGATATTTTCAAAATCTACCTTCAGTGAATGTTAGTAGTGCATCGGCAGTGAAAGTCAGTGTTTCTTATCCTTTTGCAATCATCAGTGAACGGTGGTGGTTCCTCATCAGTGAACGGTGATAGTATGATATTTTCTCTCTACCTTCAGTGAATGTTGGTAGTGCATCGACAGTAAACGTCGGTGTTTCTTATCTTTTTTCTATCATCAGTGAACGGTGGTGGTTACTCGTCAGTGAACGACGATGGTATGATATTTTCATAATCTACCTTCAGTGAGCGCTGGTAGTGCATCAGCAGTGAACGTCGGTGTTTCTTATCTTTTTGCTATCATCAGTGAACGGTGGTGGTTCCTCGTCAGTGAACGGTGATGGTATGATATTTTCAAAATCTACCTTCAGTGAATGTTTGTAGTACATCGGCAATGAACGTCGGTGTTTGTTATCTTTTTGCTATCTTCAGTGAACGTCGATAGTTCATCGTCAGTGAACAGCGGTGATATGATATATTTTCTCTCTACCTTCAGTGAATGTTGGTAGTACATCGGCAGTGAACGTTGGTGTTTGTTATCTTTTTGCTATCTTCAGTGAACGCCGATAGTTCATCGTCGGTGATCGGCGGTGATATGATATTTTCTCTTTCTACCTTCAGTGAACGTTGGTAGTACATCAGCAGTGAATGTCGGTGTTTGTTATCTTTTTGCTATCTTCAGTGAACGTCGATAGTTCATCGTCAGTGAACGACGATGATATGATATATTTTCTCTCTACCTTCAGTGAACGTTGGTCGTACATCGGCAGTGAACGTCGGTGTTTGTTATCTTTTTTCTATCTTCAGTGAACGTTGATAGTTCATCGTCAGTGAACGACGGTGATATGATATATTTTCTCTCTACCTTCAGTGAATGTTGGTAGTACATCGGTAGTGAACGTTGGTGTTTGTTATCATTTTGCTATCTTCAGTGAACGTCGATAGTTCATCATCAGTGAACGACGGTGATATGATATTTTCTCTTTCTACCTTCAGTGAACGTTGGTAGTACATCGGCAGTGAATGTCGGTGTTTGTTATCTTTTTGCTATCTTCAGTGAACGTCGATAGTTCATCGTCAGTGAACAGCGATGATATGATATATTTTCTCTCTACCTTCACTGAATGTTGGTAGTACATCGACAGTGAATGTTGGTGTTTGTTATCTTTTTGCTATCTTCAGTGAACGTCGATAGTTTATCGTCAGTGAACGGAGGTGATATGATAAATTTTCTCTCTACCTTCAGTGAACTTTGGTAGTACATCGGCAGTGAACATTGGTGTTTGTTATCTTTTTGCTATCTTCAGTGAACGTTGAATGTTCATCGTCAGTGAACGGCAATGATATGATATATTTTCTCTCTACCTTCAGTGAATGTTGGTAGTACATCGGCAGTGAACGTCAGTGTTTGTTATCTTTTTGCTATCTTCAGTGAACATCGATAGTTCATCGTCAGTGAACAGCGGTGATATGATATTTTCTCTCTACCTTCAGTGAATGTTGGTAGTACATCGGCAGTGAACCTAGGTGTTTGTTATCTTTTTGCTATCTTCAGTGAATGTTGATAGTTCATCGTCAGTGAACGGCGGTGATATGATATCTTCTTCTCTACCTTCAGTGAACATTGGTAGACATCGGCAGTGAACGTCGATGCTTGTTATCCTCCTCTCTGGTTCTATTCTTTTGGTCCACCAATGATTTATTTTCCTGGTGGGGTTGCTCCTTTGTTTCTTCATTTTTGTTGTATCCCCAATGTTACTTTGCGTCTCTTTTGTTCTGTTCATATGCATCCATAATCATAAGCATTGCATGGCATCTTAGAGACAAAAAAAGGGCTTGTTTTATATTTAAGTATCTTCAATCGCGTCGACACGAAGATTTGTAACCTTCGTATCTCCGGATAGAAGACACTTAAATAAGGGCAACTGTTGTACCCCAATTTTTGCCCCTAAGATTCCTCTATCATATCATGTCAACTCGATCATAACAAGATCACATTAGGGTTGGTTCTTCCTCTTTTTTCCTATCTTTAAGTTTGCTCTTGAGGAATCTCCAAGCACCTTGGTTGTGTATTTTGTATATGTGTTGTTGACTAACTTCTAATCAAAATACAAAAAATATTTGTCTTAGTCTTTGTATATTTTTGTTTTGTAAGTACCAAGTCGAAGCATCTGACAAATAATGATTTCTGGTATTATTTTCCTAAAATCTCTATTTGCAAAGAAAAAGAATTAAAAAAAATTTCATTTTTTTCACTGTACAATTGATTGCTCCTAGAGTGCAATCGATTGCACAAAGTGAATTTTGCATAATTTTTGGAAAAATACACTGTGCAAATCGATTTTCAATATAGTGCAATCGATTTGCATAGAGTGAAAATTTGAAAAAAAAATCAGCATTTTAAACTTGTCAAAATTTTGGCTCCAATTTTCCTTCACTTTTAAAAGATGTATCATTAATTCAAATTTTAGTGCCAATCTTTCATTTTTAAAAAGAATTATCATTAATTCAAATTTTGGCTCTAATTTTTGAAAGAATTATCATTAATTCAAATTTTGGCTCCAAGAATCAATTACCAAATTACCACTAATCCCAATCCAAAACTCTATAAATAGAGCTCTCATTTCATTCAAATTTCAAGCTTTTGATAGCCAAATCCACCTTGCTAAAAAATCTCTCAAATCTCTCCATCTACCAAATTCACTCAAAGCTCCATTTTCAAAATGTTAGTAAGCTTTGCATTGAAGCTTACTAATCTTTGAGCTAAACCTTCATCCAAACACTTTTTCTCCATCAATTCTCTACATCCAAGCTTGGTCAATTGATCCTTGTGGTTGAATTGAAGCAAATTCTTGAAGTTGTTTTGATAATTCTCTAGATCTACCTTTGGTAAGTTGGATAATTCATCTTTCACAATGTGATCTCTTGGTGATCTTTGGGATTGATTCTTTGAGCATTATTTTGTGATTCCAATGGTGTTATTTTCTCATAATTTGATGGAATTTTCGTGCTCAAGTGGATCCATGATCATAAGGTGTTTGATGGAAAGTTTGAACAAGCAATTGCCCTTTTAAAATGCTGTTTTTGCTACTGCTTTCTGTGTGCAATCAATTTGCACTAAGTGTAAATCAATTTACACACCACAATTTTGCACAATTTTTTGAAAATTATACTGTGTAAATCGATTTACATAGTAGTGTAAATCGATTTACACCTGAACATAATGTATTTTTTGCCTTGTTTTGGGGCAGCTTTGATCCAAAATACTTTTTCTACTCACTCCTTTTGATTGTTGGTTTGGATTGCAATTTTAAATGTCCAATATGTCTTTAAACTCAATGGACTTTGTGATGTAGATGAAGTTGGATAAATGTTCATCAATTCAAATCTACCTAAGAGTGAATTATTTAATTCATTTTTGGTGCTTTGGATTAATGATATGTTTAGTGCTTTAATCCATCTAGAGGAGTGGTTGAATTTAAAGATGAAAGAATTTTGAAATGGTGATCCAAATTAGCTTATCATTTCCCTCCCTCTTCATCTTATCCCTTTCTTTTTTAACTGTTCTACATGTTAAGGGATGGTGATCTCTATATCATTTATCCAAACATGAAGTACATATATTGCTATTGACCGGCCTCAAAATAGGTGCGTCTTCTACATAAGTCCACTTATGATTGCTCAACATAGCGCTAAATTTTGTCCTGATTCGAATAAATGATCATTTGTGGCCCAAACTTATGATTTCAAGCCCAAGTATGTTAATTTGATCTCTTTGATTCAATAACCTTGAGATTTATTGTGTAGAGACTTTGGTTCTACCAATCCTCTGATGGATCTACAACACATTTGGTCAACGCGGATCACTTAAACAGCGTTGATTATTACATGTTGCCTTATGAGAATTCCAAAATGGATGATATACTTGACAAAAAGAAAATGCAACTTGTTGTGTAGAGGCTTTGGTTCTACCAATCCCCTAATGAGTTCCAAATGCAAGTTTCAAGATGGTCATCCAACTAACCACTAATTACTAACAATTAACTTTACTTTACGCTTTTATTTTCATGCTTTATGTACCATTTACTTTTAGCATTTTACATTTCATGCTATTTTCATCTTTTCTCACTTGAGCATTTACTTTTATGTCATTTTTATTTTGCTCACTTGAGCTTTTCTTTCTTTTTAAAGACACCTAATAATCAACATGAACCATAAAAATCATTAATGATACCTGGACTACATGGTTACTATCCTTTGCATTATGGAGTGATGGACTTCTTGGACTTAGGATTAGAGACCTTGGCCTATCTTGGAGACTTTGTGACTGTATTTGATATTTTGTCTAGAGTTCTTGAGGTTTATCTCAAGACATTGGGTTGTTTGTTTGTTTTGTGTGCAGGTTATTGAGATTATGATCTTTGTTTGTAATATGGAATTCACCCGTATACAGCCGTTACTCTGCCCAATTTTTGCGAAGACTTAAAACACTTGAAGTTTGGTTCTCTCAAGAGGTCTAATATCTTTGCTTTCTTGGTTTCAATCCGAAGAATGGGAATTCTATATTGACTCATAATGTCAAGTATTGGCTTCTTGTTGGTTAGATGGTTCTTATCCCTAGATTTTATATTATGCTTTAGGATAGCCTCTTCTTCTCCTCCCATCTTCTTTAATTTCAAAAATCTTCTCCCTCCTTTTAAAAAAAAAACTCTTCTTGTTTTGAAACTTGAAACATTTTCATAATAAACTTCGACTTAGGTCCATGCATCTTCGAAACATTTTCATAAATAAATTTCAATCAATTTAATAAAACCTTGACCTTTTTTTGTGAGAAGACTAAAAGTCAATCAATCTCATTTCAAACCATTTTTCCACTTTTGCTTTTATCTTTAAACTTTTCTCAAAAGATTAGACTCTTGTCAATCCTTGTAGTGATGCAAACAACTATACTTCTACAATATGTAGTGAAGTGAGATATTTTCCACTTGGGTGTTGAGTGAGGCATTGTTGATTTTAAAATCCAAGCCATATCCTCCACTTTGAGATGATTCAAATTCTCTTTTCTCATGATTGTGGGTAGTAAGTATGTTTTTCACACGGACAATTGCGATGATGTCTTATCTCATAAAATTAACCAACACACCTGTGTTTCAATTTTTTTTTAAAAGAGGAACTACGTGTACCCTGATCCCCTATTGCACGAAAGGTGGTATGTAGGCACTAAAGGTTCGCAACCGCGGCGTGTGCAAAAATCATAAAAATATTTCTTTTCTCACCTCCACCATCCATTTTATATACAACACATTTTCATAGCCAAAATATACAGATTTTTCAAAGAGGTTCCTGCGGAGTACCGTAGATGTTTAGGGTGCTAATACCTTCCCTTTGCATAACCAACCCCCTTACCTTGAATCTTTCCCCCTCTTTTTGGGTTATTCGCTCTTTTCCCATTCTTTGGAAACAATAAAGCGCGGTGGTGATTTTTATTTTGATTTGTATAAAGTCTAGTCAATCCAATGGATTAGTCTTGCACATTTCTACCGCTACAAGGTTCAAGGAAGCTTAAGAAAGCATCAGGCCTCCATCAAACTCACACCAGTTCCATCCACAATTTCAACTGAAGGAGGTAAAATCTCAACTTTTATCTCCTTGTACAGGAAACCATTGGCCACGATTTGTGAATAAATAATATAGTCCTCATTGCAACGAAGCTGTACATATCTTTATCTTGCATTTATTTGACCTGAGTTGGGAGAATTTAGAACTTGAAGTTTCTAAAAAATTTAGGTTTAAATTTAGGGCTTTTAAAATTCTTTATGATCTTTGATTGTTAGCTTACATAACTTATATGGTTAGAATCGTGAGATCAAATGCTACAACTTTCATGTTATGAGTTTTCATTTTCATGGAAGAATGAGAGAGTTACAGGACATCTGGCCAAGCTTGGGGAAGAAGATGAAGTACATGGCAAGGACTTTGTTCATGTTATGTTATTTTTGTTTCACTTAAATGAACGGATGTATAGCCACCCCAGTGGAAAAGTAGCGCGCTGGTGAGACCCATATCCTGGGTTCGAACCTGGGCGCTACTTTTGTTTTCCATATTTTTCCATTTTTCAGCTTTGTTATCTTTTTGCAGGATGTGCCTCCATATTTGGGCCATAGTTTTTTTGCTAACATGCTGTCTCTAGTTTGCTTGCTATACCCCCTGGCCCATTATTTTCCATACATTTTTATTTAATTTATTTTTGTTTTCATTAATATTTTCTTTAATGTATAAAAATCTAAAAAATATAAATTTCATAATATTGCATTTTTATTTTATTTTTAGTTTATTTTTCACATAGAAATATATTTTATCTTCAATATATATTATCTGTTTTTCTTAATAAACTTGTAAATTAATTAAGATATGTTTTGTTTAATTTATTTATTTCCTTTTCATCCCATACTTATAAATATTCATTTTTGTATATATAAAAACTTTATATAAACAATATTATTTATTATTTTAAACATAAAAAATACATAAAAAATAGTACATAAGAACTGAAATTCCTGGTATGTCACGGACTCAGGATGTCTAATGGAATGTTAAGACATCTGATCTGACATTAAGCGCTGTACAGGTAGAATAGGCTGTACTTTTGATATCTGTTCTACAACATACACTGATCTATCATACCAGAACCTGTAACACCTTTGACAAACGCAGGTTCTGATTTACTGAAGTTCAGAACAGTTAAGGTTAATCATATACATTGATGTCATGAGGAATGCTGTGACATCAAACAAATAACCAATGCAGAAAGTAAATAACACACAGAATTGTTCACCCAGTTCGGTTCAACCAACCTACATCTAGAGGCTTCCAAGCCAGGGATAAAGTTCACTATTAGTAGTATCAATTCAAAGACCCTACAGCCAACACACCCGTTGACAACCTTCTCACTTAATCACTACCCAATGACACTTTTACCTAAGATCCAATCCTAGATATGAGAACCCTCTCACTCCCCCTCAATCATCGCAGTGATTACTTTCTACAGTACATAAACTGTTCAGAAGATACACTTCCATTACACAACTTGATCATGCTTAAAAGCTTCAATCAAGTACAATGCATACATCCTCTAACCTACAGGTTTCAAGGAGTATGGTGACCATCCCACAGCCCGGGTGGTTCACAATGAAACTAGCCCTAATGATCACATCTTGACAATACTCGGCTCATTTAAATTAGGTTACAATACTTCTATTTATAACCCTTTTTACCCAACTGGATTTGGGCCTTCATATGACAGCAATGCAGCTTTAACGACCTGCATAAAGTAAGCAGAAAACTTCTGCTGCAAGTTAGGTCTTCAATCGAGCTTTTCTCCTTATCCTCAGCTTCTGATTGAATCTTCTAGAGCTCCACATATGCCTTCAATTTTCGCTACTTGTTATGCATTCTATTTGGCAGAATATTCTTCATAACTTTAGGAACAGAACTGCATCAGACTTGACAGTTCAGTAGCTTGATGTCTGGTATGATGTTATGACATCTCTTGAGACATGTTGTTCCAGATGTTGATTTAAATCAACACAACATGTTTAGGCATTTACAATAGGATTTTCAGGCTGTTCCTATTGTACATTACATTACATTATTGTTGTTACTATTTGTTTTACAAGAAATGAGCCAATCCTAAACGAAGGCACTTACAATCTCCCCCTTTGGCAAATTTTGGCTAAAACAAATACAACAATAAAAAAAATAAAAGTGTTCAGGATACACACAGAAGGATGTCTTGACATTGATCTTGACATCTTTGGTTGTAACCACACTAACCATTCAGGACCTCTTGAAGCACAGGAGGAAGAGGATGCACCTCATTCCCTTTTAGACCACAAACCATTTCTTGTCACTGGTGGTGGAGAAAGAGGTCTGTGGGAGATAAACTATCCTTTCAGAGGCATCCGAGAACCCTTAAGGAAGGACCGGAATATCTCCCTTGTAACTCAGAACATAGGTCACAACTGTGTTCATAACTCAGATCACAAGTCACAAAGAAATTCACGCCATTTGAATTTCTGCTGAATTTGTGACAAGTCTTTGTGATCAAAATTTTGAGTAGCTGCTGCAACGAGGACAATGTCAAACAGTACTCCTTTCTCCCCCTTTTTGGCCAAAAATTGACAAAGAAAGTCCTCACAAAACCAGATCCAAGAACAGTTTTCCCAGATCCGTACAAACCCCATGATGGTTGTGATAGAAAAGAATGTGTGACAGGAGGTTATATAAGGAGATAACAGGTTCAAGAAGATGGAAATATAAAATCTTGGTCAAGGATACCTGTTAAAGTTGTTGCATATTTCAGACTGACTGTGCATGAAATTTAGACGCATTTGTTTGTTTCTGCCAAAAGGACCAGTCCTAATACATGCATAAGTTTAGGTCAAAGCAATTCCTGAATAAAATCAGCCTTTGACCGACTTTTAAGGCTGAAGATTTATTCCTTCTGGGAAACATAACACCAAATATAGCTCCTGAATAGCTACAATTACGTGGTGAAGTTATTTTCCACGTATTCTTCTTGATTTCCCCAAGGTTGCAATGTCGTTGGTAATGTCATGACACTTACTTAGACATTACCTTACATTCTTCAACAACAGCAGCCTTCTTTTTACTTCTCTCAGTTAGGCACAGAGAAGGACACTTTAAACAGCTAGTAGCAAGAGACTAGTAGCATTAAGCATGGCCATCAATCATGCTTTCTTAAGTGTTGCTGAGATCCAACACAATTACTTTCTACCTTCTTCCAGACAGCAAAATAAGGAAGGAGGGAATAAACCAGAAGACTCCAAACTGCTTCACAAGACATCACAAAACTTAGATGCCACTTCTATTTCTTGTAGTGAAAGGACCCCCCTTGAACATATGCTGAATATATCAGATTTCTTAATCTGATTTACTTATTCTGATCTTCCATTCACTAGTAGTTGCTAGAGCTAGTGAATTCTTTACCACAATAGCATTTCTGATTTGCCAGACCAAGTTGCTATTGATAAGATCTGAATCTTCCAAATTTCTCCAAATTGCCACTTATGATACTTTTAAGAATCTCTGAGATTTTCTTCCTAAACCCAGACAGATAACAAGAGCAATTCTTCAATCTCCTGATGTTTACACTTAGAAGTTCACAATGTCATATTATCAGAACACATAAACATCAGCATACCACCGTCCTCTTCTGACTTCTGATCTTCAGATTAAGTCCAACAATACATATACAAAGTCTCCCTTCAATGTATATTGTAATTGGGGAAAGTGCAACACTCAGTGACTCCCCTTGTTAAGGCCAATCAAAACAGTAGCGTGGAAACCAGTAGCACTATCTCTGAGGTGGTAACCTCAAGCACCCTGAACTAGTCTTAGAATAGTAAGGACATCTCTGATTCATGCCCTTGCACTTCCACCCTTATCATGACTCTCTGGATGGATGAGAAATCATGTAGCCATAGTCTGAAACCAACCTCCAACCTTCTTAGTGTGCTTACAAGCTTTACTAAGATTTAGATTTTCTAGAAGGATTATCCTTTAATCAAAAAGTTGATCATGTCATCCTTCTGTATAATATATTTACTAGTAGTTGCTGATACTAGCAAATTCTTCAGACCACAACAGTAGTTATGCATTGTTAAGCATACTACTCTTAAACACAAGTAGAATCTACTTGTTCCAAACCAACAATAGAACTGCCACTTCTGAATGAGGCGATAAGATTCACAGTCCCAAGTCTCTGCCACAGCATCATCTAGAACCTATCTGCTTGGGTTCTGAAGTTAACATCCAGGGGATTCATGCCCTTTTATATTCCCCATATGAAAGATATGATCTTCATCTTCAGCAATAATTACTCATCAGAATACCCTAGAGAGAACTAAACTCTCTACCAAGTTCTGAGAAATAGGTTCAGAATACAGTCTTGCATGCACACTTAGTCTCCCATCAAAGTGCTTATATATATCTTTATACAAGATCCTAATGAATGCTTAGTCTCCCGTCAAAGTATTCATTATTAGTTAGATTATGCCACCTTCTCAAGGTAGGATAATTATTCTAACAATCTTCCGCTCCATGCATGAGGAACCAACTGGTCCTTACAAGCTTCCTTTGCTGAAGAGGCCCTTCGTTTGAGATGATGTTGCAACATTGATCCCAACCATATGAGCCTGGCTTATACTATGGTTTTGGATGAACATCCATTGCAATCAAAGCACACTTTTCTTGTAGAGGATACAAGAGTACACCAGAAGCCAATCAACCTTTATGATCAGACCCATAACAACCACATAACCTGTTCTTATTCCTATCCTCCTTGGAAATCACTAAGATCATGAGAAATAAACTCAAGCATCTTACAGAACAAGGTAAGATGAACTCCCTTTCACATCAGCTTGATCATACTACTGCCTCTGAACAAAGTGTTATCCAACTTCCCTCTTTATGGATACATTGTTGAGCTCTTTACTTTAGACACATAGTAAGTACTCTTTATTTGGAATTTGCCACAGGTTTCAAATTAAGAGTCCTTAGTTTGCTTGCTGTACAAGTTTCAGATTACCACATTCTGTAACTTGTACTAGAAGAAACTTCATTATCAATCATGAGGATGTTCAATAAGTCTGGAACAACTGATGTCTTCAATAGTTATGATGTTGTACATCCTATTTCATCACGAGCTTTTGATTCTGATTTCCACATATTTATCACATAAATATTCTGCTTTCATCATTTATTCAGTTAGAATTATCTAATCACACTAGATGATCCTGACTGATTACTTCTTCATGCTTGCTAAGCATATTTACTTGGCTGAAGACACAGAAATGATGTTCCATCATCCATCACATGAGGGGAAACCAGGAAATCACAACTTTAAAGTCCTTTTAAGTGCATTTAGCTCAGTACATATACTCCCTTAAACTCACAGCTGGAGTAGATGACCTGTTGATCGTGTCCTGATCAATTATTTCAAAACAGATGTCTCCTCTTCCAGATCAGGAGTAGGTTCCAAACATATGTACTCACACTACATGTGTTTAGCACCCAGAACATCTGTTCTTCAACTGGCAGTTGCATGATGTTCTAACATCCTTAAGCATATTAGTTCCATCTCCTTGGAACACATCATCCTTTGATAATCTTCAAGCAGCTTGTAGATGTATATGAGAATCATAGATCAATTGATACTCATCAACACTAATAATAAATGTCTTTATGAGTGGACTTGAGGTAATCTCAAGTATCTTTGACATTATTGATAGATTGCAAAATCTGCTTACAAATTCTGTTGAAAATAATAACCCTAGAGTTCTTCTTTCACTTTAGGGGTTGTATCAGAAGCTGTGCAACGGAATAGCAGTACTTCAACAGAACCTACACAATGCTTACTCCATAAATCAATCCTACAAGTTGTTTGCTTCTTCACCAAGCAACTTTCTAGACCCAACTCTACAGCCCTGTTAAAAGGAAGCTTTATAAACACATATGATGCCTTATCAATATCTTCACTCCCGCATGAAGGTTTTGATAATATTCTTCTCTGTGCTGAATACAGGTTGAACAATGCACTCCAAAATCTTCACTCCCGCATGAGGTCTTTGAATTTGTTCAAACACTTTCATCTTCCTTCAACATAGCTGATCAGATTGATCTAGTTTCTCCCAAATTGGTCCATCCTCCACTCCTAGGGACCAAACAATATGAACACTACTGGTTCAAACAATATTCTACCTTGTACACAACCGGAAAGTATCCCCCATGGATCTCATCTAGAGACAGACAGGATGCCTGCTCTGATACCAATTGAAATTCCTGGTATGTCACAGACTCAGGATGTCTAATGGAATGTTAAGACATCTGATCTGACATTAAGCGCTGTACAGGTAGAATAGGCTGTACTTTTGATATCTGTTCTACAACATACACTGATCTATCATACCAGAACCTGTAACACCTTTGACAAACGCAGGTTCTGATTTACTGAAGTTCAGAACAGTTAAGGTTAATCATATACATTGATGTCATGAGGAATTCTGTGACATCAAACAAATAACCAATGCAGAAAGTAAATAACACACAGAATTGTTCACCCAGTTCGGTTCAACCAACCTACATCTGGAGGCTTCCAAGCCAGGGATAAAGTTCACTATTAGTAGTATCAATTCAAAGACCCTACAGCCAACACACCAGTTGACAACCTTCTCACTTAATCACTACCCAATGACACTTTTACCTAAGATCCAATCCTAGATATGAGAACCCTCTCACTCCCCCTCAATCATCGCAGTGATTACTTTCTACAGTACATAAACTGTTCAGAAGATACACTTCCATTACACAACTTGATCATGCTTAAAAGCTTCAATCAAGTACAATGCATACATCCTCTAACCTACAAGTTTCAAGGAGTATGGTGACCATCCCACAGCCCGGGTGGTTCACAACGAAACTAGCCCTAATGATCACATCTTGACAATACTCGGCTCATTTAAATTAGGTTACAATACTTCTATTTATAACCCTTTTTACCCAACTGGATTTGGGCCTTCATATGACAACAATGCAGCTTTAACGACCTGCATAAAGTAAGCAGAAAACTTCTGCTGCAAGTTAGGTCTTCAATCGAGCTTTTCTCCTTATCCTCAGCTTCTGATTGAATCTTCTAGAGCTCCACATATGCCTTCAATTTTCGCTACTTGTTATGCATTCTATTTGGCAGAATATTCTGCATAACTTTAGGAACAGAACTGCATCAGACTTGACAGTTCAGTAGCTTGATGTCTGGAATGATGTTATGACATCTCTTGAGACATGTTGTTCCAGATGTTGATTTAAATCAACACAACATGTTTAGGCATTTACAATAGGATTTTCAGGCTGTTCCTATTGTACATTACATTACATTATTGTTGTTACTATTTGTTTTACAAGAAATGAGCCAATCCTAAATGAAGGCACTTACAAGAACTTTATTTTCTTTTAAAATAGTAATTAGGGTTAAGCCTCCCTTCTAAAAATTAATTTATTTTCCTTATATTTTAAGGTTTAGATTAAAATTTTCTATTCACATGAAAAACAAAACAAAAATCTTTTCTTACATGTACATTATATCGCATCTTTAAATATTGTATTTTATTTATTCTAATATTCGTACAAATTCGATTTGGTTGTAATAATTTATTTAGGTTTACATTCTTGCAAATCCCCATTCAAATTTGTATTCCCCCCTCCCATAAAATTGTTGTAATAGCTTAGTAATATTTAAATTACGCAATTTACCGCTTTACATGTCATGATTAGTAATTAGGGTTTGTATGATAAGATCAAAACAAAGAAAAATAGAAAACCCTAAATACAAGATAAAACCAAAGCATGAAAATGATACACTTGCACACAAGCATCCTTAGGGTTTCTCCACTTGGTTGCCTAATACAACAATGACCATATTACACATGTGAAGTATCTTGGCAAAACAAACAAGTATAAGATCATAGTACCTCGATGACGCTATTCAAGGCTGCCTTACAAAAATGGTCTTGGTCCCTCAAAATTTCTAAGATACTTCACAAAATTGCTAATTATGGTTATACGATGACCCACGCCCGTCCCGTTTACATCTAAAGATAGGGCTGCTTACCAAATTAATGGTAAGACAACAATGTCAAAGGAATAGAAAATGTACAAGAAAGACATTTGAGTAGATATATTACTTCTAGTTACTTGCTCTATTTCAAAATAACTATCCTTGCTATTTTCAAAACAAACACACATTTTAAAAAAAAATCTTATAAACATTGAAAACATTTTCAAAAAGACAAAACATCTTTGTATACATTCTTACGAACGAGAATCATTACAAATATTGCCTAAACAAATGGCCTCTTTTACAAAATACTTTCAAAACCACATCAAACACATTTTCAAACAAAAAAAGCGAGTGATCTAGAAAGTAACTAAGAGCCCATGGAAAACCATGGATGAAAAGGGTACTAAAACCTTCCCTTTTCATAATCTACCCCCAAACTCGAGAAAACATCTCAAAGGTCTTTCTTGTGCTTTTTCACCTTTCCTTTTGGATAAAAGAAAAGTCGGTGGCGACTCTTGCTAACCGCAACATTTGCGATAAAACGCAAAACTCTCAAGTCAGTTCTCATACCGTATCATGATTGGTGTTCTCGATCTTTGGAGGATGTTATCATCATTGACCGTTGTGGGGAATTCCCTAATGTCCCTATCCTTGGAATTAGGGGAAGAATCACCTATAATCCTTGTTTGGCTTTGCGATAGTTTGGGTATGCTAAGAGGGATGGTCCTCGTGATGAACTTGTCCAAGGAATTGCATTTGACTATGAGAACGATGTCCAAGGTTATTATGAGAGATTCATACGAGCTTGGGGCATGGTGAACAAAGTTGATAGCAAGGCATTTGGGCATAAGAACTCCATTCCTTTGGAGCCTTATCTCAAGTGGGTGCGATCTCGCGCTCAAAAACTCATGATGCCTTATGAGGCCATTCTACCTATCATCATGGAGCCTATTACCGAGGGAGATATTCCTTACACTATTCTTCATCCTGACATGCCTACTTTTCTTGAAGAATTGAAAAGATCCTGGATTCAACTCAAAGGGGAGTGAGATACCTTTGAATCCCGGTTCAACGCATGCGAGAGAAAAGTGTTGGAGCTCACGAGGAAACTTCATGAGGAGCGGAACTTGAATGCCTACATCACTCCAAAAAGGAATCGCCCATGGGAGACTTGAACCATTTTATTGTATTTAGTTCATTTTGTTACTTTTTGCTTATTGTAAGCCCAAAAGGCATCTTGTAATTATTTTAAATTATTAATACAATTAATGTTTATTCCCTCTTTGTCTAAACAAATTTAAATCTTAAAAGTTCTTGAAATCATTTGCATCCGCATTTCATGCATCATAACATAAGCAGGTTTTGAGACACAGGTTTCCTCATCTTTCTACTATTTATTACAGTAAGATGGATATCGAGCAGACCGTGAAAGACTTGCAGACTCAAAATTCTCAATTTCAAGAAACCTTGCTCACCTTGGCCAAAGGATGACAAGAGCTGATGTCACTTATGGTGGCAAAAAAGAAGACCAAGAAGAAGACACTGATCAATATGGAGAAAAGGTTCAAAGGCCCCATCTGTCAAGTGCAAGTGGTTGAAGAGTCATCCAAAGAGGACGAAAACCAGGATGAAGATGCAAGGAGCGCCCGTGCTGGGGGTGCAAACAATCAAGCCTCTGAGGATGAAGATTACTTCGATGAACAGTATCCACCAGCTGAGGAGAAGTACAAGAAACTGGAAGATAGGTTGAAAGCTATGGAAATTTTAAGTTGTACCTGGCTTAGATTTTGGTGATTTGGGCTTAGTTCCTGGGGTTGTTATTCCCCATAAGTTCAAAATTCCAATCTTTGCTAAGTACGACGGAGTTTCATGCCTAAAACTTCACCTGAGGTCCTACGTTCGCAAGATACAACCGCATATCACTGACAAGAAGTTATGGGTGCATTTCTTTCAAGAGAGTCTATCTGGGACTCAGATAGAATGGTTTTACCAGTTGGAGGGTTCCAACATTCATACTTGGGAAGATCTGGCCACCGTCTTCTATTGTCAATATCAGTATAACACTGATTTGGCGCCGACTAGAGCTCCGTTTCAAGGAATGACTATGTGTTCCAATGAAGGTTTCAAAGAATATGCGCAGAAATGGAGAGACCTAGCAGGTAGGGTGCAACCACCATTGACTGATAGGGAGTTGGTGGATATGTTCATGGGAACATTGACTAGACCATTTTTCAACTTGTTAATTAGGAGCTCATCAGCTAGTTTCACTGAGTTAATCTTGACTGGTGAAAGGGCCGAGAGCGGTATTAAAAGTGGAAAAATTCCCATGGTCTCTACCTCTACATCAAATATTATGAAGAAGGCCTTTACTGGAAAAAAGGAAACTAATGTCGTATACGGGTCAAGGGGCCATGTCAAGAAAGACCATCGCTAATCTGTTAATGTTGTTTTGATCTCCAATCCACCCTCTACTCAAAAACCACAACAAGCTAATCATCAAAGACCTGAGGTTCCAAGAACACAATTCATAAAGATTAACATGTCACTATCTCAAGCCTTGCAACACCTATTGAAGGCTAATTTGGTAACATTGTGTGATCCTCCTGCAAATCCCAATGTTTCATCTCCAAAATACAATCCTAACACCAAATGTGCTTATCACTCTAATAGCCCCAGACATGACACTGATCAGTGTTGGGCTTTGAAATGAAAAATCCAAGACCTCATTGACAATAAGACCATTGAGTTTGATCCTCTTACAACTTCGAATGTAATCACTGCACCAATTCCAAATTATGGAAAAGGTGTCAATGTAATTGAATACACTGCTTTTGTTTCCTTTATTAAAGACTTGACTACTCCACTGACCATTGTTAAAGAAAATTTGTTAAGAGCTGGGGTTTTCCCTGGTTGTATAAAAGACTGTAATCGTTGTGCCGGACAATTTAATGGATGTGAATGGCTAAAAAAAGGTGTTCAAAACCTAATAGATAGTCATGAAATCCTATTTGAAAGAACTCCGGCCATAAAAACTTTGACTGAAAAAGCTAAGGACATATCCATCATAACTATATCCAAAAAACCTATTAGGATCTCTTAAAAAGGTCCTATTAGGATTTCCAGTGAACCAACGATCGCTCCATTGATAATTACCACACCAGGGCCAGTTCCTTATTCTTCCGATAAGGCAGTCCCTTGGAATTATGGCGCTGAAGTATACTACCATGAAATTAAGCAAGACTCTTGGATTGATGAAGATAAGACTGATGACATTACCAATATTGTTGGCTCTAGCAAGGTGACAAGGACATGGAGAATCTTCTCTCCTAACATTCCACCTCCAACTACTACAACTACACATGTTCGCATTACCGTTGACAAACCTAGCACGGATGCTAGGGACAAAGACAAGATGAATGAGCATGCTAGGATAATGGCGCCTTCCAAAGACATTTCTGCTGAAGAACCCTCCACCCAAGAGATGGAGGAAATCCTGAAGATTATAAAGAAAAATGATTTTAAGATAGAAGAGAAGCTTGGGCAACCCCCCCCCCCCCCCCCAAGATCTCTATTCTATCTTTATTACTATGTTCTGATGCGCATGCTTAAGCCTTTATCAAATTTTTGAAGAAAGCACATATTCCTCAAGAGACAACAACTGATTAATTTGAAAATTGTATGGCGATCTTGATTGCCGATAATGGATTGGAGTTCTCGGATGCTAACTTGACTCCAGTTGGAAGAAATCATAATAAGGCTTTACATGTCTCCATTGAATGAAAAGGAACTACTCTGGCTCGTGTGTTAGTGGATATTGGGTCCTCTCTAAATGTCTTACCCAAAGGTGCCTTAGATGGGTTGGATTGCGATGGTTTGGTGTTGAAGCCAAGTGACATAGTAGTAAGGGATTTTGATGGATCCAAAAGGATGGTACATGGAGAGGTTGACCTCCCTATTAAAGTTGGTTCACAAACTTTCACTGATACTTTTTATGTGATGGACATCCGTCCCTCTTACTCTTGTTTACTTGGGCGCCCTTGGATACATGGGGCAGGAGTATTGACGTCCACCCTTCACCAAAAGTTGAAATACCCAGTCAAGGGAAAGATTGTTACTATTTATGGTGAAGAGGAGTTCATGGTTATCCACCTAAATTCATTCAACTATGTGGAGTTGGATTATGAGTTTATAGAGACTCCTTGCCAAGCCTTCGAAGTAGTCTCTCCTATGGTTGCTGCCACCAAAATCTCTTCCTACATTCCAAAAGCTGATGAAGTTGTTCCAAGGATAGTTTCACTCAAAGATGCTCGCTGTGATACGGTGGGAGAACTGACTTGGGTGTCTTGCGTTTGATCGCAAATGTTGCGGTTAGCAAGAGTCGCCACCGACTTTTCTTTTATCCAAAAGGAAAGGTGAAAAAGCACAGGAAAGACCTTTGCTATGTTTTCTTGAGTTCGGGGGGTAGATTATGAAAAAGGAAGGTGTTAGCACCCTTTCCATCCATGGTTTTCCATGGGCTCTTAGTTACTTGCTAGATCACTTGCTTTTGTTTGAAAATGTGCTTTGTGTGGTTTTTGAAAGTATTTTGAAAAGGTGCCATCGTTTGGGTAAAATTTGTAATGATTCTCGTTCGTAAGAATGTATACAAAGTGTTTGATCTTTTGAAAATGTTTTCAAGTTTGTAAGATGTTTTAAAAGTGTAGGTGTTTGTTTTGAAAATAGCAAGGATGTTTTTTACTTTTGAAATTTAGCAAGTAACTAGGAGTAATCTACCTACTCAAAAGTCTTTCATGTTTATTTCCTCTTTCCTTTGACATTGTTATCTTACCACTGATTTGGTAAGTAACCTTACCTTTGGATGGGAAAGGGACGGGCGTGGGTCATCGTATAACCATGATTAGCAATGTTTCAAGATATCTTAGCATTTTTCTTTAGGGACTAAGACCATTTTGAAAGGCAACATAGATAGCGTCATCGAGGGACTATGATCTTGTATTTTGGTTGTTTTTGCTAAGATACCTCACATGCATAATATGACCATGTTTGTAAGGCAACTAAGTGGATTTACCCTAGGGGTGTTTGTGTGCAAGTGTATTGGTTTTCATGCTTGATTTGTCTTTGATTAGGGTTTGCTATTTGTTGGTTTTAATCTTTCCATACAAAACCCTAATTACTAGCATTTGTATATAAAGCATTAAATTGCAGAAATTAAAATTACTATGCTATTACATGATTTAGGGGAGGGGTGTACAAATTATAAATGGGGAATTGCAAGAAATTAAATCTAAATAATTATTACAACCATATTGAATTTTGAATAAATGTACAAAACAAATAAGTAAAAAAATGCAAGAATATAAAATGTAAGAAGAAATGTGATTTTTGTTTGGTTTTTTTTCATGAAAAGGTTTTTTTTACTTAATTAATTAAAATACAGTAATCAACTAAAAAAGAAAATTAAAATTAAGTTAGTGAAATATTTTAATTTAAAGAAAACAAGTTTTTTAGGGTTTTGGTGAATTTAATTAAACTAGTAAATAAAAATAATTAAATAAAGGATCCTAAATTCTAAATTGATTTTAATTTACAAGAAAAAATAATAATTAAAATTTATTATCTAAGTATTCAAAAAAAGAAATTAATTAAAGAAAATGTTTTTGTTCTTTTATTTTTGTAAAGAAAAATAAACTAAATAAATATAAATAATAAGATATAAATATTTTTGGATTTTTTATTAATTAAAATAATAATAATAATAATAATAATAATAATAATAATAATAATAATAATAATAATATTAAGAAAAGATAAAAAAAGTATAATAAAAATAAAAATAAAAAATAAGTCAGGGAGGTTGATAAGTGAAACAGGGAGTATTGTGGGAGATAAAAAGTCAGACCCATAGGATAGAGGCCCAAGCGCTTTCCTGAAACCAAAAAAAAAGTCAAAAATATGAGAAGAAAAAAAGCAAAAGGCAGTGCGCTGAGGTTCGAACCTATAACCTCTTGATTACCAGCGCGCTGCCTTACCACTGGGGTGGCTATACATCCATTAATATAACTGAAATGATAAATATGTAAGGCAAAACAAGTCCTGAACACACTTCATCTTCAACCTCCAGCCAGACCACCTGTAACTTCACCATTTCTCAACAAAAATGGAAGATACAAACATGAAAGTTGCTTCATTTTTTTATACGAATCAAACCATATAAATATCATAAACTATAAATTAAAGATGAATGAGAATTTTTGAAAGTACCAAATTCTGACCTAATTATTTTCAGAGATTCAATCCTAAAATTCTCTTATCTCAATCAATATAAATAAAATCTATGGATATGTACAACTTCAGGGCAATGATGTCTACATTTTATCTTCACAAATGCAAACCTAACAATGCCTAAGTAATGAGATAGAAGTTCAAGAAAATACCTCAAAACTGGAAATCGTGATATGCAAATGAGCTTGATTCAAGGTGCTGCAATGATCAAGTTAGCTTCCTTGAGTCTCTAGGAAGCTAATGCAATGCTTAGCTTGAGTTGAGGATGGCTGAAATGGCTTGGAGAAGTCAATGTGAAATGCTCTGTTTTTGGTTATGGAGGATATGGTAAATGATGTTACAGTGATCAAACGGGGACAAGGATAGGTTACACTTGATGTAAGGAAGCTTTAGAAACTAAAAGGCCAAGAAATGCACGAGGGAAATATGAGTTTGGTGTTCAAGGTCAGAAATTATGCAACAATAGAGTTTTTGGGCAATTTATGATTTGAGAGAGTTTTGGTGTATTTCAGGGTGCTTCAGCTTGTGTCTTAGCTCACAAATAGTGCCTCTATTTATAAGCAACAAGTATGGAGGCTTGTATCTGATCAAAATTCAAAATCACATGTTTAATCTCAACATGTGATTTTTTGAGAAATCAAGTTTCAATGCCTTGTGTACTGGCTAAGATAGAGTGGCTATGCTTTAAACACACTTGCTTCTGACTTTGTAGATGGAGTGTGATCAGAGGGAACAAGTTAGAGTCTCAAGAATTGACTTTGTACATAAAACTTGCTTTTCTAAAATGGAAGTGTTCACTTTGTGCCATTAATGGAAACATGGATTGGATAAAGCTTAAACCACTTGGATTAAAGCTCAAAATTTTGTGTAATCCATTAATGATGGATAGATACACAATTTAGAAGGCCTACAAAGCAAGATTATGCAGCCTAATATTGAAATTGTATTTTTGTTCATGATGAAAATGACCTATAATTTTAGTTTGAAACCCTAACTTCCTCTCTTCGATTCTCCTTGCTCAAGAATGATCTCAAGGAGTTCTTTGATATTTTAGAAAGCTTGTAATGTGCTCTACAACCCCTATTTGAATCACTTTTGAAAATTCCCCTTGAAACTATATGAAAAAATGCCATGAAGTTAGGTCAAAATCCTGCCTAAACTAGGGCAAAATTTTCACTAAGTGTTTAGTTTCAAGACCATGACTTCATGAATTAATAACTTGAGATCCAAACATTTCTATGAGAAGTTGTGTAAAGCAATGTTGTAGATCTCATGGATATCTATAACTTTCATGTTGAAAGTTTCTTTTGAATCATCTTGCATCATGGTGAAAAATTGGCTTAAAGTGAAAAAATATGAAGTTTTCAACACTTAGAAAAATTTCTAAGTTTGAAAACTTTGACTTTTCAAAATGAAATCTTGACTTTTTTATTTCTTGATGAACAAGTTTCATATTTTGACATGTTTTAATGAATTGTGATCTTTGACACTTGATTTTGACCAAAAAGTCAAAGTTTGACTTTTCAATGTACAGTTGACTTTTGATCAGTTGGTTGAAAATCAACTATCAATCCAATTGATCTTGAGCAATGTTTTGAGTCATGCCATTAGAGCAAAATGATGCAATTTGAACTCTTGTGATCATGCCTCAAACCAATTAACCCTTTGCTAGGTCAAAATGGTCAAAAGTTCAATTGGTTTTAGGCATGATCTCAAGAGTCCAATTGCATCATTTTTACCTAATGATATGGCTCAAAACATTGCTCAAGTCCAATGGATTGACGATGAATTTTCAGTCAACTGATCAAAAGTCAACTGTATACTAAAAAGTAAAACTTTGACTTTTTGGTCAAAATCAAATGTTAAAAGATCACAATTCATCAAAAAATGTCAAAATATGAAACTTTTCATCAAGAAATCAAAATTCAAGATTTCATTTTTGAAAAGTTAAAATTTCTAAACTTAGAAATTTTTTTAAGTGTTGGAAATTTCTTATTTTTCTCAACTTTGAGAAAAATTTTCACCATGATGCAAGATGATTTAAAAGAAACTTTCAACATGAAAGTTGTGGATCTCCATGAAATCTACAACATTTCTTTACACAACTCCTTCCAAAAATTCTTGGATCTCAAGTTATAATTTTGAGAATACATGGTCATGAAACAAAACACTTAGTGAAATTTTGCCCTAATTTGGTCAGGATTTTGAACTAACTTCTGACCCAAGTTTCACCTAGTTCCAAGGGGGATTTTCAAAAGTTATTCAAATATGGGTTTTAGATCATATTACAAGCTTTCTAAAATATCCAAGAACTCCTTGAGATCATTTATGAGCAAGGAGAATCGAAAGTCAGAAGTTGAGGTTTCAAGTTGTTTTACAAGGCAAGTTTTGTAATGAACAAGATTCAATATTGAAACCTAAGCTACATAATCTCTACTTTACAGGCCTCAAACTTGTTAGGCACTCCATATTTAATTGCTTTCACAGTTGTTAGAGGTCTCAATTCAAGCATTCAATACAAGGTCATGCTTTATATCCATTTTGGGAAGAAAGTGCACAATGCCATTTTGATAAAGTAGGTTTTTTGCACAAAATTATTTAAAAACATTAGATTTATATTTTGATATAGTTTATTTATTTTTTACAATAAAAATTATTTTTTTGTAATTAATTTATCTATTTTACTATTTAATTTACAAATTTAATTAGAAACTAGGTTTTTTTAGTTATTTTCTTTTACACAATTAAAATATACTCTTTTAAAATCAAAAAAACACCAAAAAATATTTTATAATACTATAAATTATATGCAAGACAAAAATACCAAAAAATATCATTCTTACAAACTTAATTTCTTTTATTAATTATTATTTAGAATAGGGTTTTATTTAATTTTCTTTTCGTAATTAATTTAGGTTTACCTTTTACTAATTTAATTAATCATTTTCTTTTAGTTAATTAGGTTAAAAACCCCATTTTCTTAAAAATCCAAACAAAAATCATATTTGCTTTACATTTATATTCTTGTATATTTATTCATTTTTGTACATTATTTATCCAAATTCAATATGGTTGTAATAATTATTTAGATTTAATTTCTTGCAAATCCCAATTTGTAATTTTTACACCCCCTCCCACAAGTATTGTAATAGCATAGTGTTGTACCCAAATTTTTACCCCTAAGATCCCTTAATCATACCATGTTGGTTTATTCACAACAAGATTACACTAGGATTCTTGGTTCCCCTCCCTACTTTTAGGTTTGCTCCTTTTGAGGGATTACCAAGCACCTTGACTTATGTTCCTTTTGTGATCATGAATATTGTTTTGATTTCTTCATTTAACTAATAAAATGCAATGTTGTCTTGTCTTGCTTGTTATCCATGTAGGTAGGGGCAATGAGATTTAACAAGTTACTCCATGGGTTCATGAGTTTATTTCCATACCCTAGTCAATATATCTTGAGAAGTTCAAACCTCACAATTGGATTTGTTTTTGAAGGATTAGCATGGCAAAATTGCTTTGGTTTATTGCATTTCAAGGTTATTAGATTTGACTCAAAAGTACAAGGGGTTGATTGGAGAAGTTGTCATGTTTGGATAAGGTTTTGTTCCCATTTGTCACAAGAGCATATTTCTCTCAAATTTCAAGATATGGAAATGGTTTTGGTAGCTATGAATCCTCATTATCATCCTCAATAACTTCTTTTTCACAAAACAAGAATATTGGTACAAGAAGTTTGTTCAAGCTTGTCAAAGTTTTTCAAAGCATTTTCTTGATCTAGGAGCTAGGGTTTTGAACTTCAAAGGAGCATATCTTGCTCACCTTTTGGTATTTTTGAATGACTCCAAATACATCCTTCTCTTTAAAGGATTATCAACAAATCACTTCAAAAGTTCCAAAGAGTTTTCATGTGGAAGAATCTTGGTGAAGAAGAAAGATTACAAGTTTTTCAAATGAATCCCCAATTTTTCATGTGTGACTTCAAATTATCATAACTTGGTCAATATTTATCAACTTGATCCCATTATTTTTCCAAAATGATCTTGAGGATGTTAACTTAATTCCTTCTTTTATGTGAAAAGTGGGAAAATGAATGGAAGTTGCCTTAAAGATGCAAAAGATTATATGTCATTTCATGAAATTTTGCCAACTTCAACAAGTCATAACTTGCTCAAATTTTGGAGATTTTGAATGATTCAAGTTTCAAAATATCATTCAAGAGATCTACTTCATGCCATCTTTTTTTACCAAGATCAAATTCCAAGGGGAAGGCCATGCTTGGATGCAAGACATTATAGGACATTTTTGATGAAGAATTTGAAATATTTCTAAGTATGGAAAGTCAACCCTTTTTATTCAACTTTGACTCAATATAACTTTCAGCTCAAGCATACATTTAACTCCATTATTTTTCCATTGCAAAGCTTGTACCCTCATCTTTCCAAAGCATCAAGAATCATGCCTTAAGACCCCTTGAGCTGAGAATGCCATAGTTTCAAAAATGGTAACTTGGAATTGAAGTTTCCTTGCAAGTCAGAATTCGAATTTCATGTTACAACCTCTAAACCTCAAATTAACATGTGTTTTGGGTCTAAACATGATTAGCCAACTTTCCCAAGTGAATTAGTGCATCAAAATGCAAGAACTGGATGAGTTTTGGTGAAGTTTGGATCACACTTCACTCGTGCATCAGGTTTGCATTAATTCCCTCCAAAACGCATCACTCACTCTTCCTTTTGACCCCATTCGCTTCTCCTATAAATACATGAACTATCCCATTCATTTTCTCAAGCTTGGATAGCCAGAATCACCCTGCTAAACTTGCTCCTTAACTCAATTTTCTGTAACTTCAAAATCCATTCTCGAGCTTTTTTCAATCCAATTTTTCCATCAATTCACCTTCCTTGATCTTTCCTGAAGCTAACCACATAATTACATTCAAGAATCGTGCCCTATACTGCTCCATAGAAGTCCAGTTTCAGAGCTCTGCAACTCACCTTTATTAGGTAGATTCCTTCATCAATTCTTCAAAAATCTGATATAATTGTGTTGCTCTCATTGCCTTGGTTCTAGTTGCAACACTTACCTTTTACTGGAAACACGTTTTGACCATGAAATTTCAAATCCCTTTTCAAAACTTTCTTTCCAAATTGCTTGAGCTACAATTTATATAAGTTTGGCGCGAGGGTGTGGTTGTCTTTGTCTTGAAGAGATGAAGCGAATGACATAGGTCTGAGCTTTTGATTTTACAGTTTGAGAGACCTGCAATTCGTGATGGCTGGAGGTTGAAGATGACCAACGTGTCATCTTCCAACTAATGAAGGCGCGCCATCTATATTTTTCAAATCCTGATTTAATTAATGATTATGTACAATATTCACTAATAACCATGATATGCACAGCGCGTCAGATCCCTTGGATTTGATTACTAACGCGTTTTGACTCTCATCCAGTGATCCACATATTTTACTTTTATTTTCTTTTTCTGATTTTTATAATTTAATTGTTTTAAGTTTCAAAAAATCATAGAAAATTCATTTTTAGTCCAAAAAAATCTAAAACAATTATGAAAAATATTTTTGATTATTCTCTTTCTTATTTTTATTTTTTCACAATTTAATTTTGTGTTTTGGTATTTTTTACAAATTTTACACTTATTTGATTTGTTTTAAATGTTTAAAAATACTTTTATACATTTTAAAATTCTGAAAAAATTATGGAATGATCTAATGATATTGTAACAAATATTGGTGACCTTATTTTATTTTTGTTTCTGACCTTACTATTTTTTACCATTTTTTGTTTATTTTACACATTTATTTTTATTTTAAAAATAGTTTCTGACTTTAAAAAATTACCAAAAAAATTTGTAAAATTGTTTGAGCCTTTTTCTGAATTTTCTATGGTCTTTGTTTTTATTTCTTGATTAATTTGAATATAGTTGATATTTTTTCTCTTTATTTTCTATTTTTAAACATTATTTTTAAACTCTTTTATGTATATTAAAATGCGATATTATTTTGTGACTATTTTCTGGATGATCTTAGGTTAGATTTTGGATCATGAACTTTATTAACATCATTGGATCCATGGTGTTGAGTTTAACTCCAAAAAAATGGATGAATGATTTTAATAATAGTTTTATTAAAATTTAATTCAAATGTGGTTTGTATGTTTTTTTCTCTCCATCCCTCTTCATCTCATCCCCTTCTTATTGTACTAGATGTTGTTGGAGCATGATCTCTATATCATGTCTCAAAACAAATGGTGCATAGATCGCTATTGACCGGCTCAAAATAGGTGCGACTTCTATATAAGTCCACTTACGATTACTTAACATAGCGCTAACTTTTGTCCTGATTCGAATAATTGATCATTCGTGGCCCAAACTTATGATTGCAAGCCCAAGTATGTTAATTTGATCTCTTTTATCCAATAACCTTGAGATTCATTATGTGGAGGCTTTGGTTCTACCAATCCTCTAATGGATCTATAACACCTTTGGTTAACGCGGATCACTTAAACATCGTTGATCATTAAATGATACTTATGATAATTCCAAATGGATGATAGACGTGACAAAAAGCAAATGCAACTTGTTGTGTGGAGGCTTTGGTTCTACCAATCCTCTAATGAGTTCAAATGCAAGCTTCAAGATGGTCATCCAACTAACCACTAATTATTGACTTGTTTACCTTATACTTTTATTTTTTATGCTTTATGTACTATTTACTTTTAGCATTTACATTTCATGCCATTTTCATCTTTGCTCATTTGAGCATTTACTTTCTTGCCATTTTTACTTTTCTTACTTGATCTTTTCTTTTCCTTTCTTAAGATACTTAATAATCAACATAAACCCTAAAAAATCCTTAATGTTACTTGGACTATTTGGTTACTATCTTTGGCATTATGGAGCATGTGACTTTTCTTGGACTTGGAATTAGAAAACTTGGCCTATCTTGGAGACTTTGTGACCTTATCTGATTATTTTGTCTGGAGTTCTTGAGGTTGACCTCAAGACATTGGGTTGCTTGTTTGTTTTTGTGTGCAGGTTTTTGTGATTACACCCTCTCTTTGTAATCTAGAGTTCACCCGTATACAGCCGTTACTCTGCCCAATTTTTGTGAAGACTTAATACACTTGAAGTTTGGTTCTCTCAAGAGGTCTAGTATTTTTGCTTGCTTGGTTTCAATCCAAGGAATGGGAATTCTATCTTGGATCATAATGTCAAGTATTGGTTTCTTATTGGTTAGATGGTTCTTATCCCTAGCGTTTACCTTATGCTTTAGGATAGTCCCTTCTTCTCTTCCCATCTTCTTTAATTTCAAAAATCTTCTTTCCCTTTTTGAAAATCTTCTTGTTTTTGAACTTGAACCACTTTCATAATAAACTTGGACTTATGTCCATGCATTTTCAAAACATTTTTTTTATAAATAAACTCCAATCAACTTAGTAATTCCTTGACATTTTTGTGAGAAGACTAAAAGTCAATCAATCTCATTTCGAACCATTTTTCGACTTTGGCTTTTATCTTTAAACTTTTCTCAAAAAAGGTTGAACTCTTGTCAATCCTTGTAGTGATGCAAACAAATATACTTCTACAATATGTAGTAAAGAGAGATATTTTCCACTTGGGTGTTGAGTAAGGCATTGTTGATTTTTTAAAATCCAAGCCATATCCTCTGTTTGATTAAAATATCCAGCGTCAACCTTAGGGATTCGAAGGGCTTAACATCCCCCTATGGGCGCCTACATAGGTGTGTTAGGTGGGCTAGGTAGGCCCCTTGTTAGATTCTCTATAAGGAAATAGAGTTGCACCTTGGCTACAAGCAATTGCTTTTAACTTAGTGGTAAGCGCTTGATCCTACAAGTGGTATCAAAGCAAGGTCATGGGTTTAAATCCCCCTGGCTGACACTGGGGGGAGATTGTTGGATTAAAATATCCAACGTCAACCTTAGGGATTCGAAGGGCTTAACATCCCCCCATGGGCGCCTACACAGGTGTGTTAGGTGGGCCAGGTAGGCCCCTTGTTAGATTCTCTATAAGGAAATAGAGTAGCACCTTGGCTACAAGCAATTGCTTTTAGCTCAGTGGTAAGCGCTTGATCCTACATCCTCCACTTTGAGATGATGCAAATTCTCCTTTCTCGTGATTGTGGGTAGTAGGTATGTTTTCCATACGGACAATGACGATGATGTTTCATCTCATAAAATTAACCAACGCATTTGTGTTTCAAATTTTTTAAAAAGAGGAACTATGTGTACCCTGATCCCCTATTGCATGAAAGGTGGTACATAGGCACTAAAGGTTCACAAACGCGGCGGGTGCAAAAATTATAAAATAAATATGCTTCTTTCCTCACCTCCACCATCCACTTTCTATATACAACAATTTTTATAGCCAAAATATACAGATTTTACAAAGAGGCTCCTGCGGAGTACCGTAGATGTTTAGGGCGCTAATACCTTCCCTTTGCATAACCAACCCCCTTACCTTGAATCTTTCCCCCTCTTTTTGGGTTATTCGGTCTTTTCCCATTCCTTTGGAAACAATAAAGCGCGGTGGTGATTTTTATTTTGATTTGTATAAAGTCTAGTCAATCCAATGGCTTAGTCTTAAACATTTATACCACTACAGAAAAATGGCGACTTTACTAGGGAAAGATTGACCTCTTGATGGTCCATCCCTAAGTGGGTTAAGCCTATCTTTGTTTATATCTGTATATGTGTTATTACTATTTTTTTTGTTATATGTTGTATATATGTTTGTCTGGATTTTCCTAGTTTTTTCAGGGTGCTTGGTGATTACTCATAAGTCCTATACCTGGACATGGGCAAACTTTAAGATAGGACGGGCGGTATAGTCATGTTAACTTTGAGGGAGTAATCCCAAAAAAGAAGACATGAGATCCCCCACTCAGTGGAGGCCCCTTTGACTATAGTGTCATTTACCGAGTAATTGGTAAGACGTACTGCTTTTGACCTGGGAGCCTGCTGAAATTGAGGACCGTAGAATACCAAACCCATCTTGGCCTTTTAGGTGTAGTGCAGAAGCTATGACGGAGTAATCCAGAAATGGTTGTCACGCGATACTACGCTCGAACGAGTCTTTCTTGAGAATATTACTAATTACTGAGTTAATCGAGAAGTTGGTAATATCCGAAGGAAGGATGTAGACTCTGGGAACCTCTAGAACCTTGTTCCGTAGGTGATAACTTTTAGACCAATACCTTATGGGTAGTACCTTCGACCTCATGCTCATGATGTTGAACCTATGAACCCTATATGTATGATCTTGTATGTGATTGTTGCATCATGCATCCATGCATTCATAAGCATCTTTTGGAGAAATCTTATTTCAAGGGATTTTAAAGGTTGACTATTTGGGAATATCTCAGGTACTTTTAACCATGGAATCTGGAAAGAGAAAGACTGGGAAATACAGTTTCAAGGATCCCAAGTTAGATGAGTTGATCAGTCTAATCCCCGAGATCGAGTGTTCTGCGGTCTTTCAGAAGAAGTATGGGTCCATTATTCCTCTCATGAAGCTGAAGATGAAGGAGGGTATTCTCTCGACCGTGGTCCAGTTCTATGATCCGATGTATCATTGATTTACTTTTCCCGACTATCAGTTGATGCCTACACTAGAGGAGTATTCATATCTGTTGGATTTACCTGTTACCAATCGTGTTCCTTTTACTGGTTTGGAGGGTGAGCCAAAACCACATGAGATTTCTTCCTTGATTCACCTGGGAAAGTCTGAGGTGGAAGCCCATATGACTACTAAAGGGGGGATTAGAGGATTACCAGCTCAGTTCTTATTGGAGAAAGCTCGTAACCTTGCCAGAATGAAGAGTACAGTTGCTTTTGAGTCCATTTTTGCTCTACTTGCTTACGGGTTGTTCTTATTTCCTAATGTGGACAGGTTTGTTGACATTAATACTATCAAGATCTTCATGGTTGGAAACCCAATTCCTACACTGCTGGGTGATACTTATTACTCTATCCATCTTCGGAATTCTTATCATCGAGGGATGATTATCTGTTGCACGCCTCTGTTGTACTGGTGGTTTATCTCTCATATGCCTCAGTCTGATGCTTTTTGGGATGTAAAGAAGGAACCCCGTTGGGCTCCTAAGATCATGGAACTTACTCACTCGGATATTGATTGGTATCATCGAGTTTACCAGGATATAGAGATTATTGACAGTTGTTGTAGTTTCCCCAATGTACCTCTTCTTGGTACAAAGGGAGGAATTAACTATAACCTTGTTCTTGCACGACGACAACTTGGTTATCCGATGAGGGATAAACCGAATAGTATTCATTTGAGTAGTTTCTTTCTGAAGGAAGGAGAAGACAATAGGGAAGCTAGGGAGCAGATTGTGAAGGCCTAGCGTCACATTCATAAGAAAAGTAGGAAGGATTTGGGACCTAGGGGTGTTGTTTCTTTGGAGCCACATCTTCAATGGATCTGATCGAGAGCTATTCAGTTGAAGATGATGTATACCCGGGAGACACCCATGCCTGATCTATTTATGAAGACCACTCCTCCCCTATTAGATGATCTAGAAGAGCTGCAGCTTGATTTGGTCAGGATGCAACAGGAAAGGGATGCTTGGAAGAACAAGTTCCAAACTTTAGAGAGTTCCTATAGAGCAGGCTTGAAGGAGAAAGACGACTTGATTGAGATCCTTGAGATTCGAGCGATAGAGTCTATGGAGAGTCAAGGGGATTTATTTTCTCCCGGGCCTTAATCAGGTGCTGATCACTCACTTCCTGATTCAGATGATTGGAAGGAGATTGCCATCAGATATACGGAAGAAAACCAGAGGTTGAAGGCTCAGATTGTCAGGCTCACGTGGAAGTGCTAGCGTTCAGATTGATCTCCATCAGTTCTTTTTCTCAGGATTTTAGATTTTATTTTCATCTTGTGCTTTGGATCATTGAAACTTGTAATCCATTTTGGAGTTATTATAATAAAAAAAATTCAATATTTCAAAAGCGCTATTACTTTGATGGTTGCAATATGTCTATAAACTTTAAATCCCTTGAAATATTGAATAACAAAGTAAAAATAATCATATGCATTGCATATTGGACATATTTCTTGCATTTGTTATGCATATCCAAGTGTCTTACCAAGCTTCTTTACTTTGATCAGCAAGCTGACTCATCACTATAACACTCGGGCTAATTTCAAAAAGAAGATGGACAACTTAGAACAAGAAAATCGCGAGCTGCGTGAGGAAGTTTCTGCTTTGAAGGTCGGCATAGCCAATCTGACTACTATGATGGAAGCTCTGATGGCTGCTCAAAAACACCCACCTGAAGAAGTGAAAAACATAAGAATGGGGGTTGAATTGTAAAACTTGAAATCAAATGATGACAACACGTTATTTTTATCCTGGTTCGTTTGATCTCAAACTACTCCAGTCCACCCGTCAAGGTGATTTCGCCTCTCTCCAACGAGGTCTTAATCCACTATATTCAACTGAATATTACAACTGCTTTAACAATTGCTAAAGCCTTCTTGAGTCTAAACCACAAACCGGTTTCTCAAGGAAATTCTTTCTTACAGATAAATGAATACTATGTGTTGAATATTTTCTATAAAAACTTTATATCACAACTGTGATAATGCACAATTTAAGCTTATGTGAAACTAGGATGCTATAACTATAGAGAAGCAATTTGAGAGATATAGTAAACTGTATGAGTGAGGATGAAGATGATTAGCTTTTTGGCGTGTAAAGAGTTGTAGAGCATTAGCTAATTCATTTCTCACTGACTTGTTTATATAGCCTTGGAAAAGATACGTTGTAGACACTTATTCCATTTCAATGCCCATTACGTTCTTTCCATATTGAGAAGATCTTTGTCTTGGAATACAGCCGTTGGTAATAAAGTGTCTTGAATGCACAGTACCGTTGTCAATTAAGCGTGTTATTGGCTTTGGCTTATTCTGACGCTTCTGGCTGCTGATGATATTGTTTTGGTTTTGATCAGAGTTTATAGTATGTTAAGCGCAGATCTGTTCATCAAGCTTCAGCGTAAGCACATGCTTTGATCTTCTAATGCTGGCATATGATATTTCATCTTCTGATGCTGGCATATGATATTTCATCTTCTGATTTTGATGTTGACATTCTTATGTTGATATCCATCAGAGTTTCTGTAAATGCATAATATAATTTTTAGGTAGCATATATGTCTCATATGAATTATACAATTTATTTAATCTAGCATTTTGTTATCATCAAAACTTTAACTTAGGGTAGTAGATTCAAACTTTGTTCTAACAATCTCCCCCTCTTTGATGATGACAAAAACCGGATATTTTCAATTGAAATTTAAAGAAAAAAATATCAGAGATAACCAAATAATAAATTTGTATCAGCGATAAACAGAAAGGTATCACAGATAAGAGGATAGGGAATAGAAAGGTATCAGAGTTAAGAAGATAAAAACTTGTCAGAGTTATCATCAGAAAAACTCCCCCTGAGTTTATTACTTCCCTTTTAATTCCATGAGTCCTTTAGCATCAGATCTTTATTGAACTTCCTTTACTAGAGCAGAGCTTCAGTGTATCAGAGATAATCAAATTCTTGTACCTGTAAGCTTATGCAGAACAAAGAAACATTCAAGTATATCAGAGTGTTAGAATGTTTGAGACTTTTGTCTCAGTAATCCGTTATTGAAAAATATCATTCTTTCTCCCCCTTTTTGTCAGCAATCAAAAAGTGCAAATAATTGAAGTTAAAACCGATCAGTGCAGAAAAACGATTGTATTTAGTTCAGAGCTCAAAAAATATTACAGATAAAATGTAAAGAAAACAATGAAAACATCAAGAAACAAAGTCTAAGGTTGGGGAGGAAGGCGTGTGAACAGAGCTTCTAGCATGTTCTTAATCTGATCAGTGGTTTCCTTCTGCTGATGCACCATGCTGACTACAGAGTCAATCTTACTATCCTGAACATCCATCCTTTCCTTCATTCGTTGATCATTCTCATCCATTCTCTCCTGTAGTCGAAGATCATTTTGCTTCAGCTCTTCAAGAGTCTGCATGTCCAATGCAGCTTGAGAGATGTCAGAATCAGGATGCTTCTGAGAGCTTTCTACAATAACTTCTTCTTGACTTAAATCTTCAGTTGGAATCGTTTGTTCTTCTGCTGGTTGAACTGTTGACGCTGGACGCTTTTCAGACCAAGGCTCACTGTCCAGATGAAGCACTTCCTCCTTCAGCAGCTGACTCAAAACTGGACCTTCAATTTCTTTCAGCAGATTGCAGCTTAAAGGTTTCAGCGCATACCCATCCTCTGAATTGTGTCCAGAGTTGGTCTGAAACAGCAGGATCAATCACTCCCAGACTAGCCTGTTTTAGAGAAGAAATCCACTTCTGCATGTCTGTTTCAAAATTCAAGATGCTAGAACCAACATATGGTTGTTTGGGTTTGGGAATGGCGGTTTTATTTTTAAGGGCAGCAAGGCAGTCAAGGACTGTTAGATCAATGAAGGTCTTGCTGTGGTCATCTGGATTTTGCTTGAGTGAGGGAGTAGGAGAATCAGGAATGATTATTGGAGTGGATGGGGTATTAGGTGGAGTAATTTCTGGTGAGGATGGTAGTTGAGGGATATTAACAGTGGTACCACCAGGAAATTGTATGGCTAAGGGTTGTGGTTCAGAGGATTCAGATGATTGAGGTTCAGGGGTTTGAGCCTCAGAGTGTTGAGACTCAGGTTGTGGAGATGATTCGTGTTGAGGTGAAGGTGGATTAAGTTCTGGTTGTGGAGATGGAGGTTGTGGAATTTCTGGTTGTGGTGAATGTGGATCTTCTGGTATTGGTGAGAGTGTAGTTTCTGGTTGAGGTGACTGGGGAGTTTCTGGTTGAAGATTTGGAGTTTCTGTATTGGGAGAGGAAGAGTGTTGATCTATTTCTGAAAGAACTTTTTCAAGTTCTGGTTATGTTGTGGTTGTAGGTTTTGGATTGTGAGGTTTGGCGCGGGATCTTCTGAGGGTTAATGACTCAGAAGGGTCAAACTCAGGTTCAGTATCATCAATGGTTGGAATGGGAATTGGGATTTCAAATGAAGCTGGGGTTGGAATAAATGTTGGAACAACAGATGAATTTAAAACATTAACAGAAGACAGATTACCTCTCTTCTTTGGGGTCTGCTGAGACGGTCCTTCTGATGCAGCCTTTCTCTTCTTAGTTTTCTTCAGAGTAACCTCTGGTGTTTGCTGGTGCAGATCTTTAATGTTCAGATCAGGATCTGTGCCATCATCTTTACACGCATCCAAGTATCTGAGAACAATGACTGGTTTAGAGTCAATCTCAGAGAACATAGGAAAGTTGTCCAGAGGGACTCTTCTGCTGGTGATTTCAGCATGAGGAGTGACGCTGGGCTCCTTCCTTATATTCTCTATTAGCTTCATCTTCTTCAAATTCTTGGCATTCAACTGCTTGCCAACAGAAGGTTCTAGAGAGCTTATTTCCTGTGCCTCTGTCAGGTGTTCAATCAGCTTATTCTCCGTTAGAATATCTGATATCAATCTGCCGAAGGGTATCCAATCCCTTTTAGTCCTTTCTTCTTCTCTCGTTTCCTTGACGCTTGTCTTCATATGATTGAACAGAAGATGAGCTAGGTTGATCTTGGACTTCTTTGCAATAAAATAAATCAGAAATTGCTGATCTATGTTTATATAGTCAGGAGAGCTTATAGGCTTCCTGTGGTTGAAGAAGCCCAGAATAATCTTCGCCCAAATTCTATGTTGATCTTTCAAATCTCTGATTTTTCTAGAGGGAACCCCATGTGTGAAAATCTCTCTTGCAATTAAGGCAGAGTTTGCACATCTATCTGCCACGTCAATACAGCGGATACCACCACCAGTGTATCCAATCAGCCTTGCAATGTCATCTTCAGTAATCACTATCTTCTTTCCCATGATATACGAAGTAACCTGATGAGTTGATGAAGACGCATGTATCCAGAATTATTTAACCAAAATTGGGAACGTTGGAACCACCAACCTATCAAAGTACCTTTCCCAACCTTGTGCCTTAATTTCTTCAGACAAATCAAAGCCATTTTCCTTCAAACAGTTGAAATCTACTATCAATTCTGACAGAACTTCCAAGTTCTTGACCGGAGTTAGGAGCGTTCTGAAAGGAATCTGATACTGTTCAGAAGAAGCATCTTGCTTGGAACCTGCAGAAGGAGTGCTAGAGGATGCCATGATCACACAAGGGTTTTTGAGAAAAAGCTTGAAAAGGGTTTCTTAGAAAAAAGCTTGAAAACACAGTAAGAACACAGAAAATATTTTGAAGATTGTAAGTGACGGTAAAAAGTGAATGAATGATGTTTAAGGCGTTTAAATAGGTTTCAAAAAGTGTTTTGAAAATATAAACGTTTTAAGAGAGAGAATTAAATCATGATTACTCGCATTTAATGTTGGCTGATTTTGGGGGATTTAGAAAGATATTTGGAACGGTTACCCATGACATGTGTCTCAATGCATCCAATCAGCATTTTGCCTTCTCAGAAGTGTGCACGCGTGTTCTGCTTCAGGAATTAGCTGATGACTGGATGACACTTGTTTGATTTAGTGAACAACACATCTATCCTTGAAATGAAACACTCAGATCTTTATGGATAGAATCTGATACAATCTGCATGTCTAAATTTCTGAGAGAAGATTGATCAGAAGTTCACAGTAAAATAAAAAAAATTCTGAAGGTTAATATATAAAACTAAAACATTTTCACTCTGGGCAGAGCTTCATGCTGAGATGTTTCAGAATGAAGTTGAACTTATCTTCAGAAAGTGGTTTTGTGAAGATATCAGCCCATTGATGGTCTGTATCAATAAATTTTAAGTTTCAAATGTCTTTCTGAATATAGTCCCTAATGAAATGATGTTTTATTTCTATATGCTTAGCCCTAGAATGCAAAATTGGATTTTTACTTAAGAAAATGGAAGAAGTGTTGTCACAGAGTATAGGAATGTTACTCTCAAATATTTGGAAGTCTTCAAGCTGACTTTTCATCCAGAGCATTTGTGTGCTGCATCCTGCTGCTGCTATGTATTCAGCTTCTGCTGTTGATAGCACAATTGTGGATTGCCTTTTGCTGGACCAAAATATCAGATTTTCTCCCAGAAACTGGCAGCTTCCAGAAGTACTTTTACGCTCTACTCTGTCTCCAGCAAAGTCAGCATCACAGTAACCTACTAAGCTATAATCACTAGATTTTCTATAAAATAAACCCAGATTAGTAGTACCTTTCAGATACTTGAAAATTCGCTTAACATCTGTTAAGTGAGATTCTCTAGGATCTGATTGGAATCTTGCATAAATGCATACACTGAATAAAATATCAGGCCTTGAAGCCGTCAGATAAAGAAGAGAACCAATCATACCTCTGTAGACCTTCTGTTCTACCTTTTTGCTTACCTCTTCTCTTTCCAGAATGCACGTGGGATGCATTGGAATCTTTGATGACTTACATTCTGAGAGATCAAATTTCTTCAGAAGTTCTCTGACATATTTGCTCTGATGAATGTAAGTTCCCTCTGGAGTTTGATTGATCTGAATTCCTAGAAAGAATTTCAGTTCCCCCATGAGGCTCATCTCAAATTATGCCTGCATACACTTAGCAAACTTTCTTCCAAGATAAGGATTAGTAGATCCAAATATAATATCGTCAACATAAATCTGACACACTAAGATTTCATTCTTAACTGTCTTACAGAATAAGGTTGTGTCCACTTTCCCTCTGGTGAATTCTTTTTCTAACAGAAAGTTACTTAGTCTTTCATACCAAGCTCTGGGAACTTGTTTCAGACCATACAGTGACTTCTTTAGTTTGAAAACATATTCTGGATTTTTTGTACTTTCAAAACCAGGGGGTTGGTGCACATAAACCTCTTCTTCTATATAGCCATTTAAGAATGCACTCTTGACATCCATCTGATAAAGAGTGATGCCTTTATTAATAGCAAAAGAAATTAAAAGTCTGATAGATTCTAACCTGGCGACTGGAGCAAAGGTTTCTATATAGTCTATCCCCTCTTGCTGACTATAACCTTGTGCTACCAGTCGTGCCTTGTTTTTGATGACTTCACCTTGTTCGTTCAGTTTGTTTCTGAACACCCATTTTGTTCCAATGACGTTGAATCCTTTTGGTCTGGGAACTAGATCCCACACGTCATTTCTGGTGAATTGATTCAGCTCTTCTTGCATTGCTAGAATCCAGTCGTTGTCCATAAGTGCTTCATCAATTGAAGAAGGTTCAATCAGAGAAACAAGTCCCATGAGGGATTCTTCAGAGTTTCTGAAGCTGGCTCTTGTTCTGATTGGATCTTCCTTTCTTCCTAAGATTGTTTCTTCTGGGTGATCCATGCTGCTTCTGGATAGTCTTTTCTGAGGTTGATCAACATATGTTGTTGTATTGCTCGCAGTGCCTCTTTCTGATGTTGAAGGAGTGTCTTTGTTTAGAGCTTCTGATGACTTGTCTTCAGAACTTGTGAATTCAACTTCCATACCTGCAAAGACTTCATTCTGCTTTGACTTTTCAGAGTCAAGCTTATCATCAAAACGAACACTGATTGATTCTTCCACAATCTGTGTTTTTGTATTGTATACTATATACCCTCTTGAGCGTTTAGAGTATCCTAACATAATACACTTTTGTGCTTTAGAGTCAAACTTGTTAAGATAATTTTTTGTATTTAACATAAAACAAGTACATCCAAATGGATGAAAATATGAAATGTTGGGCTTTCTGTTCTTCCACAATTCATATGGAGTCTTTTCCAAAATAGGTCTTATGGAGATTCTATTCTAAATGTAGCACGCTGTGTTTATTGCCTCTGCCCAGAAGATCTTAGCAACGTTTGTCTCATTGATCATGGTTCTGGCCATTTCTTGCAATGTTCTGTTCTTTCGTTCTACAACTCCATTTTGATGGGGAGTTCTAGGACAAGAGAAATCATGCAGAATGCCTCTGTCATTAAAGAATGACTCAAAATCTTTGTTTTCAAATTCTCCACCATGATCACTTCTGACTTTAACGATTCTAAGATCCTTTTCATTCTGAACTTGGTTACAGATGGTGACAAACACAGAGTGTGACTCGTCCTTGTGTCTTAAGAACTTTACCCATGTCCATCTGCTATAGTCATCTACGATTACTAACCCGTACTTCTTGCCACTGACTGAAGCAGTTTTAACTGGTCCAAATAAGTCAATATGCAGAAGTTCTAATGGCTTAGAGGTGGAAACAACGTTTTTAGATTTGAAAGCAGGTTTTGCAAACTTGCCTTTCTGACATGCTTCACACAGAGCATCTGAATTGAACTTCAGATTAGGAAGTCCTCTGACCAGATTGAGTTTGTTAATCTGAGATATTCTTCTCATACTAACATGCCCCAATCTTCTGTGCCAGATCCATTGCTCGTTGTTAACAGACAGAAGACACTTTACATTCTGACTTTTCAGTTCAAAAAGTTTGATTTTATAAATGTTGTTTTTCCTCTTTCCATTAAATAGGATAGTCCCATCTTTCTGACTAACAGGTTTACATTATTTTTGATTAAAGATTATATCATAACCGTTATCACTTAATTGACTTATGGATAACAGATTATGCATTAATCCATCTACTAATAGAACATTATTTATAGAGGGAAGATTTCCATTACCTATTGTTCCAAAGCCAATGATATTTCCCCTCTGATTGCCTCCAAAGCCTACGTGGCCTCCAGGCTTAAGTTCCAGGCTTTGGAACATATGCCTTCTTCCCGTCATGTGTCGTGAGCAGCCAGAGTCCAGGTACCATGACTGGTGTTTCTGACTTGCTGCTAAAGATATCTGCAACATGTATTATTTTATCCTTAGGTACCCATATTTTCTTGGGTCCTGATTTGTTAGCTTTACCAAAACTCTGGTTGAATTTTGGTTTCACAGAATAATTATTACTAGTATATTTAATGTCATGTGTGTGACCATACACAAAGTGAGAATTCAGAGGAGTGCGTTTAATAACTAGATCCATGGCATTCTTTGGTGTAGCTACCTTACCTTGGTATCCTATTCCCTTTCTGCCGTTTCTGCTAACTCCATAGATCATTGAAGCCATTTTGCTTCTAGCTATGCTTTTTGCAAGGAACTTCTGAAAGTTGTGATCATACTCCTTGATGATCTCATCAGCGCTGCTGGGAGTTTCAGAAATTGTTTCCTTCTGAGAGTTTTGTAAAAGATTTTCTAATTTTGAAATTTTATTTTTTAACTCAGAATTTTCCAATTTAAGACTCTCAATTTTATCAGAGTCAGAATCAAGATTCCCTTTTAGGTTTCTGAATTTAACTCTGATCTGCTGATATCTTTCCAGAATTTCGTTAAGGCTTTCAACAAGTTCAGCCTTAGTAAAATTAATTGCAAAGTCAGGGAATACCTCTTCGGTGTCTGATTCAGAGTCTGATTCAGAAGTTTCACTGTCTTCTGATATGTTAGCCATGAGAGCTATGTTTGTTCTCTCATCATCTGATTCTGAGTCAGCTTCAGACGAGTCAGAGTCATCCCATGTAGCTATGAGACACTTCTTCTTTTCCCTTCCAAACTTCTTTTTGGGCTTTTCCCTCTGAAGCTTTGGACAGTCACTCTTGTAGTGTCCTTGCTCGTTGCACTCATAGCAGATGATGTCCTTGGTGTTTGGCTTTCTGCTTCCTGAGGAGCCTTCAGATCTTCTGAATCCAGAGGAGGTGTCTGATCTTCTGTATCTAGAGGAGGACTCATTCTGATCGGATCTTCTGGTATTCCTGAACTTTCTTTTCCTCTGCTTCCATAGTTGGTTCACTCTTCTGGAGAGTAGGGAAAGTTCGTCTTCTTCTGATGAGGACCCATCAGAGGTTTCTTCAACAGCCTGCAAAACATTGGAGTCAGATTTTCTGTTAGACTTTAAAGCTAAAGGCTTACCTTGCTTCTGAGGTTCATCAGCTTCTAGCTCTATCTCGTGACTTCTGAGGGAGCTGATAAGTTCCTCCAGAGAGATTTTGTTGAGATCTTTAGCTAGCTTCAGCGTTGTAACCATTGGCCTCCACTATTTTGGCAAGCTTCTGATGATCTTCTTGACATGATCAGTAGTAGAATACCCTTTGTCCAAAACTTTGAGACCAGCCACCAGAATTTGAAATCTTGAGAACATAGTTTCAATAGATTCATTTTCTTCCATTTTGAATGCCTAATATTTCTGAATGAGCGCAAAAGCTTTAGTTTCTTTGACCTGAATGTTGCCTTCATGCTTCATTCTGAGAGAGTCAAACATACTCTTTGCGGTGTCTCTATTAGATATCTTTTCATATTCAGCGTAAGAGATGGCGCTGAGAAGAATAGTTCTGGCCTTGTGGTGATTTTTGAAGTCACGCTTTTGTTGATCAGACATTGCCTTCCTGTCAATCTTCTGACCACTTTCATTCACTGAGTGCGTTTATCCATCTGTCACCATGTCCCACAGATCAGCATCATGTGCCAAAAAGAAGCTTTCTATTTTGTCTTTCCAGTAATCAAAGTTCTCTCCATCAAAGACTGGAGGTTTGCCGTTGAATCTGTCTCTATCTTCATTGTTGTCATTGCTGGTGTGTTGATATGTTCCTGCCATTGTGGTTTTCTGACGCTGGATCTTGTACTGACACGGTTAAGTGTTTTAGCTCAGAACCAGGCGCTCTGATACCAATTGAAGAAGTGAAAAACACAAGAAGGGGGTTGAATTGTAAAACTTGAAATCAAATGATGACAACACGTTATTTTTATCCTGGTTCGTTTGATCTCAAACTACTCCAGTCCACCCGTCAAGGTGATTTCGCCTTTCTCCAACGAGGTCTTAATCCACTATATTCAACTGAATATTACAACTGCTTTAACAACTGTTAAAGCCTTCTTGAGTCTAAACCACAAATCGGTTTCTCAAGGAAATTCTTTCTTACAGATAAATGAATACTATGTGTTGAATGTTTTCTATAAAAACTTTATATCACAATGTGATAATACACAATTTAAGCTTATGTGAAACTAGGATGCTATAACTATAGAGAAACAACTTGAGAGATATAGCAAACTGTATGAGTGAGGATGAAGATGATTAGCTTTTTGGCGTGTAAAGAGTTGCAGAGAATTAGCCAATTCCTTTCTCACTGACTTGTTTATATAGCCTTGGAAAAGATACGTTGTAGACACTTATTCCATTTCAATGCCCATTACGTTCTTTCCATATTGAGAAGATCTTTGTCTTGGAATACAGCCGTTGGTAATAAAGTGTCTTGAATGCACAGTACCGTTGTCAATTAAGCGTGTTATTGGCTTTGGCTTATTCTGATGCTTCTAGCTGCTGATGATATTGTTTTGGTCTTGATCAGAGTTTAGAGTATGTTAAGCGCAGATCTGTTCATCAAGCTTTAGCGTAAGCAGATGCTTTGATCTTCTGATGCTGGCATATGATATTTCATCTTCTGATGCTGGCATATGATATTTCATCTTCTGATGCTGATGTTGACATTCTTATGCTGATATCCATCAGAGTTTCTGTAAATGCACAATATAATTTTTAGGTAGCATATATGTCTCATATGAATTATACAATTTATTTAATCTAGCATTTTGTTATCATCAAAACTTTAACTTAGGGTAGTAGATTCAAACTTTGTTCTAACACCACCGAGTGTTCAACCCCAACCAACAAGGGCAACTACTAAAGCTTCGACTGTTCCCCTATCTGCTACTACGTCTGTTGTTCAAAACCATATGCCTCAAGGTTATCCATGGGGAATGCCAGAGAATTTTGCACCTGAAGGTTTCAATCTTGGGCCTCAAGATACTCCAGTGGTTGAGACTATTGTTACTCCAGCACCTCCTGTGGTGCATGTTGTTCCTGCTGTGCCTCCTCCGGTGAATATTATTTTGTTTGTTAATGATGATGTGTGTCGTCCTTTCCCTCCACCAAGTGAAGACTTGGGTCTTTATGACAGAATGGATGATTTTAAAGAGCAGTTTGAAAAGATGCAGAGAGAGATGAAGGCCCTCAGGGGGAAAGAGCTATTTGGGCAGAATGTGAATGAGCTATGCTAAGTCCCAAATGTTAAGATACTTGCTAAGTTTAAGGTCCCGGAGTTTGAGAAGTATAAGGGCAACACTTTCCCTCGTACTCATCTCGTGATGTACGTAAGGAGGATGTCTACCCATAGTGATGATCAGTGTCAGCTGATTCACTTTTTTCAGGATAGTTTGACTAGTGCTATGTTGAAGTGGTATATGAGATAGGATAGCGCCAATATCCATACTTTTAATGATTTGGGAGAAGCATTCATCAAACAATACAAGTACAACATGACATGGCGCTTGACCGTGATCAAATTAGGGCCATGGTTCAGAAAGCCAGGGAATCATTCAAAGAGTATGCGCAGAGATGGCGTGAGGTAGCTGCCCGAGTGATTCCTCCCATGGAAGAGAAGGAAATGACTAAGATTTTCTTGAAAATGATGGGTGCTTTCTACTACGAGAGGATGGTAGCAAGTGTGCCAAGTGACTTTACTGAGATGGTAGGAATGGGTATCTGCTTAGAAGAGGCTATAAGAGAAGGCTGTTTGACGAAGAGGGAAGGATATGGAGGTGCGAAGAAGCCATCTTATGCGTTTACCAAGAAGAAAGAAGGGGATGCAAATTCTATTATACAAGAGAGGAGTTTAAACTCTCCTAGAAGGAATTATTAGCGTCATCAGCAAGTCGCCTCAGTTACTCCTGTTATGAATGCCGCTCCGATTACCGTTGCTTATCAGAGACCGTCCCAGTAGGGGAATCAAGGGTATAATCAGAGAAGGGAGAGTTATGACCCTATTCCCATGAGCTATACAGAGTTACTACCAGCCTTGATTCAGAAAAAGTTGGTCCAGACACGACCACCTCCCGCCATACCGTCACCATTGCCTTGGTATTACAAGGCATACCAAACATGTGCTTTTCATCAGGGAGCACCAGGGCATAATGTCTAGAATTGTTATCCTTTGAAGATGGAGGTACAAAAATTGGTAAAGTCCGATGTTCTATCATTCAAGGATGTGGGACCTAATGTGAAAGATAACCCTCTACCCAAGCACGGGGGAGTAAATGTTGTTAATATGGTGGCCGGTTGTCCAGGCGACTTCCAAATTTTTGATATTCATCTAGTTAGAGGAGATTTGGTGAAAATGCATGCAGACCTCTGTGAATTTAGCTACTATACGCATGACCATGCCGGTTGTGCTATTTACAGTACAAACATATAGGGTTGCGAGAAGATAAAGGCTGATTTACAGGAGATGATGGACGAGGGCCTCATCCACATAATCAGGCCTAGGGAAGAGTATGAAGAGGAAGTGAACAAGGTTTCTGGATGTCTTGGTGAGTTCAGAATTTTTGATGTGGAGTATATGAATGAGGACCTCGTGCAGTTGCATGCTGCCTTCTGCCATACGGCTGGTCAGGTGGAACACCAATATGGATCTTGCATAGTTTGCTGTCGAGACCCCCGAGGATGTTCAATCCTGAAGAAGGGTGTTCAATTGTTGTTAGATAATGGAACTATCAAGATCACAGGTCAGAGGGATGATTACCATGAAGTTGATATGATTGAGGTTTGTTTAACGGAAGAAGAGTCAGAGGAGGAGTATGCCTCCGCAAATGAGTATTTCTCTTCATACGAAGATTTGTTTTCCAGAAATGACTCATTAATGATTGATTGCGTTGAAGAATGGGTAAACGTCAATGTGCCTTGTTTTGGTGCACCTATGCATTTTTAAGTGGAGTATCATAGCAAGTCAGCTGTTACCCCATTGGTAATTAGTTTTCCAGGTCCTATCCCCTACAAATCAGATAAGGTTGTGCCTTACAAATACAACGCTTCAATCTTGGAGGACGTGTGGAGGTTCCCATCTAGCCAATGCTTGATGTTGGAAATATTTACGAAAATAGCAGGGTGACCCGTGTTGGTCGTGTGTTTGCACCGGTTGTTTGGATAGATATTGATGCTGGAAAGAAAGTTGCTGAGAATGATGAACCTAAGAAGGCTACAGGAGAGACTAGAGGAGATAAGTTATAGAAAGAAGTAGATGATATTTTGAAGATAATTAAGATGAGCGACTACATAATTGTATATCAGCTACTGCAGACTCCTTCAAAAATATCCATCTTGGCTTTATTGATGAACTCCTCTGCTCATAGAGAATCCTTGATGAGGGTACTAGACCAAGCTTTTGTGGAGAGTGATATGCCAATAGATCAATTCAGCAGCGTAATAGGAAACATTACGTCGTGTAATAACTTGAGTTTCTGCGATGATGAATTACCAGATGAAGGGAGGAATCACAACTTGGCCCTCAACATCTCTATGAACTGCAAGAATGATTCGCTATCCAATGTGCTGATTGATAATGGATCCACGTTGAATGTTATACCAAGAAGTACCCTTATGAAGTTGAAATATCAAGGAACGCTTATGCGCCCTAGTGGTATCATTGTGAAAGCGTTTGATGGGTCAAGGAAATCTGTCATCGGTGAAGTGGACTTACCTATCCATATAGGACCACATTTGTTTCAGATAACCTTCCAGGTCATGGACATTGTTCTCGCTTACAACTGTTTGCTAGGACGGTCGTGGATACATGAAGCAGGGGCTGTCACTTCAACTTTACACCAGAAGCTAAAGTTCGTGCGTGAATGGAAGATGGTGATCATAAATGGGGAGCAGGCATTGTTGATATCTCATTTGTCCTCTTTCAGTATTGTAGAAGCGGATGAGGATGCTGTTGGAACCCAGTTACAAGCCTTATCCATTGATAACATAAGAGGAAATGAGAATTCCATGGTTTTGCTGAAGGATGCGCAGCAGGTTGTGCGTAACGGTCATAGTGAAGTTTGGGGACGAATTGTGGATCCACCTGTAAACAAGAACAGAACTGGCTTAGGGTTCTCTTCGAAGAATGACAAAGGTAAGGGCATGAAGCCGAAATCTGCTGCACGCAGGTATCAAGACATTTTCCATAGAGGAGACTATCTTCATCCGACAGTTTCCAGGATTAATGCCATTGTGGAGGATGAAGTAGAGCAGGAAATGCCGAATTATGTGACGCACGGAGTCAGGGTTCAGAACTGAATCACCATTGATGTTCCCTCTTGCATACATGTTTCAAAGTAATTTGATTTGTTAATCTTTCTTTTGAAAAGCTTTCACTCTGCCCAAGGTGGAATTATTAATGTTGTAGGGCTTATCTGTTTTTTGTGACTGTTAAGATCAATAATAAAAGTTGTCTTTGTTTCCCAAATTATGTCTTTATTTTTCTGCTTTTTCTCGGAAAATAGTAATAAAAAAAACCTTTCAAAATAAATAATAACTAAAATTTAATCTGCATGATCACTTGTTATATGTGTCAGTTTCTAAATGCAATCACAAACCATATGTGCAGATTAATTAAAAAACCCGTTGAATACAATGACCCTGCACCCTCTCCCAACTTTGAATGTCCTGTGTATGGTGCTGAAGAAGAAGATTATGATGATATTCCAGAAGAGGTCTAACGGTTTCTTGAGCACGAGGAAAAACCAATTCAGCCATATAAAGAGCCTTTGGAAGTAATCAATTTGGGTTCAGAAGAAGATCCAAAGGAAGTCAAGATTGGAGCATCATTGCATCCTGATGTGAAGAGCAGGTTGATTGAGTTGTTGAAAGAGTATGTGGATATTTTTGCTTGGTCTTACCAAGATATGCCCGGTCTAGATACAGATATTGTCGAGCACCGTTTGCCGTTGAAGCCAGAGTGTCCGCCAATTAAACAAAAGTTGAGAAGAACTCACCCAGATATGGCAGTAAAGATCAAAGAGGAGATTCTAAAGCAGATTAATGCTGGTTTTCTTGTGACATCAGTGTATCCTCAATGGATTGCCAAATATTGTCCCAGTACCGAAAAAAGACGGAAAAGTCCGCATGTGCGTAGATTACAGAGATCTAAATAAAGCTAGTCTAAAAAATGATTTTTTGTTGCCTCACATCGACATGTTAGTGGATAGCACAACAAAATTCAAAGTATTCTCGTTCATGAACGGATTTTCCGGGTATAATCAAATAAGAATGGCTCTAGAGGACATGGAAAAAATAACGTTTGTCACACCCTGGGGAACATTCTGTTACAGAGTGATGCCTTTCGGGTTGAAGAACGCTGGTGTGACATACCAGAGGGCTATGACAACCCTATTCCATGATCTGATGCACAAGGAAATTGAAGTATATGTTGAGGATATGATTGCCAAATCCCAGACTGAAGAAGGGCATATAGAAGATTTGTTGAAGTTGTTTCAGCGTTTGAGGAAGTATCGTCTCCGCTTGAATCCAAATAAATGCACCTTCGGTGTTCAATCAGGGAAATTGTTGGGTTTCATTGTTAGCCGAAAAGGAATTGAAGTTGACCCTGATAAAGTCAAGGCAATTCAAGAAATGCCAGCACCTAGAACTGAAAAGCAAGTTAGAGGCTTCCTCGGGCGTTTGAATTATATTTCCATATTCATTTCCCACATGACTGCAACACGTGAGCCGATCTTTAAGTTGTTAAAGAAAGATCAAGGTTGTGTGTGGACAGATGACTGCCAAATGGCATTTGAGAGTATTAAGGAATATCTGCTTGAACCTCCTATCCTGCTCCCTCCCGTAGAAGGAAGACCGTTGATTATGTATCTGACAGTGTTAGATAAATCCATGGGTTATATTCTGGGACAACACGATGAAACAGGGAAGAAGGAGTTTTCCATCTATTATCTCAGTAAAAAATTCACTGATTGTGAGTCGCGGTATTCCATGTTGTAAAAAACATGTTGTGCTTTGGCCTGGGCGGCAAAGTGTTTGCAGCAGTATATGTTGAATCACACCACTTGGTTGATCTCCAAAATGGACCCAATCAAGTACATTTTTGAAAAACCTGCTCTTACTGGAAGAATTGCCCGCTGGCAGATGTTGTTATATGAATACAATATCGAATACCGCACTCAAAAGGCTATAAAAGTAGTGTGTTGGCAGATTATCTTGCTCACCAACCAGTGGAGGATCACCAGTCTGCAGAATATGAATTCCCTGATGAGGATGTGATGTTCCTGAAAGTGAAGGATTGTGATGAACTATTACCTGAGGAAGGTCCTGACCCTGAATCTCGTTGGAGTATGATATTCGATGGAGTTGTGAATGCTTATGGTAAAGGAATTGGTGTTGTGATTGTTACTCCTCGTGGATCGCACATTCCTTTTACTGCAAGATTAACATTCGATTGCACTAATAATATGGCAGAATATGAGGCTTGCATCATGGGTCTCGAAGAAGCTATTGATCTCAGAATCAAAATTCTAGATGTGTATGGTGATTCAGCTTTGGTAATAAATCAGATTAAAGGAGAATGTGATACTCGTCACCCTGGCTTGATCCCTTACAAATATTATGCTAGAAGATTATTACCATTATTAAATAAAGTTGAATTCCGTCACATCCCTAGAGATGAAAATCAAATGGCGGATGCTCTGGAAACTCTGGCTTCTATGTACCAAGTGAATACTTGGAATGATATACCCTGAATTACGGTTCGACAGCTAGATAGGCCCGCTCATGTTTTTACAACAGAGGAGGTAGCAGATGAAAAACCTTTGTATCATGATATCAAGCATTTTCTTCAGACTCAAGAATACCCAATCGGTGCATCAAAGAAAGATAGAAAGACATTGAGAAGATTGGCAGGCAGTTTCTTCCTCAATGAAAAGGTGTTATACAAGAGAAATTATGACATGGTCTTGCTCAGATGCTTGGATAGACACGAAGCAGACATGTTGATGCATGAGATTCATGAAGGTTCATTTGGCACTCATGCCAATGGACATTCAATGGCTAAAAAGATGCTAAGGGCAGGTTACTAATTATTGACAATGGAATTTAACTGTTATAAATTTGCAAAGAAGTGCCATAAATGCCAGATTTACGCAGACAAGGTCCATGTGCCTCCGACACTCCTCAATGTGATTTTCTCCCCGTGGCCTTTCTCTATGTGGGGTATTGACATGATTGGGATGGTAGAACCCAAAGCTTTGAATGGGAACCGTTTTATCTTAGTAGCAATTGATTACTTCACCAAGTGGGTGGAGGCTGCTTCATATGTCAATGTTACTAAACAGGTGGTTATACGTTTCATCAAGAATATTCTTATATGCTGGTATGGTGTGCCGAGCAGAATAATCACTAACAATGGCTCAAATTTGAACAACAAGATGATGACAGAACTGTGCGAAAAATTCAAGATTGTCCATCACAATTCATCTCCATACAGGCCTAAGATGAATGGGGCTGTTGAATCTTCTAATAAGAATATCAAGAGAATTATCCAGAAAATGGTTGGTACTTATAAGGATTGACATGAAATTCTTCCTTTTGCTCTGCATGGATATCGAACATATGTCCGCACTTCAACATGAGCAACCCCGTTCTCCCTGGTGTATGGAATGGAAGTCGTACTCCCTGTCGAGGTAGAGATTCCCTCGTTGTGTGTGATAATGGAAACCAAGTTGACGGAGGCTGAATGGGTCCAGAACAGGTTTGACCAATTGAATTTGATTGAGGAGAAGAGAATGGCAGCTTTGTGCCATGGCCAGTTATATCAGATAATAATGAAGAAAGCTTTTGATAAAAAGGTCAAACCTCGTGAATTCAGAGAAGGCGACCTCGTGCTCAGGAAGATCATGTCTTTCAATAGAATGAAATTTCCTGCTAATTTGAAAACTCGCAAGGGCAGCTTAGGCAAAAGTTAGGGACTTTCTGGGCAAGTAACTACGTCAGACAAAATTTGATCATTGAAGCAACGCTCTTCTCGGATCCTCACCATACTACAACAAAATCCGATGCTCATGATTTCAAAAGTTGTTAGAGGGGATAGTGGTCATTGTATCTCAATGTATCTTTTCCAGTATATATTACCATTTTCCGAACTTTGTAATCATCTATGGAGTCTCGCCATTCACAGACTACCATTTTATTAATGAAATTTGAGCTTTTACCCAATTATTTGTATTTCTTATTTTATTTAGTTTGCAAAGACTTCATTTATTATTGATAATAACTTTCAAAGAAAAAAAAGATTAAATAACAAAATTGACTTTTAAAAAAAAAGAGATTTTACAATCTGTTTTTACTTTGAGATTTGTGATGAAACAATGACAACAAAAATGGTGATCCCAAGAATTGATAAACTCCAAATGCTTTGATAAGTTTTTGTTCCCCTCGGGAAGGTCTACTCGGGTTGTTTTCTCCGTATTGGGTTTGTGGTTCCGGTATCCTCGGTCAAGTTTGGATTCATTTCTCCTCTTTTCTGAGTTTTCATGATGTGAAGTTTTAATCTGCATTTTATCCAGTGAAGTTTTCATTTGGCCCGATAAAAGTTATTTTTTCCATAAAGATTAGTACCATACCCGCTCTTGAAGAATGTAGGTCCATGGTTTCTCCGAATGAAGGACGTATTGTGAATATGATGTTAACCTCGCCAATGAAGTGAGTCTGATTTCCCCAATGAATGTTCAAATGTTTTGGTGTCAATCTGCTTTGCTTGAGACTGATTTTGTAATCTCCAGTAGGAATGTTACTTTCAAAAACACTTGTTTCCCCGGTGAAGCCTGAAGAAGGATGCTCTATCCCTGTATCCGTACTATTTCATCACTTTGATTTATCTACCTCAGGATCATGTTTCTCCTTAGTAAAGTTAAAGCAGGCAGTAGGTTTTGGTACCTTAGCTGGCCTTTACCTTTCTTGGAATGATCATCCTGGATGAAGTTTAGCCGAGTGTTGTTAGTGCCCGAGGCAGTTTTACCTGGTTGTTCCCATTGTTGTATATCTGTTGTGTCAGCATACGCACGATAACGCTCATACATTCATGCATACATGATGCATAGCTAATATTGGAAAGTCATTGTTCATTGACATTTGTTACTATTTTTGTTGACATATTACCCTGTTTTGCAGATTTACGTTGTCCTCTCTTCAACAGAGTGTTGGTCCTAAGCAGAAAGCGTATATTCTTTCAATGTCCCCACTGAGTTGTCCCTCATGGAAGATTTTTGCTTTAGCCTTCCGGTACAGCTCCTTGTTTTTTTGGATTTGGTTTTCCCTCTTGAGTTTATTTCTCAAAGGATGTATTATGGTTGACCGTTTCATTCCAGCTTATTTCTGGTTTGAATCCGTGGTTCCACGGCAATGTTATTTACTTTGGATTTCTGAAAACTCCAGACTTTGGTTGGTGCATTTATTTTGCACGAGAAGACTTTATCCCCTCAGCAAGAATATCATGGAATCTCCCCAGGAAGTCATACCTCCTTCCCAAAAAGCCATTTATTTTTACAATCTTCCGTGACAACAAGTAGCAAATCTCTTTATTTGAGACAGCTCATATGTTATCCTTTCCAGGCAGAGCACCTTGGTTAAAGAAGAAGTTGAGACCCGTTCTAGGTGAAACACCAGAATCTTGGGGAAACTTGTTATCTTTTTTCTACCCACAGTGAACGTTGATAGTTCATCGTCAGTGAACGACGGTGATATGATATATTCTCTTTCTACCTTCAGTGAAAGTTGGTAGACCATCGGCAATGAACGTCGGAGTTTGTTATCTTTTTGCTACCCTCAGTGAACAATGGTAGTTCATCGTTAGTGAACGGCGGTGATATGATATATTCTCTTTCTACCTTCAGTGAAAGTTGGTAGATAATCGGTAGTGAACGTCGGTGTTTGTTATCTTTTTGCTACCCTCAGTGAACGTTGGTAGTTCATCATCAGTGAACGACGGTGATATGATATATTCTCTTTCTACCTTCAGTAAAAGTTGGTATACCATCGGCAGTGAACGTTGATGTTTGTTATCTTTTTGCTACCCTCGATGAACGTTGGTAGTTCATCATCAGTAAACGACAGTGATATGATATATTCTCTTTCTACCTTCAGTGAAAGTTGGTAGACCATCGGCAGTGAACGTTAGTGTTTGTTATCTTTTTGCTACCCTCAGTGAACGTATGTAGTTCATCGTCAATGAATGGTGGTGATATGATATTCTCTTTCTACCTTCAGTGAAAGTTGGTAGACCATCGGTAGTGAACGTCGATGTTTATTAGCGTTTTGCTACCCTCAGTGAACGTTGGTAGTTCATCGTTAGTAAACGGAGGTGATATAATATATTCTCTTTCTACCTTCAGTGAAAGTTGGTAGACCATCGACAGTGAACGTCGATGTTTGTTATCTTTCTCTCTACCTTCAGTAAACGTTGGTAGCTTCGCCTTCGGTAGAAGTTGGTGTATCATTTGACCATTCTACCATCCTCTTTGATTCAAGTCTTTTGGTCTACCAGTGATTTATTTTCCTGGTGGGGTTTCTCCTTTATTTCTTTATTATTGTTGCATCCCCAGTGATGCTTTGCGTCTCTTTAGTACTGTTCATATGCAATCATATGCATAAGCATTTGCATGGCATCTTAGGGCCAAAAATAGGGTTTGTTTTATATTTAAGTATCTTCGATCGCGTTGACACGAAGATTTTTAACCTTCGTATCTCTGGATAGAAGAAACTTAAATAAGGGCAGCTGTTGTACCCCAATTTTTGCCCCTAAGATCCCTTCATCATACCATGTTGGTTTATTCACAACAAGATTACACTAGGATTCTTGGTTCCCATCCCTACTTTGAATTTTTCTCCTTTTGAGGGATTACAAAGCACCTTGACTTATGTTCCTTTTGTGATCATGAATATTGTTTTGATTTCTTCATTTAACTAATAAAATGCAATGTTGGCTTGTCTTGTTTATTATCCATGTAGGTAGGGGCAATGAGATTTAACAAGTTACTTCATGGGTTCATGAGTTTATTTCCATGCCCTAGTCAATATATATTGAGAAGTTCAAACTTCACGATTGGATTGGTTTTGGAAGGATTGTCATGGAAAGGTTGCTTTGGTTCAACACATTTCAAGGTTATTAGATTTGACTCAAAAGTACAAGGGGTTGATTGGAGAAGTTGTCATGTTTGGACAAGGTTTTGTTCCCATTGGTCACAAGAGCATATTTCTCTCAAATTTCAAGATATGGAAGTGGTTTTTGTAGCTATGAATCCTCATTATCATCCTCAACAACTTCTATTCACAAAGCAAGAATATTGGTACAAGAAGTTTGTTCAAGCTTCTCAAAGTTCTTCAAAGCATTTTCTTGATCTAGGAGCTAGGGTTTTGAACTTCAAAGGAGCATATCTTGCTCACCTTTTGGTATTTTTGAATGATTCCAAAGACATCATTCTCTTAAAAGGATTATCAATAAATCACTTCAAAGTTCCAAACATTTTTCATGAGGAAGAAACTTGGTGAAGAAGAAAAACTACAAGTCCTCCAGATGAATCCCCAATTTTCCATGTGTGACTTCAAATGATCATAAATTGGTCAATATTTATCACCTTGAGCTCATCATTTTTCCAAAATGATCTTTAGGATGTGAACTTTATGCCTTCTTTTATGTGCAAATTGAGAAAATGAATAGAAGTTGCCTTAAAGATGCAAAAGATTATAGGTCATTTCATGAAATTTTTCCAACTTCAACAAGTCATAACTTTCTCAAATTTTGGATATTTTGAATGATTCAAGTTTCAAAATGTCATTCAAGAGATCTACTTCATGCCATCTTTTTTGATCAAGAGCAAATTCCAAGTGGAAGACCATGTTTGGATGCAAGACATTATAGGACATTTTTTATGAAGAATTTGAAATATTTCTAAGTATGGAAAGTCAACCCTTTTTCTACAACTGACTCAATATAACTTTCAGCTCAAGCATCCATTTAACTCCATTCTTTTTCCATTGAAAATCTTGTAACCTCATCTTTCTAAAGCATCAAGAATAATGCCTTAAGACCCCTTGAGCTTAGAATGCCATAGTTTCAAAAATGGTAACTTGGAATTGAAGTTTCGTTGCAAGTCAGAATTTGAATTTCATGTTACAACCTCTAAACCTCAAATTAACACGCGTTTTGGGTCTAAACATGATTAGCCAACTTTCCCAAGTGGATTAGTGCATCAAAACGCAAGAATTGGGTGAGTTTTGGTGAAGTTTGGATCACACTTCACTCGTGCATCAGGTTTGCATGAATTCCCTCTAAAACTCATCATTCACTCTTCCTTTTGATCTCATTCGCTTCTCCTATAAATACATGAACTATCCCATTCATTTTCCCAAGCTTGGATAGCCAGAATCACCCTGCCAAACTTGCTCCATAACTCAATTTTTTGTAACTTCAAAATCCATTCTCGAGCCTTTTCCAATCCAATTTTTCCATCAATTCACCTTCCTTGATCTTCCCTGAAGCTAACCACATAATTAAATTCAAGAATCGTGCCCTATACTGCTCCATAGAAGTCCAGTTTCAGAGCTCTGCAACTCAACTTCAATAGGTAGATTCCTTCATCAATTCTTTAAAACTCTGATATCATTGTGTTGCTCTCATTTCCTTGGTTCTAGTCGCAACACTTACCTTTTACTGGAAATACATTTTGACCATGAAATTTCAAATCCCTTTTCAAAACTTTCCTTCCAAATTGCTTGAGCTACAGTTTATATAAATTTGGTGCGAGGGTGTGGTTGTCTTCGTCTTGAAGAGACGAAGAGAATGGCATAGGTCTGAGCTTCTGATTTTACAGTTTGAGAGACCTGTAATTCGTGATGGCTGGAGGTTGAAGATGATCAACGTGTCATCTTCCAACCAATGAAGGCGCACCATCTGTATTTTTCAAATCCTGATTTAATTAATGATTCTGTATAATATTCACTAATGACCATGATATGCACAGTGCGCCAGATCCCTTGGATTTGATTACTAACACGTTTTGACTCTCATCCAATGGTCCACATATTTTACTTTTATTTTCTTTTTCTGATTTTTATATTTTAATTGTTTTAAGTTTCAAAAAATCATAGAAAATTCATTTTTAGTCTAAAAAATCTGAAAAAATTATGAAAAATATTTTTGATTATTCTCTTTCTGATTTTTATTTTTTTACAATTTAATTTTGTGTTTTGGTATTTTTTATAAATTTTACACTTATTTGATTTGTTTTAAATGTTTAAAAATACTTTTATACATTTTAAAATTCGGAAAAAATTATGGAATGATCCAATGATATTGTGACAAATATTGGTGACCTTATTTTATTTTTGTTTCTGACCTTACTATTTTTTACCATTTTTTGTTTATTTTACCCATTTATTTTAATTTTAAAAATAGTTTCTGACTTTAAAAAATTACCAAAAAAATGTAAAATTATTTGAGCCTTTTTCTGATTTTTCTATGGTCTTACTTTTTATTTATTGATTAATTTGAACATAGTTGATATTTTTTCTCTTTATTTTCTATATTTAAACATTATTTTTAAACCCTTTTATGTATATTAAAATGTTATATTATTTTGTGACTATTTTATGGCTGATCTTGGGTTAGATTTTGGATCATGCACTTTATTAACATCATTGGATCCATGGTGTTGAGTTTAACTCCTTAAAAATGGAGGAATGATTTTAATAATAGTTTGATTAAAATTTAATTCAAATGTGGTTTGTATGTTTTTTTTCTCCATCTCTCTTCATCTCATCCCCTTCTTATTGCACTAGATGTTGTTGGGGCATGATCTCTATATCATGTCTCAAAACAAATTGTGCATAGATTGCTATTGAACGGCCTCAAAATAGGTGTGACTTCTATATAAGTCCACTTACGATTGCTTAACATAGCGCTAAATTTTATCCCGATTCGAATAAATGAGCATTCATGGCCCAGACTTATGATTGCAAGCCCAAGTATATTAATTTGATCTCTTTGATCCAATAACCTTGAGATTCATTGTGTGGAGGCTTTAGTTCTACCAATCCTCTAATGGATCTACAATACCTTTGGTCAACGCGGATCACTTAAACATCGTTGATCATTAAATGGTACTTATGATAATTTCAAATGGATGATATACTTGACAAAAAGCAAATGCAACTTGTTGTGTGGAGGCTTTGGTTCTACCAATCCTCTAATGAGTTCCAAATGCAAGCTACAAGATGGTCATCCAACTAACCACTAATTATTGACTTGTTTACCTTATACTTTTATTTGTTATGCTTTATGTACTATTTACTTTTAGCATTTACATTTCATGCCATTTTCATCTTTACTCATTTGAGCATTTACTTTCTTGCAATTTTTACTTTGCTCACTTGATCTTTTCTTTTCCTTTCTTAAGATACTTAATAATCAACATAAACCCTAAAAAATATTTAATGGTACTTGGACTATTTGGTTACTATCCTTGGCATTATGGAGCATGTGACTTTTCTTGGACTTGGAATTAGAAACCTTTGCCTATCTTGGAGACTTTGTGACCTTATCTGATTATTTTGTCTGGAGTTCTTGAGGTTCACCTTAAGACATTGGGTTGCTTGTTTGTTTTTGTGTGCAGGTTTTTGTGATTACACCCTCTGTTTGTAATCTAGAATTCACCCGTATACATCCGTTACTCTGCCCAATTTTTGTGAAGACTTAATACACTTGAAGTTTGGTTCTCTCAAGAGGTCTAGTATTTTTGCTTGCTTGGTTTCAATCCAAGAAATGAGAATTCTATCTTGGCTCATAATGTCAAGTATTGGTTTCTTGTTAGTTAGATGGTTCTTATCCCTAGCTTTTACCTTATGCTTTAGGATAGTCTCTTCTTCTCTTCCCATCTTCTTTAATTTCAAAAATCTTCTTTCCCTTTTTGAAAACTCTTCTTGTTTTTGAACTTGAACCGCTTTCATAATAAACTTGGACTTATGTCCATGCATTTTCAAAACATTTTTTATAAATAAACTCCAATAAACTTAATAATGCCTTGACATTTTTGTGAGAAGACTAAAAGTCAATCAATCTCATTTCAAACTATTTTGCCACTTTGGCTTTTATCTTTAAACTTTTCTCAAAAAAGGTTGAACTCTTGTCAATCCTTGTAGTGATGCAAACAAATATACTTCTACAATATGTAGTAAAGAGAGATATTTTCCACTTAGGTGTTGAGTGAGGAATTGTTGATTTTTTAAAATCCAATCGATATCCTCCACTTTGAGATGATGCAAATTCTCCTTTCTCATGATTGTGGGTAGTAGGTATGTTTTCCATATGGACAATGACGATGATGTTTCATATCATAAAATTAACCAACGCATTTGTGTTTCAATTTTTTTAAAAAGAGGAACTACGTGTACCCTGATCCCCTATTGCACGAAAGGTGGTACGTAGGCACTAAAGGTTCTCAACCACGGTGGGTGCAAAAATTATAAAATAAATACGCTTCTTTCCTCACCTCCACCATCAACTTTTTATATACAACAATTTTTATAGCCAAAATATACAGATTTTACAAAGAGGCTCCTGCGGAGTACCTTAGATGTTTAGGGTGCTAATACCTTACCTTTGCATAACCAACCCCCTTACGTTGAATATTTCCCTCTCTTTTTGGGTTATTCGCTCTTTTCCCATTCCTTTGGAAACAATAAAGTGCGGTGGTGATTTTTATTTTGATTTGTATAAAGTTTAGTCAATCTAATGGCTTAGTCTTAAACATTTCTACTGCTACACGTAGTAATTTCAAATTCTGCAATTTATCGCTTTACATACAAATGCTAGTAATTATGGTTTTGTATGGAAAGACTAAAACCAATAAATTAGAAAACCCTAATAAAAAACAAAACTAAGCATGAAAAACAATACACTTGCACACAAGCACCCTTAGGGTAAAATCCACTTGGTTGCCTTACAAAAATGGTCATATTACGCATGTGAGGTATCTTAGAAAAAACAAGCAAAATACAAGATCATAGTCCCTCGATGACGCTATCTAAGTTGTCTTTCAAAATGATCTTAGTCCCTAAAGAAAAATTCTAAGATACCTTGCAACATTCCTAATCATGGTTATACGATGACCCATTCCCGTCCCGTTTACATCCAAAGATAGGGTTACTTACCAAAACAATGGTAAGATTACAATGTCAGAGGAAAAAGGAAATGAACATGAAAGACTTTTGAGTAGGTAGAATGTTCCTAGTTACTTGCTCCATTTCAAAACAAAAATGTCTTTTCTATTTTCAAAACAAACACCAACACTTTCAAAAACATCTCTCAAACTTGAAAACATTTTCAAAAGATCAAACACTTTGTATACATTCTTAAGAACGATAATCATTACAAAGTTTGCCCAAACGATGGCGCCTTTTCAAAATACATTCAAAAACCACAGAAAGAACATTTTCAAGAAAAAGCAAGTGATATAGAAAGTAACTAAGAGCCCATGGAAAACCATGGATGAAAAGGGTGCTAACACCTTCCCTTTTAATAATTTATCCCCCAAACTCAAGAAATAATCTCAAAGGTCTTTCCTATGCTTTTTCACCTTTCCTTTTTGATAAAAGAAAAGTCGGTGGTGACACTTGCTAAACCGCAACATTTGCAATCAAACGCAAAACCTTCAAGTCAGTTCTTCCACCGTATCACAGAACTGGCGACTCTACTGGGGAGAATACTAAAAGTTGGGTTACCTTAGGATTAGATCACATTTACTTGCTTTATTTGTTTGAATTGTTTGCTTTACATTATAGTTCTTTGTTTGGGTTTGAATCCTCTACCCGGATTTGGGATACCTTATAGGTAAGTAGCAATACGTTGCGGAAACTGTGCAGGGTATACCAACACGGTCTAAGCAATAGCTATGTTAGTGCGACATATTTGTGGGTACTAGTAGCCCTTGAGTAGTCAAGGAGAATACGGGTCCACTGAGTGATGTCATAAAACACTAATGAACTTCTAGAACCTTTACTTGACCAACTTGGCCATTAGGACATAGTGAGATGACCGGCTTTGGTGCAGTTCGAAGTTGGTAGATACTCGACACTACACTCATTGAGGTTTGGTTTTTTGGGATATTTCGGTCGCCATTAAAGAGGCTTGTGCTGAAACAATGACCAAAGAAATAAAATGGTGATATTGAGCTCCTTAGAACCCGATTATTATTACTAGGACAGGTTTGAGCAAACTAAACTTCAAGAGGGTACTTACCTATAAGACTCCATGCAAGCCTAAAACCTAAGGACTTGTTTTGCTTTGTTTATGTATATTTACTTGTACATAACATCATGAACATCATAAACATCATAACATCATACTCATTCACTAACCATTTCAAGGATCTTGGGATTTATCTTTGTTCTATTTTGTAGGACATGGATTATATCCGCAGGAAAACTATTCAAGTCAATCTTGTAAGGATCCCTCCTCAACTTAAAGAGCTAACATCAAGGATTCCTGAAAATTCTCCATTTACCGAAAGACATGGTCGCCTACTAAACTTGGTCACCTCCAACACTGATGAAGAAATGATGAAGGTGCTCTTTCAGTTCTTTGATCCCTTACACCATTGCTTCACATTTCCCGATTATCAAATTGTGCCATCTTTGGAAGAATTCTCCCAACTCTTGAGGATTCCCATTCTCAATCAACGGTACGGAAAGAGATCCAAATCCGGAAGAGATTGCTTAAGCTCTACACTTGTAACCATCTGATATCACAACTAATTGGGAAATAAGGAGTGGTGTCAAAGGTTTCCTAGCAAAGTTCTTGTTTGAGAAAGCCCGAAACTGTTGGAACTCTTTGGATTTGAAAGCTTTTAAGGAAATTGTTGCTTTCCTCATCTATGGGATGGTTCTTTTTCAAAATCCTGACCAACTCATAGATGTGAACACCGTCAAAATCTTCATGTCTCGTAACCCGGTGCCTACTTTGCTAGGGAACATCCTACATTCCTTTCACACTCGCAACATGAGGAAAAGAGGTATCCTTATGTGTTGTACTCCTATCTTGGCAAGATGGTTTATTTCGCATCTTCCCCAATCTATATTGAAGAACGAGTAAGGTTCAAGGTGGTCACATAGGTTCATGTTGCTCAAACATTCAGACATTCATTGGTGTTCCCGATCCATAAAGAATGTTACTATTGTCGACCGTTGTGGAGAATTCCCTAATGTCACTTTACTTGGCATTAGGGGAGGTATCACCTACAACTCTTTCTTAGCCTTAAGATAGTTTGGTTACGCCCGAAGGGATGGCCCACATGAGATGCTCATTCAAGGTTTGGTATTTGACTACGAGAACGATGATCAAGGTCATCACCAGAGATTTATCCGAGCTTGGTGGATGTCGAACAAGGTAGATAGCAAGACATTGGGGCATAATAATTCCATCCCTCTTGAGCCTTACCTCAAATGGGTACGAGCTCGTCCTCAAAGTCTTATGATGCCTTACCCCTCCATTCTCCCAGTAATCATAGAGCCTATTGCGGAAGGAGATGCCCCGTACACTATCCTGCATCCTGACATGCCCACCTCTCTTGAAGACTTAGAAAGGGATTGAATACAACTTAAAGGTGAGTGAGACACTTTCGAAGCCCAATTCTATGTCAGCGAGAAGAAGGTTTTGGAACTCACTAAGCAACTTCATGAGGAGCGGAGCCTGAATGCCTACATCGTGCCAAAGAGGATGCGTACAACCTTTTTTTCTTAGAGTTTTTGTACTTCTTTGTAAGCCCAAAAGAGGCATGATTTACTCAAGCTCTAATTTATTAATATGATGTGTGTTCTCTTTTTGGTCTAAAGCAATTTTAAATCACTAAGTTCCTTGAAATCATTGCATATGCATTTACCATTCATCATAACATAAGCAGGTTTCTTACGACAAGTCTCCTCATCTTTCTACTGTTTATTTCAGTAAGATGGATCTCGAGCAGACGATAAAGGACCTCCAAGCACAGAATGCTCAGTTTCAGCAGTTGTTCTTAACTCTAGCCAAAGGACAAGAAGATCTGAAAACCTTGCTGATTGAAGAAAAGAAGAAGAAAAAGAAAGTAACTGGAGTTCTGAATATGGGAAGAAGATTCCAAGGACAAGAAAGAAGGACCCTAGACTTTGCAACGTCATCTGGTGAGAAAGAAAATCAAGATGGGAAAGGAAAGGAAGCATTTGTCCAGCAAGAGTCCAAAGAGGAAGAAGAAGAAGAGGATTACTCTGAAGAGCAGTATCCCCCGGTCGGCGACAAATACAAGCATCTGGAAGAACGACTAAACGCAATGGAAATCTAGAAAGTACCTGGGCTAGACTTTGAGGAGCTAGGTTTGGTGTCTGGGATTATCGTTCCACCAAAATTCAAGGCACCAATATTTTCTAAGTACGACGGAGTTTCATGCCCTAAAATGCATCTCCGGTCCTATGTGAGGAAGATACAGCCTCACACTGCGGATAGAGATTTATGGGTCCACTTTTTCCAAGACAGTCTATCTGGAACTCAACTTGATTGGTTCTAACAATTATAAAGGTCCAACATCCATAATTGGGAAAATCTTGCCGCTGCTTTCTATAAACAATACCAATATAACACAGACCTTGCTCCCACCCGTACTCAACTCCAGAGTATGGCCATGGTTTCAAATGAAGGCTTCAAAGACTACGCTTAAAAATGGAGGGACTTAGCAGGAAGAGTCCATCCTCCCCTATCTGAAAGAGAGTTATTAGAAATGGTTTTAGGTACCCTATCCGGTCCTTTCTTTAATCACTAAATTGGGAGTTCCTCGGTAGGTTTTACTGAATTGATATTGACCGGAGAAAGAGTGGAAGCCGGGATAAAGAATGGGAAGATTCAAAAAGACGCATCCTCTGCTGCTGTAAGAAAACCATTTATTGGAAAAAAAGAAGTTGGTGTTGTGTATCCTCAAAGGAACCAAGAAAGAACTGAACACCACCCAATGGTGTGGGCTGTCATGATCCCTAAGCATGTGCCTACTCAACAAAGGAACGATCAGCCTAGAACAGAAAGACCAGTAAGACAATTTACCCAGATTAATATGAAACTATCTCAAGTACTGCCACATTTGTTGAGATCCAATCTGGTAACTTTGAAAGAAGCTCCGAAGAATCCTAACACAACCTCTCCTCACTATCATCCTAATGCTCGTTGTGCATATCATTCAGAAAGTCCGGGCCATGATACCAACAATTGTTGGGCTTTGAAAAAATAGGTGCAAGACCTTCTTGAAGCAAAATAAATTAAGTTTGATGCTCCTAAAATCCCAAATGTTATCACTGCTTCTATTCCCAAGCATGGTCGTGGTGTCAACGCTGTTGAAGATGATATGTTTGTTTCTACTGTTGATGAACTTGTTACTCCTCTCCTGACCGTCAAGAAGAACTTACTGGATGTCGGTGTATTCCCGGGCTGTGATGAAAGCTGTCATTTCTGTTTATCCTCACCAACTAGCTGTCATTTGTTAAAAGTAGGCGTTCAATGCCTAATGGATGACAAGGAGATTTTGTTCGAGAAGACTTCTATTCCAACCGTTTCTTATAATGATGTTTCCATAGTGACCGTTTCTGCCAATTCTTCCAGGGTCTCCACCAAAAGACCCGTTATAATCACATCAGTTCCTAAAGTGGCTCTGTTGATAATTATAATGCCTGGACCAATCCCGTATTCGTCAGACAAAACCTTCCCATGGAATTATGGAGGTGATGTCTACTATCACAGTATCAAGAAAGATTGGCCAACTGCTGAAAGTTCAAGTTCTGAGAAAGTTGACTCCGATATCAGTAACATTGCGGGAAATAGTAAGATAACCCAAAGTGGAAGAGTATTCTCCCCGGAGATCGCTCCTCCGAAAGCTACTTCCGGACCTGTAATCATTCCTGTTGCTGTTACTCCTCTAAAAGCTATTCTCAGTCCTACAATTATCTCTGCCAATGCTCCTGTTGACCAAACTACTTCAGTCCATGTTATCACCCCTACTGACATTCCTACTGCTGAGTCGACCGAGACTCGAGGCAAAGGTATTCTGGTTGAGCTTGTCCGAATGAAGGCACAATCAGTAGTTATCCCTGAGACCTCCCGGAAAGAGATGGAGGAAATTCTAAAGATTATAAAAATAAGCGACTACAACATAGTCGAACAACTGTGGCAAACTCCATCAAAAATTTTCATGTTGGCTTTGTTGTTATGTTCAGAGGCTCATGCAAAGGCCTTGGTAAAATTCCTTAAAAATGACAATGTACCCCAAGAAACCTATGTTGATCAGTTTCAAGACTGTGTAGCCAGCTTGACCGCAGATAATGGCTTAGGCTTTTCAGATGCTGATTTAACACCAAGTGGGAGGAAGCATAACGAGGCATTACATGTCTCTGTTGAATGAAGGGCACGACTTTGGCTCATGTCTTGGTTGATATCGGTCATCTCTAAATGTGCTGCCTAAAAAGGCTCTTGATAGGCTCGACTGTGAAGGATTGACCTTGAAACCTAGAAATATAGTAGTGGGGGCCTTCGACGGTGCAAAAAGGATGGTGCATGGGGAGGTAGACATCCCCATAAAAGTTGGAACCCAAACATTTGATTCAAATTTTTATGTAATGGATATTTGCCCTTCATATTCCTGCTTGTTGGGCCGACCATGGATTCACAACGCTGGTGCTGTTACCTCTACGTTACATCAAATGCTGAAATATCCAACTCAGGGGAAAATCATCATTGTTCATGGAGAAGAAGAGTATATGGTCAGTCATCTAAATTCCTTCAGATATGTGGAATTAGATGGTGAATTTATTGAAACTTCGTTCTAGTATTTTGAGGAAGTTTCGAAAACTGTGGCAGTAACCAAGGTTGTTTCCCAAGTCCCAAAGATTACAAGGCCTCTGCTCAAGATGTCGTCTTTGAAAGATGCCAAGGCAGTGATCGAAGAAGGTGGGTGCACTATTTGGGGCCAACTCCCAGATATCCCATACAAATCTGACAAATTTGGTGTGGGTTTCACTTCAGGAGCCCAGAAAGTTGTACGTCGTGCTCGTGTCGGAGGACCACCCTTAAAGATCAGCAACCACGAAGTCAACACAGTGGAGGATGATAAAGACAGCTATGACCTGGAGGATTGGATTTTCCCAACTGTCAACGGGAGGCTCAGCAATTGGGAAGCTAGAAATTTTGTCCCAATCGCTTTTATCCAACAGTAATTTGTCTTTAAATTTTGTCGGATATGTAATATTAAAACAATTCAGACTCTTAAAACCTTGTGTCTTACCCAAGGCACAATGGTCTGTTTGTAAGGGTTGTTATCTCATTTCCATATGACATCAATGAATCATGGACGTTTTTGCATAAAAACTTTGTGCTCATTGTTTTTCTTTTTACATTTCCATTTCTTTCAAAGATAGCTATACTCTTACACACACTTACATTCAAATTGCATATCTACATCCATTCGGGATCCCATGGGTAACGATTCTGCTATGGCCTTCTGTGATTCTGAAAATCTAATCTACCAAGCCGAAGACGAAGGTGAGGAAGATTGCGAAGTACCATAGGAACTCGCCAGGTTACTACAATAAGAAGAGAGGGCCATACAGCCCCACGAGGAACCAGTGGATACAGTTAACCAAGGTACCGAAGAGGACAAGAGAGAAGTCAAGGTGGGTGCCAATCTCGAACCCAATGTCAAGAAGCGCCTGATTCAGTTGCTACATGATTATGTTGAGGTCTTTGCCTGGTCGTATGAATACATGCCAGGGCTTGATGCAGGTATCGTGGTACATCATCTACCAATAAAAGAGGACTGCCCTCCGGTGAAACAAAAAGTCTGTCGCATGAGGCCAGACATGTCAGAGAAGATTAAGACTGAAGTCATGAAACAATTCAACACCGGATTCTTGGTCGTCACTTCCTATCCATAATGGGTTGCCAATATTGTTCCCGTGCCTAAAAAGGAAGGCAAGGTACGAATGTGCGTGGACTACAGAGATTTGAATAAGGCAAGTCCTAAGGATGATTTCCCACTTCCCCACATCGATATTCTAGTTGACAATACAGCACAGCATAAGGTGTTTTCCTTCATGGATGGTTTCTCAGGTTACAACCAAATCAAAATGGTGCCTGAGGACATGGAGAAAACAACCTTTGTCACACAATGGGGCACATTCTGCTACAAGGTTATGCCATTTGGGTTGAAGAACACTGGGGAAACCTATCAGTGTGCCATGGTAGCTCTATTTCACGACATGATACATCACGAAATAGAGGTCTATGTGGACGACATGATAGCCAGATCTCAAACAGAAAAGAGCATCTTGGTCATTTGCAGAAATTATTTGAGAGGCTAAAGAAATACAAGCTAAGGTTGAACCCAAATAATTGCACGTTTGGTGTGACGTCTGGCAAACTCCTAGGCTTTGTTATCAGCGGTAAAGGTATCGAAGTGGATCATGCAAAGGTGAAAGCAATACAATAAATTCCTGCTCCTCGTACTGAGAAGGAAGTCAGAGGATTCTTGGGACGATTAAACTACTTTTCCAGATTCATTTCTCACCTGAAAACTACTTGTGAACCAATCTTCAAATTACTGAAGAAAGATCAAGTAGTCAAATGGAATGATGAGTGCCAAAATGCCTTCGACAAGATCAAAGAATACCGACAAGAACCTCCGATTTTGATGCCACCAGTTGAGGGAATACCTTTTATCATGTATCTAACTGTTTTGGAAAATTCAATGGGGTGTGTGATGGGGCAGCATGACGAGTCTGGCCGAAAAGAGCATGCTATTTATTACCTGAGCCATAAGTTTACCGACTGTGAAACCAGATATTCACTGCACGAGAAAACTTGTTGTGCTTTGGCATGGTCTGATCGCCGGCTAAGACAATATATGTTGAGCCATACTACCTTATTGATATCCAATATGGATCAGATAAAGTACATATTCGAGAAACCTGCCCTCTCTGGGAGAATAGCAAGATGGCAGATAATCCTGACGGAATATGACATTCAGTATACTACCCAAAAAGAAATAAAGGGCAATGTACTAGCTGATCACCTTGTTCATCAAGTTGTGGATGACTACCAGTCCATGAAGTTCGAATTCCCAAATGAGGATATCATGATGGTAAACAACTGTTAAGACACCAGACCATATGACGGACCTGAACAAGGATCCCGATGGACCCTGGTTTTTGATGGGGCATCCAACGCACTCGGCAACAGTATTGGTGTTGTACTTATATCTCCTGAAGGATGTCATACTCCCTTTACGGAAAGACTCTGTGTCAATTGTACAAATAACATGGCAAAATACGAAGCGTGCATTTTTGGTCTCAAACTGCCATAGATTTTGGGATCAAATCCTTAAATGTATTCGGAGATTCAGCTTTGGTCATCAGTCAGATCAAAGGGGAATGGGACACCAAACACCCTAACCTTATCCCTTACAAAGAACATGTGTTGACATTGATCTCATATTTTGAGAATATTACCTTTGAGCATTTCCCGCGAGAAGAAAATCAGCTAGCAGACGCACTAGCCACAATGTCATCCATGTGTAAACTTAAATGGGATAACGAGGCTCCCCAGATCACCATTGAACGAATGGATGAACCAGCTCACTATCACGAGATCAATACTGAAGAAGTAGTGGACCAGCCTTGGTTCCACGAAGTCAAGAGGTATCTCGAAGCTCAAGAGTATCCGAAAGGAGCTTCAGTTAATGATAAGAAGTTCTTAAGAAGATTCTCTGCTAAGTTCTTACTTATTAATGGCATTCTCTACAAACGCAACCAGGACTCTGTATTACTCCGGTGCGTAGACAAGGTTGAAGCAGAAAAGATCATGGCTGAGTTACATGAAGGAACTTTTGGCACCCATTCCAGTGGGCATAAAATGGCAAAGAAGATCCTACGGGAAAGCTATTACTGGTCTACCATAGAAGCAAATTTCTATCAACACTCTCGAACCCGCCATAAGTGTCAGATCTATGCTGACAAGGTACACGTGCCTTCGGTTCCTTTTAACGTCCTGGCGACTCCTTGGCCTTTTGCTATGTGGGGTATCGATATGATTGGGGAAATTAAACCAACAGCCTTTAATGGACACCGCTTCATCTTGGTGGCCATTGACTATTTCACAAAGTGGGTTGAGGCAGCCTCTTTCGCTTCCGTTACCAAGAATGTTGTAGCTCGGTTCATTAAACAAAATCTCATTTGTCGGTATGGTATCCCGGAGAGGATCATCACAGACAATGGTACGAATCTCAACAATACTATGATCACCCCCTGTGCAAGCAATTCAAGATCTAGCATCACAATTCTTCCCCTTACCGACTAAAGATGAATGGTGTTGTCGAAGCCGCAAATAAGAACATCAAAAAGATCATACAGAAAATGACCGTCACATAAAAAGATTGGCATGAGATGCTACCATTCGCTCTCCACGGTTAACGTACCATGGCGCACATATCAACTGGGGCAACACCTTGCTCTCTGGTATATGGCATGGAGGTTGTTTTTCCTATTGAGGTCCAGATCCCTTCTCTAAGAATCATGAAGGATGCAGGACTAAATGAAGAGGATTGGATCCAAACTCGACTTGATCAACTGAATTTAATTTATGAGAAAAGGCTTACCGTTGTCTTTCATGGTCAAATGTATCAAAAACGAATGATCAAGGCTTTCAACAAAAAGGTCAGACGCCAAGTATATCAAGTCGGGGATTTGGTGATCAAGCGTATCATACTTCCGCAAGGTGATCCCAGGGGAAAATGGACTCCTAAATATGAAGGACCATTTGTAATCAAAAGCATATTCTCTGGTGGAGAATGATCTTGACCACCATGGATGGCGACGACCTGCCGCACCCTGTGAACACGGACATAGTTAAAAGATACTACGCATAAGAGACCCACTAGGTTGACACACCTAGGCAAGACAAGGGCATCTCAGCGAACCAAAAAGGTTCGAGAAAAAATAGGGATAAAACAAAAAAATCTATACACTCGGCAAGTTGAAAACCCGAAAGGGCGACTTGGGCAAAAAAAGGGTATCCCGATGGATTGAAAACCAGAAAGGACGGTCCAAGAAAAAGTTAGGGAATTAAAGCGTACAACTATGTCTCGTTGGATCACCATTACGGACGAGCTTTGGCTTAAACTGACAAACTCAGCGGTTCTGATCAATCCAATCAACTTCGGATAAGGTAGCAAGTGGACAAGACGCTCAGAGACACGAAGGCTATAGAAGAATGGGAACCCCTTGAGATTATTACATATGGCTATCTTTTCTTTGTATCAAATTTTCATTTTTTACGATGACATTCTCTTACTAGGATGTCCGTCTCATTGTACAAAATACTTATTCAAGTAAATACAAAGATACCCCCTTTTAAAGTGAAAAACTATCTGTTTTTCTTTATTTCTGTGTTTTATTTATAAAAACATCCAATGATTTATTTTTGAGCATATGCATTTGAACATAATTACTGTCTATAAATGAGCAAAAAATAGAAGACAATCACTAATGGCTTTAAGAAATAGGATGATATCTTTAGACTATTCCATAAAATCCCCCACAGTGTGCAGTTTAATCCCCAGCGGAACAAAACTTCCAGTTATCACTCCCTGGTAGAAGTCACCAAATTTCTCAGGATTCCCCAACAGGATTTCACAAGCAATACATAGGCGTTTCCCTTACAACAGAGTTTACTTCTCTAAGTGGAAATTCATCAACACTTCAACTTCACAACATGAAGACTTCAATTTCATATCCTCGTCAGCAGTTAGGGATTTATTTTCCCAATCCAACAACAGTGCAGAAGATTAGCTCACATACACATACATCGCATCCATATATCATAAACATCGATAACACAAATCCATACAACATAATCTCATTATGCATACATTTCATACATCATGACATTGCATATTAGCTAACATTTTACCCTTTTCAGGATAAGGTTAACCAATAGCTACCATTAACAAGGTTCAAAGGCTTTTCAGATACAGTTCAGATAAGCTCCAGATACGGATGCCATCCTGATACTCATTCAAATTCAGCTCTCAAATACAATTCAGATACGCTCCAAATATGGATGCCATCCTGATACTCATTCAGATTCAACTCTTAGATACAGTTCAGATACGCTTCGAATACGGATGCCATCCTGATACTCATTCAGATTCAACTCTCAGATACAGTTCAGATACGCTCCAAATACAGATGCCATCCTGATACTCATTCAGATTCAGCTCTCAGATACATTTCAGATAAACTTCAAATACGGATGCCATCCTAATACTCATTCAGATTCAACTCTCAGATACAATTCAGATACGCTTTAAATATGGATGCCATCCTGATACTCATTCAGATTCAACTCTCAGATACAGTTCAGATACGCTCCAAATACGGATGCCATCCTGATACTCATTCAGATTCAACTCTCAGATACAATTCAGAGACGCTTCAAATACGGATGTCATCCTGATACTCATTCAGATTCAACTCTCAGATACAGTTCAGATACGCTCCAAATACGGATGCCATCCTGATACTCATTCAGATTCAGCTCTCAAATACAGTTCAGATACACTCCAAATACGAATGCCATCCTGATACTCATTCAAATTCAGCTCTCAGATACAATTCAGATACGCTCCAAATACGGATGCCATCCTGATACTTATTCAGATTCAGCTCTTAGATACAGTTCAGATATGCTCCAGATACGGATGCCATCTTGATACTCATTCAGATTCATCTCTCAGATACGGTTCAGATATGCTCCAGATACAAATGCCATCATGATACTTATTCAAATTCAGCTTTCAAATACAGTTCAGATACGCTCCAGATACAGATGCCACCCTGATATTTATTCAAATTCAGCTTTCAGATACGAGTTAGATGCAATCCATTTATGGATATTATTTTGACACTCAACCCAACACATCCACTATTCCAGTATAATCAATTAGAAATTTATTCTGACACTTCTTCTATTTCTACTAGCAATCATTTTGGATGGCATCTACAAGCCCATCTCCAACTTTTCATATCTTCTCCAAATGGCATCTTAAATCCCATTTCCTATACCACTAACCATCACATCATCGAGTAAAAATTTCTGGACACTCTAGTGTCCAATCATCTTCCAGCTTCGAGTCACGAATGGAAAAACTAGCCAATCTAACTCTTCAGGCTTAAGGATATTGAACAGGGGTAGCTGTTGTACTCCAAAATTTTCCCTCTCATTTATCAAGAATTTTCTCACAAGATCTCCTTTGGCTCAAGACTGCACTAGGGTTGATCAGCTCAAGACACCTCCTTAAGCACTGATGACCAAAATTAGGGTTTGAGATTGCACAAGGATATTTGAACTTACAATTCCCCATATGACTTTCATGGATCATTATGGACCCTCAAGATTACTCATGTCAAGTTTCAAGCTTTGGATCACACTTTTGCTCAGTCAATTGAGCAGTTGACCTAAAAATCAATTGTATTAGGAAAAAGTCAATTGTGGCCAATTTACAGTCAAACTTCATAATTTTTATCCAAGTCAACATTTTAAACTCATATGTATCATTTTATCAAGTTTGGACCATAATTCCTCAAGAAATTTGATCAAATCATCAAAAGGGCAAAATGGTCAAAATTAGGGTTTTGATTGGGAAAGGGCAATTTCTGATTTTTGACCTAGCAAATGGTTAATTGGTTTAAGGCATGATCTCAAGAGTCCAATTTAACCATTTTGACCCAATAAAATGGCTCAAAACATTGCTCAAGTCCAATGGATTGACAGATGAATTTTCAGTAAACTGATCAAAAGTCAAATATATACTGAAAAGTCAAACTTTTACTTTTTGGTAAAAATCAAATGTCAAATATCACAATTCATCAAAACATGTCAAAATATGAAACTTATTCATCAAGAAATCAAAAATTCAAGATTTTATTTTTGAAAAGTTAAAATTTCTAAACTTAGAAATTTTTCTAAGTGTTGGAAATTTCTTATTTTTTCTCAACTTTGAGCAAAAATTTCACCATGATGCAAGATTATTTAAAAGAAACTTTCAACATGAAAGTTGTAGATCTCCATGAAACCTACAACATTTCTTTACACAACTCCTTCCAAAAATGCTTGGATCTCAAGTTATAATTTTCAGAATACATGGTCATGAAACAAAACACTTAGTGAAATTTTGCCCTAATTTGGTCAGGATTTTGACCTAACTTCTGACCCAAGTTTCACCTAGTTCCAAGGGGAATTTTAAAAAGTGATTCAAAGATGGGTAGAGCATATTAAAATCTTTCTAAAATGTCCAAGAACTCCTTGATATCATTTATGAGCAAGGAGAATCGAAAGTCAGAAGTGAAGGTTTCAAGTTGTTTTACAAGGAAAGTTTTGTGATGAACAAGATTCGAAGTTCAAACCTATGTTGAATAATCTCTAATTTATAGGCATCAAACTTGTTAGAAACTCCATATATAATTGCTTACACAACTGTTAGAAGTCTCAATTCAAGCATTCAATGCAAGGCCATGCTTTATATCCATTTTGGGAAGAAAGTGCACAATGCAATTTTGATAAAGTAGCTTTTTCCACAAAACTTGTTCTTGAGTCTTGCAATTGTTTTCTTCTGATCATACATGTCCTATAACTCAAGAGAAGTTGATATCAACACTTACAATCACTCAGCCCATGCTTGTACTTCCTCTTGGAACCATACTTCCCACTTTTCTTCAAAATCAAGTAACATAGCAATCAGCCTATAACTTGTACTTCTGACTCTCTCAAGCACAAAAGCCTTTTGCTTATACATACACAAGTGATTTTCCATAAATCCCGTGCATGCTTGAGTCTTGAAAACATTAAGAACTCATATTTGAATCTCATACCTCCATTTTCACATAACCTGACCAAAAGTTTGAAACTCATAACTCCCTCGTGCGTTTTCAAGCCTCTTTGTTCCTAAAGCTTCTAAACATCATTTAGAAGTCATCCCTTAGCCTGTTACAGTTCTGTAAAACCATCTTTCTCCAGACCATTTCAGCCACTCTCCAACCTAGCTAATCATTGCATTAGCTTCCTGGGACTTTAGCGGAGTTGTTCTGATCATCACAACACCTTGAGGAGTGCTCATTTGTAGAACACGATTTCCAGTTTTGAGGTAAGTTATCTCAACTTTGAACTCTTCATACAAGCATCATTAATGGTTTATTTGTGAATGACAAATGTAGATATCATTGCTCTAAAGCTAACTATGTCCATAGTTTTCATTTATGTTGCTTGAGCTTAGAGAATTTTAAGATTGAAGTTTCTGAAATTTTTAGGGTTCATATTAGGGCCATTAAAGTCCATGCTTGTCTTTGATCTATAATTTTATTACTTTGTATTTCTGAAATCGTGAGGAAATTTCCCACAAGATTCATGTTTATATTTTTTCAAATGGATGAGAGATGAACAAGATGTAGGTATTGTAGTTGGGCGTGAGGTTGAAGATGAAGTTCAGGCCATGGACTTGATTTCTAATATATATTTATTGTTTTGTTTATGTGAACGGATGTATATCCACCCTAGTGGTAAAGCGCGCGCCTGTTCACCCTTAGGTCCTGGGTTCAAGCCCCAGCATGACCTTTTGTGATTTTTTTCTCCATATTTTTCACATGTTCTGACTTGTTTTTTTTTTGCAGCGCTGGGCCTCATCCCCTTGGGCCTTGTATTTTTTTTACTTCTGACTCCCGTGCTGACTATTCACACCCCCTGGCCCATTTTATTTTCTTTTTCTCATTTTTATTTATTTGTTTTCTTAAATATTTTATTTAATATTAAAAAATCAGAAAATTATATAAAAACATTAGATTTATATTTTGATATAGTTTATTTATTTTTTACAATAAAAATCATTTTTATGTAATTACTTTATCTATTTTAATAATTAATTTACAAATTTAATTAGAAACTAATTTTTTTTAGTTTTTTTCTTTTACACAATTAAAATATACTCTTTTAAAATCAAAAAAAGACCAAAAAATATTTTATAATACTATAAATTATTTCCAAGACAAAAATACCAAAAAATATCATTCTTACAAACTTAATTTCTTTTTTTAAATTATTATTTAGAATAGGGTTTTATTTAATTTTCTTTTCCTAATTAATTTAGGTTTACCTTTTACTAATTTAATTAATCATTTTCTTTTAGTAAATTAGGTTAAAAAAACCCTTTTCCTAAAAATCCAAACAAAAATGATATTTGCTTTACATTTATATTCTTGTATATTTATTTATTTTTGTACATTATTTATCCAAATTCAATATGGTTGTAATAATTATTTAGATTTGATTTCTTGCAAATCTCCATTTGTAATTTGTACACCCCCACCCACAAGTATTGTGATAGCGTAATAATTTTAAATTCCGCAATTTATCGCTTTACATACAAATGCTAGTAATTAGGGTTTTGTATGGAAAGACTAAAACCAATCAATTAGAATACCCTAATCAAAAACAAAACCAAGCATGAAAAACAATACACTTGCACACAAGCACCCTTAGGGTAAAATCCACTTGGTTGCCTTACAAAAATGGCCATATTACGCATGTGAGGTATCTTAGCAAAAACAAGCAAAATACAAGATCATAGTCCCTTGATGACGCTATCTAAGTTGCCTTTCAAAATGATCTTAGTCCCTAAAGAAAAATGCTAAGATACCTTGCAACATTGCTAATCATGGTTATACGATGACCCACGCCCGTCCCATTTACATCCAAAGATAGGGTTACTTACCAAATCGGTGGTAAGATAACAAATGTCAAAGGAAAAAGGAAATGAACAAGAAAGACTTTTGAGTTGGTAGAACGTTCCTAGTTACTTGCTCCATTTCAAAACAAAAACATCTTTGCTATTTTCAAAACAAACACCAAGACTTTCAAAAACATCTCTCAAACTTGAAAACATTTTCTAAAGATGAAACACTTTGTATAAATTCTTACGAACGAGAATCATTACAAAGTTTGCCCAAACGATGACACCTTTTTAAAATACTTTCAAAAACCACACAAAGCACATTTTCAAACAAAAGCAAGTGATCTAGCAAGTAACTAAGAGCCAATGGAAAACCATGGATGAAAAGGGTGCTAACACCTTCCCTTTTCATAATCTATCCCCCGAACTCAAGAAATAATCTCAAAGGTCTTTCGTGTGCTTTTTCACCTTTCCTTTTGGATAAAAGAAAAGTCGGTGGTGACTCTTGCTAAACCGCAACATTTGCAATCAAATGCAAAACCTTCTAGTCAGTTCTTCCACCGTATCACAGAATTTAACTTTGATGAATGGATATACCTGACTGCCGTAGAAGGACTCGACAACTGGCGTGCCAAGGATTTCATTCCCATCTCCTTCAGTGAGGAGTAATTACCATTTACTATTTTTTGTCAATGCAAGAACTTTTTCTATAATTTAATTCAAACAATGACTTTAAGCCATGTTCCTTGCTCGGGGCACCATGGTCCATTTGTTAAGGGTTTGTTCATTTGGATATGGCATATGATCATTTAATGAAAAACATTGGACTTTTTGCATTCAAATTTTGTGCTCATTGTCTTTCTTTTTCTTTATTGCATTTTTCAAAATAGTCATGTATCATACATGCACACACACGCACATTTGCATATCCTCATCCACTCTGGATCTCATTACCAACAACTCTTTTATTTCCAGCTATGATTTTGAACATCCAATTAACCAAGTTGAAGACGAAGGTGAAGAAGATTGTGAAATACCACTGGAATTAGCCAGAATTATGATACAACGGGAGAAGGCCATTCAACATCATGAGAAGCCAGTTGAAGTGATCAACCTAGGTATTGAGACAGACAAGAAAGAGGTCAAGATCGGCACCAACTTGGAAGACGGTATCAAAGGAAGATTGGTTCAGATGTTACATGATTATGTTGAAGTGTTTGCTTGGTCGTATGAAGATATGCTAGGGTTGAATACTGAAATTGTGGTTCATCGTCTACCGACAAAGGATGATTGACCTCCAGTCAAGCAAAAGGTTCGTTGTATATGGCCTGTCATGTCTAAAAAGATAAAAGTTGAGATAGTGAAGCAATTCAATGCAGGTTTCCTGGCTGTGACATCATACCCTCAATGGGTTGCAAACGTGGTTCCGGTGCCGAAGAAAGATGATAAGGTTCGTATGTGTGTAGACTATAGGGATTTTAATAGGGAAAGCTCCAAATATGATTTCCCACTACTGCATATTGATGTCTTGCTTGAGAACACAACTCAACATAAAGTCTTCTCTTTCATGGATGGTTTCTCCGACTATAATCAAATCAAGATGGCTCTCGAGGACATGGAGAAAACCACTTTTGTTACACAGTGGGGAACCTTTTTCTACAAGGTCATGTCTTTCGGTTTGAAGAATGCAGGGGCAACCTATCAACGAGCTATGGTGGCTCTATTTCATGACATGATCCATCATGAGATAGAGGTATATGTGGATGATATGATTGCAAGGTCGCAAACTGAGGGAGAACACCTGGATCATTTATACAAACTATTTGAAAGGTTAAATAAATATAAACTGAGGTTGAATCCCAACAAATGCACCTTTGGGATAAGGTCTGGAAAACTCCTAGGATTTGTCGTTAGTGGTAAAGGTATTAAGGTAGACCCTGCGATGGTAAAAGCTATACAAGAAATGCCATCTCCACGTACTGAGAAAGAGGTCAGAGGTTTCTTAGGTCGACTCAACTACATTTCCAGATTCATATCTCACTTAACTACTACTTGTGAGCCACTCTTTAAGCTGCTGAAGAAAGATCAAGCAATCATATGGAATGATGATTTCCAAATAGCTTTTTATAAGATCAAGGAGTACTTACAAGAACCTCTAATCCTGATGCCTCCATTTGAAGGAAGACCTATGATTATGTACTTGACTATATTAGAGAATTCAACCGGGTGTGTGTTGGGCCAACATGACGAGTCTGGCCAGAAAGAGCATGCAATATACTACCTGAGCAAAAAGTTTACCGATTGTGAAACTAGATATTCACCGCTCGAGAAAACTTACTGCACTCTAGCATGGGCTACTCGCCCTCTAAGACATTATATGTTGACTCACACCACTATATCGATTTCTAAGATGGATCCCATCAAGTATATCTTCGAGAAGCCAGCTCTCTCCAGACGGATAGCCCGATGGAAAATAATCTTGACTGAATATGACATCCAATACACTACACAAAAGGCAATCAAGGGAAGTATGTTGGTAGATCATTTGGCCCATCAATCTGTTGGCGACTACCAATCCATGAACTTTGAATTCCCGGACGAGAATATCATGCAAGTAACTGACTGTGAAAAGCCTGAACCATATGACAGACCTAAACAAGAATCCCGATGGACTATGGTTTTTGATGGAGCTTCCAACACTTTGGGTAACGGAATTGGCATTGTGATTGTTTCTTCCGAAGGTTACCATACACCTTTCACTGCTAGACTTTGCTTCAACTGTACCAACAACACGGCTGAGTATGAGGCATGCATCTTAGGTCTAAAAGATGCTATTGACCTAGAAATTAAGTCCTTAAGTGTATATGGAGATTCAGCCCTAGTAATCAGTCAAGTTAAGGGAGAGTAGGATACCAAGCACCCTAATCGGATTTCTTACAAAAAACTTGTGCTAACCATGATCCCATACTTTGAGGAGGTTACTTTCGAAAATTTCCCAAGAGAAGAAAATCAGTTGGCGGATGCCTTAGCAACAATGTCATCTATGTTCAAGGTCAATTGGGACAACGAGGCTCCCATAATTACCATCGAAATATTTAAAGAACCAGCGCACTATTGTAAGATTGACACTGACCAAGAGAAGCCCTAGTTCCATGAGGTGAAAAGATATCTTTAAGCACAAGAATATCTTGAGGGAGCTTCAATCAACAACAAGAAATTCCTATGAAGGTTCTCAGCCAAATTCTTCCTAAGCAATAGAATCATGTACAAGCGCAACCATGATTCTACTCTGCTATGTTGTATGGACAAGAAGGAAGCAGATAGAATCATGGAAGACATGCATGAAGGCATCTTTGGAAATCATTCCAATGGACACACTATGGCTAAGAAGATTCTGAGGGATGGGTACTATTGGTCGACTATGGAAACTGATTGTCACTGTGATACGGTGGCAGAACCGACTGTTATACTGGTTTGTGTTTTTTGTTCGCAAATGTCGTGGTAAGCAAGAGTCGCCACTGACTTTTATTTTATCCAACAAGGAGAAGGAAAAAGAACAGAAAAAACCTTTTTCGAGATATTTCTGAGTACGGGGGGTAGATTATAGAAAGGGAAGGTGTTAGCACCCTTTTTATCCATGGTTTCCCATGGGCTCTTAGGTACTTTGCTCCATTTTAAAAATTTCTTGTGTGTGCTTGCTTTGAAAAGTTTTGTTTTACTTCGTTTTAACCCTTGTTTATGTCCTCAAGAGTGTTACGAAGTTGTTTTTGAAAACTTAGTTTGGGAAAGTGTTGGTGTGAAAAAGTTTGTTTTTTTGAGCAAGTACCTAGGAACTAATCTACCTACTCGAAAAAGACTGTTCGTTTTCCTTTAGATAATGGTATCCCATTATTGAGAAATAGGTAGCACTGTCGTTAGAGTTTTAAAGGGACGTTCAAAGGGATGAAATGTTCTCTGAAGGCAACATGTAGGGATACCTTAGCAGTTCAAAGGGACTGTCATCATATATTCGTAGGCAACATCGAGGGACAAGATCATTTCTCGAAGGCAACTCGAGGGACATTAAGGGACTATGATCTTTATGATGACTTTAACCGAGGGCCTTTTGCTAAGATACCCCTACGTTCGAGGGACATGACCATTGTTTCCGAGGCAACCAATTGAGGTATACCCTAGGGGTGCAAGTGTGCAGCAATGTTTGTTTTCAGATATTTATCTTGTAATTAAGTGACGCTATGTTCAATTAGTTTACCGGTCTTTCCATACAATCCTATTAGTCTAAGAATTGCATAAAATATAGTAGTAGAAGGTAAAGGAAGAAATGTAAACCTAGGCTATTACAGAGCTTTGGGGAAGTTACATAATAATGAAGAGTGCGGAAAAGAAATCCTAAAACTATTACATCCCGGAAGCAATTACATAATTAGAAAAAAATGCGAGAAAAAATAAATCTACGCTATTACATTGATAATGTGACCTATACAATTTTTCTAGAAATTAAAATGTAAAAGAATAAATAAAAAGAAATTAAGGAAAAATTAAAACCTAAAATTCTAAGTTAATGTTTTTTGGTGTTTTTTTGTAGAAAATAATTTTAAGTTAATTAAAAAATCTAATTCTAACTAATTTTAATTAAAAAAAAGTTAATTAACTTAATTTATTAATAAATGAAAAAAATCCAAAAATTCAGATACTAACTAAAAAAAAAAACTAATCCTAATTTGTTAAAAAAATAGTTAATTAAAGGGTTAATTGTAAGTCTAAGAGTGCCTAAGAGGGGGGGGGGGGGGGGGGGGGGTTAAATTAGGTATATAAAAATTTATTCGGTTTTATGAGAATACTTGAAGTAATTTTTTGGTTAAGTGTTTGAAGGTTTTGATTATATCTTATATTTTCCTAATCATGGTGATGAAAGTGATAAAAGCGGAAAAGTAAAGAATACGGTGATATATCCTGGTTCCCCTCACAATTCGAGAGTACTCCAGTCCCCTTTCCAACATAAAAGAGATTTCACTATAGTTAGAATGATTGTAAAGTCTATGCTTACTATCTAACCTATAGGGTGACCAAAGGTTCTTAACACCTTTAAGATCAAACAAACACTAATGTGAATGAAGAACAATCCTCTTCAAATCACAACACTTACTTCCAACAATCCTGGATAGTAAGGGAATAATTTCTTTAAGTAATACAATGATTTATTTGAAATAGATGGAGAGCACTATCAATCTTCAATTGATCTTCTTCTTCAAGATAGAAACAATTCTCAAGCAATGATTATAAATGTTCACAATGTATGTATGAAACTTGTAATGATTTCTTAATGAAAATGTATATGGCAAGTTTCACAAAATTTATGAACACATGAAAGTTTATATGCAAATTTGAATGAGTGAAAATTGTTAATATGAAGAAGGTTTTTTTTGTTGTATATGAAAGTTATTGAAAATCTGAAAAATCTACACATTTATAATGTCACAAGAACCTCTTCATTCATGCCATTTGATATGAAAAGATGCAATGCATTCATGAAAGAATACCATTTGAAAAATGTTCAAAAACCAAAAGAAAAGCTACACTGGTTCGCTGGGAACCGGTTCCGACACAGGCAGAACCTGGTTCTTAGTGAACGTTATAACTCAGAATTCAAAAATATTACGCAGGAACCAGTTCCCCTATTGGTACAACCCGGTTCCTGGTACAAAATCCAGGGACATGTTTTTTGAACAAGTTTGGAACCCGGTTCCCTGTTAGGGAGGAACCGGTTCCTGAAAGTTTATTTTCAAAAATTCTTATTGAAAAAGATTTCAAACATAGTTTTTCTTAAATGTAAACATGTGGGATATGTATATGATTATGAATGCATATTTGTGAACATCTATATTCAAGATTAAGAATTATTTAAACCTTTTGACATTGTTGATTCTTCAATAATTCTTCTTCTAATCTTCAAGACTTGTATATGATATGATAAGCTTTTTGCACATCCTTTGAATGTTGATGTCCATGTTGTCTTCATCAAAACAAATGCTTTAAATATGACTTGAGAAGCTTGCAATTACATTCTCCCCCTTTTTGATGATGACAACCAAGTCTTGAAAACAATTCTTGAAATGTTTATGTTGTTTTGTGTAGCAAACATGTTAAGCAAATGCAAGGCTCCCCCTAAATTGTATGCTCCCCCTAAGTCCATGATTCTTTGAATTTTTGGAGTGAGTGCCTGCAATTTCTTTGAAACAAAACAACACAATATGCATATTCTTCTCCCCCTTTGTTAACATAAAAAGGGATGGGGAAAAAGAGTGAAACAAATTTATTTAAAAATTAAGACGTAAAAACATATAAAAGAAGGAGTAGAAGCAGAGTGTACTAAAAGAAAAATTAAGACGTGCATCTTATGAGAAACATTTAGACATCACCTTCATCCAAAATACCAAGTTCTCTTCGGATTTTGAAGAATGGTTCTCGAGCAAGCGGTTTTGTGAAGATATCTGCGAGTTGGTTATGAGTATCCATAAAAGTGACTTCGACATCTCCTTTAAGTACATGATCACGGAGAAAATGATGTCGAATATCTATATGTTTGGTTCTTGAATGCATGACCGGATTCTTTGTAATATTGATAGCACTTGTATTGTCGCATCGAAGAGGAATGCATCCGAGATCAAGTCCGTAATCACGGAGTTGTTGCTTGAGCCAAAGAATTTGTGCACAAAAACTACCCGCTGCTATGTATTCTGCTTCGGTCGTGCTAAGAGCAACACATGCTTGCTTTTTACAAGCCCGTGATACTAATGCATTTCCAATAATGTGACAAGTACCACTTGTGCTTTTACGATCAGTTTTACAACCTGCATAATCTGCGTCAGAATAACCAATTAAAGTGCAAATACTACCTTTAGGATACCATAAGCCGACATTGGTTGTTCCTTTAAGATACTTCATGATCCTTTTAACTGCCATGAGGTGTGATTCCTTTGGGTTTGCTTGAAAGCGAGCACAAAGACAAACACTAAACATGATGTCAGTACGGCTTACCGTCAAATACAATAAGGAACCAATCATACCTCGGTATTTTGTAATATCAATTGGAGTACCAGATTCATCTTGATCAACATATGTACCGGAGCCCATTGGAGTATTCATTGCTTTACAATTGTCCATATCAAACTTTTTCAATAATTCTTTGCAATACTTATATTGGTTGATGAAGATTCCATCTTTTAGTTGCTTGATTTGTAGTCCAAGAAAGTAGTTCATCTTTCCCATCATAGACATCTCGAATTCTCCTTGCATCATCAATGAGAATTCCTTACACATTTCTTTGTTAGTCGATCCAAAAATGATATCATCAACATAGACTTGAACCAATAAAGTGTTACTTTGGATTTTCTTAATGAACAAAGTTTTATCAACCTTACCCTTTTCGAAACCTTTTTCACACAAAAAATTGCTAAGTTTATCATACCATGCTCTTGGTGCTTGCTTTAAGCCATAAAGAGCCTTTCTCAACTTAAAGACATGTGTAGGATGTTTGAAGTCTTCAAATCCCGGAGGTTGTTTGACATAGACTTCTTCATTGATGTATCCATTCAAGAATGCACTTTTGACGTCCATTTGAAAAAGCTGAAAATTTAATGAACAAGCATAAGCAAGTAAAAGACGTATAGCTTCTAACCTTGCAACTGGAGCAAATGTTTCTTCAAAGTCGATTCCTTCTTCTTGATTGTAGCCTTGAGCAACCAACCTTGCTTTGTTTCGAACAATTAGACCATTCTCATCAAGTTTGTTCTTAAACACCCATCGGGTACCTATGATGTGTTTACCACTTGGTCTAGGAACAAGTTCCCAAACTTGATTTCTCTCGAATTGATTTAATTCTTCTTTCATAGCAATAATCCATTGATCATCTCCTAAAGCTTCATCAACTTTGGTAGGTTCAATTTGAGAAACAAACGCCATGTTTAAGCAAGCATCTTTTAGATTTAATCTTGTTGATACTCCTTGGCTAATGTCACCAATAATTTTTTCAATAGGATGGTCTCTATGAGTTCTCCATTCTTTTGGTAGATCATTGATGTTTGAATCTTGTTGTACAATGTTTTCTTGATTTTCCGGTGATTTCACAACTTGATCATTTGAAAGATCTTCCTGGGGTAAATCTATAGGATCATCATCATCACACACAACTACTTCCTCCTTAGAGGTGTTAGTTTCATCAAAATATACATGCATAGATTCTTCAATAGTTAAAGTTCTTTTATTATAAATTCTATATGCTTTACTAGAAAGAGAATAACCAAGAAATATACCTTCGTTGGATTTCTCGTCAAACTTACTGAGATTGTCTTTGTCATTGTTAAGAACAAAACACTTGCATCCAAAAATGTGGAAGTGAGCAATATTTGGCTTTCTTCCTTTGAAGAGTTCATATGGAGTCTTATTTATTATAGGTCTAATGATAACTCTATTTCCAACATAACATGCCGTACTAACCGCATCTGCCCAAAAATATTTAGGAAGATTTGCATCACTAAGCATTGTTCTTGCAAGTTCCACTAGAAACCTATTCTTTCTTTCAACTACTCCATTTTGTTGTGGAGTTCTAGGTGCTGAAAAATTATGAGAGATACCATGTTCTTCACAAAATTCTTCAAATTGTGCATTTTGGAATTCTCCACCATGATCACTTCTTATGGATACAATCTTTAGTGATTTTTCATTTTGGATTTGCTTAGCATACTTCTTAAAAGCTTTAAAAGCATCACTTTTCTGCACAAGAAACAAAGTCCAAGAATATCTAGAAAAATCATCAATAATAACCAAAGCTTATACATTACCTCCGAAGCTTTTTGTTCTTGATGGACCAAAGAGATCCCTGTGTAACAATTGTAGTGGTCTTGTAGTAGACACCACATTCTTAGATTTGAAAGTTGATTTGGTCTGTTTGCCCTTTTGGCATGCGCTACATAATTTGTCTTTGATGAACTTCATCTTTGGTATACCAATAACTAAGTCATGCTTAACACATTTGTTCAAATGCTCCATGTGAATGTGAGCAATCCTCTTGTGCCATAACCAAGCGTCATTGTTGTTTACCATAATACATTGTACCTTCATAGATAAATCATCTAAAGTAATCATAAAAATATTGTTAGTTCTTATACCTTTGAGTTTTACCTCATTGGTTGCCTCATCCATAATAAGGCATTCTTCTTTGTTGAATTTGATCTTGAACCCTATATCGCAAAGTTGACTTATGCTAAGAAGGTTAATCCTTCAACATAGAGAACCTCCTTAATTTGAATGGATGGAGGTGTGCCAACTATTCCAACGCCAAGAATCTTTCCTTTGGTGTTGTCTCCATAGGTGACATACCCTTTGGCTTTATGTACTAGATATGAAAATTGGTGTACATCTCCTGTCATATGCTTTGAACATCCACTATCAAGATACCAAACATTTGATGTGGATTTCAAGCATACCTACAAAAACAAATTATTTCTTGTTAGGCACCCAAGTTGCCTTGGGTCCTTCATAGTTAGTTCCCTTTTTCACCCACACATAATATCCACTTGCCATACTAAAGTTTCTAACATAGCAAGCATTAGGTGTATGGCCTTTAATACCACAATAAAAACAAGTAGGATCAAAGTTACTTCTATATCTAGAAGGATAAGATTTCTTCTTAGAAAATGTTTTCTTTTTCGATACATTAGCCTTTTTCTTTTGATGATTATGAACAACTTGCTTCTTTTCTACTTTCTTGGGATTGGAACTATTACTAGCCTTTACAAAAACAGTGGGATTGTTACTTGGTTTCTTAGTATTCACATAACCAAGACCTCTTTTATCATTTGGATAACGTTGTTGGCTTAGTAATCCTTCCAATCCTATTTGTCCTTTTTCATATCGTTCAATGACTCTTTTCAATTGAACAATTTGAAAGACATTTGATTCACACTTGGAGCATGCAAAGTTTTCCTTTTCTTTAATAAAATTTTGTTTTTGAAGATCAAAATCTTTAGTCATGGTGTCAATTTTTTCTAGACAAATTAGAAGTTCTTTTTCTTGTTTTGACACCTTTTTGTATAAACTTTTGCATTCTTTCAAGAGTTCATCAATTGCACCTTGAACATCATCATCAAAAAGATTAAATTCATTACTAACCTCTTCTTCATCGTCGGAGTGATGTGAGGCCATCAATGCTAGATTTGCACATTCGTCGCTTTCCGAATCGGATGAAGAACTTATCTCATTATCTTCCCATGCAACATAAGCGTTTTTGTTCTTGAACTCCTTATTGCCTTTGAATCCATTTTTCTTGGAGAGTTTTGGACAATCCGGCTTTATGTGACCTTACTTTCCACATTCATAACATGTGACATCTTGTGTTGATGTGGAGGCTTCTTTATCTTTATGCTTATATAATTTCTTTATTTTGACAAAGTTAGCATTATGAAGATTATTTTTATGACCAAAATATTTTCCTAACTATTTTACATGAAGCAAGAGGTTTTCATCTTCTTCCGATGCATCTTTATCTTGACTTTCTTTTGAATCAACTTTCAAAGCAATGCCTTTGGATTTCTTCTCATGATTCTCATGTTTTTCAAGCCTTCCAAGTTCCGTCTCATATTCTTGAAGCTTTCCGAAAAGTGTTGCGGAAGTCATAGTTGCTAGGCTTTTCTTTTCGGATATTGTCGTCACTTTTGGTTGCCATTCCCTCGTTAAGGACCTAAGCACTTTAAGATTTAATTCATCGTTAGTTAAAGTCTTACCGAGTGCCTTCAAATGGTTTGTCAAGTGAACGAATCTCTTTTGCAAGTCAAGGATGGATTCTCCGGGCAACATTCTGAATAATTCATATTCTTGACTCAAAGTGTTCAATCTAGACCTTTTGACTTCGGCGGTTCCTTCATGAGTTTCTACAAGAGTATCCCAAATTTCCTTTGTCGTTGTACATGCCGATACTCGGAAAAATTCATCCATACTAAGAGCACTTTGGAGAATATTGATTGCCTTTTTGTCAAAGAGAACTTTTTTCTTGTCATCGTCATCCCATGATGCTTTAGGCTTTGATGACCCAACACCATTGACAACACACACCGGAGTAAATGGACCATTCTCAACAGCATTCCATATTTCTTCTCCTTGCGCTTCAAGATGAGCCTTCATGCGAAATTTCCAAAAGTCAAAGTATTCACCACAAAACAATGGAGGCTTGTTGTTACTACCACCATCTTTGAAAATCGGATTTGGATTTGGATTTGCGGAAGCCATTCTGGATCTTTAGGAACAAGTTACCTATAACTTGCTCTGATGCCAATTGTAAGTCTAAGAGTGCCTAAGAGGGGGGGGGGGGTGGTGAATTAGGTATATAAAAATTTATTCGGTTTTATGAGAATACTTGAAGTAATTTTTTGGTTAAGTGTTTGAAGGTTTTGATTATATCTTATCTTTTCCTGATTATGGTGATGAAAGCGATAAAAGAGGAAAAGTAAAGAACACGGTGATATATCCTGGTTCCCCTCACAATCCGAGAGTACTCCAGTCCCCTTTCCAACACGAAAGAGATTTCACTATAGTTAGAATGATTGTACAGCCTATGCTTACTATCTAACCTATAGGGTGACCAAAGGTTCTTAACACCTTTAAGATCAAACAAACACTAATGTGAATGAAGAACAATCCTCTTCAAATCACAACACTTACTTCCAACAATCCTGGATAGTAAGGGAATGATTTCTTTAAGTAATACAATGATTTATTTGAAATAGATGGAGAGCACTATCAATCTTCAATTGATCTTCTTCTTCACGATAGAAACAATTCTCAAGCAATGATTATAAATGTTCACAATGTATGTATGAAACTTTTAATGATTTCTTAATGAAAATGTATATGGCAAGTTTCACAAAATTTATGAACACATGAAAGTTTATATGCAAATTTGAATGAGTGAAAATTGATAATATGAAGAAGGTTTTTTTTGTTGTATATGAAAGTTATTGAAAATCTGAAAAATCTGCACATTTATAATGTCACAAGAACCTCTTCATTCATGCCATTTGATATGAAAAGATGCAATGCATTCATGAAATAATACCATTTGAAAAATGTTCAAAAACCAAAAGAAAAGCTGCACTAGTTCGCTGGGAACCGGTTCCGACACAGGCAGAACCCGGTTCTTAGTGAACGTTATAACTCAGAATTGAAAAATATTACGCAGGAACCGGTTCCCCTATTGGTACAACCCGGTTCCTGGTACAAATTCCAGGGACATGTTTTTTGAACAAGTTTGGAACCCGGTTCCCTGTTAGGGAGGAACCGGTTCCTGAAAGTTTATTTTCAAAAATTCTTTTTGAAAAAGATTTCAAACATAGTTTTTCTTAAATGTAAACATGTGGGATATGTATATGATTATGAATGCATATTTGTGAACATCTATATTCAAGATTAAGAATTATTTAAACCTTTTGACATTGTTGATTCTTCAATAATTCTTCTTCTAATCTTCAAGACTTGTATATGATATGATAAGCTTTTTGCACATCCTTTGAATGTTGATGTCCATGTTGTCTTCATCAAAACAAATGCTTTAAATATGACTTGAGAAGCTTGCAATTACATTCTCCCCCTTTTTGATGATGACAACCAAGTCTTGAAAACAATTCTTGAAATGTTTATGTTGTTTTGTGTAGCAAACATGTTAAGCAAATGCAAGGCTCCCCCTAAATTGTATGCTCCCCCTAAGTCCATGATTCTTTGAATTTTTGGAGTGAGTGCCTGCAATTTCTTTGAAACAAAACAACACAATATGCATATTCTTCTCCCCCTTTGTTAACATAAAAAAGGATGGGGAAAAAGAGTGAAACAAATTTATTTAAAAATTAAGACGTAAAAACATATAAAAGAAGGAGTAGAAGCAGAGTGTACTAAAAGAAAAATTAAGACGTGCATCTTATGAGAAACATTTAGACATCACCTTCATCCAAAATACCAAGTTCTCTTCGGATTTTGAAGAATGGTTCTCGAGCAAGCGGTTTTGTGAAGATATCTGCGAGTTGGTTATGAGTATCCATAAAAGTGACTTCGACATCTCCTTTAAGTACATGATCACGGAGAAAATGATGTCGAATATCTATATGTTTGGTTCTTGAATGCATGACCGGATTCTTTGTAATATTGATAGCACTTGTATTGTCGCATCGAAGAGGAATGCATCCGAGATCAAGTCCGTAATCACGGAGTTGTTGCTTGAGCCAAAGAATTTGTGCACAAAAACTACCCGCTGCTATGTATTCTGCTTCGGCCGTGCTAAGAGCAACACATGCTTGCTTTTTACAAGCCCGTGATACTAATGCATTTCCAATAATGTGACAAGTACCACTTGTGCTTTTACGATCAGTTTTACAACCTGCATAATCTGCGTCAGAATAACCAATTAAAGTGCAAATACTACCTTTAGGATACCATAAGCCGACATTGGTTGTTCCTTTAAGATACTTCATGATCCTTTTAACTGCCATGAGGTGTGATTCCTTTGGGTTTGCTTGAAAGCGAGCACAAAGACAAACACTAAACATGATGTCAGTACGGCTTACCGTCAAATACAATAAGGAACCAATCATACCTTGGTATTTTGTAATATCAATTGGAGTACCAGATTCATCTTGATCAACATATGTACCGGAGCCCATTGGAGTATTCATTGCTTTACAATTGTCCATATCAAACTTTTTCAATAATTCTTTGCAATACTTAGATTGGTTGATGAAGATTCCATCTTTTAGTTGCTTGATTTGTAGTCCAAGAAAGTAGTTCATCTTTCCCATCATAGACATCTCGAATTCTCCTTGCATCATCAATGAGAATTCCTTACACATTTCTTTGTTAGTCGATCCAAAAATGATATCATCAACATAGACTTGAACCAATAAAGTGTTACTTTGGATTTTCTTAATGAACAAAGTTTTATCAACCTTACCCTTTTCGAAACCTTTTTCACACAAAAAAATTGCTAAGTTTATCATACCATGCTCTTGGTGCTTGCTTTAAGCCATAAAGAGCCTTTCTCAACTTAAAGACATGTGTAGGATGTTTGAAGTCTTCAAATCCCGGAGGTTGTTTGACATAGACTTCTTCATTGATGTATCCATTCAAGAATGCACTTTTGACGTCCATTTGAAAAAGATGAAAATTTAATGAACAAGCATAAGCAAGTAAAAGACGTATAGCTTCTAACCTTGCAACTGGAGCAAATGTTTCTTCAAAGTCGATTCCTTCTTCTTGATTGTAGCCTTGAGCAACCAACCTTGCTTTGTTTCGAACAATTAGACCATTCTCATCAAGTTTGTTCTTAAACACCCATCGGGTACCTATGATGTGTTTACCACTTGGTCTAGGAACAAGTTCCCAAACTTGATTTCTCTCGAATTGATTTAATTCTTCTTTCATAGCAATAATCCATTGATCATCTCCTAAAGCTTCATCAACTTTGGTAGGTTCAATTTGAGAAACAAACGCCATGTTTAAGCAAGCATCTTTTAGATTTAATCTTGTTGATACTCCTTGGCTAATGTCACCAATAATTTTTTCAATAGGATGGTCTCTATGAGTTCTCCATTCTTTTGGTAGATCATTGATGTTTGAATCTTGTTGTACAATGTTTTCTTGATTTTCCGGTGATTTCACAACTTGATCATTTGAAAGATCTTCCTGGGGTAAATCTATAGGATCATCATCATCACACACAACTACTTCCTCCTTAGAGGTGTTAGTTTCATCAAAATATACATGCATAGATTCTTCAATAGTTAAAGTTCTTTTATTATAAATTCTATATGCTTTACTAGAAAGAGAATAACCAAGAAATATACCTTCGTCGGATTTCTCGTCAAACTTACTGAGATTGTCTTTGTCATTGTTAAGAACAAAACACTTGCATCCAAAAATGTGGAAGTGAGCAATATTTGGCTTTCTTCCTTTGAAGAGTTCATATGGAGTCTTATTTATTATAGGTCTAATGATAACTCTATTTCCAACATAACATGCCGTACTAACCGCATCTGCCCAAAAATATTTAGGAAGATTTGCATCACTAAGCATTGTTCTTGCAAGTTCCACTAGAAACCTATTCTTTCTTTCAACTACTCCATTTTGTTGTGGAGTTCTAGGTGCTGAAAAATTATGAGAGATACCATGTTCTTCACAAAATTCTTCAAATTGTGCATTTTGGAATTCTCCACCATGATCACTTCTTATGGATACAATCTTTAGTGATTTTTCATTTTGGATTTGCTTAGCATACTTCTTAAAAGCTTTAAAAGCATCACTTTTCTGCACAAGAAACAAAGTCCAAGAATATCTAGAAAAATCATCAATAATAACCAAAGCTTATACATTACCTCCGAAGCTTTTTGTTCTTGATGGACCAAAGAGATCCCTGTGTAACAATTGTAGTGGTCTTGTAGTAGACACCACATTCTTAGATTTGAAAGTTGATTTGGTCTGTTTGCCCTTTTGGCATGCGCTACATAATTTGTCTTTGATGAACTTCATCTTTGGTATACCAATAACTAAGTCATGCTTAACACATTTGTTCAAATGCTCCATGTGAATGTGAGCAATCCTCTTGTGCCATAACCAAGCGTCATTGTTGTTTACCATAATACATTGTACCTTCATAGACAAATCATCTAAAGTAATCATAAAAATATTGTTAGTTCTTATACCTTTGAGTTTTACCTCATTGGTTGCCTCATCCATAATAAGGCATTCTTCTTTGTTGAATTTGATCTTGAACCCTCTATCGCAAAGTTGACTTATGCTAAGAAGGTTAATCCTTCAACATAGAGAACCTCCTTAATTTGAATGGATGGAGGTGTGCCAACTATTCCAACGCCAAGAATCTTTCCTTTGGTGTTGTCTCCATAGGTGACATACCCTTTGGCTTTATGTACTAGATATGAAAATTGGTGTACATCTCCTGTCATATGCTTTGAACATCCACTATCAAGATACCAAACATTTGATGTGGATTTCAAGCATACCTATAAAAACAAATTATTTCTTGTTAGGCACCCAAGTTGCCTTGGGTCCTTCATAGTTAGTTCCCTTTTTCACCCACACATAATATCCACTTGCCATACTAAAGTTTCTAACATAGCAAGCATTAGGTGTATGGCCTTTAATACCACAATAAAAACAAGTAGGAATAAAGTTACTTCTATATCTAGAAGGATAAGATTTCTTCTTAGAAAATGTTTTCTTTTTCGATACATTAGCCTTTTTCTTTTGATGATTATGAACAACTTGCTTCTTTTCTACTTTCTTGGGATTGGAACTATTACTAGCCTTTACAAAAACAGTGGGATTGTTACTTGGTTTCTTAGTATTCACATAACCAAGACCTCTTTTATCATTTGGATAACGTTGTTGGCTTAGTAATCCTTCCAATCCTATTTGTCCTTTTTCATATCGTTCAATGACTCTTTTCAATTGAACAATTTGAAAGACATTTGATTCACACTCGGAGCATGCAAAGTTTTCCTTTTCTTTAATAAAATTTTGTTTTTGAAGATCAAAATCTTTAGTCATGGTGTCAATTTTTTCTAGACAAATTAGAAGTTCTTTTTCTTGTTTTGACACCTTTTTGTATAAACTTTTGAATTCTTTCAAGAGTTCATCAATTGCACCTTGAACATCATCATCAAAAAGATTAAATTCATTACTAACCTCTTCTTCATCGTCGGAGTGATGTGAGGCCATCAATGCTAGATTTGCACATTCGTCGCTTTCCGAATCGGATGAAGAACTTATCTCATTATCTTCCCATGCAACATAAGCCTTTTTGTTCTTGAACTCCTTATTGCCTTTGAATCCATTTTTCTTGGAGAGTTTTGGACAATCCGGCTTTATGTGACCTTACTTTCCACATTCATAACATGTGACATCTTGTGTTGATGTGGAGGCTTCTTTATCTTTATGCTTATATAATTTCTTTATTTTGACAAAGTTAGCATTATGAAGATTATTTTTATGACCAAAATATTTTCCTAACTATTTTACAAGAAGCAAGAGGTTTTCATCTTCTTCCGATGCATCTTTATCTTGACTTTCTTTTGAATCAACTTTCAAAGCAATGCCTTTGGATTTCTTCTCATGATTCTCATGTTTTTCAAGCCTTCCAAGTTCCGTCTCATATTCTTGAAGCTTTCCGAAAAGTGTTGCGGAAGTCATAGTTGCTAGGCTTTTCTTTTCGGATATTGTCGTCACTTTTGGTTGCCATTCCCTCGTTAAGGACCTAAGCACTTTAAGATTTAATTCATCGTTAGTTAAAGTCTTACCGAGTGCCTTCAAATGGTTTGTCAAGTGAACGAATCTCTTTTGCAAGTCAAGGATGGATTCTCCGGGCAACATTCTGAATAATTCATATTCTTGACTCAAAGTGTTCAATCTAGACCTTTTGACTTCGGCGGTTCCTTCATGAGTTTCTACAAGAGTATCCCAAATTTCCTTTGTCGTTGTACATGCCGATACTCGGAAAAATTCATCCATACTAAGAGCACTTTGGAGAATATTGATTGCCTTTTTGTCAAAGAGAACTTTTTTCTTGTCATCGTCATCCCATGATGCTTTAGGCTTTGATGACCCAACACCATTGACAACACACACCGGAGTAAATGGACTATTCTCAACAGCATTCCATATTTCTTCTCCTTGCGCTTCAAGATGAGCCTTCATGCGAAATTTCCAAAAGTCAAAGTATTCACCACAAAACAATGGAGGCTTGTTGTTACTACCACCATCTTTGAAAATCGGATTTGGATTTGGATTTGCGGAAGCCATTCTGGATCTTTAGGAACAAGTTACCTATAACTTGCTCTGATGCCAATTGTAAGTCTAAGAGTGCCTAAGAGGGGGGGGGGGGGTGGTGAATTAGGTATATAAAAATTTATTCGGTTTTATGAGAATACTTGAAGTAATTTTTTGGTTAAGTGTTTGAAGGTTTTGATTATATCTTATCTTTTCCTGATTATGGTGATGAAAGCGATAAAATAGGAAAAGTAAAGAACACGGTGATATATCCTGGTTCCCCTCACAATCCGAGAGTACTCCAGTCCCCTTTCCAACACGAAAGAGATTTCACTATAGTTAGAATGATTGTACAGCCTATGCTTACTATCTAACCTATAGGGTGACCAAAGGTTCTTAACACCTTTAAGATCAAACAAACACTAATGTGAATGAAGAACAATCCTCTTCAAATCACAACACTTACTTCCAACAATCCTGGATAGTAAGGGAATGATTTCTTTAAGTAATACAATGATTTATTTGAAATAGATGGAGAGCACTATCAATCTTCAATTGATCTTCTTCTTCACGATAGAAACAATTCTCAAGCAATGATTATAAATGTTCACAATGTATGTATGAAACTTTTAATGATTTCTTAATGAAAATGTATATGGCAAGTTTCACAAAATTTATGAACACATGAAAGTTTATATGCAAATTTGAATGAGTGAAAATTGATAATATGAAGAAGGTTTTTTTTGTTGTATATGAAAGTTATTGAAAATCTGAAAAATCTGCACATTTATAATGTCACAAGAACCTCTTCATTCATGCCATTTGATATGAAAAGATGCAATGCATTCATGAAATAATACCATTTGAAAAATGTTCAAAAACCAAAAGAAAAGCTGCACTAGTTCGCTGGGAACCGGTTCCGACACAGGCAGAACCCGGTTCTTAGTGAACGTTATAACTCAGAATTGAAAAATATTACGCAGGAACCGGTTCCCCTATTGGTACAACCCGGTTCCTGGTACAAATTCCAGGGACATGTTTTTTGAACAAGTTTGGAACCCGGTTCCCTGTTAGGGAGGAACCGGTTCCTGAAAGTTTATTTTCAAAAATTCTTTTTGAAAAAGATTTCAAACATAGTTTTTCTTAAATGTAAATATGTGGGATATGTATATGATTATGAATGCATATTTGTGAACATCTATATTCAAGATTAAGAATTATTTAAACCTTTTGACATTGTTGATTCTTCAATAATTCTTCTTCTAATCTTCAAGACTTGTATATGATATGATAAGCTTTTTGCACATCCTTTGAATGTTGATGTCCATGTTGTCTTCATCAAAACAAATGCTTTAAATATGACTTGAGAAGCTTGCAATTACATTCTCCCCCTTTTTGATGATGACAACCAAGTCTTGAAAACAATTCTTGAAATGTTTATGTTGTTTTGTGTAGCAAACATGTTAAGCAAATGCAAGGCTCCCCCTAAATTGTATGCTCCCCCTAAGTCCATGATTCTTTGAATTTTTGGAGTGAGTGCCTGCAATTTCTTTGAAACAAAACAACACAATATGCATATTCTTCTCCCCCTTTGTTAACATAAAAAAGGATGGGGAAAAAGAGTGAAACAAATTTATTTAAAAATTAAGACGTAAAAACATATAAAAGAAGGAGTAGAAGCAGAGTGTACTAAAAGAAAAATTAAGACGTGCATCTTATGAGAAACATTTAGACATCACCTTCATCCAAAATACCAAGTTCTCTTCGGATTTTGAAGAATGGTTCTCGAGCAAGCGGTTTTGTGAAGATATCTGCGAGTTGGTTATGAGTATCCATAAAAGTGACTTCGACATCTCCTTTAAGTACATGATCACGGAGAAAATGATGTCGAATATCTATATGTTTGGTTCTTGAATGCATGGCCGGATTCTTTTTAATATTGATAGCACTTGTATTGTCGCATCGAAGAGGAATGCATCCGAGATCAAGTCCGTAATCACGAAGTTGTTGCTTGAGCCAAAGAATTTGTGCACAAAAACTACCCGCTGCTATGTATTCTGCTTCGGCCGTGCTAAGAGCAACACATGCTTGCTTTTTACAAGCCCGTGATACTAATGCATTTCCAATAATGTGACAAGTACCACTTGTGCTTTTACGATCAGTTTTACAACCTGCATAATCTGCGTCAGAATAACCAATTAAAGTGCAAATACTACCTTTAGGATACCATAAGCCGACATTGGTTGTTCCTTTAAGATACTTCATGATCCTTTTAACTGCCATGAGGTGTGATTCCTTTGGGTTTGCTTGAAAGCGAGCACAAAGACAAACACTAAACATGATGTCAGTACGGCTTACCGTCAAATACAATAAGGAACCAATCATACCTCGGTATTTTGTAATATCAATTGGAGTACCAGATTCATCTTGATCAACATATGTACCGGAGCCCATTGGAGTATTCATTGCTTTACAATTGTCCATATCAAACTTTTTCAATAATTCTTTGCAATACTTAGATTGGTTGATGAAGATTCCATCTTTTAGTTGCTTGATTTGTAGTCCAAGAAAGTAGTTCATCTTTCCCATCATAGACATCTCGAATTCTCCTTGCATCATCAATGAGAATTCCTTACACATTTCTTTGTTAGTCGATCCAAAAATGATATCATCAACATAGACTTGAACCAATAAAGTGTTACTTTGGATTTTCTTAATGAACAAAGTTTTATCAACCTTACCCTTTTCGAAACCTTTTTCACACAAAAAATTGCTAAGTTTATCATACCATGCTCTTGGTGCTTGCTTTAAGCCATAAAGAGCCTTTCTCAACTTAAAGACATGTGTAGGATGTTTGAAGTCTTCAAATCCCGGAGGTTGTTTGACATAGACTTCTTCATTGATGTATCCATTCAAGAATGCACTTTTGACGTCCATTTGAAAAAGCTGAAAATTTAATGAACAAGCATAAGCAAGTAAAAGACGTATAGCTTCTAACCTTGCAACTGGAGCAAATGTTTCTTCAAAGTCGATTCCTTCTTCTTGATTGTAGCCTTGAGCAACCAACCTTGCTTTGTTTCGAACAATTAGACCATTCTCATCAAGTTTGTTCTTAAACACCCATCGGGTACCTATGATGTGTTTACCACTTGGTCTAGGAACAAGTTCCCAAACTTGATTTCTCTCGAATTGATTTAATTATTCTTTCATAGCAATAATCCATTGATCATCTCCTAAAGCTTCATCAACTTTGGTAGGTTCAATTTGAGAAACAAACGCCATGTTTAAGCAAGCATCTTTTAGATTTAATCTTGTTGATACTCCTTGGCTAATGTCACCAATAATTTTTTCAATAGGATGGTCTCTATGAGTTCTCCATTCTTTTGGTAGATCATTGATGTTTGAATCTTGTTGTACAATGTTTTCTTGATTTTCCGGTGATTTCACAACTTGATCATTTGAAAGATCTTCCTGGGGTAAATCTATAGGATCATCATCATCACACACAACTACTTCCTCCTTAGAGGTGTTAGTTTCATCAAAATATACATGCATAGATTCTTCAATAGTTAAAGTTCTTTTATTATAAATTCTATATGCTTTACTAGAAAGAGAATAACCAAGAAATATACCTTCGTCGGATTTCTCGTCAAACTTACTGAGATTGTCTTTGTCATTGTTAAGAACAAAACACTTGCATCCAAAAATGTGGAAGTGAGCAATATTTGGCTTTCTTCCTTTGAAGAGTTCATATGGAGTCTTATTTATTATAGGTCTAATGATAACTCTATTTCCAACATAACATGCCGTACTAACCGCATCTGCCCAAAAATATTTAGGAAGATTTGCATCACTAAGCATTGTTCTTGCAAGTTCCACTAGAAACCTATTCTTTCTTTCAACTACTCCATTTTGTTGTGGAGTTCTAGGTGCTGAAAAATTATGAGAGATACCATGTTCTTCACAAAATTCTTCAAATTGTGCATTTTGGAATTCTCCACCATGATCACTTCTTATGGATACAATCTTTAGTGATTTTTCATTTTGGATTTGCTTAGCATACTTCTTAAAAGCTTTAAAAGCATCACTTTTCTGCACAAGAAACAAAGTCCAAGAATATCTAGAAAAATCATCAATAATAACCAAAGCTTATACATTACCTCCGAAGCTTTTTGTTCTTGATGGACCAAAGAGATCCTTGTGTAACAATTGTAGTGGTCTTGTAGTAGACACCACATTCTTTGATTTGAAAGTTGATTTGGTCTGTTTGCCCTTTTGGCATGCGCTACATAATTTGTCTTTGATGAACTTCATCTTTGGTATACCAATAACTAAGTCATGCTTAACACATTTGTTCAAATGCTCCATGTGAATGTGAGCAATCCTCTTGTGCCATAACCAAGCGTCATTGTTGTTTACCATAATACATTGTACCTTCATAGACAAATCATCTAAAGTAATCATAAAAATATTGTTAGTTCTTATACCTTTAAGTTTTACCTCATTGGTTGCCTCATCCATAATAAGGCATTCTTCTTTGTTGAATTTGATCTTGAACCCGCTATCGCAAAGTTGACTTATGCTAAGAAGGTTAATCCTTCAACATAGAGAACCTCCTTAATTTGAATGGATGGAGGTGTGCCAACTATTCCAACGCCAAGAATCTTTCCTTTGGTGTTGTCTCCATAGGTGACATACCCTTTGGCTTTATGTACTAGATATGAAAATTGGTGTACATCTCCTGTCATATGCTTTGAACATCCACTATCAAGATACCAAACATTTGATGTGGATTTCAAGCATACCTACAAAAACAAATTATTTCTTGTTAGGCACCCAAGTTGCCTTGGGTCCTTCATAGTTAGTTCCCTTTTTCACCCACACATAATATCCACTTGCCATACTAAAGTTTCTAACATAGCAAGCATTAGGTGTATGGCCTTTAATACCACAATAAAAACAAGTAGGATCAAAGTTACTTCTATATCTAGAAGGATAAGATTTCTTCTTAGAAAATGTTTTCTTTTTCGATACATTAGCCTTTTTCTTTTGATGATTATGAACAACTTGCTTCTTTTCTACTTTCTTGGGATTGGAACTATTACTAGCCTTTACAAAAACAGTGGGATTGTTACTTGGTTTCTTAGTATTCACATAACCAAGACCTCTTTTATCATTTGGATAACGTTGTTGGCTTAGTAATCCTTCCAATCCTATTTGTCCTTTTTCATATCGTTCAATGACTCTTTTCAATTGAACAATTTGAAAGACATTTGATTCACACTTGGAGCATGCAAAGTTTTCCCTTTCTTTAATAAAATTTTGTTTTTGAAGATCAAAATCTTTAGTCATGGTGTCAATTTTTTCTAGACAAATTAGAAGTTCTTTTTCTTGTTTTGACACCTTTTTGTATAAACTTTTGCATTCTTTCAAGAGTTCATCAATTGCACCTTGAACATCATCATCAAAAAGATTAAATTCATTACTAACCTCTTCTTCATCGTCGGAGTGATGTGAGGCCATCAATGCTAGATTTGCACATTCGTCGCTTTCTGAATCGGATGAAGAACTTATCTCATTATCTTCCCATGCAACATAAGCCTTTTTGTTCTTGAACTCCTTATTGCCTTTGAATCCATTTTTCTTGGAGAGTTTTGGACAATCCGGCTTTATGTGACCTTACTTTCCACATTCATAACATGTGACATCTTGTGTTGATGTGGAGGCTTCTTTATCTTTATGCTTATATAATTTCTTTATTTTGACAAAGTTAGCATTATGAAGATTATTTTTATGACCAAAATATTTTCCTAACTATTTTACAAGAAGCAAGAGGTTTTCATCTTCTTCCGATGCATCTTTATCTTGACTTTCTTTTGAATCAACTTTCAAAGCAATGCCTTTGGATTTCTTCTCATGATTCTCATGTTTTTCAAGCCTTCCAAGTTCCGTCTCATATTCTTGAAGCTTTCCGAAAAGTGTTGCGGAAGTCATAGTTGCTAGGCTTTTCTTTTCGGATATTGTCGTCACTTTTGGTTGCCATTCCCTCGTTAAGGACCTAAGCACTTTAAGATTTAATTCATCGTTAGTTAAAGTCTTACCGAGTGCCTTCAAATGGTTTGTCAAGTGAACGAATCTCTTTTGCAAGTCAAGGATGGATTCTCCGGGCAACATTCTGAATAATTCATATTCTTGACTCAAAGTGTTCAATCTAGACCTTTTGACTTCGGCGGTTCCTTCATGAGTTTCTACAAGAGTATCCCAAATTTCCTTTGTCGTTGTACATGCCGATACTCGGAAAAATTCATCCATACTAAGAGCACTTTGGAGAATATTGATTGCCTTTTTGTCAAAGAGAACTTTTTTCTTGTCATCGTCATCCCATGATGCTTTAGGCTTTGATGACCCAACACCATTGACAACACACACCGGAGTAAATGGACTATTCTCAACAGCATTCCATATTTCTTCTCCTTGCGCTTCAAGATGAGCCTTCATGCGAAATTTCCAAAAGTCAAAGTATTCACCACAAAACAATGGAGGCTTGTTGTTACTACCACCATCTTTGAAAATCGGATTTGGATTTGGATTTGCGGAAGCCATTCTGGATCTTTAGGAACAAGTTACCTATAACTTGCTCTGATGCCAATTGTAAGTCTAAGAGTGCCTAAGAGGGGGGGGGGGTGGTGAATTAGGTATATAAAAATTTATTCGGTTTTATGAGAATACTTGAAGTAATTTTTTGGTTAAGTGTTTGAAGGTTTTGATTATATCTTATCTTTTCCTGATTATGGTGATGAAAGCGATAAAAGAGGAAAAGTAAAGAACACGGTGATATATCCTGGTTCCCCTCACTATCCGAGAGTACTCCAGTCCCCTTTCCAACACGAAAGAGATTTCACTATAGTTAGAATGATTGTACAGCCTATGCTTACTATCTAACCTATAGGGTGACCAAAGGTTCTTAACACCTTTAAGATCAAACAAACACTAATGTGAATGAAGAACAATCCTCTTCAAATCACAACACTTACTTCCAACAATCCTGGATAGTAAGGGAATGATTTCTTTAAGTAATACAATGATTTATTTGAAATAGATGGAGAGCACTATCAATCTTCAATTGATCTTCTTCTTCACGATAGAAACAATTCTCAAGCAATGATTATAAATGTTCACAATGTATGTATTAAACTTTTAATGATTTCTTAATGAAAATGTATATGGCAAGTTTCACAAAATTTATGAACACATGAAAGTTTATATGCAAATTTGAATGAGTGAAAATTGATAATATGAAGAAGGTTTTTTTTGTTGTATATGAAAGTTATTGAAAATCTGAAAAATCTGCACATTTATAATGTCACAAGAACCTCTTCATTCATGCCATTTGATATGAAAAGATGCAATGCATTCATGAAATAATACCATTTGAAAAATGTTCAAAAACCAAAAGAAAAGCTGCACTAGTTCGCTGGGAACCGGTTCCGACACAGGCAGAACCCGGTTCTTAGTGAACGTTATAACTCAGAATTGAAAAATATTACGCAGGAACCGGTTCCCCTATTGGTATAACCCGGTTCCTGGTACAAATTCCAGGGACATGTTTTTTGAACAAGTTTGGAACCCGGTTCCCTGTTAGGGAGGAACCGGTTCCTGAAAGTTTATTTTCAAAAATTCTTTTTGAAAAAGATTTCAAACATAGTTTTTCTTAAATGTAAACATGTGGGATATGTATATGATTATGAATGCATATTTGTGAACATCTATATTCAAGATTAAGAATTATTTAAACCTTTTGACATTGTTGATTCTTCAATAATTCTTCTTCTAATCTTCAAACTTGTATATGATATGATAAGCTTTTTGCACATCCTTTGAATGTTGATGTCCATGTTGTCTTCATCAAAACAAATGCTTTAAATATGACTTGAGAAGCTTGCAATTACATTAATTACAAAGAAAACCTAAAACCTAATTATTTTCCTAATTTGCAGAAGAAAAAAAAAGTTAATTAATTAAATTAAAGAGTTAATAAAAAAAGAGTTAATAATAAAAAAAAACTTAAAACCTTAATTAATTAGGGTTTGTAAAAAAAATTAAGTTTGCCAATTAATAGGATTTTTGATTTAAATAAAATTAGAGTTTATATGAATTTAGGGTTTTTAAGGAAGATATTAAAGAGAAAGAAATGAGGCAAAAAGGGTTAAAAATAAGTAAAATTATACATATTGCCAGGGGTGGGTGTTGAACCAAAAATTAATTTAAAACCTAAAATTAGATTAAAAAAAATCTTGAAATTAATTATTCGAGTTTATTATGAAAAATCAAACGTTTGTGAAAAATGTTAAGTTTTAAGAAAAAGGTTTTAAACAGAAAGAATGAAAATAGGTAAAAGGATAAATAGAAAGGAAGAAAACCAAAACCAATAGGGGTGGTTGTTGAACCCACGCCCTTAACCTTCTCGGGATGTTTGCCTCGCCATGCATTGGTGGTTGTTCTATTTTAGCCACAGTATTTTGTAATAACCCTGCATGGGACCCTGTCTAAATCTGCAATATTGAATCTCATGAACACATTAAATAAATTACTATATCATGAAATACAAATAAAGCAAATATATGGAAAAAAATTAATGTTAAAACCGATATAGCATGTATGAATGATTCTACACCTTTTTGATCATGGAGATCAAATCAGCCTTACCCTTACTGGAGAAGTAGTGAGATGTGGGTTTGTAACAAGGATGACTTGTTTGTAGTGAGATGATGGTTTGTTGGGGGTTTGTAACAAGGATTTTAAGATTTTTAGGGTTCTTGAAAGAATTTGATATTTTGACAGGGTTGTGGCAAAGGTTTTTTTTCTCGTCCTCCTGTTTGAGTGAAAAAAAGTGAGATTATATAATGGAAATTAGAGAAAAAATATGGGCTTTGAATGTTCAATTGGGCCTCCAATAACCACAAGCAATAGTGTAGATTTTTATTCACTTGAGTTCGTCATGTTCTAGGCTAAATCGCGGGGGCTTAAGTGCAATTTTTGAAGTTTAAATGTGAAAATAAAATGTAGCCAACATCGAGAAATAACTCATGTCCGAAAATGGGCTCAATCGGATAAAAGGTGAATTAGTTATGAATTTTTGAAGTTTTGGCTTAGACAAACTTATTTTGGGCTCCAGTGTCAACTCTGACACTCTCTTCAATAAAAAAGTGGTATTAATCGGAGCATAAACCGGTCTCGACTTTGGAAGAAAAGTTATAAATCTCTGAGTCAGTGACCTTGTGTAAAAATATGGGCCCAATGCGATAAAAATTAACTGAGTTATGAATTTTCGAAGTTTCGCCCAGATGAAATAATATTCAGCATTCAGGATTTTTAGCGCGTCACGTGCACTGTGAGCAAAAGACAAAGGCCTTTTGGATACCGTTAGAACTTAATACCACCTGTGAAAACTTAGCCAACTCAATTTTAAAAATTTTGGCGCTGGAACCAACTCGATACGATGAAAATCGACCAAGTTATGATTTTCTGAACACGATGCAAATAAACTTCTGTCACAAATTTTCTATACGAAAATACTTGATAAATCCGCATTTTTGAATACCTTCTGATCAAAATTGGCTTCCAGCCGTGAGAGATGAAAACATAGATGACGTCGAGACGGAATTTTATCCACTAGAACGGGTTCAAAACAAGCCACTATCTTCAAGTTATAAATTTTTTAGTGCGTAAAAACTACACTTTCAGCACACTTTTTCACCATATTTCTTCGAGAAAACTCGCACATTCAGAGACCTTCTTTAAAGAATTGACTCTTGAGCCGAACCTGAATTTTAGAATATGTTATCAGAGATATCTTGGCGAAATAAAACCTGAAATGACACGCCGGATTGGACTTGTGAATCTTTGAACCCTGAGTCGTTGCAAAACGACGAACTAATCTTCGGCACGGAAAATACTGAGAACATCCATTGGCGAAATAAATGTCACTTATAACCTGACGAAGCTTGATAAATATACCTTTATTCCATAACCATAAAACTAATAATATGCGTATATGAAAATAGGGTAAATTTTAGGGTACAACAGCTGCCCCTGTTCAATCTTCTTAAACCTGAGGATGTAGATTGGTTGTCTGCCTTTCATAATCTGAAGGTGGAAGATGATTGAACACTAGAGTGCCCATAAATTTGCACTCGTCTGTAATGATGCTTGACTATGTAGGTAGTATCGGGAATGAGCTTACAGATACCATTTGAAGGAGATGACAGAAGGTCACTGGAGATGGGCTTAAAGATGTCATTCGGAAGATATGACGGAGAATCGTCGGAGATGGGCTTAAAGATGTCATCTAGAGGATGTTGATTTCCCGAGATAGTCCTTTGATGAGAATTCCTGTTCCTGTCGTTAAGGAGGAATCTGCTGAGGAGTGTTGGTCTCTGTTTTGGGAGAAATAGAATTTTAGGAGCTTCAGTTTTCCGTTACTCTACTAGGCAAACATCTCTTAGTCGAGGAGGTGAAAGTGAACTGCTATCTGGTCGTGCTCCAAGATTTACAGTGATTTTCTAATGATAATAAGATTAACTGCTATCTAGTCGTGCTCCAGGTTTCACAGTGACTTATTGGGAAGATGAGATTACACTTGCTATCTGGTCGTGCTCCAGGCTTTGCAATTTCTCAATTCTTATCTGGTCGTGTTCCATGCTTCAGAAGGAATTAAGTGGTTATCCGGTTGTATCCAGGTTTCAACTTGAATTTAAGACATACTAATATTCGGTCGATTTCGGGCTTCATAGTAATTGGCCAAGTAAACTGCTATTTGGTCGAATTCCAACCTTCGTAGTACCGCATACTATTGTCTGGTCGTGCTCCAGGTTTCACAGTATGTCTTGCCGTTATCTGGTCGTGCTCCAGTCTTCACATCGTCTTATACTGTTATCTGGTCGTGCTCCAGGTTTCAAGGTGTCTTATACCACTATCTGGTCGATTCCAGGCTTTATAGTATTTTGGAGGAATCAAGATATTATCCGGTCGATTTCCGGGCTTCATAGCTTGAATCTGAGATATACCACTATCTGGTCGATTCCAAGTTTCATAGTATTTGGAGAAATCAAGATATTATTCGGTCGATTTGTGGGCTTCATAGCTTGAATTTAAGATATACCACTATCTGGTCGATTCCAGGCTTCATAGTATCTTGTACTATTATCTGGTCGATTTTCAGGCTTCACAGTATGATAGGGAAATTAAGCTGTTATCCAGTCGATTTCTGGGCGTCATAGCTTGAATTTAAGATATACCACTATCTGGTCGACTCCAGGCTTCATAGTATTTTGTACTGTTATCCGGTCAATTTCCAGGCTTCATAGTATGATGTATTGTTGGTTGACTATTGTATGGTCGGTTTCCGGGTTTCATAGCTTTTTTAACTGGAATAGAAATCTTAGTATCGATTTGACTGAACCAGGGAAAGGTCTCGAGTTGTCTTCAACTGGGAGAGAAATCTTAGTATCGATTTGACTGAACCCGGGAGAGGTCTCAGATTAACTTTGATTGGCATAGAAATCAGGGGAATCTTAACGGCGATTCGGCTGACCCAGACGAAAGTCTTAGAACATTTTCAACTAGAATAGAAACCTTAGTGTCGGTTTGACTGAGCTAGAGAAAATATTGACAAGTGTTGGAATATCTTCAACTGGAATAGAAACCTTGGTGTCGGTTTGACTGAACCAGAGAGAACTTGTGAGAACTTGATTGCATCTTTCCCTGAAAGGTAAAGAGTTAGTCGTATGTAATGTCATGATGTATGGAATGTATTGAATAATGATGTTCTCCAAATAAATGAGATTGTGTTGTATAATATGTATGCACGTGCCATGATATATGGATATGCAATGCTATTGTGATATTCTCTAGCTAGGAAAAATAAATCCTGAACTGCTGCTGGAGAGTATAAGGAGTTGAGTTCTTCGTTTCCGCTGGGGATAGTGACCGAAGATGATTAGCTGGGGATTTACATCCATTCTGCTTGAGAACATTCTGCCGGAGGAGACTCTGTCTGAGAATAATCCTGCAGGGGAATGACTCTGTGGGGAAGAGAGATACTCTGTTGGAAGATCTGCTGATTTGGAGAAATAAACTCAGTTGGGGATGAACTTCCATTGTTGGAGAGAAGAGATCTGTTGGAGATTGAGCTTCCGCTGTCAGAGAAATAAACTCTGCTCGGGAGATGGCTTTATAAACTGCTCATGGTTATAAAACTTGGTTGGGGAATGCAGATATCAGCTTTCTGAAGGAACCTGCTTGGGAAGAAATTCCTGCTTGGGGATACGGAGGTAGGACCTTGGTTGTCTCGGCTCTGTGGGGAATATAGGTATCACTGGCTTATATGTGATAGTGACTTCACTTCCAACTATCTCTTCCCCTTGTACCATGATGGAAAAAGTACATGCGGAGATTTTGTGGATGGATCTATGTTGTAATTGTACTTGAACATGTATTTAATGAGTGTCAGGATGACATCCGCCTCTGGATCGTATCTGAACTGTACTTGAAACATGTATTGAATGCGTGTCAGAATGACATCACTGTCTGGATCGTATCTGAACTATACTTGAAACATGTGTAAAATGAGTGTCAGAATGGCATCTGTCTCTGGATCGTATTTGAAATGTATTTGAAACATGTGTTGAATGAGTGTCAGAATGACATCCGTCTTTGGATCATATTTGAATTGTACTTGAAACATGTGTTGAATGAGTATCAGAATGGCATCCGTATCTGGAGCATATCTGAAATGTATCTGAAAGCTGAATCTGAATGAGTATCAGAATGGCATTCGTATCTGGAGCGTATTTGAACCGTATCTAAAAACTGAATCTGAATGAATATTAGAATGGCATCCGTATCTAGAGCGTATCTGAACTGTATCTGAAAGCTGAGTCTGGATGAGTATCCGAATGGCATACGTATCTGGAGCGTATCTGAACTATATTTGAAAGCTGAGTCTGAATGAGTATTAGAATGACATCTGTATCTGGAGTGTATCTGAACTGTATCTGAAAGCTGAGTCTGAATGAGTAACAAAATGGCACTCATATCTGAAGCGTATCTGAACTATATCTGAAAGCTGAATCTGAATGAGTATCATAATGGCATCCGTATCTAGAGCGTATCTGAACTGTATCTAAAAGCTGAATCTGAATGACTATCAGAATAGAATCCATATCTGGAGCGTATCTGAACTATATCTGAAAGCTGAATCTGAATGAGTATCAGAATGGCATTCCTATCTGAATTGTATCTGAAAGCTGAATCTGAATGAGTATCAGAATGGCATCCGTATCTAGAGCGTATATGAACTATATCTGAAAGCTGAGTCTGAATGAGTATCAGAATGGCATCCGTATCTGGAGCACATCTGAACTGTATCTGAAAGCTGAGTCTGAATGAGTATCAGAATGGCATCTGTATCTGGAGCGTATCTGAACTGTATCTGAAAGCTGAGTCTGGATGAGTGTCAGAATGGCATTCGTATCTGGAGCGTATCTAAGCTGTATCGGGAAGCTGAATCTGAATGAGTATTAGAATTGCATCTGTATCTAGAGCGTATCTGAACTGTATCTGAAAGCTGAATCTGAATTAGTATCATAATGGCATTCGTATCTGGAGTGAATTTGAACTGTATCTGAAAGCTGAGTATGAATGAGTATCAGAATGGAATTCGTATCTGGAGCGTATCTGAACTGTATCTGAAAGCTGAATCTGAATGAGTATTAGAATGGCATCCATATCTGAAGCATATTTGAACTGTATCTGAAAGATGAATCTGAATGAGTATCAGAATGGCATCCGTATCTGGAGCGTATCTGAACTGTATCTGAAAGCTGAGTCTGAATGAGTATCAGAATGGCATCCGTATCTGGAGCGTATCTGAACTGTATCTGAAAGATGAATCTGAATGAGTATCAGAATGGCATCCGTATCTGAACTGTATCTGAAAGATGAATCTGAATGAGTATCAGAATGGCATCTGTATCTGGAGCTTATCTGAACTGTATCTGAATTCTGGTGCTCTTGATGAATGTTGATCAAGGTACAAGTCTTCCACTGATAGACAGGTGACGGGACATATTCTTACGTTTTAAATCCCTAACTTTTTCCTGGACCGCCCTTTCGAGTTTTCAGTCCACCGGAATACGTTTTTTTTCCAAGCCGCCCTTTCGGGTTTTCGACTTGCCGGGTGTACAGATTTTTTCATTTTTTATCCCTAATTTTTGCCCGAACCCTTTTGGTTCGTCGGGATGCCCTTATTTTTGCCTAGGCATGTCAACCTAGTGGGTATTTGTTATGCGTAGTATTTTCCGACTATGTCCATTCTTTCAGGATGTAGAGAGTTGTCACTGTTCATAGTGTTGTGTTGTAGTACTGTCAAAAATGTTTTCTTGATGGAACATGATTCATTGTTGGAATGCGTGTGTAATGCTCCAAGCAATTCAGATGGAGATCTGCCCCTAGTTACTTGGCACTTTTGGAGAGACTGCCCCAGGTGTGTTTAGACATTATGTCACGCCCCTTGCTTATGGAAGACCGGTTATTGGAAGTGTCTTTCCCGCTGAGGTGATTCTGTCCATTGAGAGGATGTATGTTCATTGAATATCCATTGTGTGGATTTCTCTGCTGTCAAACAATTAGTCATATGCAAACAATGTCATTTAAAGAATGCAAAACTGATGTCTGTCTTGAAAAAATTTTTAAAATGTGTTTTGTGTAGTAAAACGAAATTTGCAAGAATGTGATATCAACTCAGGATTCGTAACAAAGCCTACAGGAGTCAGGATACCTTTGTAAAAGTATGCTCTTGAACTAAACCCATGCTTCAGCTAGGACTTTTAAGGGTTATAACGTGGCCTGGTTCACGGTTCAAGAAACAAAGGATAAAGGCTCAAATTTTATTTGTACCCAACCCGCTCTTCGTGATGTTCTTCAGTTCTATGCTCAGTTAATTGCGTGTTTAGATCCCGATTGAGTCTGGAATCTTTGCTCTGATACTTGGTGATGATTCAAAAATTGAACATTTGTTTTGAAAAGGCATTCGTTTTTTTAATTTTCTTTTTGTCGAGGATTTGTAGTAACCTCTTTTTTTTTGGTTTTCGTTATCCCTAATTTTTTCCTGAACTGATTCTTTTGTGATTACAGTCAACGAGATGCCCCAATTTTTCTCTTAAGTCTCCTTCATAGGTTTTGACTTAATGGGATTTTATTTCGAGAGATAATGACTGCCTCTCTTGATGATTATACGAACCATCACTGTCTTTTGTTTTGGAAGGACGTCTTCGATGCCATTCATTGTGTACGAAGCGGAAAATTGTGACTGAATGCGCCTCTGAATTAACTGAGAAAACTACCCTGCCCTAGGTTATGATTAAGGGTTTTAATTTGTGTGAAAAGAAAAACTCCTACTTCTTTGGCTCGAAGGGGTTGACTAGGGATTATCTTCCTTATAACTCCACTGTTTAGGATTTGAAACAACGCATGTACATCGTCAGCAGGGTCTGTTCAAAAGCATACTGTAGAGATTGTGGTATCATTTTTGTCATCCTCCCTTTAAGGCTTAGAGTTTTTTAATAGAGATTTAAATATCACAAAAGGAAATAAGAATGCATTTTTGAAATAGTGATTACGAATGAACTGATTCAAGACAAACATGTGCAATGCATTGATGAAATAACGAAGTTTGATATGAATAAATGTTCAAACAAATCAAAATAAAATTACACATTGAAAATTCTAATGAACGAAAAGTTTTCTTGTGATAACTTGTCACTTCATATGGTATGCCTTGGAGGGATGGAAGAAGAACTCAGCCTGACCGTCTTGTCTGAATTCTAGCTCTCCTTCATCGATCAGGTCTTGAATTTTATTTCTTAATGCCCAACAGTTGTTGGTGTCATGTCCAGGACTGTTGGAGTGGTACGCACATCTTGCATTTGGATTGTACCTTGGGGAGGCTATGTTGGGATTCTGAGGAGGGTCCCTTAACATAACCAACCTGGCCTTCAACATGCATTGCAATTCTTGAGCCAATGACATGTTGATTTCGGTGAAGCGTCTTTCGGATGTATTCTTCTTATGTCGATTGCCCCATTGTCGTTGGCGAGGTTGTGGTTGGGCTTGTGATGTAGTAGCAATCTGGAAAGGTATGTTCCTGACCAAACAAACCTCTTCTCTCAGTGGGGGCTGATTAATGCCTTGATCCATAATTTTAACAATTTGTTTCATGGATCTGCATCCATCTTGGTGAAGCTTGTTAAGGAAGACTCTTAGCCCTTCTTGTCCTCAAGATAAGTTTTGGATAAGAGCCATCTGCCCCAGCATCTGGATTCTCATTGCTTCTACCTCAACTTGCAGTTGTTCCAATAGTTCATCCTTGTTGTTTTCAGGACGTTCCTTGGTTAGATTCCTGGCGAAGAGTGTTTTCAGGTCTTCTTGCTCCTTGGATAGATCCAGGAGAAATTCCTTGAACTGGGCATCTTGAGCTTGGAGATCTTTGTTGTCTTGTTGGAGAGCCATTGCTAAAATAAACAGCGAGAACATGAGAGACCTGCTTTGAAACCTGCTTATGCAATGATATGTATTATATATGTATGCAATGTTTTCAAGGATCTCGCGGGGTAAACAAGAAAATGTCAGAAGTTGAATTTTGCATCTTTGATTGAAGAACTTTGTATCATTGAGAGTCCTTCTATGAGAGTCAAGCTTACCATATCAAGTGGGTCATAGCCCCTGACTCAAGTTGTTGAGTTTTGTTCTTCTGATGACATTGGCTAGAGGAAAATAAATCCCCTTGCCCCTTGCTATACGTTTGGTTCATCATAACCTGCACCACAGGCCCTTGAGATCCTTGAAATGATTAAGGAAATGTTATGGTATGATGTTATGATGTGTATGCTATGAGTTTAAGCAAAGGTGTAAAGTGATGTAAGCAAGTAAACCCTGCAAGAAATCCAAATTATTGGATAATAACTATAAACAAAACCTGTAAGGAACTCATGTTTCCAGGTAATAAAACTCTGCAAGTAGTTCAAGTTGAAAGCACACAAGTCACGTAAACAACCTTAGGTTTAGGCTTGCATGGGTTTTAAGGTCATGCCCTCTTGAAGTTTAGTTGGTTTCAAACCTGTCTTAGAAAAGTAATTGGGTTCTAAAGATTCTCAATATCATTAATCATCCTTTATCGAGCATTGTTTCAGCTCAATCAATCTTTTCTTACGGCCGAAATATCCCGAAAGTCTGATCTCAATGAGTGTAGCATCGAGTATCAACCAATTCTCAGCTTTATACCGAGGTCGGCTATCTCACTACTTTCTAATGGCCAAGTTTGTTCAACTAAGATTCTAAGGTCTGTTAGTGCTTCACGACACCACGCGGCGGCCCCGTATTCTCCTTGTCTCCACACGAAGGATACTGGTACCAAACAAAGTATCACACCAACACAGTCATCGCTTAAACCATATCGGTCTACGTTGTACAGTCTCCATGATCTATTGCTATTTACCTAAAAAGTGTCCCCAGATCCGGGTGTAGGATCTTTAATAATACCCAAACAAAAACCCTTAAAGATAGGCAGGTAAAGCAAACAAGAAAGCAATTTAAAAATGACCTAGATCCTAAGGTAAACCCCACTTTATAAAACTCCCCAGCAGAGTTGCCAATTCTGTAATACGGTGGCAGAACCGACTGTTATACTGGTTTGCGTTTTTTGTTTGCAAATGTCGCTGTAAGCAAAAGTCGCCACCGACTTTTATTTTATCCAACAAGGAGAAGGAAAAAGAACAGAAAAAACCTTTTTCGAGATATTTCTGAGTACGGGGGTAGATTATAGAAAGGGAAGGTGTTAGCACCCTTTTTATCCATGGTTTCCCATGGGCTCTTAGGTACTTTGCTCATTTTTAAAAATTGCTTGTGTGTGCTTACTTTGAAAAGTTTTGTTTTACTTCGTTTTAACCCCTGTTTCTGTCCTCAAGAGTGTTACGAAGTTATTTTTGAAAACTTAGTTTGGGAAAGTGTTGGTGTGAAAAAGTTTGTTTGTTTGAGCAAGTACCTAGGAACTAATATACCTACTCGAAAAATACTGTTCGTTTTCCTTTAGACAATGGTATCCCATTATTGAGAAATAGGTAGCACTGTCGTTGGAGTTTTAAAGGGACGTTCGAAGGGACGAAATGGTCTCTGAAGGAAACATGTAGGGATACCTTAGCAGTTCAAAGGGTCTGTCATCATATATTCATAGGCAACATCGAGGGACAAGATAATTTCTTGTAGGCAACTCGAGGGACATTAAGGGACTATGATCTTTATGATGACTTTAACCGAGGGTCTTTTGCTAAGATACCCATACGTTCGAGGGACATGACCATTGTTTCCGAGGCAACCAAGTGAGGTATACCCTAGGCGTGCAAGTGTGCAACAGTGTTTGTTTTGAGATATTTATCTTGTAATTAAGTGATGCTATGTTCAATTAGTTTACCGGTCTTTCCATACAATTGTGATACGGTGGGAGAACTGACTTGAGGGTGTTGCGTTTTATCGCAAATGTTGCGGCTAGCAAGAGTCGCCACTGACTTTTCTTTTATCCAAAAAGGAAAGGTGAAAAAGCACAAGAAAGACCTTTGAGATTTTTCTTGAGTTCGGGGGGTAGATTATGAAAAGGGAAGGTATTAGCACCCTTTTCATCATGGTTTTCCATGGGCTCTTCGTTACTTGCTAGATCACTTGCTTTTTTGTTTTAAAATTGTGCTTTGTGTGGATTTGAAATTATTTTGTAAAAGAGGCCATAGTTTAGGCAATCTTTGTAATGATTCTCGTTCGTAATAATGTATACAAAGATGTTTGTATTTTTGAAAATGTTTTTCGATCTTTGTAAGATGTTTGGAAATTTGTGTGTTTGTTTTGAAAATAACAAGGATAGTTGTTTTGAAATGAAGCAAGCAACTAGAGGTAATCTACCTACTCAAAATGTCTTTCTTGTTCATTTTCTTTTCTTTTGATATTATTGTCTTACCATTGATTTGGTAAGCAACCCTATCTTTGGATGTAAACGGGACGGGCGTGGGTTATCGTATAACCATGATTAGCAATATTGCAAAGTATCTTGGCATTTTTTGAGGGACTAAGATCATTTTGTAAGACAACTTTGAATAGCGTCATCGAGGGACTATGATCTTATACTTGTTTGTTTTTACCAAGATACTTCGCATGCGTAATATGGTCATTTTTATGTAAGGCAACCAAGTGGAGTAACCCTAAGGGTGCTTGTGTGCAAGTGTATTATTTTCATGCTAGATTTTGTCTTGGATTAGGGTTTTCTATTTGATTTGTTTCGATCTTGCCATTCAAACCCTAATTACTAGTATGCTATACAAAAGCGGTAAATTGCGTAATTTAAAGATTACTACGCTATTAAAACATTTTATGGGAGGGGGTATACAAATTATGAATGGGGATTTGCAATAACGTAAATCTAATTAAGCTATTACAAACAAATCGAATTTGTACGAATATTTGAATAAATAATATACAATGGTATGTATGCAAAAAAAAAAGATTTTTGTTTTGTTCTTCATATAAAGAAGATTTTTGAATTAAACCTAATAATATTAAAAAAGGAAATTATTTCTTGAAAGGTGGTTAACCCTAATTTCTAACTTAAGAAAATAAAGTTCTTTACGTATTATTTTTGTGTATTTTTTGTCTTAAAATAATAAATAATATTTATGAAAATATTTAATCTTTTTATATGTCAAAATAAATATTTACAAGTGTGAAGAAAAAAGGGATAAAAATATATCTAAGTCTATTTTATTTTACAAGTTTATTTAAGAAAAATAGTTAGTATATAATTTAATAAAAATATTTTTTATGTGAAAATAAAATAAAATAAACCAAATGCAATATTTATCATGTTTTATGTTTTTTATGATTTTTTATGTTAAAGAAAATATTTAATAAAATGAAATAAAATAAAATAAATAAATGAAAATAAAATTGGGTCAGGGGTGTCCTGGGTAATCAGGAGGTACCATTAGAAAAAAAAATTATGAAGTAAAAAACAAGTTTGAGACCTGTAAAGCAAGGATTAGGCAGCATAGGTTCAGATTTGAATTTTGTTCTTCATGGAATGGCTTGAAATCAAAGTGAGAAATTGCCAACTTCATCTCTTCGATTCTCCTTAACCAAAAATGATCTCAAGGAGTTCTTGGACATTTTGGAAATATTTCAATGTTCTATATAACTCATCTTTTAAATACATTTCAAGATTCCTTTTTGAACTATGTGAAAAGTTGCCATGAAGTTAGGTCAAAAACCTGCCTAAATTAGGGCAAAATTTCACTAAGTTATTTTAGTTCATGGGCATGTATTCAAAAAATTATATCTTGACATGTAAGCATATTTAGGAGAAAATGTGTGAAGAAAAGTTGTAGATTTCATGGAGATCTACAACTTTCATGTTGGGAACTTTCTTTGAATCATCTTGTATCATGGTGAAAAATTGGCTTAAAGTTGAGAAAAAATAAGAAATTTTCTATACTTAGAAAAATTTCTAAGTTAAGAAAATTTCAAATTTCAAAACCAAATCTTCAATATTTGATTTCTTGATGAACAAGTTTCACATTTTGACATGTTTTGATGAACTGTGATCGTTGGCATTTGATTTTGACCAAAAAGCCAAAGTTTGAGTTTTCAGTATACAGTTGACTTTTGATCAGTTGACTGCAAATTTCATTTGTCAATCCAATGGATTTGCAATGTTTTGAACCATGTCATTAGGTCATGATAATGAAATTGAGCCCTTGGAATCATGCTTCAAGCCAATTGGTCATTTTCTAGGTCAAAAATTAGAAATTGCCCTTTCTTAGTCAAAACCCTAATTTTGACCATTTTTCCCTTTTGATGATTTGATCAAATTTCTTGAGGAATTGTGGTACAAACTTGATCAAATGATACATATGAGTCTAAAATGTTGATGTGGATCAAAAATTATGAAGTTTGACTGTAAATTGGCCATGGTTGACTTTTTCCCCAATACAACTGATTTTTAGGTTAACTGTCCAATTGATTGATCAAAAATGGGATTCAAGGCTTGAAACTTGACATGAGTAATCTTAGGGGTAGATGATTATACTTGAAAGTCAAATGAAACATTGATAGTCCAAAAATATTTTGTGCAATTCCAAACCCTAGTTTTGGGTCATCAGTGCAAGATGAGATGTCTTGAGCTGATCAAACCCTAATCTAGTCTTGAGTAAAAAAGATCTTGTGATAAAAGTCTTGATAAATGAGAGGCCAAATTTTGGGGTACAACAGCTGCCCCTGTTCAATCTTCTTAAACCTGAAGAGTTAGATTGGCGAGTTTTTCCATTCGTGACTCGAAGGTGAAAGATGATTGGACACTAGAGTGCCTAGAAATTTCCACTCGATGGTGTGTAGTTAAAGGAATGGGCTTAAAGATGCCATTTGGAGAGGTGATAGAGTCTTGTTGGAGATGGGCTTGTAGACGCCATCCAAGAATGTTTTTTGAATTGTAAGTTGTAAACTGAAAGAATAAATATCAGAATGGTGTTCGTGTCTGGATCGTATCTGAACTGTATCTGAAAGGTTGTATCTGAATGAGTATTAAAATGGCATCTGTGTCTGGAGCGTATTCTTACTGTATCTAAAAGTTGAATCTGAATGAGTATCAGAATGTCATCCGTGTCTGGAGCGTATCCGTACTGTATCTAAAAGTTGAATCTGAATGAGTATCAGAATGGCATCCGTGTCTGGAGTGTATTCGTACTGTATCTAAAAGTTGAATCTGAATGAGTATCATAATGGCATCCGCATCTGGAGCGTATCTAAACTGTATCATGATTGCATATTGTTAATGGTAGCTGTTAATCTTATCCTGGAAAGGGTAAATTGTTAGCTGAAACACAAAGTTATGTTTGCATGAAATGTATGATGCAATGTATATGCTTCATTAATTTTTATGATATATGGATGCAATGTATGCGCATGTGAGCTGATTTGTTGTATTGATGTCCGTTTGAGGAAAACAAATTCCTGAATGCTGCTGAGGATATGTTGAATTTTTACGTCTTGAAGTTGAAGTACTGATGAACTCTTGTTGAGAGAAGTAAATTATGTTGTGAGGGCAGTGCCATGTACTGCTCGTAAGATCTTCTTGGGGAATCCTGAGAAATTTGACGATTTCTACTGGGGATTAAAAACTTGAAGTTTTATTCTGCTGGGGATTTAAATGATGTATTATAGGGGATTACTTATGGAATAGCCTAGAGATATTTTCCTTTTCTTTCAACCCATTAGTAATTGTCTCTCCCATTTGTTTTATTTGTACACAGTAATTATGTTCAAATGCATATGTTCATCAATGAATCATTGGATGTTTTTTGTAAACAAAACACAAGCGTAAAGAAAAAGACAAATAGTTTTTGCACTTTCAAAGGGGTATCTTTGTATTGACTTTGAATAAATATTTTGTACAGAGGGGACAAACATTCTAGTAAGAGAATGTTGTCGTAAAACAAGAAAAATTTATACATAGAAGGATAGCTACGTGTAATAATCCCATGGGGTTCCCATTCTGCTATAGCCTTCGCGTTCTCTGAGTATCTTGTCTATTTGCCTTGTCCGAAGATGATTGAATTAATCAGAAACTCTGATTTTTTCAGTGGAAGCCAAAGATTGTCTGTCAAGTGATCCGACGAGACATAGTCATACGCTTTAATTCCCTAACTTTTGCCTGGACCGCCCTTTCGGGTTTTTAGTCCACCGGGAAACCCTTTTTTGCCCAAGTCACCCCTTCGGGTTTTCAACTTGCCGGGTGTACAGATTTTTTTATTTTATCCCTAATTTTTTCCCGAACCTGTTGGTTCGCTGGGATGCCCCTTGTTTTTCCTAGGTGTGTCAACCTAGCGGATCTCTTATGCGTAGTATCTTTTGACTATGTTCGCGTTCGCAGGGTGTGGCAGGTCGTCGCCATCCATGGTGGTCAAGATCATTGCCCCACCGGAGAATATGTTCTTGATTACAAATGGTCCTTCAAAGGTAGGAGTCCAGTTTCCCCTGGGATCACTTTGTGGCAAAATGATACGTTTGATCACTAGATCCCCAACTTGATATACTTGGCGTCTAACTTTCTTGTTGAAAGCCTTGATCATCCGTTTTTTATACATTTGGCCATGGTAAACAACAGTAAGTCTCTTTTCATTAATTAAGTTCAGTTGATCAAGTCGAGTCTGGATCCAATCATTTTCATTCAATCCTGCATCCTTCATAATTCTCAGAGAGGAGATCTGAACCTCAATAGGCAAGACAACCTCCATGTCGTAAACCAAAGAGTAGAGTGTTTCCCCGGTTGATGTGCGAGCCGTGGTACGATAACCGTGGAGAGCTAATGGTAGCATCTCATGCCAATCTTTGTATGTGACTGTCATTTTCTTTATGATCTTCTTAATGTTTTTATTTGCAGCTTCGATAGAACCATTTATCTTTGGAAGATAAGGAGAAGAATTGTGATGTTGGATCTTGAATTGCTCGCATAACACGGTGATCATAGTGTTATTAAGATTTGTACCATTGTCAGTGATGATACTTTCCTGGATACCATATCGGCAAATGAGGTTTTGCTTGATGAAGCGGGCAACAACATTCTTGGTAACGAAAGCGAAGGAAGCTGCTTCAACCCACTTTGTAAAATAGTCAATGGCCACTAGGATGAAGCGGTGTCCATTGGAGGCTGTAGGCTTGATCTCTCCAATCATATCAATTCCCCATATAGCAAAGGGCCAAGGAGCTGTCACGACATTCAGAGGAACCGGAGGTACGTGCACCTTGTCAGCATAAATTTGGCATTTATGACAGGTTCAAGAATGTTGATAGCAATCTGCTTCCATGGTAGACCAATAATAGCCTGCCCGTAGGATTTTCTTTGCCATCGTATGCCCATTGGAATGGGTGCCAAAAGTACATTCATGTAATTCAGCCATGATCTTTTCAGCTTCAACCTTATCCACACGCCGAAGCAAAATGGTGTCATGATTGCGTTTGTACAGGATGCCATTACTAAGGAAGAATTTAGCAGAGAATTTCCTTAAGAACTTCTTATCATTGATTGAAGCTCCTTCTGGATATTCTTGAGCCTCGAGATACCTCTTGACCTCATGAAACCAAGGTTGGTCCACTACCTCTTCAGTATTAATCTCGTTACAATTTATTGGTTCATCCAGTCGTTCGATGGTGATCTGGGGAGCCTCGTTATCCCAATTAAGTTTAAACATAGATGACATTGTGGCTAGAGCATCTGCTAGATGATTTTCTTCTCGCGGGAAATGCTCGAAGGTAATCTTCTCAAAATGTGGTAGCAATGTCAAAAGATGTTCTTTGTAAGGGATAAGGTTTGGGTACTTAGTGTCCTATTCCCCTTTGATCTGACTGATGACCAAAGCTGAATCTCCAAACACATCTAAAGATTAGATTCCCAAGTCTATGGCAGCTCTGAGACCAAAGATGCATGCTTCGTATTCTGCCATGTTGTTTGTACAGTTGAAGCAAAGTCTAGCAGTAAAGGGAGTATGACACCCTCCTGGAGATATGAGTACAACGCTGATGCCATTACCAAGTGAATTGGATGCTCCATCAAAGAACAGGGTCCATCGGGATCCTTGTTCAGGTCCGTCATATGGTCTGATTTCTTCACAATTGTCTAATGTCATGATGCTTTCATCCAGGAATTCAAACTTCATGGACTGATAGTCTTCTACAGCTTGGTGAGCAAGGTGATCAGCCAATACACTTCCCTTTATAGGTTTTTGGGTAGTATACTGTATGTCGTACTCCGTTAGGATCATCTGCCATCTCGCTATTCTCCCAGAAAGAGTAGGTTTTTCGAAGATGTACTTTATCGGATCCATTTTAGATATCAACAAAGTAGTATGAGTTAGCATATATTGTCTTAGCTAACGAGCAGCCCATGCCAGAGCACAGAGAGTTTTCTCGAGCAGTGAATATCTAGTTTCACAGTCGGTAAACTTTTTGCTCAGGTAATAAATAGCATGCTCTTTTTAGCCAGACTCGTCATGCTGCCCCAATACACACCCCCATTGAGTTTTCTAAAACAGTCAGATACATGATCAATGGTCTTCCCTCGACTAGTGGCATCAGTACAGGAGGCTTTTGCAAGTAATCTTTGATTTTGTCAAAAGCAACCTGGCATTCATCATTCCATCTGACTACTTGACCTTTCTTCAATAGTTTGAAGATTTGCTCACAAGTAGTTGTTAGGTGAGAGATGAATCTGGCAATATAGTTCAAGCGTCCCAAGAATCCTTTGACTTCCTTCTCAGTACGAGGAGCAGGCATCTCTTGTATTGATTTATCTTTGGCAAGATCGACCTTAATACCTTTGTTACTAACGACAAAGCCTAGGAGTTTACCGGACCGTACTCCAAATGTGCACTTGTTTGGATTCAACCTTAGCTTGTACTTCTTTAGTCTCCCAAACAGCTTTTGTAAATGATCAAGGTGTTCTTCTTCTATTTGCAATCTGGATATCACATCGTCTATGTAGACCTATATTTCATGATGTATCATGTTGTGAAATGAAGCTACCATGGCGCGTTGATAGGTTGCCCAGCATTCTTCAATCCGAGTGGCATCACTTTGTAGCAGAATGTTTCCCACTGTGTGACAAATGTTGTTTTCTCCATGTCCTTAGGTGCCATTTTGATTTGGTTGTAACCTGAGAATCCGTCCATGAAGGAAAACACTTTGTGTTATGCCATATTGTCAACCAGGATATCAATGTGGGGGAGTGTAAAATCATCTTTAGGGTTTGCCCTATTCAAATCTCTATAGTCCACACACATTCGTACTTTGCCGTCTTTTTTAGGTGCGGGAACAATGTTGGCAACCCATTGAGGATAGGAACTGACAGCCAAGAATCCAGCATTAAATAGCTTCATGGAATTTGCTTTGATCTTTTCTGACATATCGGGTCTCATGCGGTGGACTTTTTGTTTTACTGGTGGACAATCTTCTCTTGTAGGCAGACGATGTACCACGATGTATGTATCAAGTCCTGGCATGTCTTTATATGACCAGGAAAAGATCTTAACATAATCATGCAACAGCTGAATCAGACGCTCCTTGACACTAGGTTCCAGATTGGCACCCACCTTGACTTCTTTTTTATCCTCCTCGGTACCCAGGTTGATTGTATCCACAGGTTCCTCGTGAGGCTGAATGGTTCTTTCCTCTTGTTGTAGTAGTCTGGCCAGTTCCCCTGGTACTTCACAATCTTCCTCACCTTCGTCTCCGGCTTGGTAGATTAGATCCTCAGAGTCACAAAAGGTCATAGCAGTATCGTTACCCATGGGATCTAGAATGGAGGGGTACCTGCATATGTGAGTGTGGGTGTGTGTAAGGGTATAGCCATCCTTAAAAATAAAATGTAAAAGAAAAAAAATGAGCACAAAAGTTTGTATGCGAAAAACGTCCATGATTCATTGAATGTCATATGAAGATGAAATAATAACCCTTACAAATGGACCATTGGGCCTCGGGCAAGACACAAGGTTTTAAGAGTTTGAATTGTTTTTGAATATTACAGGTCCAATCAAAATGTAAAGATAAATTACTGAGGGATGAAAGTTATTGGGATAAAGTCTCTTGCCTCCCAATTGCGGAGTCCTCCATTAATAGTCAGAAAGATCCAATCCTCCAAGCTGAAATCCTCTTCACCATCTTCTATCGCATTGACCTATCGGTTGCTAATCTTCAAGGGTTGCCCTCCAGCACGAGCACGACATACAGCCTTCTGAGCACTTGAAGTGAAACCTAAGCCAAATTTTTCAGATTTATACAGAATATCTAGAAGTTTCCCCCAGATGGTGCATCCACCCTCCTCTACTACTGCTTTGGCGTCCTTTAGAGATGACATCCGGAGTGGAGGTCTTGTAATCTTGGGAATCTGGGACACAATCTTAGTCACTGATACCTCTTGGGGGACCTCTTCGAAATGTTGAAAAGGAGTTTCAATGAACTCGCCGTCCAGTTCCACATACCTGAAGGAATTGAGGTGGCTAATCATATACTCTTCCTCTCCGTGGATAGTGATAATCTTTCCTTGGACCGGATATTTCAGCATCTGGTGCAATGTAGAGGTGACAGCGCCAGCATTATGGATCCATGGTCGTCCTAGCAGACAGGAGTAAGAGGGGCGGATGTCCAGTACATAAAAGGTTGAATTGAAAGTTTGAGTCCCAACCTTTATGGGAATATCCACCTCCCCGTGTACCATCCTTTTTGAGCCATCAAATGCCCTTACGACTATGTTACTTGGCTTTAGCGTCAGTCCTTCGTAGTCTAGTTTTTCGAGAGATTTCTTCGGTAGAACATTCAAAGATGAGCCAGTGTCCACCAAGACATGGGCCAGAGTTGTGCCTCTACATTCCACAGATACATGTAATGCCTCATTGTGCTTTCTTCCCCTTGGTGTTAGATCAGCATCTGAGAAGCCTAGGCCGTTATCCACTGTCAAGCTGGCCACACAATCTTGAAATTGATCAGCAGACGTCTCTTGAGGCACATGGGCTGTCTTTAGGAACTTCACCAAGGCTTTCGCATGTGCCTTGGAACACAGTAGCAATGCCAGCATGGAGATTTTGAAGGGAGTTTGCCCCAACTGTTCAACTATGGCGTATTCGCTCCTTTTTATTATTTTTAGGATCTCCTCCATTTCTTTTTTGGAGGTCTCGGGGATAGTCAGTGATTGAGCCTTCATCCGGACATGCTCCACTTGAATACTTTTTCCTCGAGTTTCAGCAGCAGGAGTTTTGGTAGGAATGACAGCAGGGGTTATAACGGCTTCGTCAATAGGAGCACTTGCAGAGATGATTATTGGTATGGAAGTAACCTTTGGAGCAGCCACAGGTCCAAAAACTGCCTTTGGGGGGAGCAATCTCTGGAGAAAAGATCCTACCGCTTCAGGTAATCTTACTAGTTCCGGAAATATTGCTAATGTCGGAATATTCTTCTTCTGATTTTATCTCTACGGCGGCCATCCCATCTTGTTTGAGGCCATGGTAGTAGATGTCCCCACCGTAATTCCACGACACAGTTTTTTCTGATTCATATGGGACTGGCCTAGGCATTGTGATTATAAGAGGAGTATTTTTCGGAACCGATGTAATTCTAACGGGTCTTTTGGGGACCCTGGAAGAATTGGTGGAGATGATAATGATTGAAACATCTTCAACAGGAACAGGTGAAACAGGAGTACTTTCAAACAGGATCTCTTTGTTGTCTATCAAGCGTTGAATGCCTGTTTTCAACAGAGGGAAAACAATTGGCGAGGATAAACAGAGGTGGCAGTCTTCATTACAACCCGGGAATACACCAACTTTCAACAAGTTTATCTTAATGATTGGGAGTGGAGTCACAAGTTCATCAACTGTGGTAACAAACAAATCTTCTTCAATAGAATTGGTGTTGTGACCATGTCTGGGCATAGGAGCAGAAATGACGTTTGGCTTCTCGGGCGCATCAAACTCAATTTTTTTCGCTTCTATAAGATCTTGAATTTTGTTTTTCAAGGCCCAACAGTTGTTAGTGTCGTGACCCGGAATTTCGGAGTGATATGCGCAACGGGTATTTGGGTGATAATGAGGGGACGCTGCGTTAGGGTTTTTTGGAGCTTCTTTTAAAGTTGCCAAATTGGATTTCAGAAGATGCGGTAATACTTGGGACAGAGTCATATTGATTCTGGTGAATTGTCAGACTGGCCTTTCCACCCTCGGTTGATTACTTCTTGGTTGATCAGATGTAGGCTTTGGGATCATAACAACCCCTACCATTGGTCGGCGTTCGGCTCTCCCTTGGTTCCTTTATGGATATACATTAGCTACTTCTTTCTTCCCAATAAAAGGCTTCCTTACAGCTGTAGAAGAAGATGAATCCTTCTGAATCTTTCCACTTTTTATGCCAGCTTCCACCCTCTCTCCGGTCAGTATTAACTCAGTAAATCCGGCAGATGAGCTTCCAATTAAATGGTTGAAGAAAGGGCCCGATAGAGTGTGTGATACGGTGGGAGAACTGACTTGGGGTTTTGCGTTTGTGTTTGCAAATGTTTCGGTTTAGCAAGAGTCGCCACCGACTTTTTATTTTATCCTAAGGAAAGGTCAAAAAGCACAGGAAAGACCTTTGAGATGTTTTCTTGGGTTTGGGGAGTAGATTATTAAAAGGGAAGGTGCAAGCACCCTTTTAATCCATGGTTATCCATGGGCTCTTAGTTACTTGTTTAGATCACTTGCTTTTGCTTTTCAATTGTTTGAAATGGTGCTTTGTGTGTGGTTTTGAAAGATGTTTTGAAAAGAGGCTATCGTTGTGGCAACCTTTGTAATGATTCTTGTTTGAATGTATACAAAGGTGTATTTGTCTTTTGAAAAGATGTTTCAATGTTTGGAAGTTTGAAAGTTTGTTATGGGAAATTGTTTTGAAATTGTGTTGTGAACTGTGTTTGAAAATAGCAAGGATGTCTTTGCAAGTTTTGATCAAGTAACTAAGAGTTATCTACCCTATTTTACTCAAAGATCTTTCCTATACGTTTTTAACCCTTTTAACAGTGTTGTTTTACCATTGCATTTGGTAAACAACCTTGTATTAGGATGTTAAATGGGACAGGCGCAGGTCATCGTATAGACCATGATATCAATTGTGTTAAGTATCTTTAGAAAATTTTTGAGGGACTTGATCATTTTGTTTAGGCAACCAAGATAGCGTCATCGAGGGACTATGATCTTTTGTTTTGTTTTTGTTTTTCCAAAGTACCCAACATGCATAACATGGCCCATTTTTAAGGCAACAAGTGGATGTAACCCTAGGGGTGCAAGTGTGCATTGTGTATTGATTTTCATGCATTTTTGTCTTTGTATTAGGTCAAGCTACTTGTTAATTTTAGATTTTTGCATACAAACCCTAATCTCTAATCATGGCATAATTGAAAGCATAAATGCGTAAAATAATATATACTATTACAACATTTGATTATGGGAAGGGGGGATACAATTTTGAATGGGGAATATTTGACAAGAAATTAAAACCCTAGTTTTACTATTACATCCAAATTGAATCAAATGGCATAAATAACAAAAAAATAATATTTAAATAAAAAAATTAAATAAATATACAAAATAATATGAATATGCAAAAAGGTTTTGTTTATTTTTATGTATGTAAAAATATTCAATGTAAAAAGAAAGAAATAAATAAAAAGATTATTATTTTTTTATTAAGGGTAATACCCTAATTTTTAAGAATATAAATATATTGAGTATATTATTTATATACAATAAAATAAAATAGTGTATATACAATATATATATATATATATATATATATATATATATATATATATATATATATATATATATATATATATATATATATATATATATATATATATATATATATATATATATAGAAAAAGTATTTTTTTTAATTATAAATAATAATAAAAATAAAAGTATAATATTTTTATGTTTTTATTCTAAAGTATCTATTAAATAAAATAAAAGTGTATATATATATATATATATATATATATATATATATATATATATATATATATATATATATATATATATATATATATATATATATATATATATATATATATATATATATATATATATATATATATATATATATATATATATATATATATATATATATATATATATATATATATATATATATATATATAAATAAAAATATATTTAGAACAATTTTTTTTAGTGTAAATAAAATAAAGAATAAAAATAAAAGTATAATGTTATTATTTACTATTTTCAAATTTTTAATAAATAAAAGTATATACTAATTAAATTATTTTTAAGGTAGAAAAAATAAAAATAAAATACAAAATAAATGTGAAAATTTATAAAAATATTTTTGAGTATTTTTTATATTTAGAAATAATTAAATAAAATCAGAAATGAAAATAAAAATACAAAAATATAAAATATAAAGAAATTGGGACAAGGGGTGCATTCAGCAAAAGGAGGGTGTCAATAGTGAGCCAGGACCAAGCCCAGCCCAACAAGCTTCATCTTCAACCTCTGTTCAAAATTCGCGCGCGCCCTGTACACAAATGCTAGATCCTGCATACGAGCTCTATTGCAAAAACACATAACATCAAAGTTGTAGCATTTTTCAAGACGGATCCAACCATATAAAAAACTTCTCCTAACTCTCAAAGACCAGAGAGAATTTCTCTGGCCCCAAATCCTAACCTAATTTTTTCAGGATATTCATGGACCAAATTCTCTTAGAATGCTTAATTAAAATGAAAATTGAGCATATGTACAGCTTCATGGCTATGAATACTACATTTCTTATTCACAAACCTGAGTCTAAATGTTCCTAAACAGAGAGATAGGAAGTTGGTAAAAACTTGTTTCAGCTGACTTCGTGTATGGCAATGTGGAGCTTTTCAACAAGGCTTGAGATGTCTGGGAGCTTGCTTGAACTTCACTTGACCTTCTCCAATGTCTAGCTTGCCTTAGATGTACTTGAACAAGCCCACATAACTCAACCTGCACAAGCTGAAGTTTAAAATGGCAAACCTTGTAAGTGGAGTTACAGTTAGTGTTTAAGGTTTGGTATAGCTTGGATGGATTGAATGGAAGGTGTTTGAACAGGTTTGGGGCAAAACGCACCAGCAAATTGTGCTATGGAAGTCAAGATGCAGATGCTGCCCTATTTTGCCAATGGAAGGTGATTTTGAGCTATGGGATGTTTGAGGGCTCAAAGGGTCGTGTTTCTGGTTCAAGGGGATGTGAGAAAGATGTTTCAAAAGCTTGCACAAGTTAGTTTTAACTGATGTTTTAGTTTTTGTGTTTTGGATATCTTTCTTGTATATGAAGCAAAAGTGGACAAGTGATGTGAAGCAGGCCTGTATAGGCTATGTATCACCTTGCATACTATCCTCTTGTCCCCTCTAATTTGTGGATTTTATTTGCTGCATAAGATATGGACCAATGCTCAAGGGATTCAATTTTGACATAAAGCACATTTTGGCAAAAATGGTAATGTTGTTTTTTCTATTTAGGGATTAATCTAATGTGCAATGCTCTAATGACCAAAACAATGCCTTAGACCAATGGTTTTGCACTTAATTATTGAGTGTGGAATGGTTTTCAGGCCTATAATCTAGTTAAAAGCAAGCTGATTTGAATTTGCAACTTGTATCAATATGAACATGCCATGGATGAAAAGTGAGTTTTTGCCAACTTCAAGCCTTCGATTCTCCCTAACCACAAATGTGTTTGGAGAGTTCTTTGACATTTTGGAAATATTGCAACATGCTCTACAAGACATCTTTGAAATGAAATTTGATATTCCAAGTGGAACTATGTGAAAAATGGCCATGAAGATAGGTCAAAATCCTGCCTAAACTAGGGCAAAATTTCACTAAGTTAAAAGTTTTAGGGACCCTTGTTCCAAAAATTATAACTTGAGATCCAAGCTTATTTTGGGAAAACTTTGTGAATCAAAGTTGTAGACTTTGTGGAGGACTACAACTTTAATGTTATAAGTTTTGTTTGAATCCAATTTCATCATGGTGAAAATGTTGGGCAAAGTTAGGAAAAATTTAGAAAATTTCATAACTTTGAAAAATTCTAAGTTATGAAAATTTTCAACTTTAAACCCTAATTTGCAAAAATGGGTTTCTTGATGAACAACTTTCATGTTTTGACACATCTTGATGAAAAATGACCCTTGGCACTTTATTTTGACCAAAAGGTCAAAGTTTGACTTTTCAGTGTACAGTCAAATTTTGATCAGTTGACTGAAAAATTCATTTGTCAATCCAATGCATTTGAGATCCTTTGAACCTTGTGAATAGGTCAAGATGATGCCATTGAGTCCTTGAATCCATGCTTGATCCCAATTTGCCATTGGCTAGGTCAAAAATCAGAAATTGCCTTTGTGCAGTCAAAACCCTAAAAATGACCATTTTGCCCTTTTGGTGATCTGATCAAATTTCTTGTGGAGTTGTGGTCCAAACTTGATCAAATGGTTCATATGAGTCGATAATGTTGATTTGGGTCAAAATTTATGAGGTTTGACTATAATTTGGCCACAATCGACTTTTTCCCCAATACAGCCGATTTCTAGGTCAACTGTTCAATTGACTGAGCAAAAATTTGATTCAAGGCTTGAAACTTGGTAGAGGTAATCTTGTAAGTTCAACATGAAGTATGAAAGTCACTTTGAGCATTGAAAGTCCAAAATTCCTTGTGCAAACTCAAACCCGAATTTAGGTCAATAATGCAAGGAGATGTCTTGAGCAGAGCAAACCCTAACTTGATCTTGAGTTCAAAGAGCCTTGTGATGAGAAATGTTGATGAAATAAGAGGGTTAAATTTTGGGGTACAACAGTTGCCCCTGTTAAATCTTCTTGAACCTGAAGATTTAGATTGGCGAGTTTGGCTTTTCGTGACTCGAAGGTAAAAGAGGATTGGACACTAGAGTGCCCGTAAATTTGCACTCGTCAAAATGTAACTGAGGGAATGGGCTTAAAGATGCCATTTGGAGATGGAAGAATCTTGCTGGAGATGGGCTTAAGAGATGCCATCCAAGATTTGTTTGTTGAAAATCAGGAGCATGATAATCAGAATTGTATTCATATCTGGAACGTATCTGAGTTGTATCCGGAGATTGGATTCATATGAGCAAAGGAATGGCGTCCGTGTCTGGAGCGTATCTGAGCTGTAACTATATTTGATTTTTGAATGAATATCAGAACGATTGCCGTGCTTGGAGTGTATTTGTATTGTATCTGAAGTTGAGATCTGTATGAGTAGTAGAATGACTTCCGTGTCTAGAGTGTATCTGTACTGTAACTAGGATCTGGACAAGTGACATAATGACTTCCGTGTCTGGAGTGTATCTGAACTTAGAGATGATAGTTGAATCTGAATGAGAAATAGAATGGCTTCCATGTCTGGAGCGTATCTAGTCTGTATCTGATTGCTGGAGTCTGAATGAGTAGTAGAATGACCGCTGTGCCTGGGGTGTATCCATACTGTATCTGAAAATTTTGAACTTTTGTTAAAGGTAGCTTTTAATCTTATCCTAAAAAGGGTAAAATGTTAGCTAAAACACAAAGTTATGTTGCATGACATGTATGACGCAATAAAATGTGTTCTATTAATGTTTATGATATATGGATGTAATGGATGCACATGTAAGCCGGTTAGCTGTCTTGCTGAGGAAAATAAATCCTTGATAGCTGGAAATAATGAAATCTTTAACCGATGCCGGAGAAAATAAACCTTTGACTGCTGCTGGGGATTCAAAACTTTTGATCGTTGAGAATGAGAAATCCTGGGACCACTGTTGGGGATAGAAAATCCTTGGCGACTCGTGGGGATTAACAAGAACTTTGACAACCTCTGCGAGGAATTGAAAATCCTTCATGAATTTCCTGGGAAATAAGGAAAACTCTGACGATCTCTACTGGGGAATTAAAACCTGGGAGCCTTCAACTTGGAGAAATGAGAACAAGAATCTTCGTTCTACTAGGAAATAACTCTGTGGGGAGAATGCTTATCCTGTTGGAGAGTTTTCAAAAGCTTGGGTTGTATGCCAATTTATTGAGGGAGCTAGAATGAGAATCTTCATTCAGGCGTTAAGGTCAGGAGGTCGGGTGTATGCCAATCTTCTGGAGTTTTAAGAATGAGAATTTTCATTCTGTTAAGGGTATCAGAAGCTTGGAAGTGTGCCAATCTTCTGGGGTTTTATCCTTGGTTGGGGATAGAACAAAAATTAACTATTATCTGGTTGATTTCCAGGTTTTAAGATAACTTGCTGGAGGATTTGGAGAAACCGGATGATCTCCACTGTGGTTTAGAGGTTGAAGTTTTTGGACTCTGTTGGGGATCGGGAGTTTAGAAACTTAGCTCTGATGGCGATTTTGAAACTTAACTCCGCCGGAGATATGTATTTCAAGGTTTTAGCTCTGTTGAGGATCTGAATGACATATTGCAAGGGATTTCTTTTGGAATAGCCTAAAGACGTTTTCCTATACTTCCAACCTATCAGTAATTATCCTTTCTCATTTCATTTTATTTGTAGGCAGTGATTACATTCAAATGCATATGCTCATTTAATAAATCGTTGGACGTTTTCAAATAAAAAAACAAGTGTAAAAAAGAAAGAAAAGGCAAACAAATTTCTGCACTTTGAAGTATCTTTGTATTAACTTTGTGTAAGTATTTTGTACAAAGGGGACAGATATCTTAGTAAGAGAATGTTGTCATAAAAAATGAGAAAAAATTATACAAAGAAAGATGGCTATGTGTAACAATTCCATGGGGTTCCCATTCTTCTATAGCCTTCGTAACTCTGAGTATCTTGTCCATCCGTTGCTTCGTTCGCAGATGATTGGATTGATCAGAAGCTTGGAGCTTGTCCGTGAAGAGATTGTCCTTAAAGTGATCCGACAAGACATAGTCATTCGCTTTAATTCCCTAACTTTTGCCCTGATCGCCCTTTCAGGTTTTCGATCCACCGGGAAACCCTTTTCTGCCCAAGTCGCCCTTTCGGGTTTTCAACTTGCCAGGTGTACAGATTTTTTATTTATCCCTAATTTTTGCCTGAATCGCCCTTTCGGGTTTTCGATTCACCGGGATGCCCATTTTTGCCCAAGTCGCCCTTTCGGGTTTTCAACTTGCCGGGTTGTTTATGCGTAGTATCTTTTGACTATGTCTGTGTTTGCAGGGTGCGGCATGTCGTTGCCATCCATGGTGGTTAGAATCATAGCCCCACCAGAAAAGATGTTTTTGATCACAAATGGTCCTTCGTAAGTAGGAGTCCACTTGCCCCTGGGATCACTCTGCGGCAAGATGATCCGCTTGATTACAAGATCTCCGACTTGATATACTTGACGTCTGACTTTCTTGTTGAAAGCCTTGATCATCCGTTTTTGGTACGTATGACCATGAAAAACAGCAGTAAGTCGCTTCTCATCGATCAAGTTAAGTTGATCAAGCCGGGTCTGAATCCAATCGTCTTCACTTAAACTAACATCCTTCATAATCCTCAAGGAAGGGATCTGAACTTCCATAGGTAAAACAGCTTCCATGCCATATACCAAAGAAAAGGGGGTTGCCCCGGTTGAAGTACGCGCCGTGGTATGATATCCGTGCAGAGCAAACGACAACATCTCATGCCAGTCCTTGTAGGTGACTGTCATTTTTTGAATGATCTTCTTGATATTTTTGTTCGCAGCTTCAACAACACCATTCATCTTTGGCCGATAGGGAGATGAATTGTGATGTTGAATTTTGAACTGCTCGCACAAAGCGGTGATCACAGTGTTATTCAGGTTTGTACCGTTGTCCGTGATGATCCTGTCGGGGATACCATACCGGCATATGAGGTTCAGCTTGATGAAGCGGGCAACCACATTCTTTGTAACGGAGGCGAAGGAAGCTGCTTCGACCCATTTGGTAAAGTAATCAATAGCCACCAGGATGAAGCGATGTCCATTGGATGCCGTAGGCTTGATATCTCCAATCATGTCGATTCCCCACATTGCGAATGGCCAAGGAGCTGTTAGGACATTGAGAGGAACTGGAGGAATATGTACCTTGTCAGCATAGACTTGGCATTTGTGACAAGTACGAGCGTATTGATGACAGTCAGCTTCCATGGTAGACCAGTAGTAGCCTTCCCTTAGAATCTTCTTAGCCATCGTATGTTCGCTCAAATGGGTGCCAAATGTGCCACTATGCAGTTCAGTCATGATCTGCTTAGCTTTAACCTTGTCCATACAACGAAGCAGAACACAATCATGGCTGCGCTTATATAGGATACCATTGCTCAGGAAGAACTTGGCAGCAAATCTCCTTAAGAACTTTTTGTCGTTGACTGAAGCTCCTTCAGGGTATTCTCGAGTCTTGAGATACCTTTTGATTTCATGAAACCAGGGTTGTTCCACTACTTCTTCGGTATTAATCTCATGACAGTGCGCAGGTTCGTCCATTCGCTCGACGGTGATTTGGGGAGCCTCATCATGCCAATTGAGTTTAAACATGGAAGACATTGTAGCTAGAGCATCCGCTAGCTGATTTTCTTCTCGCGGGAAGTGCTCGAAGGTAATCTGCTTGAAATGAAGTAACAATGTCAGGACATGTTCTTTGTATGGGATAAGATTAGGATGTTTAGTGTCCCACTCTCCTTTGATTTGACTGATAACCAAGGCTGAGTCCCCAAATACAACCAAAGATTTGATTCCTAGGTCAATCACAGCTTTGAGACCAAAGATACAAGCTTTATACTCAGCCATGTTGTTGGTGCAGCTGAAGCAGAGTCTAGCAATGAAAGGTGTATGGCAACCTTCTGGAGAAATAAGTATCGCGCCGATATTGTTGCCAAGTGCATTTGAAGCACCATCAAAGTACAGGGTCCATCGGGGTCCTTTTTCAGGTCCGTCATACGGTCTGTTACCTTCAATGTTGTTCAATATCATAATGTCTTTGTCGGGGAAGTCGAATTTCATGGATTGGTAATCTTCGACAGCTTGATGAGCTAGATGGTTAGCCAGTACACTCCCCTTTATAGCTTTTTGGGTTATGTACTGGATATCATACTCAGTCAGGATCATCTGCCATCTAGCGATTCTTCCGGATAAAGCAGGCTTCTCGAAGATGTACTTGATTGGATCCATTTTAGAAATCAGCATAGTGGTATGTGTCAACATATACTGCCTTAGTCGGCGAGCAGCCCATACCAAAAGCGCAGCAAGTTTTCTCGAGCAGTGAGTAGCGAGTCTCACAGTTGGTAAACTTTTTGCTAAGGTAATAAATGGCATGCTCTTTTCGACCAGACCCGTCATGTTGGCCCAGTACGCACCCCATTGAGTTATCCAAAACGGTCTGACACATGATTAATGGCCTTCCTTCGACGGGTGGCATCAAGATAGGAGGTTCCAACAAATACTCCTTGATCTTATCGAAAGCAACTTGACAGTCATCATTCCATTTAACCACCTGATCTTTCTTCAACAACTTGAAGATTGGTTCACAGGTAGATGTTAGGTGAGAATTAAACCTTGCAATGTAGTTTAGGCGTCCCAAGAAACCTCTGACCTCCTTCTCAGTGCGGGGGGCAGGCATTTCTCGTATAGCTTTGACTTTAGTAGGATCAACCTCAATGCCTTTGTTGCTGATGATGAATCCCAAGAGTTTACCTGACCTAACTCCGAAAGTGCACTTGTTAGGGTTCAATCTGAGCTTATATTCCTTTAACCTGACAAACAGCTTTTGCAGATGGTCGAGGTGTTCTTCTTCTGTTTGTGAATGGGCTATCATGTCGTCTACGTAGACTTCGATCTCATGATGTATCATATCATGAAACAAAGCTACCATGGCTCGCTGATAGGTTGCCCCGGCATTCTTCAGTCCGAATGGAATCACTTTATAGCAGAAGGTACCCCACTGCGTAACAAAAGTAGTCTTCTCCATGTCTTCGGGGGCCATTTTGATCTGGTTGTACCCTGAAAATCCGTCCATGAAAGAGAATACCTTGTGTTGAGCTATGTTGTCAACCAAGATATTAATGTATGGTAGTGGAAAATCATCTTTAGGGTTAGCCCTGTTTAAGTCTCTGTAGTCCACACACATTTTGAGTTTGCCGTCCTTCTTAGGCACGGGCACAATGTTAGCAACCCATTGTGGATAGGAAGTAACAGCCAAAAAGCCAGCATTGAACTGCTTCATCACTTCAGCTTTGATCTTTTCGGACATGTCGGGCCTCATTCGGCGGACTTTCTGTTTGATTGGTGGACAGTCTTCTCTTGTAGGGAAATAGTGAACCATAATATCTGTATCCAGTCCCGGCATATCTTCATAGGACCAGGCGAAGAGCTCAACAAACTCATTCAACAACTGAACTAAGCGCTCTTTGACACTTGGCTCCAGGTTGGCACCCACTTTAACCTATTTTCTGTCTTCGGCAGTACCCAAATTGATAGTCTCTAACAACTCTTCATGGGGCAGAATAACCCTTTCTTCTTGTTGCAAAAGTCTAGCCAACTCTCCAGGCACTTCACAGTCTTCATCACCTTCATACTCGGCATGATTGACCAAATCTTCAGAGTCACTGAAGGCCAAAGAAGAATAGTCACCCATGGAATCCGAAGTGGATGGGTACCTGTATTTTGTGAGTGTGGGTGTGTGTAAGGGATAGCCATCCTTAAACAAAATAAAATGTAAAAGGAAAGAAAATGAACACAAAAGTTTATAGATGAAAACGTCCATGATTCATTAAAAATGGCATATGAAAATGAAGAATCAAAACCCTTACAAATGGACCTATATGCCCCGGGTAAGGCATAAGGCGAAAAGAGTGTACGAATTGTTTAATAATTATTACAGACCAAACAGGAAATGTTCAAAAGATAAATTACTGATTGATGAAAGTAATGGGAACGAAGTCTTTCGTCTCCCAGTTGTTCAGTCCCCCTTCAATGGTTGGAAAGATCCAATCTTCAAAATTGCCTTCTTCATCATCATCTTCTAAAGCATGAAATCCATGATGAGTGATCTTTAAGGGTGGTCCTCCAGCCCGGGAGCGACGCACAACCTTCTAACTAGCAGCAGTGAAACCCAATTCGAACTTGTCTGTCTTGTAAGGAAAATATGGCAGTTGACCCCATACTGTACTTCCTCCTTCCTTGATCACAGCCTCCGCATCTTTAAGGGATGACATACGGGACACAGGCTTGGTAATGATGGGAACATCAGTTAGTGTCTTGGTCGTTGCAACTTCAGGAGAAACCTCTTCAAAGTGTTGAAAAGGTGTTTCTATGAATTCACCATCTAACTCCACGTAACGGAAAGAGTTAAGGTGGCTTATCATATACTCCTCCTCGTAGCCGAAAGAATTAAGGTGGCTTATCATATACTCCTGCTCACCATGAACTGTTATGATCTTACCCTGGACTGGGTATTTGAGCATCTGGTGTAGAGAAGAAGTGACTGCCCCAGCGTTGTGGATCCATGGCCTTCCCAACAAGCATGAATATGAAGGACGAATATCTATCACATAAAAAGTAGAGTTGAAAATTTTTGTTCCCACCTTAATTGGGATGTCCACTTCTCCGTGAACCATCCTCTTAGAACCGTCGAAGGCTCTAACAATGATATTACTGGGCTTTAAGGTCAAACTTTCACAGTCCAATCTGTCCAATGCTTTCTTTGGTAGGACATTTAAAGATGAGCCGGTATCAACCAGAACATGAGCAAGTGTGGTCCCTATGCACTCTACCGAAACATGCAGCGCATCATTATGCTTTCTTCCCTTGGATGTTAGATCGGCACCAGAAAAGCCCAGACCCTTGTCGGCTGTAAGGCTGGCTAGACACTCTTGAAACTGATCTGTAGAAGTTTCTTGAGGCACGTGCGCCGTCTTCAGGAATTTGATCAAGGCTTTGGCATGAGCCTCAGAACAGAGCAATAGAGCCAGCATAGATATTTTTGAAGGGGTTTGCCCCAGCTGCTCTACGACATCATAGTCGCTCTTCTTAATTATCTTTAAGATTTCCTCCATTTCCTTTTGGGTGGTCTCGGGGATAACCAAAGTCTGAGCCCTCGTCCTGACGGGCGCTTCTTTGATTCCCTTACCCTTATCAGCCGTAACAGTAGAGGGTACAACTTCGGAAGTAACCATTTCTTCGATCACTGGGCTTCACACAGATATCTTGATAGGCACATGATCATTTGAGGATCCGAAGACTTCCCGTGGAGGAGCAATCTCCGGAGAGAAGATTCTTCCGCTACGAGTGATCTTACTCATCCCCGCAATATTTCCTACATCAGGAGTTTCTTCATCGAAATTCTCTTTGGCTGATTCGATCTGCTTGACACCATGGTAGAAGATCTCTCCTCCATAATTCCACGGTATCGTCTTGTTGGACTTATATGGGATAGGCCCTGGCATGGTAATCTTCAGCGGTACAAACTTTGGACCAGGCATAATCTTAACAGGCCTTTTGTAGGTCTTGGAAAGATTGTCGGAAATGGTGATTATAGCAATGTCATTGATTGGAGTAACAGGAGTAACATGAGTAACATGAGTAATAGTAGTAACAGGAGTTTTCTGAAAGAGGATCTCTTGAGTATCCATCAGGCGTTGGATGCCTGATTTCAACAGTGGACAGTCGGATTGCAAGGTTGAACAAAAGTATTAATCTTTTTCACAGCCCGGGAAAATCCAGGATTTCAACAGATTCATCTTGATCATTAGCAATGGAGTCATTAAGTCATCAACAGCAGTAACATGAAGATCTTCTACAATAGCATGGACATTATGACCATGTTTTGGCATAGGAGCGAATATCACATTAGGTTTTTTGGGGGCATCAAACTCCACCTCCTTGGCATCTATCAAATCTTGGATCTTGTTTTTAAGGGCCCAACAGTTGTTGGTGTCATGCCTCACACTGTCCGAATGATATGCACATTTTGCATTTGAATGATAATAAGGAGAAGAGGTATTTGGGTTTTTTGGCGCCTCTTTCAAGTTGGTAAGATTTAACTTTAACAGATGAGGGAGGACCTGAGCCGATGTCATATTGATCCGAGTGAACTGTCGTTGTGGCCTTTCCACCCTATTTTGGTTAGCTCTAGGTTGACTGCTTTGAGGTTGATCGGCTGAAGAGTTCTGAATCATCACAGCCCCTACCGCTGGTCGGCACTCCGTTCTTCCTTGATTTCTCTGGGAGTAAACAACAAAAGCTTATTTATTGGCTGGGAAGGTCTTCATGACAGCAGTGGAAGTAGTCGCATCTTTCTGAATTTTCCACTCTTAATGCCAGCTACGACCCTTTCACCTGTCAGAATTAATTCGGTGAACCCTGCAGATGAGATCCCGATCAAGTGATTAAATAATGGACCTGACAGGGTCCCCAAAAACATGTCAACCAGCTCTCTATCCGACAATGGTGGCTACACCCTTCCAGCCAAATACCGCCACTTCTGGGCATACTCCTTAAATCCCTCATTAGAGACCATACTCATACTTTATAGTTGAGTACGAGTAGGCGCTAAATCTGCGTTATATTGATATTATCGATAGAAAGCAACAGCCAAATCCTCCCAGTTATGAACATCAGATCTCTCAAGTTGATAGAACCAGTCCAATTGCGTACCCGACAAACTATCTTGAAAAAAGTGGACCCACAGATCCTTATCAGAAGAGTGAGGTTGGATCTTTCTGACATAGGACCGCAGATGCATCTTCGGACAGGACAAATCGTCGTATTTGGAAAATGTAGGCACCTTGAACTTGGGGGGAATAACGATCCCAACAACCAAGCCTAGTTCTTCGAAATCTAGCCCGGGAACCCTTTGTACTTCCATGGCCGCCAATCGTTCTTCCAGATTTTTATACTTATCGTTCGCAGGAGGATACTGCTGCTCAGAGTAATCTTCCTCCTCTTCTTCTTCTTCCTCTTCAACTTCAGACTCGGAGGGCATTGCAACTCCCTTACCTTTACCAACCCCTTCGTCAGACATCGAGGGGAACTCAAGGACCCTTCTAGCCTAGTTCTCAAATCTTCTTCCCATAGTGGCCACACCAGCCCTTTTCTTCTTTTTCTCTTTGTCTTTCTCTTTCTCTAACAGTGCTTTAAGGTCCTCTTGACCCTTTGCCAAGGTCATGAGGAGTTGTTGGAACTGATAATTTTGTGCTTGCAGATCTTTGATCGTCTGCTCTATATCCATCTTGCTGAAATAAACAGCAGAAAGATAAGGAAACCTGGTGTGAAGACCTGTTTATGCATATGATGAATGATATTTATTCATGTAATGCATTCAAGGATTCAGAAATTCAAAGTTGTTGCAAACAAAAAGAACACACGTCATATTAATAAGAAGAAATTTGTTAGTACATAAATGCCCCATGGGCAAAATATTACGAAATTCTTAATGTAAAAAGACATTGCGCATCCTCTTTGGTGCGATGTAAGTGTTAAGAGTCTCCTCTTCGTGAAGTCGGCGAGTAAGTTCCAAAACCTTCTTCTCACTGGCATAGAAGATGGCTTCAAAAGTGTTCCGCTCTTCCTTGAGCTGTATCCAACTCTTTTGCAATTCTTCCATTAATGTTGGCATGTCAGGATGTAGGAGGGTGTATGGAACCTCTCCTTCCATGATAGGCTCTTTGATCACAGGGAGAATGTGGGGGTAAGGCATCATAAGACTCTGGGCGCGGTTTCATACCCACTTGAGATAAGGCTCAAGGGGGATGGAATTCTTGTGTCCCAGTGTCTTACTATCCACTTTGTTGGGCATCCTCCAAGCTCGGATAAACCTTTGTCGAAGTCCTTGAGCGTTATTGTCAAAGTCAAAAACCAAATTAGGAATCAGCATATCATGAGGGCCATCCCTTCGGGCATACCCAAATTGTCTCAGAGCTAAACAGGGGTTGTAGGCAATGCCTCCCCTAATTCCAAGTAGTGGGACATTAGGGAATTCCCCACAATGATCAATGATGATGACATTTTCTCTAGACCGAGAACACCAATAAACATCAGAATGTGTGAGGGTCATCAACCATTGTGACCACCTTAAACCTTGCTCATTCTTCAAAACTGATTGGGGAAGGTAAGAAATAAACCACCTTGCTAGAAGAGGAGTACAGCACATGAGAACACCCATTTTCCTCATTGTTCGTGTGTAAAATGAGTGTAGGATGTCCCCAAGAAATGTAGGCACAGGATTCCGAGATATGAAAATCTTGACAGCATTTACATCTATAAGATGATCAGGGTTTAGGAACAAGACCAACCCATAGATGAGAAGTGCTACAATCTCCTCAAAGGCTTGCAGATCTAGAGAGTTCCAGCAGTCTTGTGCCTTCTCAAATAGAAACCTTGCCAAGAAACCCTTGACACCACTTCTGGTTTCCCAATGACCTTTGATATCAGATGGTTGCAAGTGTAAGGCTTGAGCAACATCTTCAGGCTTTGGTTCTCTTTCCGTACCGTTGTAGGGTAGTTGATGGATAATAGGAATCCTCAGGAGTTGAGAAAATTCCTCCAAAGTAGGTACTAGTTGGTAATCAGGAAATGTAAAGCAATGGTGTAGGGGGTCAAAGAACTGGAAGAGAACTTTCACCATGTCTTCTTCAATGTTGGATTTGACCAAGTTGAGAAGTCTACCATGTCTTTCACTAAAGGGAGAATTAAATGGAATCTTGGAAGTAAGCTCCTTGAGTTGAGGAGGGATTCTCACAAGGTTGACTTGAATTGTTTTCCTGCGAAGTGATTCCATGACCTACAAAACAAGAACAAAGATGAAGATCCAAACCCTTGAAATGGTTAGTGGATGCATATGATGCTTTATGATGTTCATGATGCATGCACAAGTATATGTACAAGCAAATCACACAAGATCCTAGTTTCAGGCTTGTATGAGGTTTCATAGGTAAGTACCCTCTTGAAGTTAGTTGGCTTAACCTGTCCTATAAATAGTAACCGGGTTCTAAGGAGCTCAATATCACTGGATTATTTTCTGTGTTCATTGTTTCAGTTTAGCCACTTAACTGGAGACCGAAATATTCCAAGAAAATAACCCTCAATGAGTGTAGTATCGAGTATCTACCAACTTCGGACTGCACCAAAGCCGGTCATCTCACTACCCCTAATAAGGCCAAGATGGTCAAGTAAGGTTCTAAGAGTTCATTAGTGCTTCATGACATCACTCAGCGGCCCTGTATTCTCTTTGATTAACTCAAAGGTTACCGGTACCCACAAATATGTCGCACTAATATAGCTATTGCTTCAACCATGTCAGTATACCCCGCACAGTTTCCACAAGATATTGCTATTTACCTATGAATGTTTCCCAAAAATCCGGGTGGAGGATTCAAACCCAAACAAGAGAACTAAATGTAAAGCAATCAAAGCATGCAAGATAAGCATGTAAAGATGATATAAACCCTAAGGTTACTCCACTTTTAAAGATATCCCCAGCAGAGTCGCCAGTTCTGTGATACGGTGGGAGAACTGACTTGGGGTTTTGCGTTTGTGTTCGCAAATGTTTCGGTTTAGCAAGAGTCGCCACCGACTTTTTGTTTTATCCTAAGGAAAGGTCAAAAAGCACAGGAAAGACCTTTGAGATGTTTTCTTGGGTTCGGGGAGTAGATTATGAAAAGGGAAGGTGCAAGCACCCTTTTCATCCATGGTTATCCATGGGCTCTTAGTTACTTGTTTAGATCACTTGCTTTTGCTTTTCAATTGTTTGAAATGGTGTTTTGTATGTGGTTTTGAAAGATGTTTTGAAAAGAGGCTATCGTTGTGGCAACCTTTGTAATGATTCTTGTTTAAATGTATACAAAGGTGTATTTGTCTTTTGAAAAGATGTTTCAATGTTTGGAAGTTTGAAAGTTTGTTTTGGGAAATTGTTTTGAAATTGTGTTATGAAGTGTGTTTGAAAATAGCAAGGATGTTTTTGCAAGTTTTGATCAAGTAAATAAGAGTTATCTACCCTATTTTACTCAAAGATCTCTCCTATATGTTTTTAACCCTTTTAACAGTGTTGTTTTACCATTGCATTTGGTAAACAACCTTGTATTAGGATGTTAAATGGGACATGCGCGGGTCATCGTATAGACCATGATATCAATTGTGTTAAGTATCTTTAGCAAATTTTTGAGGGACTTGATCATTTTGTTTAGGCAACCAAGATAGTGTCATCGAGGGACTATGATCTTTTCTTTTGTTTTTGTTTTGCCAAAGTACCTAACATGCATAACATGGCCCATTTTTAAGGCAACAAGTGGATGTAACCCTACGGGTGCAAGTGTGTATTGTGTATTGATTTTCATGCATTTTTATCTTTGTATTAGGTCAAGCTACTTGTTAATTTTGGATTTTTGCATACAAATCCTAATATCTAATCATGGCATAATTGAAAGCATAAATGCGTAAAAAATTCTTCTATTATATTACAACATTTGATTATGGGAAGGGGGATACAATTTTGAATGGGGAATATTTGACAAGAAATTAAAACCCTAGTTTTACTATTACATCCAAATTAAATCAAATGGCATAAATAACAAATGAATAATATTTAAATAAACAAATTAAATAAATATACAAAATAATATGAATATGCAAAAAGATTTTGTTTATTTTTATGTATGTAAAAATATTCAATGTAAAAAGAAAGAAATAAATAAAAAGATTATTATTTTTTTATTAAGGGTAAAACCCTAATTTTTAAGAATATACATATATTGACTATATTATTTATATACAATAAAATAAAATAGTGTATATACAAAATATATATATATATTTAGAAAAAGTATTTTTTTTAAGTATAAATAATAATAAAAATAAAAGTATAGTATTTTTATGTTTTTATTCTAAAGTATCTATTAAATAAACTAAAAGTATGTATATATATATATATATATATATATATATATATATATATATATATATATATATATATATATATATATATATATATATATATATATATATATATATATATATATATATATATATATATATATATATATATATATATATATATATATATATATATATATATATATATATATATATATATATATATATATATATATATATATATATATATATTAATTATACTAAATATGTAATAAAAATAAAATAAAATATATACAAAAATAAAAATATATTTAGAACAATATTTTTTTTAGTGTAAATAAAATAAAGAATAAAAATAAAAGAATAATGTTATTATTTACTTTTTTCAAATTTTCAATAAATAAAAGTATATACTAGTTAAATTATTTTTTATGGTAGAAAAAATAAAATTAAATACAAAATAAATGTGAAAATTTATAAAAATATTTTTGAGTATTTTTTATATTTAGAAATAATGAAATAAAATCAGAAATGAAAATAAAAATACAAAAATATAAAATATAAAGAAATTGGGCCAGGGGGTGCATTCAGCAAAAGGGGGGTGTCAATAGTGAGCTAGGACCAAGCCCAGCCCAACAAGCTTCATCTTCAACCTCTTTTCAAAATTCGCGCGCGCCCTGTACACAAATGCTAGATCCTGCATACGAGCTCTATTGCAAAATCACATAACATCAAAGTTGTAGCATTTTTCAAGACGAATCCAACCATATAAAAAACTTGTCCTAACTCTCAAAGACCAGAGAGAATTTCTCTGGCCCCAAATCCTAACCTAATTTTTTCAGGATGTTCATGGACCAAATTCTCTTAGCATGCTTAATTAAAATGAAAACTGAGCATATGTACAGCTTCATGGCTATGAATACTACATTTCTTATTCACCAACCTGAGTCTAAATGTTCCTAAATAGAGAGATAGGAAGTTGATAAAAACCTGTTTCAGCTGACTTCGTGTATGGAAATGTGGAGCTTTTCAACAAGGCTTGAGATATCTGGGAGCTTGCTTGAACTTCACTTGACCTTCTCCAATGTCTATCTTGCCTTGGAGGTACTTGAACAAGCCCACATAACTCAACATGCACAAGCTGAAATTGAAAATGGCAAACCTTGTAAATGGAGTTACAGTTAGTGTTTAAGGTTTGGGTAGCTTGGATGGATTGAATGGAAGGTGTTTGAACAGGTTTGGGGCAAAACGCACGAGCAAATTGTGCTATGAAAGTCAAGATGCAGATGCTGCCCTGTTTTGCCAATGGAAGGTGATTTTGAGCTATGGGATGTTTGAGGGCCCAAAGGGTCGTGTTTCTGGTTCAAGGGGATGTGAGAAAGATGTTTCAAAAGCTTGCACAAGTTAGTTTTAGTTGATGTTTTAGTTTTTGTGTTTTGGATATCTTTCTTGTATATGAAGCAAAAGTGGACAAGTGATGTGAAGCAGGCCTGTACAGGCTATCTATCACCTTGCATACTATCCTCTTGGCCCCTCTAATTTGTGGATTTTATTTGCTGCATAAGATATGGACCAATGCTCAAGGGATCCGGTTTTGACATAAAGCACATTTTGGCAAAAATGGTAATGTTGCTTTTTCTATTTAGGGATTAATCTAATGTGAAATGCTCTAATGACCAAAATAATGCCTTATACCAATGGTTTTGCACTTAATTATTGAGTTTGGAATGGTTTTGAGGCCTGTAATCTAGTGCAAAGCAAGCTGATTTGAATTTGCAACTTGTATCAATATGAACATGCCATGGATGAAAAGTGAGTTTTTGCCAACTTCAAGTCTTCGATTCTCCCTAACCACAAATGTGTTTGGAGAGTTCTTTGACATTTTGGAAAGCTTGAAACATGGTCTACAATACATATTTGAAATGCAATTTGATATTAAAAGTGGAACTATTTGAAAAATGGCCATGAAGATAGGTCAAAATCCTGCCTAAACTAGGGCAAAATTTCACTAAGTTAAAAGTTTTAGGGACCCTTGTTCCAAAAATCATAACTTGAGATCCAAGCTTATTTTGGGAAAACTTTGTGAATAAAGGTTGTAGACTTTGTGGAGGACTACAAATTTCATGTTTGAAGTTTTGTTTGAATCCAATTGCATCATGGTGAAAATGTTGGGCAAAGTTAGGAAAAATTAAGAAAATTTCATAACTTAGAAAAATTCTAAGTTATGAAAATTTTCAACTTTAAACCCTAATTTGCAAAAATGGTTTTCTTTATGAAAAAGTTTCATGTTTTGACACATCTTGATGAAAAATGACCCTTGAATCCATTGAGTCCTTGAATCCATGCTTGAGCCCAATTTGCCATTGGATAGGTCAAAAATCATAAATTGCCTTTGTGCAGTCAAAACCCTAAAAATGACCATTTTGCCCTTTTGGTGATCTGATCAAATTTCTTGTGGAGTTGTGGTCCAAACTTGATCAAATGGTTCATATGAGTCTATAATGTTGATGTGGGTCAAAATTTATGAGGTTTGACTGTAATTTGGCCACAGTCGACTTTTTCCCCAATACTGTTGATTTATAGTTCAACTGTTTAATTGATTGAGCAAAAATTTGAATCAAGGCTTGAAACTTGGTAGAGGTAATCTTGTAAGTTCAACATGAAGTATGAAAGTCACTTTGAGCATTTAAATTCCAAAATTCCTTGTTCAAACTCAAACCCTAATTTAGGTCAACAGTGCAAGGAGATGTCTTGAGCAGAGCAAACCCTAGCTTGATCTTGAGTTCAAAGAGCCTTGTGATGAGAAATGTTGATGAAATAAGAGGGAAAATTTTGGGGTACAACAGAGTTCCTAAGAACATGTCCACCAATTCCATTTTAGACAGAGGGGGTTGAACTCTTCCAGCTAGATCTCTCCATTTCTACGTGTAATCCTTGAAACCCTCATTGGAAGCCATAACTATACTCTGAAGTTGAGTACGGGTAGGCGCCAAATCAGCATTATATTGATATTGCTTGTAGAAAGTTGTGGCAAGATCTTCCCAATTGTGGATGTTGGCTCTCTCTCTAATTGGTAAAACCAGTCGAGTTATGTTCCAAATAGGCTATCTTGGAAAAAAATGCACCCATAAGTCTTTATCAGCGGAGTGTGGTTTGATCTTTCTCGTGTATGATCGAAGATGCATCTTAGGACATGACACTCCATCATATTTTTCAAACAAGGGCACTTTGAATTTTAGAGGGATCACAATTCCTGACACTAGCCCCAATTCTTCAAAGTATAGGCCTGGCACCTTTTGTATTTCCATAGCGCTCAAACGCTCTTCAAGATGTTTGTACTTGTCATCAGCTGGAGTGTACTGTTCCTCAGAGTAGTCTTCCTCTTCTTCCTCCTCTTCAGATTCTGACAGGACCGCTATTTCCTTTCCTTTTCCCTCTCCTTTATCGGATGTTGTTGCGAAGTTTAAGGTTCTTCTAGTCTGCCCCTGAAACCTTCTCACCATGTTTAAAAACCCCAGTGACTTTATTTGTTTTATTTTTCCTTTCCTCAGCCAGTAGAGTCTTCAACTCTTCTTGCCCCTTGGCTAGGGTCATGAGCAACTGTTGTAATTGTGTGTTCTATGCTTGGATATCTTTGACTGTTTGTTCGAGATCCATCTTACTGAAATAAACAGTAGAGAGATGGGGAAACTCGTTGCAAAAGACCTGTTTATGTTATGATGAATGATATGTGCATATGCAATGTTTTCAAGGATTTCAAAGATTCAAGTTCGTTTTAGACAAAAAGAAACACACGTTATATTAATAAGATAAAGTTTAAGTACATCAATGCCCCTTGGGCAAAATAATACGAAACTCTAAGATAAAAAAGTAGTGCGCATTCTCTTTGGTGCTATGTAGGCATTTAGAGTCTGCTCCTCATGAAGTAGCCTAGTGAGTTCCAAAACCTTCTTCTCGCTTGCGTATAATTGGGCTTCGAAAGTATCTCGTTCTCCTTTGAGATGTATCAAATCCCTTTGTAGGTCTTCAAGAGATGTGGGCATGTTAGGATGTAGGATAGTGTATGGAACATCTCCCTCCTTAACAGGCTCAATAATTACCGGAAGAATGGACGGATAAGGCATCATAAGACTTTGAGCGCGGGTTCGTAACAAATTTGAGGTAAGGCTCAAGAGGGATGGAATTCTTGTGTCCCAAAGTCTTACTATCCACCTTGTTTAGCATCCTCCAAGCTCGGATGAATCTCTGGCGAAGACCTTGATCGTCGTTGTCATAGTCGAATACCAAACCTTGAATCAGCATCTCGTGCGGGCCATCCCTTCGGGCGTAACTAAAGTGTCTTAAAGCTAAGCATGGGTTGTAGGTGATGCCTCCCCTAATTCCAAGTAGAGGGGCATTAGGGAATTCTCCACAACGGTCAAAAATGATAACATTCTCTTTGGATCGGGAGCACCAATGGATATCTGAATGTTTGAGCGTCATTAACCTTTGTGACCACCTTGAACCTTGCTCGTTCTTTAAGACTGATTCGGGAAGATGATAAATAAACCATCTTGCCAAGAGAGGAGTGCAACACATAAGGACACCTCTTTTCCTCATTGTGCGAGTGTGAAAAGAGTGTAGGATATCCCCTAGCAATGTAGGCACCGGGTTGCGTGATATGAAGATTTTGATGGTGCTCACATCTATGAGTTGGTCAGGATTGGGAAATAAGACCATCCCATAGATAATAAGAGCCACAATTTCCTCAAAGGCTTGCAAGTCTAAGGAATTCCAACAGCTTTGGGCTTTCTCAAACAGGAACTTTGCTAAGAAGCCTTTGACACCACTTCTAGTTTTCCAATGAGTTGTGACATCAGATGAGTGCAAGTGCAGAGCTTGAGCAATCTCTTCTGGCTTTGGGTCTCTTTCTGTACCGTTGAAAGGTAGTTGATTGAGAATGGGAATCCTCAAGAGGTTATAGAATTCTTCCAAAGTAGGCACAAGCTGATAGTCGGGAAATGTGAAGCAATGGTGCAAAGGATTAAAGAACTGAAAGAGCACCTTCATCATATCCTTATATGTGTTAGAGGTGACCAAGTTGAGTAGACTACCATGCCTCTCGGTGAATGGAGAGTTCTCAGGGATCCTTGAAGCTAGATGCTTAAGTTGTGGAGGAATTCTTACAAGGTTGACTTGGATAGTTTTCCTGCGAAGTGAATCCATATCCTATAAAACAAGAATAAAGATGAATATCCAAAATCCTTGAAATGGTTAGTGGATGCATGTGATGTTCATGATGTCCATGATGTTATGTACAAGTATGCATATACAAGCAAAGCAAACAAGTTCTTAGTTTAAGCTTGCATGGGGTTTTATAGGTAAGTACCCTCTTGATGTTTAGTTGGCTTAAACCTGTCCTAATAATAGTAACCGGGTTCTAAGGAGCTCAATATCAGTGGATTGTTTCCTTGGTCATCGTTTCACCTCAAGCCTCTTTAATGGCGACCGAAATATCCCAAGTAACCAACCCTCAATGAGTGTAGTATCGAGTATCTACCAACTTCGGACTGCACCAAAGTCAGTCATCTCACTACATCCTAAAGGCCAAGTTGGTCAAGTAAAGGGTTCTAGAAGTTCATTAGTGCTTTATGACATCACTCAGCGGCTCCGTATTCTCTTTGATTGACTCAAAGGCTACCAGTACCCATAAATATGTCACACTAACATAGCTATTCCTTAGACCATGTCGGTATACCCCGTACAGTTTCCACAACGTATTGCTATTTACCTATAATGTATCCCAAATCCGGGTAGAGGATTTCAAACCCAAACAAAGAACTGTAACATAGAGCATACAAGTCAAACAATGTAAGCAAATATATGTGATCTATCCCTAAGGTAACCCCACTTTTATAGGATTCCCCAGCAGAGTCGCCAGTTCTGTGATACGGTGGGAGAACTGACTTGAGGTTTTTGCGTTTTATCTCAAATGTTACGGTTAGCAAGAGTCGCCACCGACTTTTCTTTTATCCAAAAAGGAAAGGTGAAAAAGCACATGAAAGACCTTTGAGATTGTTTCTTGAGTTCGGGGGATAGATTATGAAAAGGGAAGGTATTATCACCCTTTTAATCCATCGTTTTCCATGGGCTCTTAGTTACTTGCTAGATCACTTGCTTTTTTTTTTTTGAAATTGTGCTTTGTGTGGTTTTGAAAGTATTTTGTAAAAGAGGCCATAGTTTAGGCAATCTTTGTAATGATTCTCGTTCGTAAGAATGTATACAAAGATGTTTGTCTTTTTGAAAATGTTTTTCGATCTTTGTAAGATGTTTGGAAATGTGTGTGTTTGTTTTGAAAATAGCAAGGATAGTTGTTTTGAAATGTAGCAAGAAACTAGAGGTAATCTACCTACTCAAAATGTCTTTCTTGTTCATTTTATTTTCTTTTGATATTGTTGTCTTACCATTGATTTGGTAAGCAACCCAATCTTTGGATGTAAACGGGACGGGCGTGAGTCATCGTATAACCATGATTAGCAATGTTGCAAAGTATCTTGGAATATTTTTAGGGACTAAGATCATTTTGTAAGGCAACTTTGAATAGCGTCATCGAGGGACTATGATCTTATACTTGTTTGTTTTTGCCAAGATACTTCGCATGCGTAATATGGCCATTTTTTATGTAAGGCAACCAAGTGGAGTAACCCTAAGGGTGCTTGTGTGCAAGTGTATTATTTTCATGCTAGATTTTGTCTTGGATTAGGGTTTTCTATTTGATTTTTTTCGATCTTGCCATTCAAACCCTAATTACTAGCATGGTATACAAAAGCGGTAAATTGCATAATTTAAAGATTACTACGCTATTACAACATTTTATGGAAGGGGGTATACAAATTATGAATGGGGATTTGCAATAATGTAAATCTAATTAAGCTATTACAACCAAATCGAATTTGTACGAATATTTGAATAAATAATATACAATATAAATATGCAATGGTATGTATGCAAAAAAAACATTTTTGATTTGTTTTTCATATAAAGAAGAGTTTTGAATTAAACCTAATAATATTAAAAAAGGAAATTTTTTCTTGAAAAGTGGTTAACCCTAATTTCTAACTTAAGAAAATAAAGTTCTTTAAGTGTTATTTTTGTGTATTTTTTGTCTTAAAATAATAAATAATATTTATGAAAATATTTAATCTTTTTATATGTCAAAATAAATATTTTTAAGTGTGAAGAAAAAAGGGATAAAAATATATCTAAGTCTATTTTATTTTACAAGTTTATTTAAGAAAAATAGTTAGTATATAATTTAAAAAAAATATTTTTTATGTGAAAATAAAATAAACCAAATGCAATATTTATCATGTTTTATATTTTTTATGATTTTTTATGTTAAAGAAAATATTTAATGAAATGAACAAAAATAAAATAAATAAATGAAAATAAAATTGGGCCAGGGGTGTCCTGAGTAATCAGGAGGTACCATTAGAAAAAACATAAGCCCAAATGAACAAAAGCCCAGCGCTGCAAAAATGAGAAAAATAGCAAAAAATGAGAAAATATGCAAAAGGCAGGCATCAAGGCTCGAACCCATGACCTTGGCATTCTCAGCACACTGTCTTGCCATTGGGGTGGCTGTACATCCGTTAGTTCATATGAAATAAAAAACACATAACACATAACGCCTCATTGCCCTGTACTTCATCTTCTTCCTCAAGCTAGCCAGAACCTCTGTATCTTTCTCATTTCTCCATGAAAATGGAAACTTCAAACATGAAAATGGTAGTACTTTTTCCCACGATTTTAACCATGTAACTCATGTAAACTATCAGTCAAAGATCAAAGCTAATTTCAATGGCCCTAATTTTAAACCTAATTTTTATAGAAATTTGAAATCTAAAATTCTCTATACATAATGAACATAAATGAAATCTATGCACATGGTTAGCTTTAGCACAATAATATCTATATTTTCCTTTCACAAATCGAGACCAATGGATGTCCGTATGAAGAGATATAAGTTAGAGTTCTTACCTCCTTCAGCTGAGATCGTGAATGGAGTTTGAGTGAGTTTTATGAAGGCCTGAAGATTCCTTTAGCTTGCCTGAACCTCCCTGAGTGTGTTCCAATCCTTGCCTTGCTTTGAAAGTTCCTGAATCTCTCTATCCAAGTCAACCTGCAAGCTTGAAATGCAAAAATGGCAGATGGAGAAGGAGGAGTTACAGTGAAGGTTTGATGGTCTGGAACACTTAGATATGAGGTAGGTTAAGTGTTTGAGTGATTAGAAATTGAAACGCACGAGTAGATTTTTGGATTGCTATGCTTGGTCTCAAACTGCAAGTTATGACAGGTTTTTAATGATAGGGAGTTTTAGAGAGTTTATGGCCTTGAGCAATCATATCTTAGGTTGCAATGTGTTTATGTATAAGTATAGAGAAGGTTTCAAGTTAGCTCCACAATAGATTTCTCAATTGTAGGCTTTTTGCTCTATTGCTTGTCCTTTGAAAAAAGTGAGGAGACAACTCTCTACATGCTTGTACAGGCCTGCTTGGAGTTGTTACAAGTCCTAGACAACTTGCTTTTGGTTTATAGGACTTGTGTGTGTATAGAGAACAAATGCAAAGCTCAAGAAGTGAAAAGTTGCAAAAGTTATGCTTTACTAAAATGGCAATGGCAACTTTGTGCCCTTTATGGAATTAAAGCTTGGACAAAGACTCTTATGCTTGGGTTAAGGCTTTATCAACTTAATAAGCATTAAATTATAAAGTTAGAAACAAGTTTGAGACCTTTAAAGCAAGGATTAGGCTGCATAGGTCCAGATTTGAATTTTGTTCTTCATGGAATGGCTTGAAATCAATGTGAGAAATTGCCAACTTCATCTCTTTGATTCTCCTTAACCAAAAATGATCTCAAGGAGTTCTTGGACATTTTCTGAATCTTGCAATGTTCTATATAACTCATATTTGAAATGCATTTCAAGATTCCTTTTGGAACTGGGTGAAAAGTTGCCATGAAGTTAGGTAAAAAACCTGCCTAAATTAGGGCAAAATTTCACTAAGTTATTTTAGTTCATGGGCATGTATTCACAAAATTATATCTTGAGATGTAAGCATATTTAGGAGAAAATGTGTGAAGAAAAGTTATAGATTTCCTGGGGATCTACAACTTTCATGTTGGGAACTTTCTTTGAATCATCTTGTATCATGGTGAAAAATTGGCTTAAACTTGAGAAAAAATAAGAAATTTTCTATACTTAGAAAATTTTCTAAGTTAAGAAAAATTCAAATTTCAAAACCAAATCTTCAATCTTTGATTTCTTGATGAACAAGTTTCACATTTTGACACGTTTTGATGAATTGTGATCCTTGGCATTTGATTTTGACCAAAAAGTCAAAGTTTGACTTTTCAATATACAGTTGACTTTTGATCAGTTGACTGCAAATTTCATCTGTCAATCTAATGGATTTGCAATGTTTTGAACCATGTCATTAGGTCATGATGATGCAATTTAGCCCTTGGAATCATGCTTCAATCCAATTGGTCATTTGCTAGGTCAAAAATCAGAAATTTCCCTTTCTTAGTCAAAACCCTAATTTTGACCATTTTGCCTTTTTGATGATTTGATCAAATTTCTTGAGGAATTATGGTCCAAACTTGATCAAATGATACATATGAGACTAAAATATTGATGTGGATCAAAAATTATGAAGTTTGACTGTAAATTGGCCATGGTTGACTTTTTCCTCAATACAGTTGATTTTTAGGTCAACTGTCCAATTGATTGATCAAAAATGGGATTCAAGGCTTGAAACTTGACATGAGTAATCTTAGGGGTCCATGATGATACTTGAAAGTCAAATGAAACATTTATAGTCCAAAAATATTTTGTGCAATTCCAAACCCTAGTTTTGGGTCATCAGTGCAAGATGAGATGTCTTGAGCTAATCAAACCCTAATCCAGTCTTGAGTCAAAGAGATCTTGTGAGAAAAGTCTTGATAAATGAGAGGGAAAATTTTGGGGTACAACAACAATCCTATTAGTCTAAGCATTGCATAAAATATAGTAGCAGAAGGTAAAGGCAGAAATGTAAATCTAGGCTATTACAGAGTTTTGGGGCAGTTACATAATAATGAAGAGTGCAGAAAAGAAATCCTAAAACTATTACATCCCGGAAGCAATTACATAATTAAAAAAAATGCGAGAAAAGATAAATCTACACTATTACATTGATAATACGACATATACAATTTTTCTAGAAATTAAAATGTAAAAGAATAAATAAAAAGAAATTAAGGAAAAATTAAAACCTAAAATTCTAAGTTAATGTTTTTTAGTGTTTTTTTGTAGAAAATAATTTTAAGTTAATTAAAAAACCTAATTCTAACTAATTTTAATTTAAAAAAAGTTAATTAACTTAATTTATTAATAAATGAAAAAAAATCCAAAAATTCAGTTACTAACTAAAACAAAAACTTAATCCTAATTTGTTAAAAAAAATAGTTAATTAAAGGGTTAATTACAAAGAAAATCTAAAACCTAATTGTTTTCCTAATTTGCAGAAAAAAAAGTTAATTAATTAAATTAAAGAGTTAATAAAAAAAGAGTTAATAATAATTAAAAAAAACTTAAAACCTAAATTAATTAGGGTTTGTAAAAAAAAGTTAAGTTTGTCAATTAATAGGGTTTTTGATTTAAATAAAATTAGAGTTTATATGAATTTAGGGTTTTTAAGGAAGATATTAAAGACAAAGAAATGAGGCAAAAAGGGTTAAAAATAAGCAAAATTATACATATTGCCAGGGGTGGGTGTTGAACCAAAAATTAATTTAAAACCTAAAATTAGATTAAAAAAATCTTAAAATTAATTATTCGAGTTTATTATGAAAAATCAAAGGTTTTGTGAAAAATGTTAAGTTTTATGAAAAAGGTTTTAAACAGAAAGAATGAAAATAGGTAAAAGGATAAATAGAAAGGAAGAAAACCAAAACCAATAGGGGTGGTTGTTGAACACGCGCCCTTAACCTTCTCAGGATGTCTGCCTCGCCATGCATTGGTGGTTGTTCTATTTTGGCCTAAGTGTTTTGTAATAACCCTGCATGGGACCCTGTCTAAATCTGCAGTGTTGAATCTCATGAACACATTGAATAAGTTACTATATCATGAAATACAAATAAAGCAAATATATGAAAACAATTTAATGTTAAAACCGATATGGCATGTATGAATGATTCTACACCCTTTTGATCATGGAGATCAAACCAGCCTTACCCTTACTGGAGAAGTAGTGAGATGTGGGTTTGTAACAAGGATGGCTTGTTTGTAGTGAGATGATGGTTTGTTGGGGGTTTGTAACAAGGATTTCAAGATTTTTAGGGTTCTTGAAAAAATTTGATATTTTGACAGGGTTGTGGCAAAGTTTTTTTTTTCTCGTCCTCCTGTTTGTGTGAAAAAAGTGAGATTATATAATAGAAATTAGAGAAAAGATATGGGCTTTTAATGTTCAATTGGGCCTCCAATAACCACAAGCAATAATGCATATTTTTATTCACTTGAGTCCGTCATGTTCTAGGCTAAATCGCAGGGGATTAAATGCAATTTTTGAAGTTGAAATATGAAGAAAAAAATGTAGCTGACATCGAGAACTAACTCTTGTCCGAAAATGGGCTTAATCGGATAAACGGTGAATTAGTTATGAATTTTTGAGTTTTGGCTCAAACAAACTTATTTTGGGCTCCAGTGTCAACTCTGACACGTTCTTCAATAAAAAACTGGTACTGATCGGAGTATAACCCGGTCTCGACTTTGGAAGCAAAGTTATATATCTCTGAGTCAATGACCTTGTGTAAAAAGATGGGCCCAATCCAATAAAAATTGACTGAGTTATGAATTTTCGAAGTTTCGACCCAGATGAAATAATATTCAGCATTCAGGATTTTCAGCGCGTCACGCGCACTATGAGAGAAAAACGAAGGCCTTTTTGATACCGTTAGAACTTAATACCTCCTGTGAAAAATTATCCAACTCAATTTGTAAAATTTTGGCGCCAGAACCAGCTCGATACAATGAAAATCGATCAAGTTATGATTTTCTGAACACGACACAAATAAACTTGTCACAAATTTTCTGTACGAAAATACTTGATAAATCCGCATTTTTGAAGACCTTCTGATCGAAATTGGCTTCCATCTGTGAGAGATGAAAACATAGATGACGTCAACATGGAATTTTAGCCACCAGAATGGGTTCAAAATAAGCCACGATCTTCAAGTTATGAATTTTTTAGTGCGTAAAAACTGCACTTTCAGCACACTTTTTCACCATATTTCTTCGAGAAAACTCACACATTCAGAGACCTTCTTTAAAGAATTGACTCTTGAGCCAAACCTGAATTTGAGAATACGCTATCAGAGATATCTTAGTGAACGAACACTTGAATATGACGCGCCGGATTGGACTTGTGAATCTTTGAACCCCGAATTGTTGCAAAACGGCAAACTGATCTTCGGCATGGAAAATACTCTGAGAACATCCATTGGCGAAATAAACATCACTTGTAACCTGACGAAGCTTGATAAATATACCTTTATTCCATAACCATAAAACTAATAATATGTGTGTATGAAAAGAGGGTAAATTTTGGGGTACAACTGTCACCATCACTAGAGGACTTGCCATAAGTTCTAGATCTATGCCAATAAAGTTCACGTGCCTCTGATACCTCTAAATGTCATGACTGCTCTATGGCCGTTTGCAATATGGGGTATTGACATGATTGGAAAGATCAAGCCTACTGCTTCCAATGGACACTGTTTCATCCTTGTTGATATTGACTAGTTCACTAAATGGGTTGAAGCTACCTCATATGCCTCAGTCACAAAGAACGTTATAACCCGATTTATCAAGCATAACCTCATCTACCATTATGGTATCCCCGAAAGGATCATCACTGAAAATGGAACCAACCTCAACAATACTATGATTACTGAACTCTGCACGCAGTTCAAAATCAAATATCACAATTCTACTCTATACAGACCTAAGATGAATGGCGCAGTGGAAGCTGCCAATAAAAACATAAAGAAGATTGTGCAAAAAATATTGGTGACCTACAAAGATTGGCTTGAGATGCTACCATTCTCTCTTCATGGTTACCGTACTTCAACATGAACATCAACTGGGGCAACACCGTTCTCCTTGGTCTATGGCATGGAAGTTGTCATGCCTGTCAAAGTTCAGATTCCTTCTCTAAGGGTTATGAAAGAAGCATACTTAGGCAAAGACGAATGGATTTAGACTAGATTGGATCAGTTGAACTTGATCGACAAGAAGAGACTGGTTGTTGTTTGTCATGGTCAAATGTATCAAAAGCGTATGATCAAAGCTTTCAACAAAAAGATTAAGCCTCGAGTGTATCAGATTGGTGACTTGGTAATAATGTGCATTATTTTTCCATAAGGAGATCTCAGGGGAAAATGGATTCCCACTTACGAAGGTCCATTTGTTGTCAAGAAAGTATTCTCTGGCGGTGCCATGATGCTAACAACTATGGACAATGAAGATTTCCTGCATCCTGTGAACACGGACATAGTTAAAAAATACTACGCTTAAAGAATGACCTGATAGGTTGACATACCTAGGAGAAAATAAGGGCATCCCGACAAGGGTTCGGGCAAAAGTTAGGGATATATACAAAAGATTGCACACCTGACAAGTCGAAAACCCGAAAGGGCGACTTGGGAAAAAATTGGTATCCTGATGGACTGAAAACCCGAAAGGGTGGTCTAGGAAAAAGTTAAGGATTAAAGTGTACGACTATGTCCTGTTGGATCTCTACAGCCAGCTTTATTACCAAGGTCCAAATTCAATGGTATAAAATTAATTCAATCAACTTCTTTCAACGGCAAGGGATGATGTTCAAAGACATAGGGGCAATAGCGGAGTTGGAACTCAATGAGATCACTTCCACATGGCTATTATTTTTGTTTTTTATTTGAATTCCTTTCATTCTTTCGAAGGTTTCCTCTTACCAGGATCTTTGTCTCCTTGTACAAAAACGCCAATTTATGGGCAAAACAAAATTACAGATATACTTTGAAGTACAAACTCTTGGTTTTTTCTGTTTTGCGTGCAAAAGTGTCCAACGACTAAAATTAATGAACATATGTATATGAACATGATTAACTATTAACAAATGTATGCATAAAAACAATAATAAGCATTTTATTAAGGATTTTGGATATCTCCACATAGTTACTTCAATAATATTATTCCCACTGAGTTGAATTCGTACATCCAAAGTTCCAATCTCTTAGAAACCCTCTCCCAAGGTGAGTTGGTCTTAAAAAAAAGAGGAAGCCTTATGGAGTTTTTCCTAAATAATTCACTTCCCCGGTTGGTCGTCAAAATATTCTCTTTAACCAGGTTTATTTCCCCAACAAACTACAAATTCCCCATCTTGAGTTGGCCTCTCAGACTATTACAAATCAATGGACAAAACCCCTTAATCTTCGGTAGAGTCATTGCAACCCCCAACTGAGTCATTACTATCTCAGTAAGTTGTTGTGAAGCCTTGAATCTGACCAGATAACAGTTAACTTCATCCTTTCAAGCAAATTGTTGCAAAGCCTGGAAACCGACCAGATAACAGTTTAACTTCATTCTTTCAAGCAAATTATTGTGAAGCCTGGAATCCGACCGGATAACAGTTTAACTTCACCGAAGTTGCTGTAAATCCTGGAATCCGACCAGATAATAGTTTAACTTCATCTAAGTTGCAGCGAAGCCTGGAATCCAAGTAGATAACAGTTAACTTCAATTTTCTGCGAAGCTTGAAATCCGACCAGATAATAATTAACTTCATCTTCCCCAATAAGTTGCTGTGAAGCCTGGAGTACGACCAGATAACAGTTAACTTTATTATCCTCAGTAAGTCGAAAGTTGCTGTGAATCCTGGATTTTGAACAGATAACAGCTAACTTTTGTTCTCCCCAGTCAAGTATAATTCCCCAGTAGAGTAATGGACAACACATGAACTCATTTCCCCAAGCAGAAATCAACACTCCCCATAGATTTTCCTCAAGCAAAGATCAAAAATCAATGTTCCCCAGAGAATTTATCCTCAAACAACAAAACAGGAATCCCCAGCAGAAACATTATAAACAAGGTCTGAAGATGTGCATACTCTTCATCCCCAACAGCAGTCCGGGATTTAACTTCCCAAAGCTCCCAAACATTTGTCAAGGATTTATTTTCCAAGACAAAGATCTACTTTAATTTCACATTCATACATCACATTACATATATGAAAAATGCATACAACACAATCTCATTTATTTTGAGAACATCATTACGCCATGCACACGTCTGCATGCAACTAACCCTTTTCCTTGCAGGAAAAGTCAAAAATCAATGAAGACCTCTTCTGGGTAGATTCACTTCTTCCAGTTAATGATAGGAAATCAACAGACCTCTTCTGATTAGATTAATTTCTATCAGTTAAAAACAGGCAGAAAAAGACCTCTTCTGATCAAATTTATTTCTATCAGTTAAAGACAGACAGACGAAAACCTCTTCTGATCAAATTTATTTCTATCAGTTAAAGACAAGTGCACAAATACCTCTTCTGATTAGATTATTTTTATCGATTAAAGACAGGAAAACAAATACCTCTTCTGGTTTAGATTTACTTATTCCAGTTAAAGACGGGCAAAGGACATCTGTTGTTTCAGTATAAATTGACCAAAGATTTATTCTGATACTTCTCCAGATAAGGATTTGAAGACATCTACTGGCTCATATTAAATTGACCAAAGATTTATTCTGATACGTCTCTCATTAGACCTTTTCTGGATCAGATTAAATCGACTAAAGGTTTATTCTGATACTTTTCCTAGTCGAAGTCAAGCATTAGACTTAGTCTAATTTCTCTATCAACAATCACTTCTGGATGGCATCTATAAGGCCATATCCTACGATTCTCAACAAATTCTGATGGTATCTATAAGCCCATCTCTGACAATATTCTGTCACTCTCCAAATGGCATCTATAAGGCCATTCCCGATACAATAAACCCAAAGTGTTAATTCTTTCACAAGCGAGTGCAAATTTTTGGGCACTCTAGTATTCAATCATCTTCCACCTTCGAGTTACGAATGACAGACATGTCAGTCTAACTCTTTAGGTTTAAGAAGATTGAACAGGGGCAGTTGTTGTACCCCAAAATTTTCCCTCCCATTTTTCATTCAAGATGTTATCCTAGGGTTTCTCAAATACTCAAAAGGGCTCAGGATTTGATCAGACTGATTCTCCTCCTAAGCATTGAGTCAGCAACTAGAGTTTGGTACTCCTCAAACAAATTGAGTTTTCAAGGTTTCAAATGGTCTTTATGGTTCTTCTTGTATTCTCAAGGATACTCTTGCCAAGTTTCAAGCCTTGCATTGCAAGTTTGCTCAGTCAATGGTCAGATGACTAAAAATCAATTTCATTGACCCAAAAGTTGAACTTTTCAAGATCAAGTTCAAACAATTGTAACTTCTTCATTATTCGATATTTTTGAGTGGTTCTTTTTGCATATTACTCTCCTTGACATCATATCCAATTTCTCTTTACAAGGAAAGAGATAATTACATGCGAAAGATCATCAAAAATTTGAATGCCTTAGAGGTAACTTTCTGGACTTTGGCCTAATCTCAAGTAACTGTTGCCTGACTTAAGAATCGTAATTTCCTCAATTTTCAAGATCTTGAGATGATTATTTTTGCACATTATCATAAGTGATGTCATCAACAAGTCATCTTCAAGAACCAAAGGAAATTGTGTTTAGAAGACCTTGAAAGTTATTGAATTGTCATAGGTCATTTTCTTGATTTATAATGTTCTTAACTTCTAATTTCAACTCATGCCATAATTGTTTCCTCGGGACTATGATTCTCATGTTAAGATCGTTCATGGTACAAGATGCAAAGTTCGAGAATTCTTTGAATGTCTATTGCTTCTTCAAGCTACTTATATCTGAGCATTTGGTGATTATTAGATGAAAGTGGATTTCAGACCAAAGTTCTTAAGGCATCACTTTTCTATCAAGTACTATTGGCTTGTATTGCAAGATACCATGAATTGAAGATTTAAATTAGAGTCTCGTTGGAAATTATTTGGAGATTCACTCGAGATATGTAATTAGGTTCAAATTGATTCAAGGTTTCAAATACATTTATCGTTTCTCAAGATTCATTCAAAGAAATTACATCACAAGGTCATTCAAGGTCCCTTTGAGAAAGAAGAATCCTTGTATTTCCAAATCACCTTATCACAACCCTCAAAATCATATGCATACTTCACTTCATTACAAAGCTAATCACTTTACATTTCCTTATATTTGTTTTCTTATCGCAATCCATACAAGTTACACATAAACCTCAAAAAAATCATGACAAATAAGGTTATACCAAAGGGCCAAAATTCATCCATTTACACTTCAAGGAACACTATAATCTGTCATACCATTACAAGTCATTGTACAAAAGAAAATAGCATTACAAACATTTCTAAAACTAAAATTTCCTAAGTCCTAAAGTTGCTAAAATGAGTGAACTTCCAAGTAAATGTTATGTTTCACTGAAATCAGATTTCATCCTCACGAAGCGCTGTTAAACAAGCCCAAAACGTGGCCTAGCATTACTTCGAAATTCTTCAAAAAAAAACCTACTACCATACACAAAACTTGCATCAATTATATAAAAAAAGAAACACAATTTCCAGCTCAGTAATAGGACAAAAGAGAGAAGAAAATCAGAAACAAAGCTCAAAAATACAAAAGAGAGAAATATAAAAAAGGATAGATTATTGAACTTGAAAACCAACACAACAAAATAGTCCAAAAGCTTTATTCTATACAAACCTTGCAAACCTGCACAAACAGTCAAAAAATCAGCCCTGCACTGCTGCCCATAACAGTCTAAAAATCTGCTCCAAAACCTGTCAACAATTGCACACAAATTAGCAAGACAAAGACTGCACTAGAAAGTTACAAAAGCAGTATACCGAAACAGTTCAAAAACTTATCCAATTTCCCCCCCAAAGCCTCAGTTATTCCATTATAAAATTGGTACAACAATACAGATAAGGACATAGGAAAAGAACACAAAAATCCCACAGAGAAAGAGAGAAAAACCACAAAATAAAAGCGCAGAAAAAACACATTCTCCCTAAAACTCTGTCAAACTATCTTTCTCCTCAAACCTCCATCCTTCACATTGAAGCTTCCCATTAATTTCTCTCTGCTTCATAATCGAATCTCCAATATCACAACCTTAAAACTTTCATCCTCACATCACTGCTTCCACTCTACCTCTCTATAAAAATCAACCCTGTACATTTCCAACATTCCAAACAATCTCATTATCACTGCCTTTCACGACCAACCTTTCACCCTCACTCTACAACAACACCTAAATCGATCTCAACTCATAACCATACTCGTCCTCACTTTGTTCAAGCTATAACTCGTGCAGCATCAATAACAAATCCTACTCGAATATAACACGCAGACCTCACACGCCACTTATGCAAAGCCAAACCCCAAAAACAACATAACTACAGAAGAATTTTTCGAAAAGCCCAAAACAAAGAAGAGTACATAAAATATAAAATAAAATATAAGTAGATGAAGAGGAACAGATAGAAAGAAGAAACACAAAAGAGGAATAGATTGAAGGACTTACCATATTTATCTCTGGGTTTCTCGTCGCCTAAGATGCGCCGTACGAACTCTGGTTGGTACAAGATGCGGAGGAGGTGATAGTGGTGGCTTACAACAGCGTTAGGTTACACAGAGAAAGAGAGATTGGAGATGAGAAAGAAGGAAGGACGTTAAAGAGGAGAAGTGAAGTAACATTCTATTTTCTTTGAAAAGGCCAAAGGTTCAACTTCTGAACCCTAATTTTTGAGCCACGTGATGCCTTCTATTTCCATATTTTGTTTCTCTTTTTATTATTAATCCAATAAAATAAAATTGGAATAATCTGATTATTAAGAATGAATAATAGTGAAGTTGGTGTGATACGGTGGGAGAACTGACTTGAGGTTTTACGTTTTGTGTTCGTAAATGTTTCGGTTTAGCAAGAGTCGCCACCAACTTTTATTTTATCCAAATGAAAGGTCAAAAAACACAGGAAAGACCTTTGAGATATTTTCTTGAGTTCGGGGGGTAGATGAAAAGGGAAGGTGCTAACACCTTTTTCATCCATGGTTTTCCATGGGCTCTTAGTTACTTGTTTATATAACTTGCTTTACTTTTTTCAATTGTTTGAAATGGTGCTTTGTGTGGTTTTGAAAGTATTTTGAAAAGAGGCCATCGTTTTGGAAATCTTTGTAATGATTCTTGTTTTCAAGAATGTATTTAAAGATGTTTGTCTTTTGAAAAATGTTTCAATGTTTTGAAAGTTGTTTGGAAATTGTTTTGAAATGTGTTATGTGTTTTTGAAAATAGCAAGGATTGTTTGCAAATTGATCAAGTAACTAGGAGCATCTACCTACTCAAATGTATTTCCTACACATTTTTATTCCTTTGACATTGTTGATTTACCATTGCTTTGGTAAACAACCCTATCTTTGGATGTTAAACGGGACGGGTGTGGGTCATCGTATGACCATGATAGCAATGGTGCTAAGTATCTTAGCAAGTTTTAGGGACTAAGATCATTTGTTTTTTAGGCAACCATGTTTAGCGTCATCGAGGGACTATGATCTTTTGTTTTGCTTTGTTTTGCCAAGATACCTAGCATGCATACCATGGCCATGTTTTAAGGCAACCAAGTGGGTGAAACCCTAGAGGTGTTTGTGTGCAAGGTGTTGTCATTTTCATGCATTTTTGTCTTGTATTTAGGTCATGCTATTTGTTTTGATTTTTGTCTTATCATACAAATCCTAATTTACTAAACATGCATATAATGCGATAAATTGCGTAAAGTAAATCTAAACTATTACAACAATATTATGGGAGGAGGGATACAAGTTTTGAATGGGGGATATTTGCACAAAATAAAACCCTAATTTACTATTACAACCCAATTGAATTTGTTGTACAATAAATAAATAAACAATTATTTAAATATGCAATAAAATGTAATATGCAAAAAATGTTTTGTAATTGCTTTATGTATGAGAAAATAAAATTATCTAAGTCCTAAAATTAATAAAAAATAATGTTATTATTTTTTAAAGGGGAAACCCTAATTTTGTTTTAAAAGAAAATATTGTTTTCTAATTATTCACTTTTATTCATTTCAAGAAAAATAATAATAATATTGTATAAATATTAAAAATTAAATATGTATGACAAATAAATATTTAATATGTATAAAATAATAAAATAAAAATATTTAAGTATATTCATTATTTACAAGTTTATTTAAGAAAATAAAACCTAATAAACTATTTTTATGCCAAAAAATAATAAAAAATAATAAAATAAAATGCAAAAAATCAAGAAAATATTTTTTGGGATTTTTTAATGTTCAAAAAAAAAAAATAATATGAAAAATATAAAAATAACAAGAAAATATGAATCAGGGGGGTGCAGAAGTAAAATGGGGGGTGCAAAAAGTAAAGACAGCAAGCCCAAGCCCAAGCTATCTTCGTCCCTGACCTCCAGACAACAAACGTGCATAGTTCCTCTTCAACCTGTATCTTTCTATTCTTTGCATAAAATCAAAAACTTGTAACATGAAAAATGTAGCTCATGAACTCACGATTCCAATGATATAAAGAACATGACATAACTTTAAAAGACCAAGGAGAATTTTAATGGCCCTAATTTTTGACCTAGTTTTTTCATGAACTTCAACAATCAAATACTCTTAGCTCAGTTAATATAAATGGAAATTATGCATATGTACAGCTCAAGCATGTTAAGGACTACATTTTTGCTTCACAAACCTAAGCTTAAGGATGCCTAAATAGAGAGATAGAAACTTGACAAATACCTTGTTCAGTTGAGTTTGGATATGGAAATGTGGGAACTTTGAGTGAGGCCTGAAGTTCTTGTGAGCTTCCTTGAAGTTCCCTCAAGCTTCTCCAATGCTCATCTTGCCTTGTAGATGCTTGAATCTTGTTGCACGAGTCAACGAGCAAATTTTAAGTTGGCAAGTGATTTGCAGAGACTGCCCTATTTGGGCTGAAAATGGTGTTTTTTGTGTTTGAGGGTGTTTGAGATGTTATCAATTCGCGCTTAGGCTTGTTACAATGTTCTGAAGTTGTTTGAAATGAATCCAAGGCTTGCCTTTATAAGATGGATGAGTTCTATTGACTTTTGCAAGTTTCTTGCTTTTGAAAAAAAGTTGGAAGTGACAATACAAAAGCTTGTACTTGCTAGCTTATGGACTGCATAGAGTTGGTAAATTTTTTTTGATGTTTGTGGATCTTGTTTACAACAAGAGATCAGGTCCATGGCTCAAGATAAACAAAGTTGTAAAAAGCTAGCTTTATGAAAGTAGTATTATGAACTTTATGCCATTTTTGGATTAATTCATTGTACAATGCTTCAAAAGTCAGAACAAGACCAATATCCAATGTGTTAGCATTCAATTATGGAGTGTAAAAAGGATTAGGACCTGTAATACCAATTACAAGCATGTTTGAAACTGATTTGCAACTTGTAACATTGTGAAAAATGCCTTGAACAAAAGTGATAAATTTCCATTTTCATTTCTTTGATTCTCCCTAACCATAAATGATCTTGGAGAGTTCTTTGACATTTTGGAAAGCTTGTAACATGCTCTACAATCCATATTTGAAATGAATTTTGATATACCTCTTGAAACTAGGTGAAAAATATCCATGAAGTTAGGTCAAAAATCTACCTAAACTAGGGCAAAATTTCACTAAGTTAAAATGTTTATGGACCCCTATTCACAAAACCATAACTTGAGATCCAAGCATCTTATGGGAAAAATTTGTGAATCAAAGTTTTAGATTTCATGGAGGACTACAACTTTCATGTTAGAAGTTTTCTTTGAATCCAATTGCATCATGGTGAAAATGTTGGGAAAAGTTAGGAAAAAATAAGAAATTTCCATAACTTGGAAAAATTCTAAGTTATGAAAAATTTCAAATTAAAACCCTAATTTTCAAAATTAGGTTTCTTGGTGAACAAGTTTCAAATTTTGACATATTTTGATGAATTATGACCCTTAGCACTTGATTTTGACCAAAAAGTTAAAGTTTGACTTTTCAGTGCACAGTTGACTTTTGATCAGTTGACTGGAAAATTCATCGGTCAATCCTATGCATTTGAGATCTTTTGAACTATGTGATTAGGTCAAGATGAGGCTATTGAGTCCTTGAAATCATGCTTGAACCCAATTGGTCATTGTCTAGGTTAAAAATCAGAAATTGTCCTTCTACAATCAAAACCCTAATTTTGACCATTTTGCCCTTTTGATGATTTGATCAAATTTCTTGAGGAGTTGTGATCCAAACTTGATCAAATGGTACATAGGAACCTAGAATGTTATTTTGGATCAAAAATTATGAAATTTGACTGTAAATTGGTCATGGTTGACTTTTTCCCTAATACAGTTGATTTTTAGGTCAACTGTCCAATTGACTGGGCAAAAATGTGATTCAAGGCTTGAAACTTGGTATGAGCAATCTTAGGGGTCCAAGATGGTGTATGGAAGTCACATGAAGTATTGATGGTCCAAAAATCCTTGTGCAAACTCAAACCCTAATTTCAGGTCATCAGTGCAAGGAGATGTCTTGAGTTGAGCAAACCCTAATCCTGTCTGGAATCCAAGGAGTCTTGTAAGGAAAATCCTGAGAATATGAGAGGGCAAATTTTGGGGTACAACAGTTGGTTTGTGTGTGAATCGATTTCCCTTGGGCCTAAGGCCACTGCTGTGTAAAATCCCCATGGAAGCCCATAGTGCCTTTTTTGGGATAACCTGATTCTAGAAGCAAACAAAAAAAACTATCTTAGGCCTGTCATTATTACTTCTCGATCCCATTAAATCAATTTGTTGTTCTACCACCCATAATTTTGCTTGAACCCATTTCATAAATAGTTAGTTTTATTTTTTATTTTTATAATAATTTTAGCTTTATTTAGTTAGGGTATTCACTTAAATAATTATGCTTTTGGTTAATAGATAATTCCTATTAATTAGTTTAGTTTTTTTTAATTAATTTAACAATTATGTGGATTTTAATTTTGTTTTAGCTTAGTTAACTTTTTTTTTAGTTATTTTACTTGGTCGATAAAAAAATACAAGAAAATATATATTAGAATTATATTTTTTTATTTATTTTCTTTTAAGGTTAATATTTATTTTGCTTGATAACTAAAAAAAACATGTTAGAATTTAATTTTATCCTTCTTTTAGATTTTACTTAAACAAATAAAATACTAAAATATTATAGTATTCATTACTTTGCTAATTAATTTTATTTTATTTTATATATTGTTTTAGTTTAATTAAATTATTCATTTTTAATTCGATCGGATTGTATTGCTTGTTTATTTAGACTTTTAATCGCATTGTCGATTCGATCCATCCCAATTTGTAAATTTGTATCCCCCATTCCCGAAAACTCTGTAATAGCGTAGAATTTTAATTTCCGCAATTTACTGTTTTCCTTTATACTATATAGTAATTAGGTGTGTATGATAAGATATAAAATCAAATGATAGATAACCATAAACTTCAACATAAAATAACTAAAAACAAATCACTTTTCATACGTGTACCTCTAGGGTTAACCTCGTTTGTTGCCTTCAAAAAATACAGTCATGTCCCTCGAATGCGAGATGCTTTAGCAAATACCCTCGATAAAAAGATCGTAGTATCTCAATGAACTTTGGATGTTGCCTTCGATAAAATGATCTTAGTCCCCTACAAAAATTGTTAAGCGTCTCATAAGTTGCCTTATATGACTGTACGATGACCCGCGTCTGTCCTTTAACATCCAATGATAGGGATTCTTACAAATCAATAGAAAGATAGCAATATCTAAAGGAGGAGGAAAAGAAAAAAGATTTCTTTTGAGTAGGTATAACGTTCATAGTTGCTTGCTCACAACCATTTTCAAAAACATCTTTCAAATACACCAACACTTTCAAATGAAATATTTTCAAAATTTAACATTTTGTATGCATTATTATAGAGACGAGAATCATTACAAAGTTCGCCTAAATGAAGGAACTTTTCAAAAATACTTTCAAAAACAATCACAAACTTATTTCAAACAAAACATTTCAAAGTGAGTTAGCAACTAAGAGCCTGTAGATAACTACAGATGAAAAGGATGCTAACACCTTCCATTTTCATAACCTATCCCCTGAACTCAAGAAAATATCTCAAAAGGTCTTTCCTATTCTTTTCACCCTTTCCTTTATTGGATAAAAGAAAATTCGGTGGCGACTCTTTCTATCCGCAACAATTGCGATAAAATGCAAAACAACCAAGTCAGTTCTCCCATCGTATTACAGTTATGCTCGAAGAGACGGTCCTCATGATATGCTTATCCAGGATATTGTATTTGATCATGAGAATGATCCTCAAGGTTACCATCAAAAGTTTATACATGCTTGGGGCATAGTGAATAAGATTGATAGCAAGACTTTGGGACACAAAAACTCCATCCCTTTGGAGCCCTACATTAGATGGGTGCGATCTCGTGCTCAAAATCTTATAATGCCATATCCTGCCGTCCTAGCAGTAATTGTTGAGCTCGTTGTTGAAGAATATATTCCTCATATCATTCTTCATCCATATATGTCTACTAACTTTGAAAAGTTACAGATGTCTTGGATTAAACTAAAAGTAGAAAGGGACACCTTTGAGACTAAATTTTATGCTAGTGAGAAGAAAGTGTTGGAGCTGACAAAGAGACTTCACGAAGAGAAGATCCTTAATGTGTATGTCAACACAAAGAGGAGGCGTCCATGGGAGACATGAGTCTTAGGTTTTAGGAGTTCATAATCTATTTCCTTGTAACCCTTTTTATTTTCATTATAAGCCTACAAGGAAGTTATAATTTGAACTTACTAATAAGAGTATTTGTTTTTGTTTCCTTTTGATTAACAAATTTAAATCCCACAAGGTCCTTGAACACACTGCATATTCATCTATATACTATACATATCATTGCATAACAGGTTTCTAAGACATGTTTCTCATCTTCTTGCTGTTTATTTCAGCAAAAATGGCTCTTGAATAGACAATCAAAGAACTTCAGGCTCAGAATTCTCAGTTCCAGGAGATGTTCCTAAACTTAGCCAAGGGGAAAAAAGAACTGAAGGCGCTCATCGACAGCGGGAAAAAGAAGAAGAAAAAGAAACCAATTGGCATCCTTAACATGGGGAGAAGGTTCAGAGCTACAGTCAAGCTAGCTCGAGATCTTGATATCATATTGGACGAAGACGACGAACAGGATGAAGATGATAAGAGTGTTAAAACTGAAAAAAGAAATCATCATTCTGATAGATATTCTGATGAAGAGGAAGATGATTACTTGGATGAACAATATCCCCCTGTTAATGAGAAGTATAAGCTGCTAGAAGAGCGTCTGAAAGCTATAGAGATCCAGAAGTTTCCTGTCTTGGACTTTGAAGAATTGGGTTTAGTCTCTGGAGTCGTCATTCCTCCTAAGTTCACAACTATTACCTTTGCTAAGTATGATGGTATTTCTTGCCCGAAGCTGCACTTGAGATCATATGTTCGGAAGATTCAACCACACACTGCTAATAAGAAGTCATGGTTGCATTTCTTTCAAGAGAGTTTGTCTGGAACATGATTGGAATGGTATTATCAACTCGAAGGTACCAATATCCATACTTGAGAATATTTGGTTGCAGCTTTCTATAGAAAATATCAGTATAATTCTGATTTGGCACCAACCCACATGCAACTACAGAGTATGTCCATCGGTTCTGAGGTAGGCCTTAAAGAGTACGCACAGAAATGGAGAGATATTGCAGGAAAAGTTCAACCCCATTTGGCTGATAGGGAATTGGTTGACATGTTCATGAGTATGCTAACAAGTCCTTTCTATAATCACCTACTTGGAAGTTCTTCAGCCAGTTTCACTGAACTGATATTGACAGAGGAACATGTTAAGAATGGAATCAGAAGTGGTAAAATTCAGGTGGCTACATATTTGAATACTGCGAAGAAGTCATACAACGGTAAGAGAGAATCCAATGTTGTGTACAGCCATAAGGATCATAATAAGAGTGACCGCAACCAATCTGTGGGGCAGCCCTGATCTCTAATCCCGTGCCATTGTAACAACCACAGAATAATCAGCGTAGGCAGGATACACCCAGGAGGCAATTCACCAAAATCAACATGTCATTGTCTCAAGCATTGAAACACATGTTAAAGGCAGAGCTGATTATATTGAAGGATCCTCCTCAGAACCCTAATACTTCCTCTCCCCGTTACAATCCCAATGCAAGGTGTGCATATCACTCCAACAGTCCTGGACATGACACTAACAACTGTTGGGATCGGAAAAATAAGATTCTAGACATGATTGACTCTAAGGATATTGAATTTGATCCGCATGAGACTCCTAATGTGATCAATGCACATATGCCTAATCATGACAAGGGCGTTAATGTTATTGATGGTGTTTCTTATGTTTCTGCTGTGAGTGACTTGACTACTCCTCTGATGACTGTCAAGAAGAAGTTGTTGTAAGCCGGTTTATTTCTGGGTTGCATTGAAAATTGCTACTATTGTGCGTCCTAATACAATGGTTGTGTACTGCTGAAAGAAGGTATTCAATGTCTGATGGATGACCATGTAATTATATTTTAAAAGACTCCCTCTGTGGAAAGCTTATGTAAAAGTATGTATCAAGGCCTGGAGCTTGAAGACGTGTCCGTGATTACAACTTTCGGTACTCCTGTAAGGATCACTTCTAAGGGTTATGTGAAGATTACTGCCGAGCCTAAGGTTTCCCCTCTAATCATCACCGCACCTGGGCCAATTCCATATTCCTCTGACCAGGCTATCCCTTGGAATTATGGAGTTGGTGTCTACTACCATGGCGTCAAGCAAGAACCACTGGCTGTCGAATATGAAAATACTAAAGTTGTTAATCCCAATGTTGGAAATATTGCTGGGACTAGTAAGGTTACCAGAAGTAGAATGGTTTTTTCTCCATAGATCTCTCCAAAGGCTGTTACTACACCAGTTCATATCACTACTACTGAATTAACTACTGAGACTCGAGGCAAAGGACAAATGACTGAGCCTTCCCAGACTGAGGCACCGAAAGAGGTTAATGTTGAAGATACCTCCAAACAAGAGATGGAGGAAGTACAGAAAATTATTTGAAAAATTGACTATAAGATTGTTGAACAATTGGGGCAGACCCCCTCCAAAATATCTATGTTATCTTTGTTATTGTGCTCTGAATCCTATGCTCAGGCTTTGGTAAAAACTTGAAATATGCTCATATACCATAGAAAGTTTATGTTGATCAGTTCGAAAATTATGTTGCTAGCCTGACAACTGATAATACACTAGGCTTTTCTGATGCTGATTTAACTCCCTTAGGAAGGAACTATAATAAAGCCATGCACGTCTCTATTAAGGGTAGGGTCACTACCTTATCTCATGTGTTGGTGGATACAGGTTCCTCGTTGAATGTATTGCCGAAAGTTGTTTTAGATAAACTTGATTGTGAAAAGGTTGTGCTAAAACCCAGTGACATTGTGGTGAGAGCTTTTGATAGTTCAAAGAGAATGGTGCACGGAGAGGTTGACCTTCCAATCAAAGTGGGTTCATATGTCTTTGAACCTATTTTTTATTTGATGGACATTCTTCCAGCCTATTCCTATTTTCTTGGACGCCCTTGGATTCATGGGGTCGGCGCTGTTACTTCTACTTTACACCAAAAGTTGAAGTATTCTATGAAAGGAAAAAACATTACAATTTATGGCGAAAAAGAATACATGGTGATCCATTTTAACTCCTTCAAGTATGTTGAGATGGATGACGAATTCCTTGAGACCCCTTTCCAGACCTTTGAAGTTATTCCTCAAATAACCACTGTTGATAAAACTACTCCTGCTGTTTCTAAGATGGCTTTTCTGAAAGACACTAAGGCTGTGGTAGAAAAAGGTGGTGGCACTATTTGGGGCCAGCTTCCCGATATTCCTTACAAGTCCGACAAATTTGGTTTGGGTTTCACCTTAGAGGCTCTGAGGGTTGTCCGTTGTGCTCGTGCTAATTCTAGGAGACCGTCATTCCGCATCAACAACAATGGAGTTCACAAAAATCAAGTCAACATTGTGGAAGACGCTGATAGCGACTGTGACATAAACAATTGGATTTTTCCCTACTACCAGTAATGGGCTCAACAATTGAAAGGCTGAAGACTTTATACCAATCTCCTTTAGTCAAGAGTAAAGGCTATTTTTTGTTTTCTTGCTTTCAAGTTTTTGATTATGTAAAATTTGAACAATAACCATAAGCCTTGTGCCTTACCCGGGGCACAACGGTCCATTTGTTAGGGTTATCATTTTTCATCCACATATTTCCATTTAATAAATCATTGGACATTTGTATTCAAATTTCGTGCTCTTTAACTTTCTTTTACTTTATTGATTTCAGAATAGCTATGTGTTCTTAGACACACCCACATAACAAATTGTAGATCCATATCCACTCTGGATCCCATTGATAACAATTATGCTATTGCCAATTATGACTTCGAAAATCTGATCTACCAAGCCAAGGACGAATGTGAGGAAGATTTTGAAGTACCTAGAGAGCTTAGTAAACTGCTAGAGCAGGATCAAAGAGCCATACAACCGCTTGAAGATCCAGTCGAGGTTGTGAACTTGGATACTGAAGAGGACAAGAATGAAATCAAGATAGGTGTCAACCTAGAAGACAGTGTCAAAAAGAGGTTAATCTAGATGTTACATGACTATGTTGAGATCTTTGCTTGGTTTCATGAAGATATGTCATAGCTTAATACTGACATTGTGGTTCACTGTCTACCAACGAAGGAAGGTTGTCCTCCTATAAAGCAGAAGGTTCGTCGTATACGTCCCGAGATGTCTGAAAAGATCAAAGTTGAAGTCATGAAGCAGTTCAATGAAGGTTTCTTAGTTGTCACATCATATCCTCATTTGGTTGTAAATGTGGTGCCGGAACCTAAGAAGGACGGTAAGGTGCATATGTGTATCGACTACATAGATTTGAATAGGCCAGCCCCAAAAATGACTTTCTACTTCTGTATATTGATGTTCTGGTTGACAACACCGCTCAGCACAAAGTATTTTCCTTCATGGATGGTTTCTTTGGTTAAAACCAAATCAAGATGGCCCCTGAAGTCATGGAAAAGACTACTTTTGTCACACAGTGGGGCACTTTTTGTTACAAGGTTATGCCTTTTGGTTAGAAGAATACTGGTGAAACATATCAACATGATATGGTAGCTTTGTTCCATGATATGATCCATCATGAGATAGAGGTTTACATTGATGACATGATATCCAGGTCTCAGACTGAATAAGAAAACCTCGACCACCTGCACAAGCTGTTTGAGAGATTGAAAAAGTACAAGTTGAGGTTGAATCCAAACAAGTGCACCTTTGGGGTAAGATCCGATAAACTCCTAGGTTTCGTCGTATGTAGTAAAGGTATTAAAGTTGATCCTTCCAAGGTTAAAGCTACTCAAGAAATTCCAGCTCCCTGTACTGAGAAGGAAGTCAGAGGTTTCTTGGGACGTTTGAACTACATTGCAAGATTTATTTCCTATTTGACTGCTACTTGTGAGCCAATCTTCAAGTTACTGAAGAAACATCAAGTAGTGAAGTGGAATGACAATTGTCAGATAGCCTTCGACAAAATCAAGGAGTGCCTTTAGGAACCTCCAATTCTGATGCCACTGATTGAAGTAAGACCTTTGATCATGTACTTAACAATATTAGAGAACTCAATGGGGTGTGTATTTGGGCAACATGACGAGTCTGGTCGAAAAGAGAATGCAATATACTACCTTAGAAAAAAATTTATTGGCTGTGAAACAAGATACTCACTGCTTGAGAAAACTTATTACGCTTTGGCATGGGCTGCTCGCCGACTAAGACAGTATATGTTGGCTCATACTACTTTGTTGATCTCTAAGATGGATCCAATAAAATAAATATTCGAGAAACCCACTCTCTTTGGAAGAATAGCAAGATGGAAAATGGTCTTGACAGAATACCATACTCAGTACACTACTTAGAAGGCAATCAAAGGAAGTGTACTAGAAGATCATTTGGCTCATTAAGCTATAGATGACTATCAGTCTATGAATTTTGAATTCCCGGATAAGAATATCATTCTAGTTACTGATTATGAAGAACCTGGACCATATGAAGGACCTGAACTAGGATCCAGCTGGAATATTGTCTTCTATGGAACTTCCAACGCGCTTGGTAATGTAATTGGTGTTGTGATTGTTTCTCCCAAGGGTTTCCTTACGCCTTTCACCGCCAGATTGTGATTTGACTGTAGCAACAATATGGTCGAGTACGAAGCATGCATCATGGGTATCAAATCTACCATCAGTATGAGAATTAAATTCTTAAATATATATGGGGACTCAGCCCTAGTGATCAGTCAGATTAAGGTAGAATGGGACACAAAGCATCCAAATCTCATTCCTTATCGAGAACATGTGTTGACATTTTTTCCGTACTTCAAAGAAATCACTTTTGAACACATTCCATGAGAAGAGAATCAATTGGAAGATGCACTAGATACCATGTCATCTATGTTCAAAGTCAAATGGGATAATGAAGCTCCTCGAATTACTATTGAGAAACTAGACGAATTGGCGCATTGCTACGAAGTTGATACTGATGGAGTGGAGGAAAAGCCTTGGTACCATGAAGTAAAAAGATACCTAAAAACTCAAGAATATCCTGAAGGGGAATCTATCAATAATAAGAAATTTCTAAGGAGGTTCTATGTACAAGTGCAACAACGATTCGACTTTGCTTCATTGTGTAGACAAGAAGGAAGCTGAGAAAATTATGAAAGATATGCATGAAGGTGCCTTTGGTACTTGCTCTAGTGGATATACAATGGCTAAAAAGATTCTGAGAGCATGTTATTATTGGTCTACCATGGAAACCAATTGCCATCATCATACTAGAACTTGCCACAAATGCCAGATTTATGTTAACAAAGTACATGTGCCTCAGGTTCCTTTGAATGTCTTAAATGCTCCTTGGTCATTTGCAATGTGGGGAATTGATATGATTGGAGATATTAATCCTACTTCTTCCAATGGGCATCATTTCATCCTTGTCGCTATTGATTACTTCACGAAGTGGGTAGAGGCATCCTCGTTTGCTTCTGTTACCAAGAATGTTATGGCTTTGTTCATTAAGTATAACCTTATTGTCGGTATGACATCCCTGAAAGGATCATCACGGACAATAGTACCAATATTAACAATACTATGATCACGAAACTCTACACGCAGTTCTAGATTAAGCATCACAATTCTATTCAGTACCGACCGAAGATGAATGGCGCAGTGGAAGCCTCCAACAAGAATATCAAGAAGATCTTGCAAAATATGATGGTGAGATATAGAGATTTACATGAGATGCTACCATTTGCTCTGCATGGTTATCGCACTTCAATACATACATCAACTGGGGCAACCCCGTTCTCTCTAGTCTATGGTATGAAGGTTGTCTTACCTGTTGAAGTCTAGATTCCTTCCCTAAGGATTATGAAAGATGTGGGTTTAGATGAATACGAATGGATTCAGACCCGACTTGACCAGATAAATTTGATTGATTAAAAAGGCTTGTGGCTATTTGTCATGGTCAGATATATCAGAAATGCATGATCAAGGCTTTTAACAAGAAATTAAGACATCAGGTGTACCAGGTTAGTGATTTGGTAATAAAGTGCATCATCCTACCACAAGGTGATCCCAGGGGGAAAATGGACTCCCACATACGAAGGGCCATTTATGATCAAAAAGATATTTTCTGGTAGTGCTATGATACTTACCACCATGGACGGTGAAGATTTGAAGCCCAAAAAAGCTCATGACTTGTTCTTTTGTGAGAAACACTTTGTCTTGAGGTACCGAGATAAACTTCAAAGGAGTAACTCGTGTTACAAGTTATTCATGTGTACAGGTGAAGTGACTTGCATCCTCAAACCATAGTTTGTAGTAATAATCGAAACGAACCCTCAAGCTTTGTCTTGCATTACATGATGATTCTCTTTGAATACCAACCCTAATTTTCATGATCCCTGTTGTACCCTAAAATTTTCTCTCTCACTTATCAAGAATTTGCTCACAAGATCTCCTTGGGCTCAAGACTACACTAAGGTTTGATCAGCTCAAGACACCTCCTCAAACACTGATGACCAAAATTAGGGTTTGAGTTTGCACAAGGATTTTTGAACTTTCTATGCCTCATATGACTTTCATGGACCATTATGGACCCCCAAGATTACTCATGTCAAGTTTTAAGCATTGGATCACACTTTTGATCAATCAATTGAATAGTGGACCTAAAAATCAGCTCTATTGGGGGGAAAATCAAGCATGGCCAATTTACAGTCAAATCTCAAAATTTTTTATCCACATCAACATTTTAAACTGATATGTATCATTTGATCAAGTTTGGACCACAATCCCTCTAGAAATTTGATCAAATCTCCAAAATGGTCAAAATTAGGGTTTTGACTAGGAAAGGGCAATTTCTAATTTTTTACCCAACAAATGGTCAATTGGTTTAAGGCATGATATCAAGAGTCCAATTTCATCATTTTGACCTATTGACATGGTTCAAAACATTGCAAATCCATTGGGTTGACAAATGAATTTTGCAGTCAATTGATCAAAAGTCAATTATATACTAAAAAGTCAAACTTTGACTTTTTGGTCAAATTCAAGTGCCAAAGATCATAATTCATCAAAACATGTCAAAATATGAAACTTATTCATCAAGAAATTAAAAAGTCAAGATTTCATTTTGAAAAGTCAAAATTTCTAAACTTAGAAATTTTTCTAAGTGTTGGAAATTTCATGTTTTTTCATAACTTTGAGCCAAATTTTCACCATGATGTAAGATGATTCAAGAGAAACTTCCAACATGAAAGTTGAATATCTCCATGAAATCTATAACTTTTCTTCACACAACTTCTTCCAAAAGTGCTTGGATCTCAAGTTATAATTTCAAGAACATAGGATCATAAAACTAAACACTTAGTGAAATTTTGCCCTAATTTGTTCAGGATTTTGACTCAACTTCATGGCACTTTTTCATATAGTTCCAAGGTGAATATTCAAAAGAAATTCAAATATGGGTTTTAGAGAATATTGCAAGCTTTCCAAAATGTCCAATAACTCCTTGAGATCATTCTTGAGTAGGGAGAATCGAAGAGATCAAGTTGGTGTTTTGTCACTTGAATTACAAGGCATTTTGTGATGAACAAGAATCCAATTTCAAACCTAGGCTGCATAATCTTGCTTTGAAGGCCTCCTAAATTGTGTATCTATACATCATTAATGGATTACACAAAATTTTGAGCTTTAATCCAAGTGGTTTAAGCTTTATCCAATCCACATTTCCACTAATGGCACAAAGTGAACACTTCCATTTTAGAAAAGCAAGCTTTTGTGTAAAGTCAATTCTTGAGCCTCTAACTTGTTCCCTCTGATCACACTCCATCCAAAAAGTCAGAAGCAAGCTTGTTTAAAGCATAACAACTCTATCTTAGCAAGTAGACAATGCTTGGAAACTTGAAATTCTCAAAAATCACATGTTATGCATAAACTTATGATTTTGAATTCTGATCAACAACAAGTCTCCAAACTTGTTTCTTATAAATAGAGGCACTATTTGTGAGCTAGAGGACGAACTTGAGCACCCTGAAATACACCAAAACTCTCTCAAATTAGAAATTACCCAAAAACTCCATTGTTGCACAGTTTCTGGCCTTGAACCTCAAACTCACATTTCCCTCATGCGTTTCTTGGCCTTTTAGTTTCTAAAGCTTCCTTGCATCAAGGGTAACTCATCCATGTACCTGTTTCACTTTTGTAACACCATTTTCCCTGTATTCCATAGTCAAAAATAGAGCATCATAGTTGGACTTCTCCAGACCATTCCAACCACCCTCAACTCAAGCCAGTCATTGCATTAGCTTCCTAGAGGTCCAAGGAAGCTAACCTGATCACCAGCACTGCCTGAAACAAGCTCAAATCCATTTCACGATTTCCAGTTTTGAGGTATTTCTCTTGAACTTCTATCTCATTACTTAGGCATTGTTAGGCTTGCATTTGTGAAGATAAAATGTAGACATCATTGCCCTGAAGCTGCATGTCCATAGATTTCATTTATTTTGATTGAGCTGGGAGAATTTTGAGTTTGAACTTTCTGAAATATTTAGGTCAGAATTTGGTACTTTTAAAAATTCTCATTCATCTTTGATTTATAGTTTATGATATTTATATGGTTGGATTCGTGTGACAAAATGGAGCAATTTCCATGTTTACATTTTTGCAAATGGTTGAGAAATGAGCAAGTTACAGATCCTTTGGATGGAGGTTAAAGATGAAGTACAGTCAGGGTGTGTTTTGTGTTATGTATTTATCATTTCATACAAGTTAACGAATGTATAGACACCTCAGTGGTAAAGCGCGCGCCTGTCACCCCATGGTCCTGGGTTCAAGCCCCAGCGTGACCATTTTGTTATTTTTACATTTTCTGACTCTTTTTTTATTCTTTTTTGGTAGCATTTGGGCTCTTCATTGGGCTTAGTTTATTTTGGCTCATGAATACTCTTTTGTTTACTAATGAACCCCCCTGACTTTTTATTATTTTATTTTCTTTGTATTTTTATTTATTAATATTGGTATTAATATTTATTTTATTGACAAAAAAAAGATTAAAAAAAATATATTTTTATTTATACTATATACATTTATTTTATTTTCTAGACTAAAACATCAAAAATATTTTTGTTACAAACTTAACTTTTTTAATCAAATTGATTTAGGCTTATTTTATTTTCTTAAAATAAACATAGAATTTATACTTTTCCTAATTTAATTAATTTTCATACTATTTAGTTTAATGTTAAAATCTTCTTCATAAAACTTAAAAATATTTTCTCTTTTAAATTAAATTAGTTTATTTTTTTATTAAGCATTTTTTTTAGTTTATTAGGTTAAGAAATAAAAACTTTTTTTAACAAGGACAAAACCAAATAAAATCCATTCTTTTTTTATTCATTACTTTATACATTATTCCTTTTCATATTTTGTACATTTATTTATTCAATTCAATATGGTTGTAATAGATTAATTAGGGTTTAATTTCTTGCAATCCCCATTTATAATTTGTACACCCCCTTCCCACAAATCATGTAATAGCTTAGTATTTTTATCTTCCGCAATTTAAATGCTTCATATTCACATGCTAGTAATTAGAGTTTGTACGGAAAGAATAAAATCAATCAAATAGAAAACCTTAATTCAAGACAAAAACAAGCATGAAAACAATATACTTGCACACAAGCACACCTAGGGTAAAATCCACTTGGTTGCCTTACAAAATGGCCATATTACGCATGTGAGGTATCTTAGCAAAAACAAACGAATACAAGATCATAGTCCCTCGACGAATCTATCTAAGTTGCCTTACAAATGATCTTAGTCCCTAAAAGAGAATGCTAAGATCCTTGCAACATTGCTAATCATGGTTATACGATCACCCACGCCCGTCCCGTTTACATCCAAAGATAAGGTTACTTACCAAATAAATGGTAAGATAACAATGTCAAAGGAAAAGAAAATGTACAAGAAAGAACTTTGAGTAGGTAGAATGCTCCTAATTACTTGCTCCATTTCAAAACAAACCTCCTTGCTATTTTCAAAATAACACCTACACATTTTAAAACATCTTACAAACTTGAAAACATTTTCAAAAGACCAACATCTTTGTATACATTCTTACGAACGAGAATCATTACAAATATTGCCTAAACAATAGCCTCTTTACAAAATACTTTCAAAAACCACACTAAGCACAATTTCAAACAAAAGCAAGTGATCTAGCAAGTAACTAAGATCCCATGGAAAACCATGGATGAAAAGGGTGCTAATACCTTCCCTTTTCATAATCTAACCCCCAAACTCAAGGAACAATCTCAAAGGTCTTTCCTGTGCTTTTTCACGCTTCCTTTTGAATAAAAGAAAAGTCGGTGGCGACTCTTGCTAACCGCAACATTTGAGATCAAACGCAAAACCTTCAAGTCAGTTCTCCCACCGTATCACAGAACGGGCGACTCTGTTGGGGAAAATTCTAATAGTGGGGTTACCTTAGGGTTAGATCGCATTTACTTGCTTACATTATTTGACTTGTATGCTTTACATTATGGTTCTTTGTTTGGGTTTGAATCCTCTACCCGGATTTGGGATACATTATAGGTAAGTAGCAATACATTGTGGAAACTGTGCAGGGTATACCGGCATGGTCTAAGCAATAGCTACGTTAGTGCGACATATTTGTGGGTACCGGTAGCCTTTGAGTTAATCAAAGAGAATACGGGGTCGTTGAGTGATGTCATGAAGCACTAATGAACTTTTAGAGCCTTTACTTGACCAACTTGGCCTTTAGGATGTAATGAGATGACCGACTTTGGTGCAACCCGAAGTTGGTAGATACTCGATAATACACTCATTGAGGTTTGGTTTCTTGGGATATTCCGGTCGTCATTAAAGAGGCTTATGCTGAAACAATGACCAGGGAAACAAACCAGTGATATTGAGCTCCTTAGAACCCGATTACTATTACTAGGACAGGTTTAAGCCAACTAAACTTCAAGAGGATACTTACCTATAACACTCCATGCAAGCCTAAACCTAAGGATTTTTTTGTTTTGTTTGTATATACATACTTGTACATAACATCATGAACATCATATACATCCACTAACCATTTCAAGGATTTTGGGATTCATCTTTGTTCTTGTTTTGTAGGATATGGATTCACTTCGCAGGAAAACTATTCAAGTCAATCTTGTAAGGATCCCTCCACAACTGAGGGAGCTAGCTTCAAGGATTCCTGAAAACTCTCCATTCACCGAGAGACATGGTCGCCTACTCAACTTGGTCACCTCCAACACAGATGAGGACATGATGAAGGTGCTCTTTCAGTTCTTTGATCCTTTACACCATTGCTTCACATTTCCCGACTATCAACTTGTGCCTACTTTGGAAGAATTCTCCCGACTCTTGAGGATTCCCATTCTCAACCAACTACCTTTCAACGATATGGAAAGAGACCCAAAGCCATAAGAGATTGCTCATGCTCTACACTTACACTCATCTGATGTCACAACTCATTGGGAAACAAGGAGTGGTGTCAAGGGTTTCCTAGCAAAGTTCCTGTTTGAGAAAGCCCAAAGTTGTTGGAGTTCCTTGGATCTGCAAGCCTTTTAGGAAATTGTGGCTCTCCTCATCTATGGGATGGTGTTGTTTCCAAATCCTAATCAACTCATAGATGTGAACATCGTCAAAATCTTCATATCCCACAACCCGGTGCCTACATTACTAGGGGATATCCTACACTCTTTTCACACTCGCACAATGAGGAAAAGAGGTGTCCTTATGTGCTGCACTCCTCTCTTGGCAAGATGGTTTATTTCACATCTTCCCCAATCTGTATTAAAGAATGAGCAAGGTTCAAGGTGGTTACAAAGGTTGATGACACTCAAACATTCAGACATTCATTGGTGCTCTCGATCCATAGAGAATGTTACTATTGTCGATCATTGTGGAGAATTTCCTAATGTCCCTTTACTTGGCATTAGGGGAGGTATCACCTACAACCCCTGCTTAGACTTAAGACAGTTTGGTTACGCCCGAAGTGATGGGCCGCACGAGATGCTGATTCAAGGTTTGGTATTTGACTACGACAACGACGATCAAGGTCTTCGACAGAGATTTATCCGAGCTTGGAGGATGTTAAACAAGGTAGATAGCAAGACTTTGGGGCATAAAAATTACATCCCTCTTGAGCCTTACCGAAAATGGGTACGAACTCGTGCTCAGAGTCTTATGATGCCTTACCCCTCCATTCTCCCAGTAATCATTGAGCCTTTCATGGAAGGAAAGGTTCCATACACTATCCTACATCCTGACATGCCTACCTCTCTTGAAGACCTACAAATGGATTGTATACAACTCAAGGGAGACCGAGATACCTTCGAAGCCCAATTCTATGCAAGCGAGAAGAAGGTTTTGAAAATCATTAGGCTACTTCAGGAGGAGAAAACTCTGAATGCCTACATTGCACCAAAGAGGATGCGCACTACCTTTTTATCTTAGAGGTTCTTGTATTTGTTTTGCCTAAGAAGGCATTGATATACTCAAAAGCTTTAATTTATTAATATAATGTGTGTTTCCTTTTTTGTCTAAAATGAATTTGAATCTTAAAATCCTTGAAATCATTGCATACGCATTTATCATTCATCATAACATAAGCAGGTTTCTTGTAACAAGTCTCCTCATCTCTCTACTGTTTATTTCAGTAATATGGATCTCGAGCAAACACTGAAGGACCTCCAAGCTCAGAATGCATATTTTCAACAGTTGTTATTAAATCTTGCCAAAGGACAAGAAGAGTTAAAAACTTTGCTAGCTGAGGAAAAGAAAAAAAAGACAAAGAAGGTAACCAGAGTCCTAAACATGGGAAGAAGATTTCATGGGCAGACCAGAAGTACCCTAGACTTTGCAACAACGTCCGGTGAGAGAGACAATCAAGATAGGAAAGGCAAGGAAACAGTTGTCCTGTCAGAATCATAAGAGGAAGAAGAAGACTATTCTGAAGAACAATACCCTCCAGCTGATGACAAGTATAAACATCTCGAATGGCGGTTGAGTGCGATGGAAATCCAAAAAGTGCCTGGCTTGGACTTTGAGGAATTGGGGTTAGTGTCGGGGATTGTCATTCCTCCCAAATTCAAAGCACATGTGTTCTCCAAATATGACGGAGTCTCATTCCCCAAAATGCATCTCCGGTCCTACGTGAGGAAAAATCAGCCCCATACCCCTGACAAAGATTTATGGGTACACTTCTTCCAAGACATTCTGTCTGGAACTCAACTTGATTGGTTTTATCAGCTAGAAAGAGCCAATGTTCATAACTGGGAAGATCTTGCTGCAGCCTTTTACAAACAATACCAATACAATGTTGATCTTGCGCTTACTCGTACTCAACTCTAGAGTATGGCCATGGTTTCCAATGAAGGTTTCAAGGACTATGCGCAAAAATGGAGAGACTTGGCTGGAAGAGTTTAACCTCCCCTATGTGAAAGAGAATTAGTAGACATGTTTTTGGGCACCTTGTCTGGTCCCTTCTTCAATCACCTAATTGGGAGTTCATCGGCAGGTTTTACTGAACTGAGATTGACCGGAGAAAGGGTAGAAGTCGGGATAAAGAGTGGAAAGATTCAAAAGGATACATCTTCTGCTTCTATAAGAAAGCCATTTATCGGAAAGAAAGAAGTGGTTGTTGTTTATCCTCAGAGAAATCAAGATAGGGACGAACAACGTCCAATGGTGGGGGTTGTTATGATTCCTAAACCTGTGCCTGATCAGCAGAGAAACAACCAACCAAGGATGGAAAGGCCAGTCAGACAATTCACCAGAACTAACATGACCTTATCTCAAGTATTGCCACATCTGTTAAGATCCATCCTGGTGACCTTGAAAGAAGCTCCAAAGAATCCTAATACAACATCTCCTCACTATCATCCTAATGCCCGTTGTGCATACCACTCCGAGAGTCCCGACCATGACACTAATAACTGTTGGGCTCTATAGAACAAAATACAAGACCTCATTGAAGCAAAAGAGATTGAATTTAATGCGCCCGAAAAGCCAAATATCATTTCTACCCCTATGCCAAAACATGGCCATAATACCAATACCATTGAAGAATAAATGTTTGTTACTTCAGTTGATGAACTTATGACCCCACTCCTGACTATTAAAGTGAAATTGTTGAATGCCGGTGTGTTCCTGGGTTGTGATGAAGGCTGTCATTTCTATTTGTCCTCACCAACCAGCTGTCATTTGTTGAAAACAGACGTTCAGTGCCTAATAGATAATAAAGAAATTTTGTTTGAAAAGACTTATGTTCCACATGTTCCTTTTAAAGATGTTTCTATCATTACCATTTCTGCCAATTCTTCCAGGGTCTCCACTAAAAGACCCGTTATAATTACATCAGTTCCGAAAGCAACTCCTTTGATAATTACAATGCCTGGACCAGTCCCATATTCGCCAGACAAAACCATACCATGGAATTATGGAGGGGATGTCTACTGCCACGGTATCAAGCAGGATTGGCCAGCTGCCGAAGATTCGATTTCTGAGAAAGTCAACTCCGACATCAGTAATATTGCAGGAACTAGCAAGATTACCCGAAGCGGAAGGATATTCTCTCCAGAAATTGCTCCCCCAAAAGCAGTTTCTAGACCCGTAATCATTCCTGTTGTTGCTCCCCCGAAAGCTATTCCCAGTCCTACAATCATCTCCACTAATACTCCAACTGACAAAGCTATTACAATCCCTGTTATCATTCCTACTGACACTCCTGCTGCCGAGTTAACCGAGACTCGAGGAAAAGGTGTTATGGTTGAGTCTGTCAAGACTAAGACACAATCATTGGCTATCCTTGAGACCTCCCGGAAAGAGATGGAGGAAATTCTAAAAATCATAAAAAGAAGCGACTACGATGTAGTTGAGCAACTGGGGCAAAATCCATCTAAAATTCCCATGCTAGCTTTACTACTATGTTCTGAGGCGCATGCAAAAGCCTTGGTAAAATTCCTGAAAACTGCCCATGTACCCCAAGAGACATCTGTCGATCAGTTCCAAGACTGCGTAGCTAGCTTAACTGCAGATAATGGTCTAGGTTTTTCAGATGCTGATTTAACGCCAAGAGGAATGAAGCATAATGAGGCATTGCATGTCTCAGTTGAATGTAGGGGCACAACCTTGGCTCATGTTTTGATGGACACTGGCTCATCTCTGAATGTATTTCCTAAAAAAGCTCTTGATAGGCTTGACTGTGAGGGATTGACATTGAAGCCAAGTAACATAGTAGTAAGGGCTTTTGACGGCTCGAAAAGGATGGTACACAAGGAAGTGGATATCCCCAAAAAGGTTAGAACCCAAACATTTGATTCAACTTTTTATGTAATGGATATCCGTCCCTCATATCCCTGCTTGCTAGGCCGACCATGGATTCATAATGTTGGCGTTGTCACTTCTATGTTGCACCAAATGATGAAGTATCCAATTTAAGGGAAGATTATCACCGTTCATGGAGAAGAAGAGTATATGATCAGCCATCTCAATTCGTTCAGATATGTGGAATTAGTTGGTGAAATTATTGAAACTCCATTCCAACACTTTGAAGAAGTCCCGTAAGATATGGCAGTAACCAAAGTTGTTCCCAAGATCACAAGGCCTCCACTCAGGATGTCATCTTTGAAGGATGCAAAGGCAGTAATAGAAGAAGGTGGGTGCACTATCTGGGGACAAATCCCAGATATCCCATACAAATCAGATAAGTTCGGTTTGGGCTTCACTTCAGGTGCCCAGAAAGTTGTATGTCGCGCTCGTGCCAGAGGACCACCCTTGAAGATCAGCAACCGCGAAGTAAATGCAGTAGAGGATGATGAAGACAACTATAACTTGGAGGATTGGATTTTCCTCACTGTCAGTGGAGGGCTCAGCAATTGGAAAGCTAGAGATTTCATCCTGATCACTTTTATCCCACAATAATTTGTCTTTACATTTTGTTGGATCTGTAATATTAAAAACAATTCAAACTCTTAAAACCTTATGTCTTACCCGAGGCACAATGGTCCATTTGTAAGGGTTATTATCTCATTTCCATATGACATCAATGAATCATGGATGTTTTGCATACAAACTTTGTGCTTGTTGTTTTTTCTTTTTACATTTTCATTTCTTTCAAAGATAGCTATACCCTTACACACACTCACACTCACAATGCAGATCTACATCCATTCGGGATCCCATGGGTAATGGTTCTGCTATGGCTTTCTGTGACTCTGAAAATCTAATCTACCAAGCCGAAGACGAAGTTGAGGAAGATTGTGAAGTACCCGGGGAACTTGCCAGATTACTACTGCAAGAAGAGAGAACCATTCAGTCTCACGAGGAACCCGTGGACACAATCAACCTGGGTACTGAAGAAGACAAAAAAGAAGTCAAGGTGGGTGCCAATCTGGAACCGAGTGTCAAGGAGCGTCTGATTCAGTTGCTACACGAGTATGTTGATGTTTTTTCCTGGTCATATGAAGACATGTCGGGACTTGATGCAGATATTGTGGTACATCGTCTGCCTACAAAAGAGGATTGCCCACTAGTAAAACAAAAGGTCTGTCGAATGCGACCAGATATGTCAGAGAAGATTAAAGCATAAGTCATGAAACAATTTAACGCTGGATTCTTGGCCGTCACCTCCTATCCACAATGGGTTGCCAATGTTGTTCCCATACCCAAGACGGACGACAAGGTACGAATGTGCATGGACTACAGAGATTTGAATAGGGCAAGCCCTAAGGATGATTTCCCACTTCCCCACATTGACATCCTAGTTGACAATATGGCACAACACAAAGTGTTTTCCTTCATGGACGGATTCTCAGGTTACAACCAAATCAAAATGGCGCCTGAAGACATGGAGAAAACAAAGTTTGTCACGCAGTAGGGTACTTTCTACTATAAGGTGGTGCCATTAGGACTAAAGAATGTTGGGGAAACCTATCAGCGTTCCATGGTAGCTTTATTTCATGACATGATACATCACGAAATAGAGGTCTACGTGGACGATATGATAGCCAGATCTCAAACAGAAGAAAAGCATCTTGATCACTTACAAAAATTGTTTGAGAGACTGAAGAAGTACAAGTTGAGGTTGAATCCAAACAAGTGCATATTTGGAGTAAGGTCTGGTAAACTCCTAGGCTTTGTCGTTAGAAATAAAGGTATCGAGGTCGATCCTGCCAAAGTTAAAGAGATACAAGAGATGCTTGCTCCTCGTACTGAGAAGGAAGTCATAGGATTCTTGGTGCGTTTGAACTGCATTGTCAGATTCATCTCTCAACTGATAGCTACTTGTGAGCCAATCTTCAAATTGTTGAAGAAAGATCAAGTAGTCAAATGGAATGACGAGTGCCAAGTTGCTTTTGACAAAATCAAAGAATACTTACAAGAGCCTCATGTGTTGATGCCACCAGTCGAGGAAAGACCATTGATCATGTATCTGACTATTTTAGAAAACTCAATGGTGTGTGTATTGGGGCAGCATGACGAGTCTGGCCGAAAAGAGCATGGTATTTACTACCTGAGAAAAAATTTTATCGACTGTGAAACCAGATATTCACTGCTTGAGAAAACTTGCCGCGCTCTGTCATGGGCTGCTCTCCAGCTAAGACAGTATATGCTGACTCATACTACTTTGTTGATATCTAAAATGGATCCAATAAAATACATCTTCGAGAAACCTGCTCTCTCCGGAAGAATATCGAGATGGAAGATGATCCTAACAGAGTATGACATACAATATACCACCCAGAAGGCAATAAAGGGCAGTGTATTAGCTGATCACCTTGCTCACCAAGCCGTGGAAGACTACCAATCCATGAAGCTCTAATTTCCGGATGAAGACATCATGAAGTTAGACAACTGTAAAGAATTCAGGCCACATGACGGACCTGAACAAGGATCCCGATGGACCCTGTTCTTTGATGGGGAATCCAACACACTTGGAAATGGTATAGGTGTTGTACTCATATCTCCGGAAGGATGTCATACTCCCTTTACTGCCAGACTCTTCTTCAATTGTACAAACAACATGGCGGAATGCAAAGCGTGCATCTTTGGTCTCAGAGTTGCCATAGACTTAGGGATCAGATCTTTGAGTGTGTTCGGAGATTCAACTTTGGTCATCAGTCAGATCAAAGGGGAATGGGACACCAAACACCCTAACCTTATCCCTTACAAAGAACATGTTTTGACGTTGCTACCACATTTTGAGAAGATTACCTTCGAGTATTTCCCGCGAGAAGAAAATCAGCTAGCAGACGCACTAGCCACAATGTCATCCATGTTTAAATTTAAATGGGATAAAGAGGCACCCCAAATCACCATCGAACGAATGGATGAACCAACACACTGTCACGAGATTAATACTGAAGACGTAGGGGACCAGCCCTGGTTTCACGAAGTCAAGAGGTATCTCGAGGCTCAAGAATATCCGAAAGGAGCTTCAGTTAATGACAAGAAGTTCTTAAGGAGATTCTCCACTAAGTTCTTCCGTAGTAACGACATCCTGTACAAACGCAATCATGACTCTATGTTACTTCGGTGCGTAGATAAGGTTGAAGCTGAAAGGATCATGGATGAATTGCATGAAGGCACTTTTGACACCCATTCCAGCGGGCATACGATGGCAAAGAAAATTCTGCGGGCAGGCTATTACTGGTCTACCATGGAATCAGATTGTTATCAACACTCTCGAACCTGCCATACGTGTCTGATTTATCCTGATAAGGTGCAGGTACCTCCGGTTCCTCTGAATGTCTTAACGAATCCTTGCCCCTTTACTATGTGGAGAATTGATATGATTGGGGAAATCAAGCCAACATCCTCCAATGGACACCACTTCATCCTAGTGGCCATTGACTATTTTACAAAGTGGGTTGAAGAAGCCTCCTTCGCCTCTGTTACCAAGAATGTTGTTACCCGTTTCATCAAGCAAAATCTCATTTGCTGGTACGGTATCCCGGAAAGGATCATCACTGACAATGGTACAAATCTCAACAACACTATGATCACCGCCTCGTGCGAGCAGTTCAAGATTCAACATCACAATTCTTCTCCTTACAAGCCGAAGATGAATGGTGTTGTCAAAGCTGCAAATAAGAACATTAAAAAGATCATACAGAAAATGACAGTCACATATAAAGACTGGCATGAGATGCTATCATTCGCTCTCCACGAGTATCGTACCACAGGTTGCACATCAATCGGGGCAACACCATATTCTCTAGTTTACGGCATGGAGGTTGTCTTGAATATCGAGGTCCAGATCCCCTCTCTGAGGATTATGAAGGATGCAGGGCTGAACGAAGACGATTGGATCCAGACCCGACTTGATCAACTGAACTTGATTGATGAGAAGAGACTTACTGTTGTTTTCCGTGGTCAAATGTATCAAAAATGGATGATCAAGGCTTTCAACAAGAAAGTCAGACGCCAAGTGTATCAAGTTGGGGATCTAGTGATCAAACACATCATACTGCCACAAGGTGATCCCAGGGGAAAATGGACTCCTACCTATGAAGGACCATTTGTGATCAAAAACATATTCTCTGGTGGGGCAATGATCTTGACCACCATGGATGGCGACGACCTACCGCACCCTGCGAATGCGGACATAGTCAAAAGATACTACGCATAAGAGAACCGCTAGGTTGACATACCTAGGCAAAACAAGGGCGGCGAACCAAAAAGGTTCGGGCAAAAATTAGGGATAAAATATAAAAAATTGTACACCCGGCAAGTTGAAAATCCGAAAGGGCGACTTGGGCAAAAAAGGGTATCCCGGTGGACTAAAAACCCTAAAGGGAGGTCCAGGCAAAAGTTAGGGAATTAAAGCGTATGACTATGTCCCTTTGGATCACCTTACGGACAACTTGAAAACTCGACATTTCTGACCAATTCAATCATCTTCGGACAAGGCAACAAATAGACAAGATGCTCAGAGATACAAAGGCTATAGCAGAATGGGAACCCCATGGGATGATTACACATAGCTATCTTTTCTTTGTATTAAAATTTTCATTTTTTACATTGGCGTTCTCCTACTAGAATGTTTTCCTCACTGTACAAAAATACTTACTCAAAGTCAATACAAAGATATTCCTTTGAAAGTGCAAAACTATCTGTTTTTCTTTACTCTTGTGTTTTGTTTACAAAAACGTCCAATGATTCATTGTTGAACATATGCATTTGAACATAATTACAGTTTAAAAATAAACAAAATAAAAGACAATTATTGATGGCTTTAAGGGATAGGGAAATCTCTCCAATTTATTTTCCATAAAAAAAATTCCCCGCAATGTACAATTTAATCCCCAGCGGAACAAAACTTCCAATTATCAATCCCCGGTAGAAATCATCCAATTTCTCCAGATTCCCCAAACAGATTTTTTCAAGAAGTACCTGGCATTTCCATTACAACAAAGTTTATTTCTCTAAATGGAAATTCATCAACACTTCGCCTTCAAGACATGAAGACTTACATATCCTCAGCAACATTCAGGGATTTATTTTCTCCAATCCAACAAACAGCGTAGTAGACTAGCTCACATACGCATACATTGCATCCGTATATCATAAACATCGATAAAACAAATGCATTATATCATACATTTCATACAACATGACCCTGTATTTTAGCTAACATTTTACCCTTTTCAGGATAAGATTAACAGCTATCATTAACATTGTTCAGAGTTCTCAGATACAGTTCAGATACGCTCCAAACACGGATGCCATTATGATAATCATTTAGATTCAACTCTCAGATACAGTTCAGATACACTCCAGACACGGATGTCATTCTGATACTCATTCAGATTCAACTCTCAGATATAGTTCAGATAAGCTCCAAACACGGATGCCATTCTGATACTCACTCAAATTCAACTTTCAGATATAGTTCAGATACGCTCCAGACATAGATGCCATTCTGACACTCATTCAAAACCAGCTTTCAGATACAATTCAGATATGCTCCAGACACGGATGTCATTCTGATAATCATTCAAAATCAGCTCCCAGATACAGTTCAGATACGCTCTAGACACGAATGCCATTCTGATACTCATTCTTTCAGCTTACAAATTACATAAAAAATAATCACTTTTAGATGGAATCTTTAATCCCATCTCCTACAACTTTCTATCACCTCTCCAAATGGCATCTTAAGCCCATTCCCTCTACCATCACATCGTCGAGTGCAAATTTCTGGGCACTCTAGTGTCCAATCATCTTCCACCTTCGAGTCACGAATGGTAAGACATGTATTGTACCCCAAAATTTTCCCTCCCATATTCTTCAAAGTTTTGACAAGCATCATCTCAATTTGCTCAAGTCTACTCAAGGGTTGCACAGTCAAACCATCCTCCTAAGCCAGTCAAAATTAGGGTTTTGGTTCTTGCAAGGAAGTTGAGGTTTTCAATGGCTCAATCAAGTCACATATGCCTATACACATTGTCAAGCATCTACATGCCAAGTTTCAAGGCTCACAGGGTCAAGTTGCACAGTCAAAAGCCCTAATTGCTCCACAATCAACTGTAGGGGTAAAATGGTCATTTGGCAGTCAAAAGTCAAAATTTTTGGTCAACATCTTATTTTGAAGCCACAGTCATCATTTGATCAAGTCTGGATCATGATTCCATAAGAATGGCTCAAAAATCATCAAGATGCAAAAGTTTCCATTTTTGGACAGTTGAAAAGTCAACTGTAACTTGACCAGGGCATAACTTTTTCATGGTTCATCAGAAAAATCCCATCCAATGCTCATTTTGAAGGGGAGGACATTTCCTACAAGTCATCTTCACATTCCAAGTCCAAGGAATACTCTCACAAAAAGTTATCAATTTCAACATTATAGGTCATTTTCAAAAGTCAACAAAAAGGCACTTTAAGTCAAAGACCATAACTTGAGATTGGTAAATCAAAATGACATGGGACCAAAGGCATTGGTTAGAGGACTTCAAGAACTTTCCAAAATGTCCAAGAACATGTTCATATGATCAAAATTGAGCAAGATATGCATTGGAGAATTTGGGAAATTTTTGTGAAATGGCAAAAGTCAACTATCCTTGAAACTTCAGTTTTTGACAAAAGGGCCCATGTTCTTCCACTTGATTCAGCCTTGTCATGCCATACACGTGTCCCATGATTAATTTCAAGATCAAACATTTATTTTTCCATTTTATTTAATTTTTATTGATTTAATTCATTTTAAATCCATAAAAATTCAAATAAAATTAAAAAATTAATTAAATGGCATCTTTGTGGTTTGAATGGCTTTCATACAGCATATGCCAACTACCAAATTCGTGCTAGGCTATTTTGTGCACAAAATCATGGTTTTTGCTCCAAGTATGGAAAGCTTTCAATGGTGGTTAAGGAGAATCTCCAAACATCAATGCAATGGATCCCAAGCCTAGCTGCTGACCTAATTCCCTTCATACCTACATATGCAAGCATTCCAGACCTCATTCACGATCCAAGCATCCCTGAAACGGCCAAACCATATTCAAAAAATCAAGCAAAAAGTCAAAACTGAATTCAACCTTCCAGGCCAATTCAAACCCTTTTCTTGATTCAAACACGTTGCTAGCACCTTATGGAACGCATTACAATCAAATTCAAGTGTCAACACCCAAGAAAACGCTCTACACAGTCGTACGGTTTACACATATTTTTTAGAATTACATCTCATTATTCATGCGCGTTTGATATGTTTTGTTGATTGTTTCATGTTCATAGAACTCACAGGAAGCTAATGGTGTGGTCCAATTGCCTTGAAACGTCCTGAATCATAAACTACCATTAACATTTTCTAGGGTTTTCAAACTTTGAATTTGGGGGTTTTCTCCACAGGAAAAATTGGATCTTCTTACGCATATGGTTGGATTCGTCAAGGCCATACGAATCCAACACAACCCTTGCGAACAATTTATCTTGCACCCATTTCTATTTGCTATTTTCTCTCTTTGCAGGTTGTGGGGGTTAAAAACCCCCGCTATCTAATGTATTTTTTGCAGGTTTAGGGAAGAAGATGATGATGTGGTGAAGCGCCATTGGCTCATTCAAAATATGCACGCTACTTTTCTTTTGTTCAGCATATAACGTGTTTATTTTATATTATATTTGTTTCTTGTTATTCTAACAAACGCGTTCATGTGTTTGAGTGGTTGGCCAGGTGTTCTGCAAACGTTGGGACCTGGGTTCGATTCCCAGGTCCCCCCCTAAATTCCATATTATTTTTCATAACGTAATTGCATGCAGATATTCAAAGGTATCCCACCATGGACTCCCATTCATCCAAACGCCAAGTGTCTCAAAGGACAAATCCAAAGGCTAAAAGATGAGGAGCACCATACTCCTGGTCAACCCATGCTCCAGGAAATTTCAAAAGTCAAAAGGGCTTGATGCAAATGGGCCTCAGATTTCTAAACAAACCCCATTGCTGGCCCAGAACCCCCCTTTTTGGTTCATCTTTTTTTTTCTTTCATTTTATATTTTTCATTTTATTTGTTAACTTTTTTTTCTTTCTAATTATTATTATTATCACTAAAACTAACATGATTAATTTTTCATAATAAAATTCAGAAAACCAAAAAAAACATTTTTATTATTTATTAACTTATTTTGTAAATAAATGTAAATTAAATTAAATTAGTTTAATTAGTTAACTTTAATACTTTTTACAATAAATAAAAACAAATTTAGACTTAGGCTTTTCTTTTGACATTTTTAATTCTTTTTTCATTTTATTTTATTAAACATAAAAAACACAAAAATATTTTTCTTTTAATTAATTAATTAATTAGTAATTAGGCTTAATTTCATTTAATTACAAAAAAAAGGACAAATCTCATTCTTTCTCAAAAAAAAGGGGTCAAACCCCTCATGACGTCCTGATTCAATTCTTTCGCGTGCAGTTTATTTTAATTCAATATTTTATATTTTTGTATCTGCTCAGGAAGTGTAATAATTAATTAGAACTTTATCGCTTTCTTTTAAATTCTCGCACTTTATTTTCCAAACGAGTTTTTGTTTTTGGCGATGTATAGACCCGCACCTTGTAATATCTAGATTTACATTTCTGCAACTTATTTCCTGCAAATCATTTAACTGTTAATATGCCTGCAAGAATGTATGGAAAGTAAAATCAATCCGTAGCTCACAAATGACATGTACAAGATAAACATAAACTGAAACAACACACATGCACATGCCACTCTTAGGGTACGCCTCACTGGTTGCCTCGAACGTGGTCGTCAAGTATAGGGTGTTTTAGAGGTCGCCCTCCTGTCTAAGATCCAGTTGCCTCGAAACGGTTGCCTCGGATAAAAAAGGATCTAGGATATTAGGGTTACTTCTAAGGTGTCCTACTATTACTTTGGTGACCACATTGTCCCTTATAATCGAATTGACCTGAATAACTCCAACGATGGTGCTACCTACCTCTCAATGGTGGGATAGCACTATCTAAAGGACTCTTACACAGCCTAATTCCTTAGAGTAGGTAGATTTCTCCTGGGTACTTGCTCTCTCAAAAACAAAAACAATCTTTTTCACACTTACACTTTCAAAAGGTTTTCAAACAAATTTTTCATACACTCTTGAGGACAGATACAAGAGTTACCTAGAAATTTTTCAAACGAAACTTTTTTCAAAACCCACGCACACTTGAAAAGCAAACAATTTTTGAAAACATAAGAGCAAGTACCTAAGAGCCCGTGGATAACCACTGATAGAAAGGGTGCTAACACCTTCCCTTTCTATAAATCTACCTCCCGAACCGAGAAACATTCTCAAAGAAGGAATTTTGCTGTGCTTTTGTCCTTTCCATGTTACTCTTGCTTACCGCGACATTTCGCGAACCAGCTCAAAAAAACAGTCAGTTCTATTTCCACCGATCACAACATGTTAATCTAACTCTTCAGGCTTAAGAAGATTGAACAGGGGCAGATGTTGTACCCCAAAATTTTCCCTCTCACTTATCAAGAATTTGCTCACAAGATCTCCTTGGGCTCAAGACTACACTAAGGTTTGATCAGCTCAAGCCACCTCCTCAAGCACTGATGACCAAAATTAGGGTTTGAGTTTGCACAAGGATTTTTGAACTTTCTATGCATCATATTACTTTCATGGACCATTATGGACCCCCAAGATTACTCATGTCATGTTTCAAGCATTGGATCACACTTTTGATCAGTCAATTGAATAGTGGACCTAAAAATCAGATGTATTGGGGAAAAAGTCAACCATGGCCAATTTACAATCAAATATCATAATTTTTTATCCACATCAACATTTTAAACTCATATGTATCATTTGATCAAGTTTGGACCATAATCCCTCAAGAAATTTGATCAAATCTCCAAAAGGGCAAAATAGTCAAAATTAGGGTTTTGACTGGGAAAGGGCAATTTCTGATTTTTTTTACCCAGAAAATGGTCAATTGGTTTGAGGAATGATCTCAAGAGTCCAATTTCATAATTTTGACCTATTTACATGGTTCAAAACATTTCAAATCCATTAGGTTGACAGATGAATTTTGCAGTCAATTGATCAAAAGTCAACTGTATACTGAAAAGTCAAACTTTAACTTTTTGGTCAAATTCAAGTGCCAAAGATCATAATTCATCAAAACATGTAAAAATATGAAACTTATTCATCAAGAAATCAAAAAGTCAAGATTTCATTTTGAAAAGTCAAAATTTCTAAACTTAGAAATTTTTCTAAGTGTTGGAAATTTCATGTTTTTTCATAACTTTGAGCAAAATTTTCACCATGACGCAAGATGATTCAAGAGAAACTTACAACATGGAAGTTGAAGATCTCCATGAAATCTACAACTTTTATTCACACAACTTCTTCCAAAAGTGCTTGGATCTCAAGTTATAATTTCAAGAACATAGGATCATAAAACTAAACACTTAGTGATATTTTGCCCTAATTTGGTCAGGATTTTGACTCAAATTCATGGCACTTTTTCATATAGTTCCAAGGTGAATCTTCAAAAGAAATTAAAATATGGGTTGTATATCACATTGTAAGCTTTCCAAAATGTCCAAGAACTCCTTGATATCATTCTTGAGTAGGGAGAATCGAAAAGATGAAGTTGGTGTTTTGTCACTTGAATTACAAGGCATTTTGTGATGAACAAGAATCCAATTTCAAACCTAGGCTGCATAGTATTGCTTTACAGGCCCCTTAACTTGTGTATAAATCTATCATTAACGGATTACACAAACTCTTGAGCTTTAATCCAAGTGGTTTAAGCTTTATCCAATCCACATTTCCATTAATGGCACAAAGTGAACACTTCCATTTTAGAAAAGCAAGATTTTGTGTAAAGTCAATTCTTGAGCCTCTAACTTGTTCCCTATGATCACACTCCATCCACAAAGTCAGAAGAAATCTTGTTTAAAGCATAACCACTCTATCTTAGCAAGTACACAATGCTTGAAAACTTGAAATTCTCAAAAATCACATGTTATGCATAAACTTGTGATTTTGAATTCCGATCAACAATAAGTCTCCAAACTTATTGCTTATAAATAAAGGCACTATTTGTGAGCTAGAGGATGAACTTGAGCACCCTGAAATACACCAAAACTCTCTCAAATCAGAAATTTCCTAAAAACTCCATTGTTCCATAGTTTCTGACCTTGAACCTCAAACTCACGTTTCCCTCGTGCGTTTCTTGGCCTTTTAGTTTCTAAATATTCCTTGCATCAAGGGTAACTCATCCCTGTACCTGTTTCACTTCTGTAACACCATTTTCCCTGTCTTCCATAACCAAAAACAGAGCATCAAAGTTGGACTTCTCTAGACCATTCCAGCCACCCTCGACTCAAGCCAGCCATTGCATTAACTTCCTAGAGGTCCAAGGAAGCTAACCTGATCACCAGCACTGCCTGAAACAAGCTTAAATCCATTTCACGATTTCCAGTTTTGAGGTATTTTTCTTGAACTTCTATCTCATTACTTAGGCATTGTTAGGCTTGCATTTGTGAAGATAAAATATAGACATCATTGCCCTGAAATTGTACATGTCCATAGATTTCATTTATTTTGATTGAGCTAGGAGAATTTTGAGTTTGAACTTTTTGAAATATTTAGGTCAGAATTTGGTACTTTTAAAAATTCTCATTCATCTTTGATTTATAGTTTATGATATTTATATGGTTGGATTCGTGTGACAAAATGGAGCAATTTTCATGTTTACATTTTTGCAAATGGTTGAGAAATGAGCAAGTTACAGATCCTTTGGCTGAAGGTTGAAGATGAAGTACAGTCAGGGCGTGTTTTGTGTTATGTATTTATCATTTCATACAAGTTAACGTATGTATAGCCACCCTAGTGCTAAAGCGCGTGCCTGTTCACCCCATGGTCCTAGGTTCAAGCCCCAGCGTGACCATTTTTTTATTTTTACAGTTTCTGACTCTTTTTTTATTCTTTTTTGGCAGCATTTGGGATCTTCATTAGGCTTAGTTTATTTTTTCTCATGAATACTCTTTTGTTTACTAATGAATCCCCCTGACTTTTTATTTATTTTATTTTCTTTGTCTTTTTTTTATTAATATTAATATTAATATTTATTTTATTGACAAAAAAAAGATTAAAAATATATATTTTTATTTATACTATATACATTTATTTTATTTTCTAGACTAAAACATCAAAAATATTTTTGTTACAAACTTAACTTTTTTAATTAAATAGATTTACGCTTATTTTATTTTCTTAAAATAAACATAATTTATATTTTTCCTAATTTAATTAATTTTCATACTATTTAGTATAATGTTTAAATCTTCTTCATAAAACTTAAAAATATTTTCTCTTTTAAATTAAATTAGTTTATTTTTTTATTAAGCATTTTTTTTAGTTCATTAGGTTAAGAAATAAAAACTTTTTTTAACAAGGACAAAACCAAATAAAATCCATTCTTTTTTTATTCATTACTTTATACATTATTCCTTTTTATATTTTGTACATTTATTTATTCAATTCAATATGGTTGTAATAGATTAATTAGGGTTTAATTTCTTGCAATCCCCATTTATACTTTGTACACCCCCTTCTCACAAATCATGTAATAGCTTAGTATTTTTATCTTCCGCAATTTAAATGCTTCATATTCACATGCTAGTAATTAGGGTTTGTATGGAAAGAATAAAATCAATCAAATAGAAAACCTTAATTCAAGACAAAAACAAGCATGAAAACAATACACTTGCACACAAGCACCCCTAGGGTAAAATCCACTCGGTTGCCTTACAAAATGGCCATATTACGCATGTGAGGTATCTTAGAAAAAACAAACGAATACAAGATCATAGTCCATCGATGACGCTATCTAAGTTTCCTTACAAATGATCTTAGTCCCTAAAAGAGAATACTAAGATTCCTTGCAACATTGCTAATAATGGTTATACGATGACCCACGCCTGTTCCGTTTACATCCAAAGATAGGGTTACTTACCAAATCAATGGTAAGATAACAATGTCAAAGGAAAAGGAAATGAACAAGAAAGACTTTTGTTTAGGTAGAATGCTTCTAATTATTTGCTCCATTTCAAAACAAACCTCCTTGCTATTTTCAAAACAACACCTACACATTTCAAAACATCTTACAAACTTGAAAACATTTTCAAAAGACCAACATCTTTGTACACACTCTTACGAACGAGAATCATTACAAAGATTTCCTAAACAATGCCCTCTTTACAAAATACTTTCAAAAACCAAACTAAGCACAATTTCAAACAAAAGCAAGTGATCTAGCAAGTAACTAAGAGCCCATGGAAAACCATGGATGAAAAGGGTGATAATACCTTCCCTTTTCATAATCTACCCCCCGAACTCAAGAAACAATCTCGAAGGTCTTTCCTATGCTTTTTTACTTTCCTTTTGGATAAAAGAAAAGTCGGTGGCTACTCTTGCTAACCGCAACATTTGCGATTAAACGAAAAATCTTCAAGTCAGTTCTCCCACCGTATCATAATCCCTAATGATATATTCATGATAAAGGCTCTTTGAGATTGTAATATTTCTTGATTAAAATATCCATTTGAAACCCCCCGTTGAAGTCCACATGATTAGGGAAATAAACCTTTAATTCATGGGGAGGTGATAGATCCAAGTCTCTGTAGATTCACCAGATGACCTTGAGTATAAAACCATAATCATGATCCTTGCATGCTCAGTTGAGATAAATCCTGCAAGATAATGAAATCCTAGTTCATAAGTGAAGCCTTAATTCAATGCCCATTGATCCAAGTACCAATCTTTATTGTTAGTGGATGTATAATGTGTTAGATGACCTATGGAGAGTATGTATGATGATGAATATGAGATGTATAAGCTAGATGATTTTATTAGAAAATGGTAGGACAAATTTTGTGTATGACAACTTCCTCTATTTAATTGTCTTAGACCTGAAGGTGATATTCGCGTTAGCCTTTCGAACATTCGAGGTAAAAGAAGATTAAATACAAAGACCTGGAATTTGTCTTGAAGAGAAAGTGTGAGTGAGTTATTATATTTTTGTGATGCTTGTTGGGGAAATAAAATTTTGTTTTCTGGTGAATGGGTTTATGATGAACAAGTGTGGTTGAATGGTGATAGCTTGTATCGTGGTAACGATGCTAATCCGATGTTCTCAGGGGAAGTGATTGTTATATGAAACAATGGTTAAACGTATGGGTAACATTAGCGACACATGAGATCGATAATAGTGCGAACACATATCATGTGGGATCATAAGATTGACAAAGGTTAAGGTTGATGACAAAGCAAGGTCATATCATGTGGGACCTATAACTAAAGGAGGAACAAATGGTAAGATCGTTGACAACATAAAAACTACTCATGTAATATCTATAACCAAGAGAAAGACGACTGTTAGGATCGATGACAGCGTGAACACTACTCATGTAGGATATATAACCATAAGAAAGACGACTTTTAAGATCTATGACAATGTGAACACTACTCATGTAGGATCTAACCAAAGGAAGAGAGAAGGTAAGATCGATGAAAGCGTGAACACTACTCATGTAGGATCTAACCAGAGAAAAAAAGAAAAGTCAATATCGATGATAACGCGAACACTACTCATGTATGACCTAACCAAAGGAAGAGAAAAGGTAAGATCGAGGAAAATGCAAACACTACTCATGTAGGATCTAATCAAAAGAAAAGAGAAAATCGAGACCTATGATAGCACGAACACTACTCATGTAGGATCTACCAAAAGAAAAGAGAAAATCGAGATTGATGACAGTGTGAATGCTACTCATGTAGGATCTACGACCAACTGAATGAAAAGGGTAAGTTCGATGACAATGAAAACACTACTTGTGTAGGATCTACCAAAAGAAAAGAGGAAAGGTAAGATCAATGACAACACAAACACTACTCATGTAGGATCTAACCAAAGGAAAAGAGAAGATCGAGATCGATGACATCGCGAACACTACTCATGTAGGATCTACGATTAAAGGGAAATAATGAAAAGTAAGATGCATGACAGAGCAAAGACATATCATGCAAGATCTTAACTAAAATGTAAGATCGAGGATAACACAAACACATATCCTAGACCTACAACCAAAGGGAAAGAATGAAAAGTAAGATTCATGATAGAGCAAACACATATTATGTATGATCTTACCAGGGAAGGCTGACTACATGGTAGTATCTAGACACATAGGTGGTCGACAAAGTGTATTGATTTTGCTGGGGATTCTGGAGTACAAGGTACTGGCACCGTTGGCTGGGAATTGAGAGGTGGTGTTCTCTTCAGGAATATTGTTTTGATTGATTCGGGTCTTTCATGCAAGGATACCAAATATGGCTTATACTTCATATTCATGTTTGAATTTTGTATGGTGTAATGATCCATTTCAATGGATATGTTGCGCGTTTGAGGATGCAATGTTATGCCGTGATGACTATATGAAAACTGCAGAGAAATAAACTCTGTGGGGATAAGAACATGTTTATTGGGAATCGTTGCTCGTTGTCTAGAGATACCAATATGGATTGGAGTTCAGAAGCTTGTAGTACGAAGGATCACGGAGGATTGAATTGCTGACAAAGTGAGTTTTCAGGTACACCATTGAATACCAAATTGTAGTTGCATTGGGAAGGGAGTGACTCAATTTGAGTTTCTCTACATCCTGGATTGTCTGGGGATTGTAGAATGAACATGGTCATGCTGGGTAATTGTACGTTGAACATCACTTGGATCTCTTAGAATGCCCTGAGTCTGCTTCATGCTGGGGAGATGCACTTTGATCTACTTGGGGGTTAGGAGATGGACATGGACCTCTTCGATTGCCCCAGGTTCTCTTACCTACTGTAGATTAAGTGACGGTCCTCTATGAGGATTACATGTTGAACTACATAGAACTCGTTAAATGCCTCATGTTTGCTCTACTGGGGGGATTATGTGTTGAATGCGTGTGTTGAACCATGCCCCAAGTTTACTCTACTGGGAAATTAGGTGTTATATATGTGTGCTAAGTAATGCCCCCAAGTCTGCCCCACTACTGGGGAGTACACTTTTAACATCTGCAGGGGATGAGAATGACTTTTGCAATGATAGATGGGTCGAGGTGACCGTTATGATGCTTTTAGCTTGATTTATTTGACAATTGTCTCGTATGATATAATTTGCTCGAGTAGCTTTGTGAGTATGGATGAGGAATGCCCCTGTTTGTAGGATCTCTGAGAGAATTTATGCTGAATAGAAGACCAGAATATTAGTGCCACAATATGATATGAGGTGGCCTGCCCCAATGTCTTGAGTCACAAAATAAATTGTCTCTGATTACAAATTTCTTGGAGATATTTGTTGAATCTCGACGTGATTGCCACAGGTTGAATGAATTCTAACTAGATCTCTCGACATGATTACCCCATGGTTGAATGAATTCTAAAGAGATTTATCGATGTAGTGGCCCCTGATTTGAAGCTTAAAGAGATTTATCAGCGTGATAGCCTCATCTTAAGATCAACTTATAATGGATGCCCCTGGTTTGAGAAAGTCTCTATGCAGTTTGCTTTTTCAGGGTGCCCATTCTTTGAAGTGATTGGCTCTTGGAAATGATCAAGTTCTTTTCAACAATTGTTCATCGTTTGATCTTCCTTGATATCAAATTTTTACTCAGAAATAAGAGATGCTTGTTTTAAGGATGACAATCCTAATGCAATGCTTATGTTAGATTTGAAATCAATGTTATTGAAAAGATGTTGTGAAATTCAACGCTTGAGTTATTTGTCATATCGATATCAACACAAATGATAAGAAAATTTACAGGAGTCAGTTTTACGCAATTTTCTGTAGTATGCTTTCGAATGAACCTTGCTTCAACTAGGTCTTTTAAGGGTTGTAACGTGGCTTGGTTCACAGTTTCAGAAAAAAGGATTTAAGGCTCAAAGTTTAACCTAACCCACCCATTCTTCGTAATGTTCTCCAATCCCATGTTCAATTATTTTGACACGAGTTCTCACCTTTCAAAAGGGTTTAGAAGTTTAAAAGTGATGGTTGAGGAACCAACAAGGTTTCTTGAGTGGCAGTCACGCTTTTCTGTTTTCAGTTTGTAATCATACAAATTTGTTCTTTGAGGATTTTTGTTTTGTAATCCTTTTTTGTTTTTCGTTCTTTTTGCTTTTGATTTTCCCTAATTTTTGCATGGACTAGATTTTTGATTTTGAAGTCCAGCGGGATACCCTAATTTTTGCCTAAGTCACTTGTTTTCAAGTTTTCTACTTAGCGGGCTTTCTTTCTTTTTTTCATTTCGATTTTTTTAATTTCTTTTATGAATAATCGTATGACATTGGTTGGTTCTTTTTTTGCAAGGGTTGTGACTGCCTCATTACTTGGTTGATGAGGGGTAACCATTGTGGTTTTTCCTTTTTCCGACCTCTTGATGTGTGATGGATAATCTATGGTTGATCCTCATATGGGACACTCTTTTTTCTTTTGAAATTTGAACGCACAGTCAAATTAACTAAAGGCTACCCTGCCCCGGGTTAAGATTGGGGGTTTTTTCATATAGAAAATAAACTCCTACTTCAAGGCTCAAAGGGGTTGACGAGGATTTCACTCCCTTATATCTCCGGTGTTTGGGATTTGAAAGAATGACTTACATCGTCAGCAGGGCTTTATTCAAAAGTATACGACCAGTGATTTCACACATTTTGTTTTCATGATCCTCCTAGTGATTTTTGCTTTTAACAAGAGTTTGATATCGATAAACAGAGAAATAAATGAGTGAACAGAAATGGATTTATTTGAAACATGTGTATGCAGTGCATTATTATCATTAAAAAACAAACGGGTTTACATGCGAGTAGCATTCAACATCAAAGAAAATTACAAATGACAATGCAGAAATGACTAAATGATTACCAGTACTGAGGAGATTCTCTTAGGATTGACCTATTGCTTCAGGGGAATGCTCTTGAAATTTGTCTGGGAGAAGGACTTCAGTTTATGCGCAGGCCTCATAGCATGAATGTCATAGCCTCTAACTCAATCAGATCTCGCACATTGTTCATCAGAGCTCTGCAGTTCTCAATTGAGTGACCAGGTGACCCCGAGTGGAATTAACATCTTGCAATTACATCGTATCCTGAAGGGAGAAATGTTGGTGGAGGAACAAACTCTCTTATCTAAGCTAAATGATAGTAAAGCAGATGGGGAAGTAGCTGACTATAAGGCATAGGAATTGCATCTAACTTCCTTTCAGGATTCCTTTGCTTCTGTTGTTTCTACTGAGAGTAATTTTGTCTTTGACGCTAATTCGGGAACTTCTCATGCCTTGGAACTTGATTCTTTTGACCAAGATGAGGAATAGGAAATGGCTGCACGTGGGGTGGTTCTAGAACCCAAGGTTTCAAAGGATAGACATGAGGTAGCTCTTAACCCGAAGTGAGACCTGATTGATAGGAAGGATTGACCATTTCAACTGCAGTAGTTGGTACATGACTGCCTTCCTTCTTCAGCAGTGTTTATAGAACTTCCGCAATCAACCCCATTTGAGTGTTCATTTAATTGACTCCTTCCCTCAATAATTCTTGTTCATGTCGAAGCTCATCCATGGTTTCAGATCCTCTATTGGCAAAGCTGGAGGGAGTAGTAGTGACAAGTTTAGCAACATTCTGATGGAGCTCTTCTTGACCCTCAATAACAACATGAAAAGTCTCGAGGAGTTGGTTCATTCTGTTACCCATGGTGTCCATGTCCCAATGGAGAGCATTCTGATTCTGTTCAAAGAGATCCATGAATCTTCACTGATTACTTTTGGTACGGTACGAATGTAGGGAAGTCGTTTTAGTTAATTCTGAATTCTGAATGGAAAAGAAGGGCCCTAATAAGCTCCTGATATGAATAATGAAATGAATGATATGTGAATGCATGTTCCATCTTTCGTTTCCAAGAAACCCAAAGACTCTTCCATCCATAAGTATTTTTCTGACAATGTTTATCTTTTAAAAATCTCAACAAAGGAAACTCGTCTTTGGAATTCATTGGGAAATGGGATGTATGCATATAATAGTATGATGTTGTGGTATACAATGACATGGGATCAAGGCTCCACTGAATCAGGGTAACCAACTGTACAACCCTCTAAATAAATGTTGTACAATCTTCTGAATAAATGTTGTACAATAGGCTGAATATAACAAAACCCAAGGTCTGACACCATTTCAGAACACAAGGGAACCAAGTACAAAATAAGTCACCAATATTACCTATAATAGCATTCCCTCCCTACTCATGGGTGAAGTCTAGGTCAAGGTAAGGTCAAAAGGTAACTCAGATTCGTGAGTTCGCCTAAACGTACTACCATTGTAACATCTACGTGATAACGATAGTACCCCATTTAGACCTCACCAGAGCGTGGCACACATGACCGCACTAGTAGGATCTACATCCAATATCCGTCATGACTCCCCTACAATCCTATGTGTTCTTAAGTGTATCTCTCTGGCCTGGGTACTAGGCCTTTTACCTCAAAGTAACACCCAACCCGCCAAGAAAACAACAGCACAGTCCAACATATGGAAAGCAATAAAATGCAATGCATGTGATAAATAAGCAATAAGTAAAGCATAAAAATAAACATATCAAGTAATACATAAAGATAAACACCCAATGAAAATAGATAAACAAAATCTAGGATTGACTTGCTTATGTGTTTTCCCCAGCTGAGTCGCCAACTATCGCACCGCGAAAAAACACATAGTCACCACCGAACTTTATTTATCACGAAGGAATGGAAAATATTGAGAAAACCCCAAAGGAACAAATAAGATGGTCTTGCGACCAATAGAAATGGTATGTAAGTCGATTACATAAGGGGAAGGTATTAACACCCCTCACGTTCATGGTACTCCACGGGATTCACTCTTATTGTTCTAATAAAATAGTGTGTTATATCTAACGCTTACTTGCTAAGGGAATGCATACATGAATTACTTAAAGGAAAATAAAAAGTTTTAAATTATTGCGCTTGCCGCACTTGTAAACCTTTGTGCCTATGTATCCCCTTCGTGCAATAGGGAATCAGGGCACTCATAGTTCACCTCAAAAGTTTTGGTTTGTTGTGTTTTTTATGGGTGGCGTACCCTTTCGAAAAGGTTTTGAGTTATTCCCTCAAGTTAAAATGCCATGTTTGATTGGTTTGTGTTTTGTTGTGGATAATAGCAAATGGATCCCTCTGTAAGGACACTCACTACTTCTCCACTTATTTGTGAAAAGATTTGTGAATTGAATCATACTAAAGATTATGGATGAAAGAACAAACAAGGTTTAGTCTGTACCACCTCATCCTTTTCCCACCACTTAAGGTTCGTGACATATGATTCACATCTTTATTTGTTAAGTATTTTTAAGTTTTTAATAAGAAAAGGTTTTTGTTTTAGAGAGGCAAAAGAAAAGAAAAATCTAAAGGGAAACTCAAGTCCTAATGTTATCATGCATCATGGGCCTAAGGTTGGGATTGAAAAGGGAATATCTTCTTAATATTGTCATGCTTGGCTTTAAAGCCTAAGGTTTAATTAGTTCAATTTACTCAAGAAATTAAAATTGAACTAAAAATTCTAAGGGAGCATGGCATCACACAAGCAACAACCAAACAAAAATCAAAAGAATTAAAATCCTATTCTATTATTTTTTTTCATTTTGTCACGTGAAGAAGATTTGTACAATTCTAAACAATTAAAAAAATCAATCAAAAAATAGAAAATGCAATAAGATAAGCCATGTGGTGCAAGCAGCAAGTAGGAGGTATGCGCAGCAAAATCTAAGCCCAGTCCAAAAATGGTCCATTTATAGTTTTTGTTCAACTTCAGTATTAGGCTTCAAAAAACAGTAATACGGGCCTTGTGGGAGTAATCAACCGCGAGGCCCAACGAAACTCTCTTCAGCCCATCATAGTTTTTTTTTGTAAGGCTTGCTTTAGTGCCTATATAGATCCATCACATTTTTGTTTCAGAAAAAAAAATTAACAAAAGAGGGAGAACCGGTGGCGTTTTAGGAGTTTTGTTAGGGTTCACACTTTGTGACTCTTGAGCTTCTTCATGAAAATACGACTGTCCTTCTTTGGTTATGAGCAGGTCCAGGGAGGCTTCATGATATCAACTGAATTGGTTTATTTTGCAGGTAGTGAACTGTTGTGAATTGTATTTTGTGAGCAGTTTACTCTTTTTTCTCTGTTAATGTCAAATGAAATGCAGGGTTGGATTAGTATTTGGATCGCTTATGATTTCAATTGCGTGGCAGGTTTAGCATGAAGCGTTTGCAAGTTTGGCGTTTATACATTAGGAGGACTAGATGTGGCGTGTAGTTAGTAAAGGTTATGCGGCAAAGTGATCAAGAAGAAGCTGAACTGAGAGTTAGAATGTTGTGACATTTGAAGTTTGATAAGTAATGAAGTTTACTTTTAGGGGTGATTTTCATGTATTCTTCTTATTTTGTTGTAATGGTGATGATGTAACTTAGTGATATGATCTTGTAATTGCTTAAGAATCTTTAAATAGAATTGTACACCTTGAATGGATATATTGACCTTCTCCACCTCCGTGAATTTTTGAATGAAAATGATAAGTTCTCAAAAGTATCTTTATTTCCAGATTACATTTCTTCTTTTGATTTAGTGTTGTATACGGAATGATGATGATTTTGATGATGGTATGAATCCAATGAGGCATGTGCCCATGTGATCAAGAGATCTTTAAAGTACCAACTCTTTTGCCTTTGATTTTGAAATGTTGATGAGATGATATTTGAACAATGAGCATAATGCTTAGATTTTTGCCTTAGGATGAACCATGGTATAATCCTATGAATGCCTTGGTCTTTTGTGAGAAAATATTTGTCTTGAGGTACTGGGATAAACTTCAAAGGAGTAATTCATGTTACAAGTTATTCATGTGTACAGGTGAAGTGACTTGCATCTCTAAACCCTCGTTTGTAGATAACAATCCAAACGAAACCCCAAACTTTGTCTTGCATTGCATGATGATTCTCTTTGAATACCAACCCCAATTGTCATGATCTCCAATGATATCTTCATGATAAAGGTTCTTTGAGATTGTAATATTGCTTGATGAAAAGCTCCATTTGAAACCTCCCGCTGGAGTCCACATGATCAGGGAAATAAACCCTTAATTCATGGGGAGGTGATAGATCCAAGCCTTTGTAGATTCACCAGATGACTTTGAGTATAAAACCATAATCATGATCCTTGCATCCTCAGTTGAGATAAACCCTGTAAGATAATGAAATCCTAGTGCATAAATGAAGCTTAATTCCATGTCTATTGATCCAAGTACCGAGCCTTATTGTTAGTGGATGCATGATGTGTTAGATGACCTAATGGAGAGTATGTATGATGATGAATATGAGATGCATAAGCCATATGATTTTATTAAAAAAAGGGTATGACAAATTTGGGGTATGACAACTGCCCCTATTTAATTGTCTTAGACCTGAAGGTGAGATTGACACTAGCCTTTCGAATATTCGAGATAAAAGAAAGATTAAATACAAAGACCTTGAATTTTTCCTGAACAGAAAGTGTGAGTGAGTTATTATATTTTTGTGATGCCGGTTGGGGAAAGAAAATTTCGTTTTCTGGTGAAAAAGCCTCCCTTTTAGGTTTAGAGTTTTTGTTTGTTTTTTTTTACTATTTTCAATATTTGCTTTTATTTATTTACTTTCTTTCATTATTATTTTTATTTATTTATTCTTATCATATTATATTCATTTGATGATGATATTTTCTATTTAAAAAAAATATTTTTCAAAAAACTATAGAAAGAAGGTTCTTCTATTAGCCAAGGGGACACATCAGCCCTATGAGTTTATGTGACGACTTCACCTAGAGTCGGTGGAATTCCGAAAAAGGAATACGTCTCAAGAGACATCCTCTTGGGAGTAGGACTTTGGAATGTAAAATATAACTCTTTGTATAACCCTTAAACCAAAATATCATGGTGAGACCTTTTATGGTCTAGAGACGAAAGTTTCGGTCTACAAGGAGACTCCACTTAAGGGAGACCCTTGCGCCTTTCCCTCTAGTGTTATCCATGACACCCTTAAAGAAACCACCTTATGGGTAGGATAAAATATACATAGGCCAAAACTAGGAGCCTACCATCTAAGGATACCTTTCATCAAGGGTTTTTGGTGAAGTGTCCTAAAAATGAATGCTAGAGGGAAACAACTTGTCTGTATTAATGCCATCAAGCCAGATATGACGAATATCAAGACCATCAAATGGAAAATGTATAAAAGATCTTTGAATATGTTTACTCGCCGTTATGGAGATATCCTTGAATTAACAAAAGTGGAGGTATAATTGGATGTTATTTCTGCCTTAATTCAGTTCTACGACCCTCCATTGAGGTGCTTTACTTTCCAAGACTTTCAGCTAGCACCGACTCTGGAAGAATTTGATAGACTTTTGAATTTCTATAAGGGTAAATCTTATGTGAGAATCGGACATACTATTGACATTAGAATCTTGGCCGATGGTGTAGGGATCTCTTATCCGATTGTGACTTAATTACAAAAAATAAGGTGATGTACAAGAGATTAAGAGATGCTATCTGGAAACTAAAGCTCTTTATTTTCCCGATAACAAAGAATGGGAGTCCTGTGTTGATTGTTTAGGTCTTCTTGTGTTTGGTGTAATCTTGTTTCCACGGACTTCAGACTATATTGATCCTGCGGCTATTAGTGTATTTTGGGGCGCAAAAGTTTTCAAAACGGGCCCAACTCCCGCTTTACTTGCTGATATTTATTATGCACTTCATACTCGGTACGAAAAGGGGAGGGGTACTCTAAACTGTTGTATCCCACTCTTATATTCTTGGTTATGACTCATCTCTATAAGGAAGATTACATGATTCTAAATCTAACGAGATACGAGTGGCCTCAAAAATTAAGGTCTCTTACTGCTAATTTTGTGTTATGGTATGTGTGGAGGCTGGACATTGAATATATCATCTATAGTTGCAGAGACTTTCCAAATATTCCCTTGATCAGATCACGGGGTTACATAAATTACAACCCTACCTTGGCTCTACGACAACTAGAGTATCTTTTAGAGGATAAACCCTCAGATGAACAACTTCGACATTTGATCATTCATGACATGGGCAAGAACAACCAAGAATTACTCAACAAGATCATCTGAGCTTGAAGTAGGGTTAATAAAATAAAGGCCGAAAGGAAGAATGCTATGTCAAAGGAGCCTTACACTCGATGGGATTTAGATAGGGTGCAAGCTGTTAAGTTACCATTTGACATTAATCCTGAGTACAAGCCAGATGTTCCAGATTCTCCACCTATGTCCTTAGAAGAAATAGACAATTTGAGGAAAGCTTTGAAACAAGCTCAAAGGGATAAAGAAGAATTGGAGCTTAACCTCCATAACTTAACTAAGGAGAAGAGACAAATGCAACGCATACTCGACTCAAAAGATTAACAGATTCAGAAAGATCGTGAGGCATTTGAAAAGGAGAGTATAAAGCGGAAGCGTTCAACTGAAGGATTGTTAAGTGCCATTTTCAACTTGAATTCCCACAACCAACGATTGGAGGATGCTTCTAGTGAAAACAGGAGATTAAATAGGTTGTATGAAAAGGAAATGCAGGAAAAAAAGGTGATGGAAGAAGATTTTAGGGCTCAAATCCAAGGTTTGGAGCAAGCTTCTTTAGATCAAGAAGAACAAATGAAGTATCTTACCAACAGACTCCAAGATAGCCAAGAATCAAAGGTAGGGGAACACCTTAAAAGGATGATGGTAGAAAGGTTTCTCTCCCAAAAGACTGATGAATACGAGCAAGTGTGTGTTGAGTTAGAAGGCCCCAGAAAGGATTTCCTAATACAACGGAAACTCTAAACCCTATTATCCTTGTGAACAAGGTAGATGAGGGGTGCCTAACACCTTCCCTTCGTCTAACAACGAGTCCAACAACTTAGAATCTCTGACTAAATTAGGGTTATCCTTTATATTCCCTTCCTTAGGATAAAAATTAAGGGTGGAGACTTTTAATTTAAAACTGAATACTACAACAATCATATTTCAGGTCCTGAAAAACTTTGTAGATCATCCAGCGATCTGTGTCTTCATGAATGGCAATCTAGTGCTGACCGTACTTGGTGACACCTATTATGCCATTCATCCCCGACATGGGAAGAAAGGATAAAGAAGTGAAAAACACAAGAATGGGGGTTGAATTGAAACTTAAAAATCAAAATCAATTGACACGATGATTTTTATCCTGGTTCGCTTGATCTCAAACTACTTCAGTCCACCCGCCAAGGTGATTTCTCTTCTCTCCAACGAGGACTTAATTCACTAATCAAACTGATTACAATTCTACTTTGACAACTTCCAAGGTCTTCTTGAGTACAACCACAATCCGGTTTATCTCAAGGAAATTCACTTAATCAAAAAAAAAAATATTCACTGTGTACTATTTGTTTTTCGTTACAAAAATTGTATCACTATTGTGATGAATTACACAAATTTGGAGTATAGTATGAATATAAGTTTTGCAGCTTTTTGAGATTGTATGGAGCAATTGTGTGAAATCGTAAACGATTTACCCTTTGAACTTGTTTATATAGGCGTGGTAGTCTGTCCAAATGGAAACGTGATAATGGACACTTAATGCTCTTTCCATAATGAGAAGATCCTTGTCTGATTGTAGCCGTTGTAAGTGATACTGCCTTAATAGAAAAGTAACGCTTCAGAACTTAGGAATCTTGCATGCTGCTTTTCTTCAGAACTTGGAAAGTCAGAAACATAAGGTTCTGTTAGCGTGTTAGACTTCTGTTCAGAATCAATATATCTTTCTCTTTAGCGCAGATTCTGATCATCATACTTCAAAACATTCTGATTACTCAGCTTGAGTGTTTCTGTGGCTTAACTTCTGATGGCGTTTCAGTCAGAACTTCTTACAACATAGAACACAAATTTAGAATGCATATTTGTTTTTGGTGTTTGTTATCATCAAAACTCTTATGAGGGTTGTAGAATCAAACTATGTTCTAACAATCTCCCCCTTTTTGATGACGACAAAAACTAGGATTTTTCAATAAAAAATACATAACAAAAAGCTTAAGAGAGTCTCCCCCTGAGTTGAGTACTCAGATAGAGATGAGATACTTCCATGAAGTTCCTTCTTATCAGAGTTTTTGATGCATCCCCTTCTGTCTTTATCAGAATTTGTTCCTATTTATGCTTTCAGAAAACAAATAAGAAGTTAAGATATTCAGAATATTTGAGACTTAGTCCCGGTAAACTGTTATTGAAAATATCTTACGTTCTCCCCCTTTTTGTCAGGTATCAAAAAGTAATATAATCATAAATTATCAGAGTAAAAAATGATGATTTGTATTGAAAATAGATCGTAATGACATCTTTCAGAAACAAATAAGATAAGATGAAAGATACAGAAAACAAGTTAAAAATCTAAGATGGAGGGGGAAGTCGTGTGAACAACGCTTCCAGCAAGCTCTTAATCTGAGTGCTTGATTCTTCTTGCTTTCCCAGCATATCCTTGATTTCTTTGGTAGTGTCTTCTTGCTTATCCAATATATCCCTTATTTCTTTGTTTGTGTCTTCTTGCTTATCCAACCTTGCATGGATTATATCATTCTCCTTCTTCAACTCTTCCAGAGTTTGCATGACCAGAGATGTAACTGGTGTTTCCTCAGAGGTTGCAAGTCGTTCATAATACTCTACAGCATCTTCTGATTCAACTACTTCTTCAGTTGCAATTACCTTTTCTTGAGCAGTATCCAGAGGGTGACTATCAGAACCTGATTCAGTGGTTTCCGAAGGTTGGTGCTCTTTCTAGGGAGCATTTTCCCGCATAAGAATTTATTTCTTATCCCAATGACTAAAAACTTGGTCTTTGAAGGCTTTTAGCTGATCACTAAAGTTCTGCTGAGCCATTTCATAACTCAATTCTTTCAGCCTCTAGGATTCAGAGTTGAACCATTTTCTGAATCTATCCAAAAGAGAATCAGAAGTAGCAGGATTAGAATTCTCTTGACTTGCTTGATTCAAAGAAGTAACCCATTCCTGTATTTCTGTTTCAAAAATCAACAAGTTATTACCAACATCTGTTTTGGTTAAGGTTGGTTTGGGTTTGGGAATGACAATTTTATTGGTGGTTGAAGCTAGATGGTCCAGCACTTCTAGATCAATGACAATTATGAGATGATCAGCTGGTCGGTTAATTGGTGAGGGAGTAGGAGAATTAGAAATAAGGATTGGTGAGTGAGGAGTGTTTCATGGTGTGGAGTCGTATGGTGAAGGTTTTTCTGGAATATTAAGAATGGAGAGAGGTTGACGAGCCATAAGAGGTTCTGTTATTCCAGGAATTGGGGTAGTGGTATCAGAGTCTGTAAAAGAGTCTTCTGATTCGCTTGCGGTAGCGTGTTGATTTTCTGGTTCAAGGGTTTCAAAATTTGGACTTTCGGTTTGGGGAGTGTGATGGTTTTCATTTTCTCGTTGAGGAGAGTTGGGATTTGGTTGTTCTAGTTGTGGAGAATGAAGGTGTGGATTTTATGGTTGTTGGGAGTGGAGGTTTGGATTTTCTAAGATTTGTGATTGAAAGTCTTGGTCAAAAAGATCAATATCAGAAAGAACTCTTACAAGTTTTGGTTGATTTTGGTCTGGATTTGGATTAAGGGAGTGAGGTTCATTTAAAAAACTGCCAAGAGTTAAAGGGGGATCAAACTCTATGTCAAAATCCTCAAATGTTTGCGGTGAGGGATCTTCTGTTGGTTGAGGGGGAATTGTTTCATATGTTGGAAAAACTATAGATTCTACAATAGAAACAAAAGATGTGTTACCTTTCTTTTTTGCAGCTTTGGGTGTCCTCTAAGAGGATCCTTCTCCTGCTGCCTTTCTCTTTCAAGATTTCTTCAGCACAACATCTGGAGCTGGCTTGTGCAGGTCACGAATGTTGAGTTCTGGAATAGTTCCATATTCTTTGCAAGCTTCAAGGTATCTGACCACAATCTCTAGAGAAGCATCTATCTCAGAAAATAGTGGAAAATCTTTCAGAGGGATTCTCCTAGACGTGATGACTTAATGAGAAACAATTGTTGGTTCCTTCTTAATGCTTTCAATAATCTTCATTTTCTTCAGATTCTTGGCATTTAGTGGTTTTCCAGCACTTGCCTCCAGAGTGCTGATCTCCTGAGCCTCTGTCAGATGTTCTATCAGCCTGTTTTCCGTCAAAATGTCAGAAATCAATCTTCCCAGAGGAATCCAATCACTCTTTGTCCTTTCTTCTTCCCTTGTTTCCTTCACGCTTATTCTCAGATGATTGAAGAACAAGTGTGGAAGGTTTATTTTGGTCTTCTTTGAAATGAAGTACAACAGAAACTACTGATGAATTTTGATTCAGTCAGGAGAGCTTATAGGCTTCCTATGATTTATGCAACCCAGAATGATCCTGTCCCAGATTCTGTAATAATCTTTCAAGTCTCTTATCTTGTTGGATGGCTGTCCAGAAGTGAAAATGACCCTAGCAATAGATTTTAGGTCAGAACACTTATCAGCCATGTCAATGCATCTGACTCCACCGCCATTGTACCTAATAAGTTTCCCAATCAAGTCTTATGTAATCACTATCTTCTTCCCCATAACATATGACGTAACCTGATGGTTGGATGAAGTAGCATGAATCCATAATTCCTTAATAAGAATAGGGAATACTGGACCCAACAGACGATCAAAGTATCTGTTCCATCCCTGAGCCATCACATCTTCATACAAATCAAACCCATTTTCCTTTAGGCTCTCAAAATCAATGATCAACTCACATAGAACTTCAAGATTATCTACCGGAGTGAGCAACATTCTTATGTGTTCCTCATACTATTCTATTAAAGAAGAACCAGGAGCACTGTGGAGATTTTTTATACTTGATGAGGATGCCATTGTTCACACGGATTTGTTGAAGAAAACTGAGAAAAGGTTTCTTTTATTGCAAAAACTAGAGCGAGAGAGAATAATGGATGCAATAAGAAGTGAATGAAATAATAAATTTGAATTTATAAACACTTTTGAAAACTTAATCAGTAAGAAAGAGAAAATAAATAATGATTATACTGAAATTATGAAACCTGAAATTAGGGGATTGTGTGTAGATATTGAACAGTTACCATTGACAAGTGTCTCAATGCATCCAATCAGAGCCTTAGACCCTTCAGAATTTGAACGCGTGTTCAGCCTCAGAAGGTAGCTTATGAGAGGATGACAGATGTTTGATGGTGTGAACTGCACGCCTCTATCTTTGAAATGAAAGGTTCAGATCTTCATAGATAGATTCTGAAGCAACTGTACTCCTAACTTCTGAAGACACATTGATCAGATGTTCACAGAAAAAATAAAGTTCTGAGGGTTACAGAATATGCAAATAAAACTTCTTATTCTGGACATAATTTCATACTGAGATGTTTCAGAATGAAATTAAATCTATCTTCAGAAAGGGGTTTTGTAAAAACATATCCCATTGATGGTCTGTGTCAATAAATTTTAAAGTGAGAATTCCTTTCTGAATATAGTCCCTAATAAAATGATATTTTATTTCTATATGCTTAGCCCTAGAATGTAAAATAGGATTTCTGGATAAACAAATTGCAGAAGTATTATCACAGAAAATAGGGATGTTACTCTCAAATATGTTGAAGTCTTCAAGCTGACTTTTCATCCAGAGCATCTGTGTGCTGCATCCAGCAGCTGCAATGTATTCAACTTCTGCTGTTGACAACGCAATTGTGGATTGCCTCTTGCTGGTCCATGAGATCGAATTGTCTCCCCGAAATTGGAAGCTTCCAGAAGTACTTTTACGTTCTAATCTGTCTCCAGTAAAATCAACATCACAATATCCTACTAAGCTGTATTCATTGGATTTTCTATAAAACAACCCCAAGTTAGTAGTACCTTTCAGATACTTGAAAATTCGCTTAAGTGGTGTTAAGTGAGATTCTCTAGGATCTGATTGGAATCTAGCATATATACAAACACTGAATAAAATGTCAGGCCTTGAAGTTGTCAGATAAAGGAGAGAACCAATCATACCTCTGTAGATCTTCTGCTCTACCTTTTTACTTACCTCTTCCTTTTCTAGAATGCACGTGGGATGCATTGGAGTCTTTGATGGCTTACATTCTGGGAGGTCAAATTTCTTCAGAAGTTCTCTGACGTATTTTCTCTGGTGAATGTAAGTTCCTTCTGGAGTCTGATTGATTTGAATGCCCAAAAAGAATTTAATTACTCCCATCAAGCTCATCTCAAACTCTGCCTGCATGCACTTAGCAAATTTTCTTCCCAGAGAAGGTTTAGTAGATCCAAATATAATATCATCTACATAAATCTGACAAACTAAAATGTCATTCTTAAATGTCTTACAAAACAGGGTTGTGTCCACTTTCCCTCTGGTAAATTGCTTTTCTAACAGAAAGTTACTTAGTCTTTCATACCAAGCTCTAGGAGCATGTTTCAGACCATAAAGTGACTTCTTTAGTTTGAAAACATATTCTGGGTGTTTGGAATTTTCAAACCCAGGGGGTTGGTGCACATATACCTCTTCATCAATGTAACCATTTAAGAATGAAATTTTGACATCCATCTGATATAGAGTGATGCCATTGTTTACAGCAAAAGAGATTAAGAGTCTGATAGATTTTAACCTGGCGACTAGAGCAAAGGTTTTTGTATAGTCTATCCCCTCTTGCTGACTATAACCTTGTGCAACCAGTCGTGCCTTGTTTCTGTTGACTTCTCCTTGCTCATTCAGTTTGTTTCTGAACACCTACTTTGTTCCAATGACGTTGAATCCTTTTGGTTTAGGAACCAGATCCCATACGTCATTTTTGGTGAATTGGTTTAACTCCTCCTGCATTGCCAGAATCCAGTTGTTCTCTAGAAGAGCTTTATCAATTGTTGTTGGTTCAATCAGAGATACCAATCCCATGAGGGATTCTTTAGAATTTCTGAATGTTGATCTTGTTCTGATTGGATCATCCTTCTTTCCCAGAATCTTATCTTCAGGGTGAGCTATGCTGCTTCTGGATAATCTTTTCTGGAGTTGATCAATAGAAGGTGCTGGAATGCTTGTGACATTTCCTTCTGATGTTGTTGGAGCGTCTCTATTGGGAACTTATGATGAGTTGCCTTCAACACCTGTGAATTCAACTTCTATATCTGCAAAAGATTCATTCTGCTTTGACTTTTGAGGGTCAAGTTTATCATCAAATCTAACACTAATTGACTCTTCAACAATCTGTGTTTCTGTATTGTATACTTTGTACCCTCTTGAGCGTTCATAGTATCCTAACATAATATACTTATGTGCTTTAGAGTCAAACTTGTTCAGATGTTCTTTAGTGTTCAGAATAAAACATGTACATCCAAAAGGATGGAAATAAGAAATGTTGGGCTTTCTGTTCTTCCACAATTCATATGGAGTCTTTTCCAGAATAAGTCTTATAGAGATTCTATTCTGGATGTAAAACGCTGTGTTAATTCCTTCTGCCTAGAAGATCTTAGCAATGTTAGTCTCATTGATCATGGTTCTGGCCATTTCTTGCAATGTTCTGTTCTTTCGTTCTATCCATTTCGTTGGGGAGTTCTAGGACAAGGGAAATCATGCAAAATGCATTTTTCATTAAAAAATGTTTCAAATTTTTTGTTTTCAAACTCTCCACCATGATCACTTCTGACTTTGACAATTCTAAGATCCTTTTCATTCTGAACTTGGTTACAGAAAGAAATGAACATAGAATGTGACTCGTCCTTGTGTCTTAAGAACTTTACCCATGTCCATCTGCTATAGTCATCTACGATCACTAAACCATACTTCTTGCCACTAACAGATGCAATTTTCACTGGTCCAAATAAATCTATGTGCAGAAGTTCTAATGGCCTAGAGGTAGAAACAACATTTTTAACTTTAAAAGCAGGTTTTGCAAATTTGCCTTTCTGACATGCTTCACATAGAGCATATGAGCTGGACTTCAGATTAGGAAGTCCTCTGACCAGATTGAGTTTTTTAATCTGATATATTCTTCTCATACTAACATGCCCCAATCTTCTGTGCCAGACGCATTGCTCGTTGTTAACAGAAAGAAGGCATTTTACATTGACTCTTTAGTTCAGAAAGTTTTATCTTATAAATGTTGTTTTTCCTCTTTCCATTAAACATGATAGTTCCATCTTTCTGGCTAATATCTTTGCATGAATTTTGATTAAAGATTATATCATAACCGTTATCACTTAATTGACTTATGGATAACAGGTTATGTATCAATCCATCAACTAACATCACATTATTAATAGAAGGAAGGTTACCATTACCTAATGTTCCAGAGCCAATGATCTTCCCTCTTTGATTGCCTCCAAAGCCCACGTAGCCTCCAGGTTTAAGTTCCAGGCTTTGGAACATATTCTTTCTTCCCGTCATGTGTCAAGAGCATCCAGAGTCCAGGTACCATGACTGGTGTTTTAGCCTTGCTACTAAAGATATCTGCTACATATATAATTTTGTCCTTAGGTACCCATATCTCTTTGGGTCCTGGTTTGTTAGTTTTACCAAAATTCTGTTTGAATTTTGGTTTGGTAGAATAATCATTGCTAGTGTATTTCAGATCATGTGTGTGCCTATAAGTGAAGTGAGATTTTAGTGGTGTGCGTTTAATTACTAGGTCCATGAATTTCTTAGGTGGAGATACCTTATCTTGGTATCCTATTCCTTTTCTGCCATTTCTGCTAACTCCATAGATCATTGAAGCCATCCTGCTTCTATCTATCTTTTTAGCCAGAAACTTCTGAAAGCTGTGATCATATTCTTTTATGATCTTATCAGCATTACTGGGAGCCTCTGAGATTATTTCTTTCTGAGAGTTTTGTAAATAATTTTCTAGTTTTGAAATCTTTTCTTTTAACTCAGAATTTTCTAATCTAAGACTCTCAGTTTCTTCAGAGTCAGAAGCAAGATCCTTTTCAGGTTCTTGAATTTGACTGAGTTACTGATACCTTTCCAGAATTTCACTCAGACTTTCTCCTAGTTTAGCTTTGGTAAAATTAACAGCGAAGTCAGGAAATACCTCTTATGTGTCTGATTCTGAGTCTGGTCCAGATGCTTCGTTATATTCTATCACATTTTCCATAAGAACAATGTTGTCTCTTTCACCATCTGACTGAGTCTGCGTCAGAAGTATCTGAATCATCCCATGTTTCCATGAGAATTTTCTTCTTCTCCTTGAAGAACTTCTTTTTGGGCTTCTCCTTCTGAAGCCTCGGACAATCACTTTTGTAGTGCCCCTGTTCATTGCACTCATATCAGATGATATCTCTGTTGTTTGACTTTTTGTGACTAGAAGAAGCTTCAGACCTTCTATGTCCATAGGAGGGCTCATACTTTCTGTATCCAGAGGAGGGTTCATTCTGATTCCCTGATCTTCTGGAGTTTCTGAATTTTCTTTGCCTCTGCTTCTACAGCTGATTGACCCTTCTGGAGAGAAGAGACAATTCATCTTCTTCTGATGAGGATCCATCAGAGATTTCTTCCATACCCTGCAAAACCTTAGAATCAAGTTTTTTGTTAGATTTTAATGCTAAAGGCTTACCTTGCTTCTGAGGCTCGTCATCTTCTAGCTCTATCTCATGGATTTTGAGGGAGATGACAAGTTGCTCCAGAGATATCTTGTTGAGATCTTTTGCCAGCTTAAGAGCAGTGACCATTGGCCTCCATTTCTTTGGTAAACTTCTGATGATCTTCTTTACATGATCAGCAGTAGAATACCCTTTGTCAAGAACTCTCAGCCTAACAACTAGAATCTGGAATCTTGAGAACATTGCTTCTATGGATTCACTATCTTCCATCTTGAAAGCTTTGTATTTCTGAATGAGCACAAGGGCATTGGTTTCTTTAACTTGTATGTTGCCTTCATGCGTCATTCTCAAAGTGTCAAACATGTTTTTGGCTGTCTCTCTGTTTGAGATCTTCTCACACTCTGAGTATGAGATGACACTGAGAAGAATTGTTCTGGCCTTATGATGGTTTCTGAAGTCACGCTTTTGTTGGTCATACATTCTTTTTCTATCTATCTTCTGACCACTTTCATCCATGAAATGCATGTATCCATCAATTACCATATCCCATAAGTCAACATCATGAGCCAGAAAGAAGCTCTAAATTCTATCTTTCCAGTACTCAAAATTTTCTCCATCAAAGACTAGAGGTTTGCCGTTGATTCTGTCCTTATCATAATGATATTCATTGCTGATGTTTTGGCTTGGTCCCACCATAGTGTTTTTCTAAAGCTTGGATCTTGTACTGACATGGTTAAGTGTATGAACTCAGAACCAGGCGCTCTGATGCCAATTAAAGAAGTGAAAAACACAAGAACGGGGGGGGGGGGGGGGGGGGGGGGGGTGAATTGAAACTTAAAAATCAAAAGCAATTGACACAATGATTTTTATCCTGGTTCGTTTGATCTCAAACTACTCTAGTCCACCCACCAAGGTGATTTCTCCTCTCTCCAACGAGGACTTAATTCACTAATCAAACTTATTACAATTCTACTTTGACAACTGCCAAAGTCTTCTTGAGTACAACCACAATCCAATTTATCTCAAGGAAATTCACTTAATCAAAAGAAAAGATTCACTGTGTACTATTTGTTTTTCATTACAAAAACTGTATCACTACTGTGATGTATTACACAAATTTGGAGTATAGTATGAATATATGTTTTACAGCTTTTTGAGATTTTGTGGAGCAGTTGTGTGAAACCATAAATGATTTACCCTTTGAACTTGTTTATATAGGCGTGGCAGTCTGTCTAAATGGAAACGTGATAATGGACACTTAATGCTCTTTCCATAATAAGAAGATCCTTATCTGATTATAGACGTTGTAAGTTATACTGCCTTAATGGAAAAGTAACGCTTCAGAACTTAGGAATCTTGCATGCTTCTTTGCTTCAGAACTTGGGAAGTCTGAAACATAAGGTTCTGTTACTGTGTTGGACTTTCGTTCAGAATCAAAATATCTTTCTCTTTAGCGCATATTATGATCATCATACTTCATAACATTCTGATTACTCAGCTTGAGTGTTTCTGTGGCTTAACTTCTGATGCCATTTCAGTCAGAACTTCTGTACAACATATAACACAAATTTAGAGTGCATATTTGTTATTTGTGTTTGTTATCATCAAAAATCTTACGAGGGTTGTAGAATCAAACTATGTTCTAACACATGAGTCTTCATGTGTTGTATTCAATTGCTTTATAAGTGGTTTATGTTGCATATGCCTACAAGATGACCATTTGTGAATTCTGCGGATTCTCTTCTCTGGTCTCAACGGATCATAGCACTCACTTCTTATGACATTGTTTGGTATAACATAATGGGTGTGAAGGAGATCATTGCAAGTTGTGGTGAGTTTCCTAACGTTCCTCTCATGATAACAAAAGTTTGCATACATTACAATCCTACTTTGGCACGCCGCCAATTAGGGTATGTTATGATGAATGGACCTACTGATCTGGAAATAGAAGAAACCGTTTATTTTGACAAAGGGGAAGATATTGTTCTGTTGGGAAGAGTAAGAGCCTCTTGGGGTCATGCTCATAAGAAAGGGAAGGTTTTCTTTGGCCAGAGAGGATTTTTAGCTTTCGATGCCTATGCGCAATGGATTCAAAACTGGGTAAAGGTGTTGTTACTATCATACAAAAGGGAGGAGCCTCTGTATCCTAAACCTGTTTTCGATCCATCAGTTGATAGTCAATTGTTGTCGGAAAAAACTATTAATTAGTCATACCTTGTTGAGTCATCAATGAAGCATTCAATTCTTGATATGTACAAATTCGTGCCTATGGCGAATTACAAGCATGTTATGGCGGAAAATATCAATCTACGGCCCACAAGTCAATAGAAGGATATGGAACTTTCCTTTGCCACACAAGAAAAAGAGAAAGTTAATGCATGGAGCTATCGTTTAGAACCCGATTACTATTATTAGGACAGGTTGAGCCAACTAAACTTCAAGAGGGTACTTACCTATAAGACTCCATGCAAGCCTAAAACATAAGGATTTGTTTTCCTTGTGTGTATATGCTTACTTGCACATAACATCATACACATTCTCACTAACCATTTCAAGGATTTTTGGAATTTATCTTTGTTTTTTTTTTTGTTTTGTAGGCCATGAGCTCTGTTCGAAGGAACACCATCCGAATCAGCTTCGTAAAAGCACACCCTCAGCTCCAAGAGTTAGCATCGAGGGTGCCCGAAGATTCTCCTTTTACCAGGAAATATGGTCGACTCCTCAGTCTGACTACCTCTAATTTCCAAGAGGAGATGATGTGTGGGCTCTTCGAATTCTTTGATCCCATACATCATTACTTCACTTTTCCTGACTATCAGTTGGTACCTACACTTGAAGAGTTCTCTCTATTGTTAGGGGTGCCCGTGCTTGATCAGATACCATTCACCGGTCTAGAAGGGATTCTGAAACCTGAGGTCATTGCCAAAGCTTTGCATCTGAAGAGAGTCGACATCATAGAAAATTGGGAGACAAGAAGCAGAGTCAAAGGTTTCCTAGCTAAGTTTCTATTGGAGAAGGCTCGTTCATTCTGGGAAGATATGGATTTTCAAGCTTTTGAAGATGTTACGACTCTTCTCATTTATGGTCTGGTTCTATTCCCCAACTCGGAACAATTCATAGATGTTAATGCCATCAAAGTCTTTTTCTCTCGCAATCCTATACCTACCTTGCTAGGAGACATCTTACATTGCTTCCATACCCATACCATGAAGAAAAGAGGTACTCTCTTGTGTTGTATACCCTTACTAGCCAAGTGGTTCACTTCACACCTACCTCGATCAACATTGAAGAACGAGCAAAGATTGACATGGTCTCAAAGGATGATGTCCCTCACCCACTCTGATATTCATTGGTGTTCGAGATCCTTGGAAGATACTTCTATCATTGTCCGTTGTGGGGAATTACCTAACGTCCCACTGCTTGGTATTAGGGGAGGTATCATTTACAACCTTTTCTTAGCTTTACGACAGTTTGGGTACGCCCGAAGAGATGGTCCTTACGAGATGCTCATCCAGGGTGTGGTGTTCGACTATGAAAGCGATGATCAAGGCTACCATCAGAGGTTTGTATGAGCTTGGAGGATGGTAAACAAAGTGGATAGTAAAACATTGGGACACAAAAACTCGATTCCCCTTGAGCCTTATCTTAGGTGGGTGCGAGCTCGTGCTCAGAATCTCGTAATGCCTTACCCCTCTATCCTCCCTGTTATCATAGACCCTGTTATTGAAGGAGATGTCCCATACACTGTCCTTCATCCCAACATGCCTACCTCTCTCTAAGACTTGCAAAGAGATTGGGTTCAACTAAAGGAAGAACGATACATTTTCGAGGCCCGATACTACGCCAGTGAGAAGAAGGTTCTGGAACTCACCAAGCAGCTTCATGAAGAGCAGAGTCTGAACGCCTATATCGCACCAAAGAGGATGCGTTCAACTCTTTTGTCTTAGGAGTTTTTGTATTCTATTTCTTTCATTGTAAGCCCAAAGAGGAATGATGTACTCAAACTTGGATTTATTAATATAACGTGTGTTCCTTTTTTGTCTAAAACAAATTTAACTATCTAATTTCCTTGAAATCATTTGCATATACATATTCATTCATCATAACACAAACAAGTTTCTTACAACAGGTCTCCTTATCTTTCTACTGTTTATTTCAGTAAGATGGATATTAAACAGACAATAAAAGATCTCCAGGAGCAGAACGTCCAGTTTCAACAAATGTTCTTGACTCTGGAAAAAGGACAAGAGGATTTGAAAACTCTGTTGATCAAAGGAAAGAAGAAGAAAGCGAAGAAATAAACCGGTGTTTTGAATATGGGAAGAAGGTTCAAAGGACCAGCCAGACGGACTCTAAACTTCACAACATCATAAGGAGAAAGGGATAATCAAGAAGGGAAGAGCAAGGAAGTGACTGACCCTCCATAATCTTAAGAGGAAGAACAGGTTGACTACTCTGAAGAGAAGTATCCTCCAGCTGACAACAAATACAAACAGTTAGAAGATCACCTCAATGCTATAGAGATCCAAAAGGTACCCAGGTTGGATTTTGAAGATCTAGGACTTATCTCATGAGTTGTCATACCACAGAAGTTCAAGGTCTCTACTTTCACTAAATATGATGGTGTCTCTTGTCCAAAGCTGCATTTGAGATCATACGTCAGGAAAATTCAACCCCATACTGCAGATAGGAATCTATGGGTGCATTTCATCCAAGAAAGCTTGTCAGGAATGTACTTGGATTGGTTCTATCAGTTGGAGGGGACCAACATCCACAATTGGGAAGATTTGGCGGCCGCTTTTTACAAGTAATACCAGTATAATGCTGACTTAGCTCCAACACGGACACAGTTGCAAGACATGTCTATGGGTACAGGTGAAGGTTTCAAAACCTATGCTCAAAAATGGCGAGATCTCGAAGGAAGGGTCCAACCCCTCTATCTGACAGAGAATTGGTTGATATGTTCTTAGGCACGCTATCTGGTCCATTCTTCAAACACCTGATCGGAAGCTCCTCGACTGGGTTTACCGAATTAATCATGACCGGTGAACGGGTAGAAGCAGGTATAAAACGTGGAAAAATTTAAAGAGATGCATCCTCGAGCGCGATAAAAAAAAACCTTTACCCAAAAGAAGGAGGTCAGTGTTGCATATGACAATAGGAATCAGGACAGAACTGAATACTGTCCAGCGGTAGGGGCTGTCATGATCTCTAAGCATGCACCTACTCAACAAAGGAATAATCAGTCTAGAACGGAAAGGCCGGTAAGACAGTTTACCCGGATAAATATGACGTTGTCTCAAGTCTTGCCACATTTGTTGAAATCTAATCTGGTAACCTTGCGGGAAGCTCTGAAGAATCCCAACACTGCCTCTCCCCGTTATAACCCAAATGCTCGTTGTGCTTACCATTTGGGAAGTCTAGGTCATGATACAAACGACTGTTGGGTTTTGAAAAACAAGGTGCAAGACCTTCTCGAGGCAGAGGAAATTGAATTTGACGCTTCTGAGATCCCAAATGTTATCATTGCTCCTATGCCAAAGCATGGTCGTGGTGTTAACGATGTTGAATATGATGTGTTTGTTACTGTTGTTGATGAACTTGTTACTCCTCTCCTGACCGTCAAAAGGAACCTGTTGAAGGCTGATTTATTTCCGGGATGTGGTGAAGGCTGCCACCTCTGTTCATCTCTACCGACTGGTTGTCATTATTTAAAGGCAGGTGTCCAGCGCCTAATGGTTGACAAAGAGATTTTGTTTGAAAAGACTCCCGTTCCAACCATTTCTTACAAGGATGTTTCAATAATAACCATCTCCACCAATCCTCCCAGGGTCTCCACCAAAAGACCCGTTAAGATTACATCTGTTCCGAAGGTGACTCCACTGATAATTACTATGCCAGGGCCAATCCCATACTCCTCAGACAAAACTATTCCCTGAAATTATGGGGGTGATGTCTATTACCATGTCGTCAAGAAAGATTGGATGGTTGATGAAAACCCGGTTTTTGAGAAGGCTGACCCCGACATTGGAAACATTATGGGAACCAGCAAAATAACCAGAAGTGGAAGAGTGTTCTCCCCTGAGATTTCTCCTCCGAAAGATGCTATCAGTCCTGTGATCATACCTGCTTTTGTTCCTGCTGATTCTACTACTACAATTCATGTGATTACCCCTGCTGACACCCCTATCACCGAGTCGACCGAGACTCGGGTCAAAGACATTTTGGTTGAGCCTGTCTGGATGAAGGCACATTCAATATCTATCCCAGAGGCTTCCAAGAAAAAGATGGAAGAAATTTTGAAAATTATAAAGAGAAGCGACTACAATGTAGTCGAACAGCTAGGGCAGACCCCTTCAAAGATTTTTATGCTAGCTCTATTGTGGTTCTCTGAAGCTCATGCGAAGGCTTTGGTGAAATTTATTAAAACTGCCCATGTACCAAAGGAAACCTCTGCTGACCAATTCGAAGATTGTGTGGCTAATTTGACAGTTGGTAACAGTTTGGGCTTTTCTGATGCTGATCTAACACCTAGAGGGAGAAAACACAATGATGCATTGCATGTCTCTGTCGAATGCAGGGGCACTACTTTGGCCCATGTCCTGGTAGATACTGGTTCATCATTGAATGTGCTGCCTAAGAAGGCTCTGGATAGACTAGACTATGAAGGTTTGACCTTAAAACCCAACAACATAGTGGTAAGGGCCTTCAATGGTTCGAAGAGAATGGTGCACGGGGAGGCGGACATCCCCATCAAAGTTGGAACTCAGACCTTTGATTCAACTTTCTATGTGATGGATATTCACCCTTCCTATTCCTGATTATTGGGTCAACCTTGGATTCATGACGCTGGTGCCGTCACCTCTACATTACATCAGATGTTGAAGTACCCAATCAAAGGAAAAATCATCACTGTCCATAGAGAGGAGGAATATATGGTCAGTCACCTGAACTCCTTCGGGTATGTGGAAATGGATGGTGAATTCATCGAAACTCCGTGTCAGCATTTCGAGGAAGTCCCACAAACAATCGCAGTAACCCAGACTGTTTCCAAAGTCCCGAAGATTACCAGACCTCCGCTAAAGATGGCTTCTCTGAAAGATGCCAAGGAAATAGTCGAAGAAGGTGGGTGTACCAATTGGGGCCAAATTATGGATGTTCCCTACAAATCTGGAAAATTTGGTTTGTGTTTTACTTCAGGAGCCCAGAAATCCGTTTGTCGTGCTCGTGCCGGGGGACCACCTTTGCGGATCAGCAACCATGGAGTCAATGCAGTGGAAGATAGTGATGACAACGGTGACCTGGAAGAATGGATTTTTCCAACTATCAGCGGAGGACTCAACAGCTGGCAAGCCAAAGAATTTGTCCCTATCACTTTTATCCAACAATAATTGTCTTTAAATTTTTGTCAGACTTGTAATAATTAAACAATTTAGACTTTAAAGCCTTGTGTCTTACCCGAGGCACAACGGTCCATTTGTGATGGTTGTTACTTCATTTTAATATGTCATCAATAAATCATAGACGTTTTTGCATGAAAATTTTACGCTCTTTGTTCTTCTTTTTCTACATTTTTATTTTTTCAAAGATAGCTATGCTCTTACACACACTCACATATCAAAATGCAGATCTACATCCACTCAGGATCCCATGGGTAACGATTCTGCTATGGCCTATTTTGACTTTGAAAATCTGATCTACCAAGTCGAAGACGAAGGTGAGGAAGATTGTGAAGTTCCAGGGGAACTAGCCAGGTTACTACAACAGGAAGAAAGGACCATACAGCCCCACGAAGAGCCGGTTGACACAGTTAACTTAGGTACCGAAGAGCACAAGAAAGAAGTCAAGATAGGTGCCAATCTGGAATCTAGTGTCAAGAAGCACTTAACTCAGTTACTACATGAATATGTTGAGGTCTTTTCCTGGTCATACGAAGACATGCCAGGACTTGACGCTGATATCATGGTCCATCGTCTGCCGACAAAAGAAGACTGCCCTCCGGTAAAATAGAAAGTCTGTCGCATGCGGCCAAAAATGTCAGAGAAGATCAAGACTGAAGTCATGAAACAGTTCAATGTTGGATTCTTAGCCGTCACCTCCTATCCACAATGGGTTGCCAATGTTGTTCCAGTTCCTAAAAAGGACAGTAAAGTACGCATGTGTGTGGATTACAGAGACTTCAATAGGGCAAGTGCTAAGGATGATTTCCTGCTTCCCCACATCGATATTCTGGTTGACAACACCGCACAACATAACATATTCTCCTTCATGGATGGTTTCTCCGGGTGCAACCAAGTCAAAATGGTACCTGAGGACATGGAGAAAATGACCTTCATCACACAGTGGGGCACGTTCTATTACAAAGTTATGCCATTTGGGCTGAAGAACACCAGGGCAACTTATCAACGCACCATAGTAGCTCTGTTTCATGATATGATCCATCACGAGATAGAGGTCTACGTGGATGACATGATAGCCAGATCTCAAACTGAAGAGGAACAACTTGACCATTTGCAAAAACTGTTTGAAAGACTGAGAAATACAAACTAAGGTTGAACCCGAGTAAATGCACATTTGGAGTGAGGTAAGTAAAATCCTAGGCTTTATTGTCAGCGGTAAAGGTATCGAAGTGGACCCTGCAAAGGTAAAAGCAATACAAGAAATTCCTTCTCCTCGCACCGAGAAGGAATTCAAAGGATTCTTAGGACGGCTAAACTACATCTCCAGGTTCATTTCTCACCTAACCGCTACTTGTGAACCAATCTTTAAATTATTGAAGAAAGATCAAGTGTTGGATTGGAAGGACGACTGCCAGGATTCCTTCGACAGGATCAAAGAATACCTTCAAGGGCCTCCTATTTTGATGCCGCCAGTCGAGGGAAGATCTTTGATCATGTATCTAACTGTCTTGGAAAATTCAATGGGTGTGTGTGTTGGGGCAGCATGACGAGTCTGGCCGAAAAGAGCATGCAATATACTACATGAGCAAAAAGTTTACTGGCTGTGAAACCAGATATTTACTGCTCGAGAAAACTTGATGCGCTCTAGCATGGGCTGCTCGCCGGTTAAGACAGTATATGTTGACCCATATTACCTTGTTGATATCCAATATGGATCCAATTAAATACATATTCGAGAAGCCCGCCCTCTCTGGAAGAATAGAAAGATGGCAGATGATCCTGACTGAATACGACATTCAATACACTACCCAAAAAGAAATAAAGGGAAGTGTGCTAGCCGATCACCTTGCTCATAAGGCTGTGGATGACTATCAGTCCATGAAATTCGATTTCCCAGATGAAGACATCATGGTGGTAAATAAGTGTTAAGAACTCATACCATATGACAGACCTGAACAAGGATCCCGATGGACCTTGGTTTTTGACGGAGCTTCCAACGCGCTCAGCAACAGCATATGGACTGTGATCATATCCCCTGAAGGATATCATACTCCCTTCACCGTGAGGCTTTGTTTCAACTGTACCAATAATATGGCGGAATATGAAGCGTGTATTATTGGTCTCAAAGCCGCCATGGATTTGGGAATCAAGTCCTTAAAAGTATTTGGAGATTCAACCTTAGTCATCAGTCAGAGCAAAGGAGAATGGGACACGAAGCATCCTAATCTCATCCCTTACAACAAACATGTGTTGACATTAATCCCACATTTTGAGGAAATTACCTTTGAGCATTTTCCACGAGAGGAAAATCAACTAGCGGACGCGCTAGCCACGATGTCATCCATGTTTAAAATCAGGTGGGATAACGAGGCTCCTCAGAGCACCATTGAGAGGATGGACGAACCAGCTCACTGTCACGAAATTGATACTGAAGAAGTAGTGGACAAGCCTTGGTTCCATGAAATTAAGAGGTATCTCGAGGCCCAAGAGTATCCAGAGGGAGCTTCAGTCAATGATAAGAAGTTCTTGAGTAGATTTTCTGCTAAATTCTTCCTCAGTAACAGAATCCTCTATAAACGCAACCACGACTCTACTTTGCTTTGTTGCATAGACCAGAGTGAGGCAGAAAAGATCATGGCTGATTTACACGTAGGTACCTTTGGCACTCATTCTAGTGGACACACGATGGCTAAAAAGATCCTGCGGGCAGGATGCTATTGGTCCACCATGGAAGAAGATTGTTATCAATATTCACGAACTTGTCACAAGTGCCAGATCTATGCTGACAAAGTACATGTGCCTCTGGTTCCCTTAAAAGTCCTGATTGCTCCTTAGCCCTTCGCAATGTGGGACATTGACATGATTGGAGAGATAAAGCCCACAGATTCTAATGGACACCACTCCATCTTGGTTGCCATTGATTACTTCACGAAGTGGGTCGAGGCAGCTTCATTCGCTTCTGTTACCAAGAACGTTGTGGCCCGATTCATCAAACAGAATCTCACCTGTTGGTACAGTATCCCTGAAAGAATCATCAAAGATAATGGTACCAATCTCAATAATACTATGATTACCGCACTATGCGCGCAATTCAAGATCCAGCACCATAACTCTTCTCCTTACCGGTCGAAGATGAATGGCGCTGTAGAAGCCGCAAATAAAAACATCAAGAAGATCATACAAAAAATGACAGTGACCTACAAGGAATGGCATGAGATGTTGCCATTTTCTCTCGATGGTTACCGTACCACGGTGCGCACGTCAACAGGGGAAACTCATTTCTCTTTGGTATACAGTATAGAAGCTGTCCTACCAATTGAAGTCCAAATACCTTCTCTGATAATCATAAAGGATGCAGAGTTGAATGAAGATGAATGGATTCAAACTCGACTTGACCAATTGAACTTGATTGATGAGAAGAGGCTTACAACTGTCTGTCATGGTCAGATGTACCCAAAACATATGATCAAAGCTTTTAATAAGAAGGTCAAACATCAGGTATATCGGGTTGGTGACTTGGTAATCAAGCGTATCATATTGCCACAAGGTGATCCCAGGGTAAAATGGACTCCTACATACGAAGGATCATTTGTGATCAAAAACATATTCTCTGGTGGAGCAATGATCTTAACCAGTATGGATGGCGACGACCTTCTGCACCCTGTAAACATGAACATAGTTAAAATATACTACACATGAATAAAGACCCGCTAGGTCGACTGGCCTAGGAAAAAATTAGGGATAAAATATAATTAAAAAAACTGTACACCCGGCAAGCTGAAAACCTGAAAGGACGGCTTGGGAAAAAAAGGGTATCCCGGTGGACTGAAAACCCGAAAAGGAGGTCCAGGCAAAAGTTAGGGATTAAAAGCGTATGACTATGTTCCGTTGGATCACCTTACAGACATCCTTTAGTATCGGCTGACAAACTCAAACGGTTCTAATCAATCTAATCGGCCTCGGAGAAAGAAGCAGGTGGATGAGACGCTTAGAGACACGAAGGATATAGTAGAGTGGGAACCCCATGGGATTATTTCACATAGCTATCTTTTCTTTGTATCAGTTTTCATTTTCTACGACGACATTCTCTTACTAGGATGTTCGTCTCTTTGTACAAAAATACTTATTCAAGTTAATACAAAGATGTTCCTTTAAAAGTGCAAAACTATTTGTTTTTCTTTTATTTCCCTGTTTTGTTTGCAAAAACATCCAATGATTATTTTTGAACATATGCATTTGAACATGATTACTGTTTACGAATGAGCGCAAGAAAAGAAGGAACAGAAAACAGAAAGACAATTACTAATGGCTTTAAGAAATAGGATAATATCTATAGGCCATTCCGTAAAATCCCCGCAGGTACTTTTTCCAGCAAGAGCGGAAGCAAGGACGTCCTACTATAGGATCACTAACGTATCTCAGTATACAACCTAATGGTATCAGGTGCTCTCACATTCCCGAGGGAGCAAAACTTCCGGTTACCGTTCCAAAGATTCCTCAGTGAAAGTCGCCCAGTTTCCCAGGGTTCCTCAGCAGGATTTCACGAAGTCTACAAGCAATGCACGGTGTTTCCCTTCCCCAACAGAGTTTATTTCTCTAATTATGGAAACCCATCCATTAACACTTCAATTTCAACAAAATATAAAGACTTACACCCCACATCCCCAACAACAGTCAGGGATTTATTTTCCCTAGTCCATCAACACTACAGCAGAACAATTAATATGTTCATACATTGCATTCATACGTCATAAAATTGACAACACAAAGGCACATAGCGCAATCTCATGCCATGCATTTTCATACATCATGACATCGCTTACAATTAACTCTTCACCTCCAGGAAAGATCAATCAACAAGAAATTATCATCAACAAATTTCCGACAGGACAACTATTTGTAGACAAATCAACTGCATATCAATTCTCGAAACAGGACTAAATTGACTATCTACATGACAAATAATCCTCTTCAGGTCTCTGCTGGTTTAGTTTAAATCTTTCAACGGTTTATCCTGATTCTTTTCCAGACCCCTGCTGATTCGGTTTTAAACCTCTCAACGGTTTATTCTGATTCTTTCCCGCAGATATCTTCTCTGGTTCAGATAAGTCGCCTCAAGATTTATTCTGATTCTTTTCCAGGCACCTGCTAGTTCAATTTTAAACCTCTCAACGAATTATTCTGATTCTTTCCCGCAGACTTTTTCTCTGGTTCAGATAAGTCGCTCTAAGATTTATTCTGATTCTTTTCCAGACCCCTGCTGGTTCAGTTTTAAACCTCTCAATGGATTATTCTGATTCTTTCCCGCAGACTTTTTCTCTGGTTCTGATAAGTCGCTCCAAGATTTATTCTGATTCTTTTCTAGACCCTGCTGGTTCATTTTTAAACCTCTCAACGGTTTATTCTGATTCTTTCCTGCAGACATCTTCTCTGGTTCAGACAAATCGCCCCAAGATTTATTCTGATTCTTCTCCAGACCCCTGCTGATTCAGTTTAAATCTCTCAATGATTTATCCTGATTCTTTCCTAGTAGACACTTTCTCCGGTTAAGATAAATCGCTCAAAGATCTATTATGATCCTCTCCAATTAAAGAATACCCAAGACCTCTTTTGGTTCAGTTTTAACCTCTCAACAGTTTATCCTGATACTTTCCAAATAGACATTTTCTCTAGTTCAGATAAATCGCTCCAAGATTTATTTTGATTATTTCCAGTCAAACAATATTCAAGACTTCTGCTAGTTTCAGTTTAAATCAACCAAAGGTTTACGCTGATTCTTTTCCCAATTGAAGTCAAGTTCAGACTTAGTCTAATTTCTGTCAACAATCACCTTTGGATGGCATCTATAAACCCATCTCCGACAACTCTCCATCATTTCTCCAAATGGAATCTTTAGATCTATTCCCTACACAATCAACCAACACACCATCAAGTGCAAATTTCTGGGCACTCTAGTGTTCAATCATCTTTCACTTTCAAGCTACGAACGACAAACATGCCGATCTCACTTTTCAAATTTAAGAAGATTGAACAGGGGCAGCTGTTGTACCCCAAAATATGCCCTCTCATTTCTAAATGGATCCTCCTAGACTCTTAGGCTTGCTTCTATCATGTTTCAAGTCTTGGACTATAATTTCCTAAGAAAGACATTCACAAGGACAAAATAGGTAAAATTAGGGTTGTGACTGAGAATGATCGAACTTTTATTTTTGACCTAATACCTGGCTTATTGGTTGGAAGCATGATCTCAAGGATCTGAGCGCGTCATTTTGACGTAATTGTACATTTCAATTCATCTCCTGAGATCAGCGGATTGATAGACAAAATTCAGTCAACTGGTGGGAAAAGTCAATTGTACACTAAAAAGTCAAACTTTGACTTTTTGACCAAAGTTGAATCCCAAAAATCATATTTCATCAAGACATCCAAAATATGAAATTTGATCATCAAAAATCAAGAAAGTCAAAAATCTAACTTTTGCAAGACTTGGAAATTTTTCTAAGTTAAGTTCATTGCTTCATGACATCTTGTCACTATAATTCAAAATAGTTCAAGATGTTATAAATAATTCAAGTTATTACAAAGTGAAATTTTTGCAAGTTTACAAACCCTAAACTTTGTATTGCTAGGACTTTTCCCTTTGACTCAAAACCTTGCCACAATGCTTTGTCTTTGGTACAATGTGCATAAATTGCTCCACAAACCAAACTTGTTTCATGCTGTAAACTATGCTATCCAAATTATGGCTGAACAAAAAATTATATACTACTTCTATGCATTGCCACAACACTCCAAAAACCTGTTCATTTGCTGTCCTACAAAACCTTGTGCTATGATGCACCACAAACCTGTCATGAAACCTGTATATGCTGCCCTATACAGTCCAAAAAAACCAGTCCAAAACTGCTCTATGCAGTCTGCTCTAACCTGCATCATAACAACCACAAAATTGCACCAAAATGACAAAATAAAATTGTGTGAAAAAAGATCAAAGCAGTAGGCAAAAATAGTTCAAAACAACTTATTTTGTTTCCCTCTTAAACCTCAGTCAAGGGGCTACAAAAGGGACTGATTCATAAGATAGTAGATGATTTTTGGAGAAAGAAAGAGGAGAGAAAAGAAAAACAATTTTTGTTAAAACCAACTCATTCATAAAGCCTAGTTCATCCGTAAAAGCTCTGTTCATCTTAAAACTTTTTTTGACTCATCAAAACAGAAAAGATCCACAACTCACTATTATACAACCATGCAAATCCTCCCATAAATCCTCAAAAACACTTCATATCACATAGATACTGCTCAAGCTCAAGAACAGTTTCTGTAGTGCTCTTATTCTCAATTTCTAAACAAAAGACAGTACTACACAAACTTGACTGTTTTGAGTTAGTTCAACAACCTTCAACATAAAGGGAGGTCTAGTAGCTTCCTGGAGTTTCATTAAGGTCCACACAACATCTTGAAGGGTATTCAGACTTAAAACCTAAGTGCAGTTTCAAGGTAATTCATCTTAACCTTGCATTTTCCATATATCATTTTTTTGGTTTGGTTTATTTCTAAAAATAAGATGCAGCAATCACTACTCTTGAAGTTAATAATTTACTTGTTGTTCATTTTTATCATTTCTATGTTTAAAACTGACTGATACATGCAAAAGAATGGTGATAGAGGTAAAAACTGTAACATGAGTCGACACATACCCACATGGGTCGACTCATTCTAAGTGGAAAAACAGGGTATGAGTCGACACATGACCTTATGCATCGACTCATACTGCTATCCAGGTCCTAAAACAAAAAGATGGAATGTGCATGAGTCAACACAAAAAACGTATGTGTCGACACAAGCAAAAAATGAGTCGACACATCCCATTATGAATCGACTCATACTGAGTTGATTTGGTTTTGCAGGGGCAAGGAAAGTTATGTGTCGATGCATAACAGCATATGTTAACACATAATAGTTCAAAATGCTGTTTTTCTTTCTTTTTACACTGTTTCTATATTATATACATATATACTCCATTACTGTCCACTTATTCGATATGGTTGTAATAATTAGACACCTATTTCATCCCCATTTGAAAACTGTATCCCCATCCCCCTAATGGTGTAATATCGTAGGGTTTTAATTTCCGCAAGTTTACCGCTTTTCATATAATTGCTAGTAAGATAGGGTGTGTATGGCAAGATAAAAACAACCGCTAGATAACCCTAATCAAAGACAAATTAACTTGAATCGAACACGCTTTTCACACGCGCACCTCTAGGGTAACCTTGCTTGTTGCCTTAGAAACACAGTCATGTCCCTCGAATATGGGACGCTTTAGCAAAGACCCTTCGATAAAAAGATCGTAGTCCCTCGACATCCCTCAATGTTGCCTTCGGTAAAATGATCTAGTCCCTTATGAAAATTACTAAAGTGTCTCAGAAGTTTCCTTCTATGACTGTACGTTTATCCCACGCCCGTCCCTTCACATCTAAGGATGGGGCTTCTTACCAAATCAATGGTAAGATAGAAACATCTAAAGGAGGAGGAAAAGAACATTTAAGACCTTTTGAGTAGGTAAATTGCTCCTTGTTGCTCGCTTGCTCACAACAACAAAATTTTATACACCAACACTCTCACCTTGAAACATTTTCAAAAGAACAATACTTTGTACGCATTCTTATAGAAACGAGAACCATTACAAAGACGCCTTTTTCAAAATCACTTTCAAAAACACATTACACAAACACTACTTTGAACTATTTTCCAAACAAACACTTTGTACGTGTTCTTATAAAAACGAGAACCATTACAAAGACGTTTTCAAAATACTTTCAAAACCCACACCACAAGCACATTTTCAAACAAAAGCAAGTGATCTAGAAAGCAACTAAGAGCCCGTAGATAACTACGGATGAAAAGGATGCTAATACCTTCCCTTTTCATAATCTACCCCCCGAACTCAAGAAAACATCTCGAAAGGTCTTTCCTGTTCTTTTTAGCCTTTCCTTATTGGATAAAAGAAAAGTCGGTGGCGACTCTTGCTAACCGCAACATTTGCGACAAAACACAAAACAACCAAGTCAGTTCTTCCACCGTATTACAGAATTGGCGACTCTGCTTGGGAATTACTTAAAAGTGGGGTTACCTTAGGGCTAGATCACCTTTACTTGTTTTCTTTGTTTGACTTGTATGCTTTACATTGTGGTTCTTTGTTTGGGTTTTCGTTGATCCTCTACCCGGATCTGGGACACCTTTTTAGATAAGTAGTAATAGATTATGGAAATTGTACGGCGTAGACCGATATGGTTGAAGCAATAGCTACGTTAGTGTGACACATTTGTTGGTACCAACATCCCTTGTGTTGAATCGCGGAGAATACGGGGCCGCTGAGTGGCGTCATGAAGCACTAACTGACTTTAAAACCGTAATTGAACAACTTGACCATTAAGACGTAGTGAGATAATCGGTTTCGGTGGAAAGCTAAAAATTGGTTCATACTCGATACTACACTCATTGAGATTGGACTTTTGGGATATCTCGGCCGCAAGAAAAGATTAATTGTGCTGAGACAATGCCTAAAAGAAAGGTCAGTGATATTGAGATCCTTTAGAACCTGGTTACTATTACTAGGACAGGTTGAGCCAACTAAACTTCAAGAGGGTACTTACCTATAAGACTCCATGCAAGCCTAAAACATAAGGACTTGTTTGCCTTGTGTTTATATGCTTACTTGCACATAACATCATAAACATCATAATATCATACACATTCTCACTAACCATTTCAAGGATTTTTGGAATTTATCTTTGTTTTTATTTGTTTTGTAGGCCATGAGCTCTGTCCGAAGGAACACCATCCGAATCACCTTCGTAAAAGCACACCCTCAGCTCCAAGAGTTAGCATCGAGGGTGCCCAAAGATTCTCTTTTTACCAGGAAATATGGTCGACACCTCAGTCTGGCTACCTCTAATTTCCAAGAGGAGATGATGTGTGTGCTCTTCCAATTCTTTGATCCCATACATCATCGCTTCACTTTTCCTGACTAAGTTATTACCTACACTTGAAGAGTTCTCTCTATTGTTAGAGGTGCCCGTGCTTGATCAGATACCATTCATCGGTCTAGAAGGGATTCTGAAACCTGAGGTCATCGCCGAAGCTTTGCATCTGAAGAGATCCGACATCATAGAAAATTGGGAGACAAGAAGCAGAGTCAAAGTGTTCCTAGTGAAGTTTCTATTGGAGAAGGCTCGTTTATTCTAGGAAGATATGGATTTTCAAGATTTTGAAGACGTCCTGGCTCTTCTCATTTATGGTCTGGTTCTATTCCCCAACTCGGACCAATTCATAGATGTTAATGCCATCAAAGTCTTTCTCTCTCGCAATCCTATACCTACCTTGCTGGGAGACATCTTACACTTCTTCCATACTCGCACCATGAAGAAAAGAGGTACTCTCTTGTGTTGTATACCCCTACTCGCCAAGTGGTTCACTTCACACTACCTCGATCAACATTGAAGAACGACCAAATATTGACATGGTCTCAAAGGATGATGTCCCTCACCCACTCTGATATTCATTGGTGTTCGAGATCCTTGGAAGATACTTCTATCATTGATCGTTGTTGGGAATTCCCTAACGTCCCACTATTTGGTATTAGGGGAGGTATCACTTACAACCCTTTCTTAGCTTTACGACAGTTTGGGTATGCCCAAAGAGATGGTCCTCACGAGATGCTCATCCAGGGTGTGGTGTTTGACTACGAAAGCGACGATCAAGGCTACCATCAGAGGTTTGTACGAGCTTGGAGGATGGTAAACAAAGTGGATAGTAAGACATTGGGACGCAAAAACTCTATTCCCCTTTTTGTCAAAAATCAAAAAGCAATAAAAACACGTAAATATAACAAAATGGATATTGTATTCAAAGTGAATTAAGATAAACAAAAGGAGGTAGATAAACATAAGATTGAAATAAGAAACAAATACAGAAGAAACAAAACATTGTATCAGAACTTAAGGTTGAGGAGGTGGAAGTCGTGTGGACAAGGCTTCCAATAAACTATTGATCTGATTGTTTGATTCCTCTTGTTTGATTCTGCTTGTTTCCCAATCATCCCTTTAATTTCTTTGCTCGTTTCATCCTGTTTGTCTAGACTTTCCTTAAACACAACATTTTCTTTCTTCAACTCCTCCAGATTTTTCAGCACAAGAGAGGAGGATACTGTTTCAACAGAAGAACCCACATTCTCAGAAATAACTGTGTCATACCCCAATTTTTGACTTAAGATCCCTACCTCATCTGCATTATTTTATACACATCAAGGTCACAGAATATGGTAGGTTTCAAACGTCGCTTTCGAGCTTTGACTGTGTAGAGATTATCGAGTGTTGTGAGCATTTTATCTTATGAATGAATAACCACTAATCAAGCATGAAGTGCATGTGTTGTTGTTTTGTTTTCATGTGCAGGAAACAGGTCTGAAATAAGAGCATCATATGTCGTACGTCGATTAGGGTTTCGAGTCTCGGGACAGAAATACGGTCGTTCGTTAATTTCCAAAAGTTGATTCATCAAAATAATTTCAGAGAATTATGTGTTTATTTCCACACTCTGTCCAATAGATGGTCTCCGGTTTCTCCAAATATTTTTTCAGAAAGAACGGTCGAAGTTCTACCGACTTTGGTTCATGTGTGTTTCACATTATTCTAAGATACAAGAAAACCAGGCTACACCATCATTTTTTGATTTCTTCGACCAAAAGTCATCTGCAAATTTTCTCATGACGCGGGGTAAATTTTGTCAAAATGGGATAATTAAATTCAAAACCGTTCTACAAGAATTTATTCGAAATATTGGAAATTTTATTTATTTGAATCCAAGTGATAATTAAAGAGGAGCTATTCAAGAGATCTCATCCAAGAATAATCATTTATCGCATGAAATATTTATTCAAGATTATTTTTGTGATTATTTTGGTGGACTTACATCATGGTTTTAAATACATGAAGCATTTATTCAAGAAGTTAGTGGGGAATTCTATTTAATTACATGAGGAATTCTATTTGATTGCAAAATTAATTCACGTGATTTATTTGGATTTCTATTACAAAATGCAAGGTTGAAGTCCTAAGGCTTGCATTATTGTTTATTCATCATTCAACAATTCACCCAAGTATTATTCAATTATTTCCCAAATTCAAATGGAAGACTTGGAATTGTATCAGGACATATCAAGATTCTAAATTTCAATCGAAGATTCAAAGTTGTTCATGATTTTACAAAAGAATTGAAGGAATTATATTGGAGAACAAATTCCATTTGTGTTACAAATTTATTTGAGTTATTATTACAAAGTTGCAAAGAAGATACAAGTTTGTACAAAATATATTTTCAACACTAAAAAATTCAGCCCAACAAAGTTGCTAATGCAGTCCATTTTGCAACCCATTTTCCAACCCAATTTTGTTTCATTTTTACTGGTCAACAAGGCAGCAAATCAGCCCAGAAATGCAGCATAGCAGTCCAAAGAAAAGATGTTGTAAAATGCTACAAACATCCTGGAAAAAACAGCAACATACAACAGCACCAAATGCTGCCAAAATCTGCTGAAAACTACTACACAGTCTGCTCCAACCTGCACCAAAGTAGCCACAGATTGCATCAAAATGGTTAAAATAAATTGTATGAACAAAGCATGAAAACAACTTGCCAAAACAGTTCAAATCTCTATTGTTTTCCCCCCCTAATACCCCATACACTTCACTATAAATGGAGGCTTTTGTCAACACAAAAGGGGGGGAGAGAAGTCAAAAATTCAGCAGAAAGAAAGGAATCCACAAAAATTCAGCAAGTGAGAAAAACAGAAAAAATAGAGTTTTGTTCAATAATCCAACAAGAGTTGAAAAAAAACAGAAAAATAGAGTTTTTGTTCTAAAAATCCAGCAAGAAGAAAAAATATAGCAAACTCAAGAAAACTTACGGTTTTAGAAGCCCCATCAGAGAGGCTCCGATAGGTATTACTTCTTTTCCTCCTCCCTATATACTGCTGCATATACTCATGTTTAAATCACTTTTTGCACCATTTTTTCTTTGCCATGCAACATTTTCCTTATCATTCTTTTCTTTGTTGTACTGTATTTGAGTTGAGTTGCTGCATGATTGTTAGCGTTTAAACATGTTTAGTATTCAAAATATTGGTAATAATAATGAGTGTAATAAAAAAGCATACTTCTTCCGTCGCGTAACAATAACTTCTACCTCTCCTCTAGCAGCCACCAGTTTAGAGCTTGCTGTCCAAAACACTTGCTGTCCAAAAAAACATACCAACTTGCTGTACCAAAAATCCTTAAAACCTGCTGTATCAAAACTTGAGCCTGTTGTTACCAAAAATCCAAAAAAAACCGGCATATAATCTTCAAGACGCTAAGATCTGTTAAAACCATTAGAACTTGTTACAAATTTGAAAACCTTTAAAAAAACCAAGTCCAAAAAAACCTGTTGTTAACCACTAGGACCTGTCAAACCTCAACTTGCCAAAACATAAAACCAGCTTATCCAGCCTAAAACCAAAACTTGTTAAAAACTTAATACCTGCTGTATCAAAACCTTAACCTTTAAAAAGACCCCTGGAACCTGCTGTTACAAATCTTAGCACCTGTTAAAAAATAAGAGAACCCTGTAAAACACTTAGAACCGGTTGGAACTTTAGAACCTGTCAAAGCCAAACCAGTTAACATTAGAACCTGTTTAAATCCATAACAACCTGTCTAAATAAAAATCTAAAAAAACAGCAATACCAGATCCAGAAAGTTATTAAAGCGAGTGAAAGTGCAACAAGTAATGCCAATGAGAAGGCGCAGGCTGCATCCAATAAGAGTAAGGACGTTTCAAAGTATCGTCCAATTCCTGGCAATCTTATTAGTAAAATAGAACCAATCGCACAAGACGATGATGGTGACGATGTGTATCGTCCTCCTAGAATTGCTCCTACTTCTATAGATATGGATCAATCTTCAAAGCAAGAAAGAAATGCAATCCGAAGAGATAGAGAAATTCTGAAACAGGCTAAGCAAAGCAATTTTTATCGGAACAATGATGAAGGTAGCGTCAAGGAGGTGGAAGACCGAACTGGTAACGAAGATCCGAATATGGACGATGAAGATATGAGGCAAAGGAGACGCGATCTGCTACGACATCGAATTAGGGATTTTAGCGAAATGGAAGGCAGAGAGAGGAAGTTGAGTCCGTGAGGCAGAGAGAGGAAATTGAATCCGTAAAGAGAGAGAAGAGTGTTTTCATTTTTTTTTCTGTTATTTGTTTATTAGTAATAATATTAATTTGTTTTTTACCTTCCCAATGTTACAGCATGATAGCCGCCGCGTTCCCCAACATATTTAGGGTTTTCACAATTTTCTTATTCCTTTCATTTCATAACCCGGTTGGCCCATTGGGCTTGTTTTTTGGTCCAGCTTCATTAACAACTTTCCTTTATGTTTTAATAAACTCATGCTAATAAATGAATAACAACACAGTTTAAATGGCAAAGCATATTACCAGCAACCTTAAAGACCTGAGTTCAACTCTTGATGGGGTTTTCTTTTTACTTCTTTTAGGTTTTTATTCCATTAATTTGATTATATATTATTAATTATTACAAAACATAATGACATAAACCTGTTATTTTAAATTTATCTTTTATTTAATTTTGCCAACATGCTATTAATTTTTATTTTTATTTTTTGTTGTTGTTTATTTAATTATTCAAAAAAATACATGTTTCATGATTTAATTTTTGTTATTTGTTTAATTATTAAAAACTCATGATTTTGTAGTTTAATCTTCATGTATTTTTGTTTATTTACTTAATCGTTCAAATGCATGCTAGTATGATCTAATTTACATTATTTGATTGTTTAATTGTCATTTTAATTAATCAATCATTAATCTTCATATCTTTCGTTCGTCTCAATCCAAGGGAATTGTTTTAATTTTGTCGACTTCATGTCATCAAACATATCTCATCTAATCGTGCGAATAACCTCATTCATTTTTCTTTCGTTTATTATTTTGTAAAAAAAAAACTTAAGATAATTTTCCCAAATGTTCAAATTTTCAAACTCACACCTTTTAAGTCAAAACTTCGATGTTAGGTCGTCATATCTTCAAAATCGCGTCCCTACCCATTTTTGGCCAAACAAGCTATTTTTAATCAAACAAACAATTTTGATAAACAAATATTTCAAAAGGTTCCTATAGGATACTATAGATACATTGGGTGCTAATACCTTCCCATTGTATAACCAACTCCCGAACTTTAGATCTCTTTTCAAAACGCCTTGTATTTTCATTACTTTTAAGTATTATTTTACATTGCACATTTTAGGGTTTTATTTCGCTCTTTTCCATTTCCCTTGGAAATAATAAAGCGCGATGGCGACTCTTGCTTTTGTGAGACGAGCTAATTAATAGCTCGATCTACGATTTACCCCGCTACATTTTTTATCGCTACAAACTGTAGTAGATTCTTGCTCAGGAGATTCTTCGACAATCTTGCCTTTGTCTTGAAACATGACTAGAGGGAGAGGTTGAGGTTCAAGAGACGGTTCATTACATTCTGATATCTGAGAGGCGTCCCAAGAGGTGTTATCCAGAAGAAGGGGTGGTTTTTTTACCCAGTGTCGTAGAACTTGATCCTTGAAGATTTTCAGGTGATCACAGAAGTTCAGTTGAGCGATTTCATAGCTGAGTTCCTTTAGCTTCAGATATTCTGAATTATACCATTTTCTAAATTGATTCAAGTGAGAATTAGAAGCAGTTGGGTTAAGATTCTCCATGCAAGCTTGCTTCAAGGATTTAACCCATTCTTGTATTTCTGTTTCAAAAATTAGCAGGGATTTACCAACATCTAATTTGGATATTTTTAGTGTTGGTTTTGGAACGACTATTTTCCCAAGCTTATAAATCAATGATTGTTCTGAGGGGATATTCTAGGTAGTTTATGGGAGAGGGGGAGTCAAAAAGAATTATAGGTGAGTTAGGTGGTGTTGAATGATAGGGAGATGGAATATTTAGAATGGAGAAAGTTTGAGATGTAGTTGTGGGGATTATTAGTGGTTGAGAGATCATGAGTGGGCAAGTGATGCCTGGGATGGATGTCGTGGTATCAGAGTCAATATTTGGATTTTCAGTTTGGGGATCTTCAAACTGTGGATCAAACTGAACAATATCAAAAAGAACTTGTGTAAGTTCTGGCTGAGTCTGATCAAATTGGGTAGAAGGTGGATTAATTAGAGGATTATTTGAAGGTATTAAAGTGTCAATTTCTAGATCAAAATCATCAAGGGTTTGAGGAAATGGATCTTCAGCAGCTGCTGGAGATGTGTGTGTGTGTGTGTGGGGGGCGGGGGGGGGGGGGTTCATATGTTAATAAAAATATTGATTCAATAGCAGAAAGAAAAGATGAGTTACCTTTCTTTTTGGCAGCTTTGGGGGTTTTCTGAGAAGTTCTTTCTCCAGCAGCTTTCCTTTTTCTTGACTTTATGGTTGCAACTTCCAGAGTTTGTTGCCTTAGATCAAGAATATTCACATATGAAATTGTACCATCACTCTTGCAGGCTTCTAGATACCTGATAACAATTTCTAGAGATGAGTCTGCTTGAGTGAAGAGAGGAAAATCCTTCAGAGGCACTCTTCTGGTGGTGATGAATTCCTTGTTGGTGATTGATGGATCCTTCTTAATGGATTCAATTATCTTCATTTTCTTCAGATTCTTGGCATTTAGAGGCTTTCCAGCACATGGTTCTAGAACATTTGCTTGTTGAGCCTCAGTCAGATGTTCTATCAGTCTGTTTTCTATCATAATATCTGAAATGAGTCTTCCCAGAGGAATCCAATCTCTCTTGGTTCTTTCTTCTTACCTTGTTTCTTTGACACTTGTCTTCAGATAGATGAATAGAATATGAGGAATATGAACTTTGGCTTTGGTGGCGATGAAGTACATAAGGTACTGTTAATTAATGTTGATGAGGTCAGGAGAGCTGGTTGGTTTTTTTGTGATTGATGCACCCCAAAATTATTTTAGACCAAATTCTGAGATAATTCTTCAGATCTTTGATTTTGTTTGAGGATTACTCAGAGGAAAAGATTTCTTTTGAGAAGATGGTTAGGTCAGAACCTTTTTCTGTCATTTCACTACATCTAATACCGCTGTCATCATTACCTATAAGCTTTCCAATAAGATCTTAAATGATGACAATCTTCTTTCCCATAACATAAGATGTTACCTGATGATTTGAAGCTATGGCATGGATCCAAAATTATTTCACTAATTTTGGGAAAAATGGACCTATGAGATGATCAAAGTATTTCTTCCATACTTGGAACTCAACATCCGGCGTTAGGTCATACCCAATGTCTTTCATACTCACAAAATCAACAATAGGTTCACATAGAACTTCCATAGAATCAAAAGGAGTGAAAAGAGTTCTTAATGGTTAAATGTACCTTTCTTTAATAGTAGAGGAAGAACCATGATTGATTTTAGAAACTTGATAAATTTGGTGAGAGGAAGCCATTGTTCACAGACTTTTTAGGGTTTTGAAAGAGAAACAAATGAAGAGAGAAAGGTGAGTGAAAGTAAAGAAGTGAGAGTGTTTGTGAGAGAGTGGGGTATAAATAGCCAATGGAAAAAACAAAAATATTAATTTTAATTAAAAGAAATAAAAACAATGATTAAGTGCATTAATGATTTCTGAAAAGAGGGATAGCGTGAAGATTTTGAATAGTTACCGATTTGACTGGTGCCTCAATGCATCAACTTAACCGTTTTAGTCCCTTCAGATTTTGAACACGTGTTCATCCTTAGAGGGTGACCTTGCATTTAGAGTTGATAGATGTTGATGTGGTAAACTTATTACTTCTATCTTAGACATGAAACATTTTTGGAAAACGTTCAGATCTTCTGGAGTGTTTCTGATACAACATTCCTTCTCACTTCTGAAGAACTACTGTTCAAATGTTCACAAAAAAAAAATAAAGTAGAAAGTTTTGCGGATTAAATATGAGAGCCAATCATACCTATGTAGAGCTTCTGTTATGCATTCTTACTTACCTCTTCCTTTTCCATAATGCATGTAGAATGCACAGGAGTTGGATGACTTACTTTCTGACATATCACTTTCTTCAGAAGTTTTTTAACATACTTGCTTTGATGTAGTTTCGATCAGAGACATTAATCCCATGAGAGACTCTTCAGTATTTCTGAATATAGATCTTGTTCTGATTGGATCATCTTTCTTTCCCAGAATCATGTTTTCAGGATGTGCTAAGCTGCTTCTGGATTGTCTTTTCTAGATGGATTCTTCAGTAGTTGTTGTAATATTTGTGATGTCTTCTTTTGTATTTGGCTAAAGCTGTGGACATTTATATTTTGAAGATCTGTCTTCATTACTTGTAATTGTAACTTCTATATCTATAAAAGATTCACCCTGCTTTGACTTTTGAGAGCCAAGCTTATCATCAAATCTAAGACTAATATATTATTCCACAATTTATGTTTATGTGTTATATACTCTATAACCTTTTGAGCGTTCAAAGTATCCTAACACGAAACACTTACTTTAGAATCAAACTTGTTCAGATTATTGTTTCCAATGGTTCCAGAGCCAATAATTTCTCCTTTCTGATTGTCTCCTACATATCCTCCAGATTTAAGTCCCAGGCTTTGGAACATATGCTTTCTTCCTGTCATGTGTAGAGAGCATCTAGAGTCAAGGTGTTAAAATCGGTGTTTCAACCTTGTTGTTAAAGACATCTGTAACATAGATGATTTTATACTTTGGTACTCATGTCTTTTTGGGTCCTTGTTTTTTAGACTTTCCAGAGTTCTGATTGAATTTTGGTTTTGCAGAGAAAGAATTACTAGTATATTTTATATCGTGTGCATGTCCATATGTAAAGTGTGAATAGAGAGGTGTGTGTTTTATAACTATATCATTAACTTTCTTTGGTTGATATGTTTCTTATCCCCTTGATTTCACATATCTTATACATTTTCTGTCATTTCTACTAATTCCATAGGTCATTGAAGCCATCTTGCTCCTATCTATGTTTTTAGCTATAAAATTTTGAAAGCTATGATCATATTCTTTTATGATTTTATCAGAACTATTCGAAACTTCTGAAACAGTTTCTTTATGATCTTTTTGTAATTCATTTTTAATAGTAGTTTTCATTTTAGAGTTTAGAGATGGTTTCTTTTAGCTCAAATTTTTTTATTTTTAGTTTCTTAGTTTCCTCAAAGTCAAATACTAGATCCTGTTTTAGGTTCTTATTTTTGAATCGAAGTTACTGATATCTTTCAAGAATTTATGACAGACTATCTTCTAATTGAGATCTAGAAAAGTTAGAGAATACCTCTTCTACTTCTGAGTCTGATTCAGATTTAGATGAACTTGAGTCATTTGATAAGTTGGTCATTAAGGCTATATTGGCCCGTTCATCTTCTAATTCAGTTTCAGCTTCAGAAGATTCTGAGTCATCCCATGTTGCCATAAGACTTTTCTTTTTTTCTTTGGAGAACTTCTTCTTAGGCTTTTCTTTCTGAAGATTTGGGCAGTCACTTTTGTAGTGACCTGGCTCTTTGAATTCGTAACATACAATATCTTTGTTCCTAGATTTTCTGTATCCAAAAGATGATTCAAAGTGATTTCCTATTCTTCTGGGGTTTCTAAATTTCCTCTGTCTGTGCTTCCATAGCTGATTGATTCTTCTGGAGAGAAGAGATAGTTCGTCTTCTTCTAACGAGGATCCACCAAAGTTTACTTCTTTTGCCTGAAAAACTTTAAGCTCATATTTTTATTAAATTTAAGGGAAAGAGACTTACCTTGCTTCTTTGGATCATCTTCTTCTAGTTCTATCTCATAGATTCTCAAGGAGCTGATAAGTTCTTCAAGAGATATTTTATTCAGATCTTTGGCTAGTTCTAAGGCTGTGACCATAGGTCTCCATTTCTTGGCTAAGCTTCTGATGATTTTCTTTATATGATCTACCGTGGAGTACCCTTTGTCCAGAACTATCAATCCAACAACTAGAGTTTGAAACCTTGAGAACATTGTCTCGGTAGTTTCTTCTTCTTCCATTTTGAAAGCTTTGTACTTCTGGATGAGTGCAAGAGCTTTGGTATCTTTGACTTGTGTGTTACCTTCATGCGTCATTCTTAGAGAGTCAAACATGTTTTTAGCAGAATCTTTTTTTGTAATCTTCTCATACCTAGTATATTAGACAGCACTCAAAAAGATTGTTTTGGCTTTGTGATGGTTTATGAATTATTTCTTTTGTTGATTCACATTTTCTTTCTATCAATCTTCTGACCGTTTTCATCACTAGGATGAATGTAGCCATTAGTCACCATATCCCAGAGATCAGCATCATGAGCTAGAAAGAAACTTTCGATTATATCTTTCTAGTAATCGAAGTTCTCACCATCGAAGATTGGAGGTTTGTCGCTGATTTTGTCTTTCTCATCATGGTTATCATTGCTGATGATCTGATTTGGTCCCACCATAGTGTTTTTCTTGAAAGGATATTTTTCTGACATGGTTAAGTATTTGCACCCAGAACCAGGTGATCTGATACCAATTGAAGAATAGAAAAGCACAAGAAGGGGGGGGGGTTGAATTGGGGTTTTCAAAAATAAGACAGTATGACACATTGGTTATCCGAGTTCATTTGAACTCAAACTAGTTCAGTCCATCCGCCAAGGTGATTTAGCCTCTCTCAAATTTGGTCTTAATCCACGAATCCAAACTTGACTACACAGACACAATGACTACCGTCAATGTCTTCTTGAGTTTAAACCACAACTCAGTTTTTCTCAAGGTATTACAAAATAAATCAAATAAGAGTGTGTACAATGATGTTTCTAAACAAAACTATATCACAAGAGTGATGTATACACAAGTGTAAAGCACAAGATAAAATTGTTAAAAATATTTCTTTTTTAGTGTGCAATAGTGTTGTGTGATTTCTTCTTCAAGTCTTCTTTATATAGGCAAGGCATATGGGACATGAGAATATGATTTTGGAAGGTAGATAAAGTGTTGTTAATGCACTTTCCAAAAATATAGATCTTGTCTTGGTTCAGACGTTACTTTTTGATTTGTAATGAATGAGTTGTAACATATTAGAACTTTGCTTCCTTGGGATCTTATGAGAATAAGAATATTACCATTGAGACTTTAGATCCTCAGAGTTTCTTGATATTCATTAGAACTTGGATGATATGTTGAAGCTTGTTTTGCAAATAAGAGTTTTTACTATTAGAGTGTGGCTTTAGTGCTGAATCTTTAGAACAATTGTATAGATGAGTCCGTTGAAACTTCTTTTGTTCATCCAGAACTTTACTTATCAAAATATCAGAGTTTTTCTTACAGCGTTGGTGCTTCAGAAGTTATAACATCAGAACCTCTTCTATTTAGCGTGTTACACAGATTTGCTTCTAAGTTTGTTGTGTCTAATTAGAACTTCAAAAACGTAAATCTCTCATCATCTTCTATGCTTCTTATATCATAATTTCTCTGCATATTTAAATACAAAATTTAGAGAACATATTTGTTCTTTATAAATATCATGTATTTGTTATCATCAAAACTATTACAAGAATGTAGAACCAAACTATGTTCTAACACACGCGTCATGTGTTGATGCTTTGAACTGTGCTGCTCATGTTATCGAGTCGGTTAGATGGAAAAGGAATCTGTAACCAATCCCCACACTTTTTCTTTAGCTCGCGTTTGTGAAATGTTTATGCTTTGACGTGATCTCATTACTTCCTTCTATCTCCTACCTCGATTCGCGATATCTTGGTCAGGTGCTTAGTCGCTTACGATGATTCACTTTTGTTCTTATCTTGCCTCAATTATTTGATATCTTGGTTATGATTCGATACCCCTTTCTTTATTGCCCTGGTGATTTGATATCACGCTTAAGAACTATTATTCCCCCATTTTCTCTTTCCTTGATGAGTTGATGTCTTGGCTAAGCATCCCTTTATCCTACCTTAATGATTTGATATCATGGTTAGGTGCCCCATTTCCTTTGTCCTTCCTCGATGATATGACATCATAGTTAGGTCTCCCTCTCCTTATACTATGTTGGTGCCATGATACCTCAGTTAGGTGTGTACTACTTGAGTGAGTGGATTCTCCTCAAGCTTCGTTCGCTTGTTTTAGTTTCATCTTTGCTTGTTCGCACCTTGTGTTTTTTATTTTTCTTTAGGTTTTGAACCTTTGCCATGTTTCCTTAGGATCTCTCGATTCAACCTTTGGTAGAGATCCAAGATAGCCATTAGGATTGTAATCCATGCATGCTAACTTAGTTAGAGGTTACCTTTTTATCCTTGACCTTAGGGCCATCATTTATGATAACATTAGGGACTAGATTTAGGATAATTTCCCTTAGACTTTTTCTTCCCTTTTGCATCCTTAAAACTAAAACCTTTTTCTTGGAAAATGCATAAAATATCTAAAACTTCTCAAATCCCCTTTCAAGGTAAAATAACACTAACCAATGAAAAACTTTTTGTCTTCGGACTTTCTTTTCCTTTTAAAACTTTTTCAATAAGGATGTTTTGTTTCAAATTTGAACAACTTGGAAGTGCTAAGTGTGTGAGAAGTCGAGCATGAGTCTCTTTACGAGCTGCAACGCCAAGCATGAATTGAAATGCTAACTGTAAGGATGCGAACGCAGTATTATCTATAAAAAACACAAAACAAACATAAACTATTGAGCCGAACTACGATGCTCTGATTCCTTAAAAGGGATACACATGCATCTTTTCACAAGGCTCAACCGAGGGAAACTTTGTAAATATTTCCTTCTTTTCCTCGTGTTTTCTTTTGCATGCATTCCCTCTTTACTTTTTTCTTCTATTTAGACCTTAAGTTGTATAGTTGAACACACCCTTTGATTAGAACAACAAGAGTAGATCCCGTGGAGTACCACAGAAGGGAGGGGTGCTAATATGTTTCCCTTGTGTAGTAGACTCCCTTACCCGTATCTCTCGGTCGTTTGACCTTGATTTAACCCTTCTCGGGTTTAGTCGATGTTTACCTTTCCCTTTCCGTGGTATAAAAAATGTTCGATGGCGACTTCATTGATTTCATCTCGATGATTTGTTCCGCCGATTATTTCAAGTACGTGCTGGACAAGATAAGATTACACTCAGTACCTCATGGTTTCTTTCAATTAAAAAGTATCTTCCATTTGGCCGATTTTTAATTAGGCGCATGTTCCGGTAGGCAGATATGTTATGGAAAGGTGTTTGTAAGGTTTTTAAGTTCCCAAGCTTAACATGTAAACCCATGGTACAAGCTATGGAGGTGATTAGTTCTCCAATGCAAATGGGCCGCTTTTATTTAGTACAGACATATTGCATATGTGAAAACATAAATGGAGTCACAGTTATTCGTGTATGTGTAAACACATAGTGCAAGGAAAACAACTCCTTAGAATTTACCCTTTCGTTTTTTACCTGACCAAATATAGTGTTTGCCAAAATACGGTGTATGTAACGTATGGTTGGGTTATAGATTAGGGTGGATTTCAGCCTTTTCCATCGACTGCAGTTTCCTCTATCAATTTTTCGCAAAAATGGAATGCATCTATATGCCATGCCCCTTCCAATGGAATTTTGAATGCTATACCATACCTGTAGCGGTATAAATATTGAGACTAAGCCATTGAATTGACTTGACTCGCACATAAAAAATAAAAATCGCCTCCGCGCTTTATTGTTTCCAAAGGAAATGGGGAAAGAGTGAATAAACCAAAAAGAGGGGGAGAGAATCTAGGTACGGGGGTTGGTTGTACAAAGGGAAGGTATTATCACCCTAAACATCTATGGTACTCTACAGGAACCTCTTTGAAAATTTGTGTATTTGGCTATAAATATTGTATACAATAATAGATGGTGGAGATGAGAAAAGAAGTATTTTTTTACAATTTTTCACCCTCCGCGGTTACGAACCTTTAGTGCCTACGTACCACCTTCTGTGCAATAGGGAATCAGGGAACTCGTAGTTCTCCTTTAATATTTTTAAAACACAAGTGTGTTGGTTACTTTTAAGAGACGAGTTATCATCATCATATCCGAGTGGAAGAACTTACTTACTACCCACGATTATGAGAAAGGAGAATTTGTGTCATCTCAAAGTGGATGATATAGCTTGGATTTTAAAATCAAAAAATCCTAACTCGACACCCAAGTGGAAAATGTCTCACTTCACTATATATCATATAAGTATAGTATCTCGCATCACTACAAGGATTGACAAGAGTCTAATCTTTTGAGAAACTTTTAACGTAAAAAAGCCAAATTGGCCAAAATGGTTTGAATGAGGTTGATTGGATTTGAGTCTTCTCACAAAAAATGTCGAAGTATTATTAAGTTGGTTAACTTTTTATTTAAGAAAATATTTTCGAAAATGCATGGACCTAAGTCTAAGTTTATTACGAAAGCAGTTCAAGTTAGAAAAACAAGAAGAGTTTTGAACAGGATGGAGAAGATTTTTGAAATTAAAGAAGATGGAAGAGAATGAAGGGACTATCCTAAAGCATAAGGTAAAAGCTAGGTGTTGTAACCCAAAATTTTCCCTCCCATCTTTGAGACAAATTGATTCAAGATACCTCCTCATGCTCATGAAAGTCTCAAACACTCAAGACTACTCAAGGGTTGACCAGACAAACTCCCCTCCTAAGCAATTGATCTACAACTAGGGTTTTGCTTCTCTCAAATAAATTGAGTTTATAATGCCTCAAATGGAATTCATGGTTTCTCATATGTCTCAAAGTATCCTCATGCAATGTTTCAAGACTTGCAGTACAAATTTGCTCAGTTAATTAGCCAGATGATTGAAAGTCAACTGTATTGGACAAAAAGTCAACTTTGACCAATCTACAGTCAAACTTCAAGATTTTTGGTTAACATCAATATTTTAAAGTCACATTCATCATTTGATCAAGGGTTTACCATGATTCATCAAGAAAACTCAAGATTCATCAAAAGTCAAAAGTTACTAAATTAGGGTTTTCTTTAGGAGAAGTCAACTGAACTTTGACCAAGCATAACTTTCACATACTTCATCATAAATTCCTAAAACAAATCTTATCTTGGAGGCAATTCAATTCTCTACAACATTGTATCTCTAAGCTCAAGGCCAAAAATGCTTCATTTAAGAGATATGGGCCAAGACATTACAAGTCATTTTAAAAGTCAACAAAAAGACATCTTTTGTCAAAGTTATTTACATGAAGATAAAGGCTTCAAATAAAAACATGACCAACATGAAAGTTGTAGGAGACATATTGAGGTTTCTAAAAATTCAAAGATCATCGTCATATGACAAAAATTGAAAGAGTTATGATTTGTGCAAGTTGAACAATTTTGAGAAAATACATGAAGTTCAAATTGAGCAAGCTTGAATTTCTGGACTAATGGGCCTAAGTTTTCAGGTTCAAGCGTGATCGTGAACTCATAAGGACTCCTAAATCCATTCTATATCTTTGTGACTTTTACTTCTTTTTATTTTGATTTTATTCAATTAAAAGAAAAATAAATCAAATAAAATACCAAATAAATGATACAAGGCGTGTGGACTTTTGTTTTGATCAAATTTGAAGCCCAAAAAGTTGGTGAAAACTTACCAAAACCTTGTGGATCATGAATATTTGATTTTTCCTAAAATAGAAGCTTTTCATGCAAAATTCAAATCAAATATTTGGCCATGAATTACAAAGATTTATCTCACAAAAGTTGACCTAATCTTCTCTCCTATAAATACATGACACCTTCATACATCAAGAAACACACATGCTGCATCATAGAAGCAACCCTAAAATTCCAAAATTTCTCAAAACTAGGGCAAAATCAAATCCTCGTGTGCAAACTTTTCAGTCCTTTCCAAGCATCAAGCAAGCTTCCTGGAGACTCCAGGAACTCACTCCAATCATCATTGAAGCTCGTAGAATCCCAGAAATCTCTCCCATGATTGCACCAGTTTGAAACTTTTTTAAATTCAAACTTTTAATATATGCATTGTTGAATGATTATTCACATACATTCATGTTCATATTGACGTGTGGAATTGTTTTGACGTATCGTTCTCAAGATTTGACGCATGAATGAAGATCTGCCATTGTTAGGGCAATTTGAAACATTTTCTTCAAAATTCACTATACAAGCACTTTCAGGTCAAACCAATGCCAACATTGGATTCACAAGGGTCAAATTAGGGAGATAATGTTCATCTTGTGTTTCAATTTTTCCTATTTCGCAGGTTTTCAAAATCTCCTCAGCAGAGAAGATGAAGTTGACCACCCTCCATGGTGGTTTGACCCACTTGACTCAGGCGACCTAGGCGTGGCACTACGTGATTGGCTCATTCAGAATTCCCTAACCCCACTAACACGCGCGTCTCTAATTTTGTTTGATTTCAAATTTTTTGAATTAAGTTTATTATATATTGAATCATAGTGGTGTTATGAACGTGCAACAACAATTGGCCTGGTGGTGAATGTTGTACCCCAAAATTTTCCCTCTCATTTTTCAAGATTCATCTCGTATAGGTGGTTACAAACACCTGTTAAAAGAAATAAAGAAAAATGAATTTTTTGAAGATGACAAGTTGTTACTTCGATTGGTCGAAGGAAAAGGAAAATGAAGATGATAATGTTCCCTTCAATTGGGTTGAAGAAGAGCAAGTCTGCTTTGATTCTCAATTCGATTAGACACTGGCTTCCTTCGACCTACATGTTTCGAATGGTTAAAAGACTCCCTCCGAGCTCTCTTCAAATCCACAAGCTTCGATGGGACCGTGCGTCTGCTTCGATTGGGTGTTTGATGCTTGCATGCCTGTGTTGACTGGACAAATATCTCCCATCATGCTAGCACGCACATGGCAAAAAGCCTCCTTTAGCCTCCTTCGAATGAAAGCTGGGGTTATGTACTTCATTTGGGAAGGAAATCTCCTTCGATGCAAGTTTAATCCATAAGCTTCGTTTTGGCATTTTGCTCCCTTCGAAGCAGTCTTCTTTAGTACATTTCTAGAACTCTTCGACGCAAGTGGAAAATAGGATTTTGAAAGAACACTGATCAAATCTATAGGCCATGATACACGATCTTACTTTACAGGCCTTAATTCTTGTATTTCACTCCATAATTAATTGCTTACGTTATGGATTAACTTATTGTCCAGGTGATTAAGCCTTTGTCCAAAAGATTCTTTTATAAAAGTAAACTTGCTATTACAAATCCTTTCCTCAGCCCATGCTTTGCTTAAATCATGATTATACTTCACCGTAAGTCAGGGAAGTCAGCCCCTTTTAACCAACAACTTTAGTACTTCACCTTGGGATCTTGGAAAATCTAACATAGCTTAATATTCACATTTTAACCAAGCCACGTCTTTGTTCAAACTCCCAAACCTTTTCTCTATAAATAGAGAAACCATTGACAAAGGAAAGGTCCAGATTTTTTGCTAGAGAGAAAAATCATAAAAATCCTCAAACACTCAAACTCTCCCATATTCTCAAACTCTCCAACATTCTCAAACCTTCAAAACTCTAAGATTTTTTCATAAAAAAGCCTCAGTAGTGTACCTTTCGATTTACTTCCCTTAAACTGTAGCAACCTTCGATTCACGCATCACCATCATATACTCTCTTTCGATTCAGTGACTTCCCAAACCAAGCAGTAACAGAACTAGCTTCAGGAATATCCCAGCGAAGCTCCCTCCACCATCAAAGAAGTCACCTACAACTCTTTCGATTAAACACTTCAAGAGGTAAGTTCTCCCTAAACTTGGAACTCTTTCATTTAAACATCATATGCACATGATAATAAATAAAAATGTAGATATTTCTAGACCATGTTTTAGCATTCGATTCTGACTGGCCATATGCTGAAAACTCAACCTTAATTAGTTATACTTTGGACTTTGAGACCCAATGGTTTTTGTTCAAACCCCTGGACTGTAGTTATGTTTGGATGTTTCATTTTAAGAACTTAAGACAGGTTTGTTATACCCTTCGATTGGCTAGCTGCACAAGCCTTCGAATCACAATCAGAGGGCCTAATATGCTTACAAGGATTCATCAAGGAACCTGCGGAAAAGTCAGAACCTTGTTGTTTCCAGGCCTCAGACTAAATCCAGAACCTTAATGACTCCAACCCCCAGTCGAAGGAGACAAAAAGGCAAATCGAAGGGCATGACTCCATTGACTCTAGAACCCAAATTGAAAGAGGCCAGAGAATGCAGAATCGAAGGGCCTTTCTACCTAAATCAAAATACATTTTTTCTTGCTTTTATTTTATTTTTTACCTTTATATTTTCATGCACTTCAATATGGTTGTAATAGTGTAGGATTTATCTTTCTGCATTTTATTACTTTTGTATGCTTGCTACTAAATAGGGTATGTATGGAAAGATAAAAACAACAAGTAGACAACCCCTAATCAAAGACTAAATGCATGAAAATCAAACACACTATTCACACATGCACCCTTAGGGCAATTTCACTTGTTGCCTCGGAAAAAAAGTCATGTCCCTCGAATATGGGCGTTTTAGCAAAGACCCTCCATAAAAGATCGTAGTCTCTCGATGGCCCTTAATGTTGCCTTCGGTGAAACGATCTAGTCCCTAAACGACATTGCTAAAACGTCCCATAGGTTGCCTTCTATGACTATACAAATGTGCCACACCCGTACCTTCACATTCAACGATGGGGCTTCTTACCAAATCAATGGTAAGATAGCAACATCTAAAGGAGGAGGAAAAGAACACTTAAGACCTTTCAAGTAGGTAGATTTGCTCCTAGTTGCTCGCTTTCTCACAAGAAAAACATTTTATACAGTCACACTCTCATTTTGAAACCTTTTTCAAAAGACAAAAACTTTTTGTATACGTTCTTATAGAGACGAGAACCATTACAAAAACATCTTTTTAAAATCACCTTCAAAAAACACAATACACAAACACCTCTTTGAACTATTTTTCGAAACAACACTTTGTATGCATTCTTATAAAGACGAGAACCATCGCAAAGACATTTTCAAAATACTTTCAAAACCCACACCACAAGCACATTCAAACAAAAGCAAGTGATCTAGCGAGCAACTAAGAGACCATGGAAAACCATGTATGAAAGGGGTGCTAACACCTTCCCTTTTCATAATCTACCCCCCGAACTCAAGAAATAATCTCAAAGGTCTTTCCTATGCTTTTTCACCTTTCCTTTTGGATAAAAGAAAAGTCGGTGGCGACTCTTGCTAAACGCAACATTTGCGATCAAACACAAAACCCTCAAGTCAGTTCTCCCACCGTATCACAGTGAGTGATACGTTTGGCATAGAAAAGGGCGTGGGTTCGATCCCAGCTTGTGTCAATTTCTTTTGTTTTTCAGGATAACACGAAGGTTTATAATATGTTGATTAATTCCTATTCTAAAACCCAAATAGCATTGTGGCGTAGTGGATGAAGGGCATACCTTTGAGATCTAGGGTGTGGGTTCAACTTCCACCCCATGCATTAGGTTTTTTCATATTTTTACTAACCCTATTTTCATTCTATTTTCTTAATTAACTATTTCCTAATTAAGCATTAACCTTAAACTTTTTTCAAAATTATAACAAATTAGGATTAGGTTTTTTTTGGTTAGTATTTAAATTTTGACATATTTTTATTTATTAATTAATTAAGTTAATTATATTTTTTTTTCTAAATATTAAAATTAATTAGAAATAATTAGGTTTTAATTATTAAATATATATTTTTATTTTCGCTATTTAAATTCGTAGAACAATTGTATAGGTCACAACTATCGATGTAATAGCATAGATTTATTTTCTCGCATTTTTTCCTATTATGTAATTGCTCACAATATGTAATAGCTTAATTTTAAATTTCCGCACTTTACATTCCTCACTTTAATTTCTTGTATATATTTAACTATTAGTAACTAAGGTTTGCATGGCAAGACTAAAAGCAATCTAGAAAACCCTAATTCCCAAGATTAAATAATTGAAAATACACACTCTTCACACTTGCACCTCTAGGGTAACCTCTCTTGTTGCCTTACGAATATTAGTCATGTCCTTTGAAAGTGGGGATACTTTATCAAAAAACTCTCGCTTCAACAATATCATCATGGTCCCTTTCGAATAAAGATCATAGTCCCTCGATGATCCTTCTAGTTTCCTACAAAATGATCTAGTCCCTTCGATGACCCTACGAGAAAATGATGATAATCCCTTCAATATAATAGCTAAAGTATCCTTACATGTTGCCTTCGATGACCATACAATAACCCTACGTCTGTCCCTTCACATCTAATAGATAGGATTACCTACCAACTAATGGTATGGATAATACTATCTCCAAAGGAGAAGGAAAATAAAAAGAAAGACCTTGGGTAAGAACTCTTGAATGCTTGCTCACAACCTTTTTCACAAATAAAACATTTTTCACATCACTTTCAAAACAAATATTTTCAAAAACACTTTGTATACATTCTTGAGGATTGATACAAGAATTATTAAAAAGTCTTCCTTACATTGGCATTTCAAAATATTTTCAAACAAATCACACACATAGACAAACAAGTTTTTAAAGTGAGCTAAGCAATTAAGAGCTCGTAGATAACTACAGATGAAAAGGGTGATAACACCTTTCCTTTTCATAAATTACCCCCCGAACTCAAAATATATCAAAGGTCTTTGCTGTTATTTTCACCTTTCCTAAATCTTGGATAAAAGAAAAGTCGATGGCAACTCTTCCTAACCGTAACATTTTTGATAAAACGAAAAAGTCAGTTCTCCCACCGTATTACAGAACTAGAAAATCTGATGGGGACTCACTTAAAAGAGAGGGGTTACCTTAGAGTTTAGATCACTTTTACTTGCTTTAATTGTTTTAATTGTTTGATTTACTTTAAGGGTTCATGTTGGGGTATTACTGCTTGTAAGATCTTACACCCGGATCAAGGGATTCCTTAGAGAAGTAGAAATAGATCATAAAGACTGTACAACATAGACTGATTGGTTAACATGATGGCTACAATTAGTGTGACACTTTGGTTTATACTGATGTTCCTTGAGTCAGTCAAGTATAACATTAGGCTTCCGCGTGGTGTCGTTAACACTAACTTACTTTTAGAACCTTAATTGACCCATCTTGGCCATTAGAAAGTAGTGAGATAATCGACTTTGGTGCAGTCCAAAGTTGGTTAATACTCGAGGCTGCGCTCATTAAGATTTGACTTTCAGGATGTTTTGGTGGCAAGCCGGTTTTCGTGCTAAAATAAAGCTTGCGAGAAAGATCCGTGATATGAGATTCTTAGAACTAGGTTACTATTTTAGGACAGGCTGGGCCAACTTAACTTCAGTGGGGAAGGGTATTTACCTATGGACTTCATGCAAGCCTTTAAACCTAAGGCTCTTGTATGACTTGTTTGTGTTTGCTACTTATTTAACATGAACATAACATCATAACATCATATCATCATAACATAACATTTTCATTAACCATTTCAAGGACCTAGGGATTTATCTTTGTTCCTTGTTGTAGGTTATGGCCTCCGCTCGCAGAAATACTACCCGAATCAACTTTGTGAGCATACCTTCCAATCTTAAGGAGTTAGTCTCAAAGGTTCTTGAAAACTCTCAATTCACCAAGAGGCATGGTTATCTACTCACTTTGGTTACCTCAGATTGTGAAGAAGACATGATGAGTGTTCTATTCCAGTTGTTCGATTCTAAGCATCATTGTTTTACCTTCCCAGATTATCAATTGGTACCCACAATGGAACAGTTTTTTAAGCTACTTGCAGTACCTATTCTTGACCGGACACCCTTCATCGGTTTAGAGAAATTTCCAAAACCTGAAGTTATTGCAGCAGCCTTACATCTAAAGCGTCCAGAAATTGTATCTAATTGGGAAACAAGAAGTGGAGTTAAAGGTCATCTTGTTAAATTTCTGATAAAGAAGGCCTAGTTGTTTCTAGATGCTATGAGTTGTCATGCTTTTGAGGAGATCTTGGATCTATTGGTCTATAGTTTGGTAATATTCCCTAATCCAAACCAACTCATAGATGTGAACGCCATCAAAATATTTCTTACTCATAATCCCGTGCCTACTTTGCTTGGAGATATTTTGCACTCTCTTCACACTCGTACTATGAGGAAGTGAGGGATTCTTATGTGTTGCATACCTTTACTATCCAGATGGCTTATTTCGCACCTTTCTCGATCAGTGATGAAGAATAAACAAGGTTTGAAGTGGTCTCAAAGGATGATGTCACTCTCTCATTCAGATATCTATTGGTGTTCCCGATCTCAAGAGGACATCACTATTATTGACTGTTGTAGGGAATTCCCTAATGTAACACTCCTTGTTATAAGGGGAGGTATTACTTACAACCCTTATCTAGATCTACGTCAATTTGGTTATGCTCGAAGAGACGGTCCTCATGATATGCTTATCTAGGGTATTGTGTTTGATTACGAGAACGATACTCAAGGTTACCGTCAAAAGTTTATACGTGCTTAGGGCATGGTGAATAAGATTGATAGCAAGACTTTGGGACATAAAAACTCCATCCCTTTGGAGCCTTACTTTAGATGGGTGCGATCTCGTGCTCAAAATCTTATAATGCCATATCCTTATGTCCTACCAGTAATTGTGGAGCATGTTGTTGAAGGAGATACTCCTCATACCATTTTTCATCGAGACATGCCTACTAAACTTGAAGAGCTCCAGAAGCCTTGGATTCAATTGAAATAAGAAAGGGACACCTTTGAGGCTCAGTTCTATGCTAGTGAGAAGAAAGTATTGGAGTTGACAAAGAAACTTCACGAAGAGAATATACTTAATGCATATGTCAACACAAAGAGGAAGCGTCCATGGGAGACTCGAGTCTTAGGTCTTAGGAGTTCATAATTTGTTTCCTTATAACCCTTTTGTTTTCATTGTAAGCCTAAGAGGCAGTTATAATTTGAACTTACTAATAATAATCTTTGTTTCTGTTCCCTTTTGATTAACAAATTTAAATCCCACGAGGTCCTTTAAAATATTGCATATACATCTACATGCCATACATATCATTGCATAACAGGTTTCCAAGACAAGTTTCTCATCTTCTTATTGTTTATTTCAGCAAAAAAAAACGGCTCTCGAACAGACAGTCAAAGAACTCCAGGCTCAAAATGCTCAGTTCCAAGAGATGTTCCTAAATTTAGCCAAGGGAAAGAAGAACTGAAGACGCTCATCAATGAGAAGAAGAAGAAGAAGACAAAGAAACCAATCGGAATCCTTAACACGAGGAGAAATTTCAGAGGCCCAGTCAAGCTACCTCAAGATCTTGATATCCCATTGGACAAAGATGACGAACGGGATGAAGATGGTAAGAGTGTTAATACTGAAAAAAGAAATCATGGTTCTGAAAAATATTATGATGAAGAGGAAGAAGATCATTTGGATGAATAATTTCCCCCTGTTGACGAGAAGTATAAGTTGTTAGAAGAGCGTCTGAAAGCTATGGAGATCCAGAAGGTGCTTGGCTTGAACTTTAAAGAATTGGGTTTAGTCTCAGGAGTCATCATTCCTCCTAAGTTCAAACTCCTACCTTTGCTAAGTATCATGGTGTTTCTTGCTCGAAGCTGCATTTGAGATCATATGTTCGGAAAATTTAACCACACACTGCTGACAATAAATTATGTTTGCATTTATTTCAAGAAACTCTGTCTGGAACACAATTGAAATGGTATTATCAACTCGAAGGTACCAATATCCATACCTGGGAAGATTTGGTTACAAATTTCTATAAACAGTATCAGTATAATTCTGATTTGGCACCAACCCGCATGCAACTACAGAGTATATCCATGGGTTCTGAGGAAGGCTTTAAAGAGTATGCACATAAATGGAGAGATCTTGCAGGAAGAGTTTAACCTCCTTTGGCTGATAGGAAGATGGTTTACATGTTCATGAGTACGCTAACATGTCCTTTCTATAATCACCTACTTGGAAGTTCTTCAGCCGATTTCACCGAACTAATATTGACAGGAGAACATGTTGAGAATGGAATAATAAGTGGTAATATTTAGGTGGCTACATCTTCGAATACTGTGAAGAAGTCATACAATGGTAAGAAAGAATCTAATGTTGTATACAGCCAGAAGGGTCGTAATAGGAGTGACCGCAACCAATCTGTAGGGAAATTTTGATCTCTAGTCCTGCGCCAGTGTAACAACATCATAATAATCAGCGTTGGCAGGATGCACCCAGGAAACAATTCACAAAAATCAACATGCCGTTGTCTCAAGCATTGCAACACATGTTTAAGGCAGAGCTTATTACATTGAAGGATCCTCCTCAGAATCCCAATACTTCCTCTCCCCGTTACAATCCCAATGCAAGGTATGAATATCACTCCAACAGTCCTGAACATGACACTAACAGCCGTTGGGCATTGAAAAATAAGATTCAAGATATGATTGACTCTAAGGAGATTGAATTTGACCCTCTTGAGAGTCCTAATGTGATCACTGCACCGATGCCTAATCATGAAAAAGGCGTTAATTCTATTGATGGTATTTCTTATGTTTCTGCTGTGAGTGACTTGACTACTCCTCTGGTGATTGTTAAGAAGAAGCTATTGCTAGCCGGTTTATTTCTGGGTTGCGTTGAAAATTGCTACTACTGCGTGTCCCAATCCAATGGTTGTGTACTATTGAAAAAAGGTATTCAACATCTGATGGATGACCATGTAATTCTATTTGAGAAGATTCCTTATGTGGAGAGATTATATAAAAGTATATCTCAAGGCCTGAAGCTTAAAGACGTGTCTGTGATTACAATTTCCAGTACTCTTTTAAGGATCATTTCTAAGGGTCCTATGAAGATTACTACCGAGCCTAGGGTTGCTCCTCTGATCATTACCGCACTTGGGACAATTCCATATTCCTCTGATAAGGATATCCCTTGGAATTATTTGATGTCTACTACCATGGCGTCAAGCAAGAACCATTGGCTATTGAAGATGAAAATACTGAAGTTAATGATCCCAATGTTGGCAATATTGTTGGGACTAGTAAGGTTACCAGAAGTGGAAGGGTTTTTTCTTCAGAGATCTCTCTAAAGGCTGTTACTACACCACTTAGTATCAATGCTGTTGAATCAACTACTGAGACTCGAGGCAAAGAACAAATGACTGAGCCTGCCCAGACAGAGGCACCAAAAGAGGTTACTGTTGTAGATACCTCCAAGCAAGATATGGAAGAGGTACTAAAAATTATTCAAAGTAGTGACTATAAGATTGTTGAACAAGTGGGTAAAATCCCCTCCAAAATATCTATTCTATCTCTGTTGTTATGCTCTGAAGCTCATGCTCAGGATTTGGTAAAATTTCTGAAATATGCTCATGTACCACAAGAAATCTCTGTTGATCAATTCAAAAATTGTGTTTCTAGCCTGACAACTGATAATGGGCTAGGCTTTTTTTATGTTGATTTAACTCCCGAACGAAGGAATCATAATAAGGCCATGCATGTATCTATTGAGTGTAGGGACACTACTTTATCTCATGTGTTGGTGGACACAGATTCCTCATTAAATGTATTTCCAAAAGTTGTTTAAGACAAACTTAACTATGAAGGGGTTGTGTTGAAACCCAGTGACATTGTGGTGAGAGATTTTTATGGTTCAAAGAGAATTGTTCATGGAGAGGTTGATATTCTAATCAAAGTTGGTTCCCAGGTCTTCGACTTTACTTTCTATGTGATGGAAATTTATCCAGCCTATTCCTGTTTGCTTGGAAGCCCTTGAATTAATTGGGCAGGCGCTGTCACTTCTACTTTACACCAAAAGTTGAAGTGTCCCATGAAAGGGAAAATCATTACAGTTAATGGAGAAGAAGAATACATGGTGAGCCATTTGAACTCCTTCAAGTATGTTGAGATGGATGGTGAATTCCTTGAGACTCCTTGCTAGACCTTTGAAGGTATTCCTCAGACAACCCATTCTCCTACTGTTCATAAGGTTACTAGGATTCCACCAAGAATGACTTCTCTAAAAGACGCTAAGGATATATAGAAGAAGGTGGTGGCACTATTTGGGTTCAACTTCTCGACATTCCTTACAAGTATGACAAATTTGGTTTTGGTTTCACCTCAGAGGGCTCAGAGGGATGTCCGTTGTGCTCGTGCTAATTCTGGGAGACCACCATTCCACATTAACAACAAAGAAATTCACAAAAATCAAGTCAACGCTATGGAAGACGCTGATAGCGACTGTGACATAGACAGTTGGGTTTTCCATACTATCGACAAGGGGCTCAACAATTGGAAGGCTGAAAACTTAATACCAATCTCCTCTAGTCAGAAATAAATGCTATTTCTTGTTTTCTTACATTCAAGTTTTTGGTTATGTAATTTGAACAATAACTTTAAGCCTTGTGCCTTACCTGCGGCACAACTGTCCATTTGTTAGGGTTGTCATTTTTCATCCACATATTTTCATTTAATAAATCATTGGACGTTTGCATTCAAATTTTGCGCTCTTTGTATTTCTTTTACTTTACTTCTTTCAAAATAGCCATATGTTCTTACAAACACCCACATAACAAATTGCATATCTACATCCACCCTGGGTCCCATTGATAACAATTCTGCTATTGCCAATTACGACTTCGAGAATCCGATCTACCAAGTCGAGGATGAAGGTGAGGAAGTTTGTGAAGCACCTTGAGAGCTTGCTAGATTGTTAGAATAGGAAGAAATAGCCATACAACATCATGAAGAGACAGTCGAGGTTGTGAACTTGGGTACTGAAGAGGACAAGAAAGAAATCAAGATAGGTGCCAACCTAGAAGACAGTGTCAAAAAGAGCTTAATCTAGATATTATGTGACTATGTTGAGATCTTTTCTTGGTCTTATGAAGACATGCCAGGGCTTGATACTAACATTGTGGTTCACTGTCTACCGATAAAGGAAGGTTGTCAACCTGTAAAGTAGAAGGTTCATCGTATGCGTCCCGAGATGTCTGAAAAGATTAAAGCTGAAGTCATGAAGCAGTTCAATGCAGGTTTCTTAGCTGTTACGCCCTATCCTCAATGGGTTGCAAATATGGTGCCGATACCTAAGAAGGACGGTAAGGTGCATATGTGTATAGATTACAGGGATTTGAATAGGGGAAGCCCCAAATATGACTTTCCACTTCCGCATATTGAAGTTCTGGTTGACAACACTGCTCAGCATAAAGTATTTTACTTCATGGATGGTTTCTCTGGTTATAATCAAATCAAGATGACACCTGAAGACATGGAAAAGACTACTTTTGTCACTCAGTGGGGCATTTTCTGTTACAAAGTTATGCCTTTTGGTTTGAAGAACGCTAGTGCAACATATCAGTGTGCCATGGTAGCTTTATTCCATGATATGATCCATCATGAGATATATGTTTATGTTGATGACATGATAGCCAGGTCTCAGACTGAAGAAGAACATCTCGACCACCTGCACAAGCTGTTTGAGAGATTGAAGAAGTACAAGTTGAGGTTGAATCCAAACAAGTGCACCTTTGGAGTGAGATTCAGTAAACTCCTAGGTTTTATCGTCAAGGTATTGAAGTTGATCCTGCCACAGTTAAAGCCATTCAAGAAATTCCAGCTCCCTGTACCGAGAAGGAAGTAAGAGGTTTCTTGGGACAGTTGAACTACATTTCCAGATTTATTTCCCATTTGACCATTACTTGTGAGCTAATCTTCAAGTTACTGAAGAAAGATCAAGTAGTGAAGTGGAACGAAGATTGTCAGAAAGTCTTCGACAAAATCAAGGAGTACCTCCAGGAACCTCCAATTCTGATGCCACTAGTTTAAGGAAGACCTATGATCATGTATTTGACAATATTAGAGAACTAAATGGGTGTGTGTATTGGGGAAACATGACAAGTCTAGTAAAAAAGAGCATGCAATATACTACCTTAGCAAAAAGTTTACCAATTATGAAATAAGATACTCGCTGCTCGAGAAAACTTGATGCGCTTTGGCATGGGTTGCTCGCCGACTAAGACAAAATATGTTGACTCATACTACTTTGTTGATCTCTAAAATGGATCCAATAAAATACATATTCTAGAAACCCACTCTCTCCGAAAGAATAGCAAGATGGCAAATGGCCTTGACAGAATATGACATTCAGTACACTACTCAGAAGGAAATTAAAGGAAGTGTACTGGCAAATCATTTGGCTCATCAAGCTGTAGATAACTACAAGTCTATGAAATTTGAGTTCCCAGATGAGAATACCATGTTAGTTACTGATTATGAAGAACCTGGACCATATGAAGGACTTGAACTGAGATCCTGATGGACTATGGTTTTTGATGGAGCTTCCAACGCGCTTGGTAATGGAATTGATGTTTTGATTGTCTCTCCCAAGGGTTGGAATACACCCTTCACCGCCTGATTGTGTTTTAACTGTACCAATAATATGGTCGAGTACGAAGCATGCATCATGGGTATCAAATTTGTCATCAATATGAGAATTAAATTTTCGAATGTATATATGGGGACTCATCCCTAGTGATCAGTCAAATTAAGGGAGAATGGGACACGAAGCATCCAAATCTCATTCCTTATTGAGAGCACGTTGTGATACGGTGGGAGAACTGACTAGGGTTTTGCGTTTGTTTTCGCAAATGTTTCGGTTGAGCAAGAGTCGCCACCGACTTTTTATTTTATCCTAAGGAAAGGTTTAAAAAGCACAGCAAAAACCTTTGAGATTTTTCTTGGGTTCGGGGAGTAGATTATAGAAGGGGAAGGTATTAGCACCCCTTCTATCCATGGTTATCCATGGGCTCTTAGGTACTTGCTTAGATCAATCTTGCCTTGGTTTTCAATTGTTTGAAATGGTGCTTTGTGTGTGGTTTTGAAAATGTTTTGAAAAGATGCCTTGTGCTAGGCTAACCTTGTAATAATTCTTTACTCGAATGTTTTACAAAAGGTGTTTTATCTTTTAAAAAGATGTTTCAAGGGTTTGAAAAGTTGATTTTGAAAGTGTTTGTGAAGTGGGTTTTGAAATTAGGCAAGTGTTTTCTTTGCAAATTGACAAGTACTTAAGAGTTTGTCTACCCTAAAGCTTTCTCAAAGATTTTTGTCATGTTTTAAGCCCTTTTGACAAATTTGTTCCACCATTGCATTTGGTGGACAATCTTGTCTTAGGAGATGAAAGGGACGGGCGCGGGTCATCGTTTAGACCATAGTTGCAATAGTGTTAAAGGTCTTTGGGCAATTTTCTTTAAGGGACTTGATCATTTGTTTTTGTTTGTTTTGGAAAGTTTTATCGAGGGGCTATGATCATTCAATTTGTTTGTCTTGCCCAAAGAAGTTCAACATGCAATATGGCCCATTTTTGAAAGGCAACCAAAGTGGAATACCCTAGGGGGTGCAAGTGTGAGATGTGTTGTTTATTCTCATGCTCATTTATCTTTGTATTAGGTCAAACTATTTTTTATCGTTTTTCGCGTGCAAACCCTAATTCTAACATGGCATAATTAGAAAGCGTATAAAGTGCGAAATTTAAATTCCTACGCTATTACAACATAATAATATAGGGAGGGGGTACAAATTTACAAATGGGGAATATTTAGACAAGAATTTAAATCTAAATTATTACATCATTTTTGAATATTTGCAAGGTAAATAAATTGCATAATTAAATAGAAATTAAATAAATATGCAAAATGCAAAAAGAAAGTTTTTATATGTATGAAAAAATGTTGTTTATGTAAAATAAAATAAGAAAATAAAAAGGTATTATTTTTGAGTATTTTCATATTTAGGGCAAAAACCCTAATTTTAATCAAAATGTATATTAATTAATTAATTCACATAATATTTATTATTTACATACAAAAATAAAGTAAAATATGGTATATTTATAAAAAGGCCTTTTTTAGTATTAAATATTAAAAAATAAAATATGTACATTATTTGATATTTTATTCTAAGTATATTAACAAATATGTATTTATATTTACATTATTTTAAATATGTATTATGGATAAACAATAATAATAATATTTAATATTTTTTAGAAAATAGTATTTTTTATATGAAATATTTTCAGAGGGTAATATAAAATAAAAAATGAAAATGAGAATGTATTTACACTATTTTTCTATTTATCCTAAATAATAATATATATACATATATGTATAAATCAAAAGAAAATCAAATAAATACCAAATAAAATCAAAAAATGATGATAAAATTATTTTCAAAATTTTAATATGCTGAGAAAAAATAAACAAGTCAAACAAAAAAAGAAAAAGTCAAAAATATTAAAAAATGAAGCAAATGGGCTCAGGGGTGTGAAACAGAAAAAATGGTGCGGATAGCAAAATGATACAGGCCCAGCCCAATCCACTTCTTCTTCAACCTTTGGCCAAAAACGCGCGCCTTGTCACAGAGATTCAAACATCCAGATTCTTTGAGATTTTGCACAAACTTTCAACACAAAACATGTCAAGCATTGAATCACGATTCCAAATATATAAAAAACTCATCCTAACTCTCAGAAATGAGAGAGAATTTTATCAATCCCAAATCTTGACCTAAACTTTCTGCCATTTTCAAAGCTTAAATTCTCTCAACTCAGGCAAAAGAAATGAAATGTAAAGCTATGTACATGCTCAGGGCTATGAGTAGAACCTTGTTTCTTCACAAACTTAAGACTAAAGATGCATAATAAGAGAGATACGAGTTCAAAATTTTACCTATTCAGTTGAACTTCTATCTGGAGAATGAGGAACTTTCAGTGCAAGGTGATGATTGGAAAAGCTTCCTTGAGGTCCAGGGATGCTATTCCAATGTTTACTTTGCCTTGAAAGCTTCTGAATCAAGCTGTAGAACTTCACCTGCAAGTCAAAGATGTGAAAATGGTGGAAGTGGTTAGAGCAATTACAGATCGTGTCTTAGCTTCTGGATAGCTTGCATAGGTTGTAAGGAAGGTAGAGGAACAAGTTTGGACAAGAATGCTTGAAGGGATTGAGAGATGGCACTCAAACTGCAGGCCTTGCCCTGTTTGAGCAGTTTGATGGTGTTTCTGAGATGGAGAGTGTTTGAGAGGTCAAGGATTCGTGCAAAAGCTTGGTTGGGATCTTTTGAATGTGTCTATGATATTTGCTTTTTTGTTCTAAGGCTGAGATGGAAGTTCTTACAAGTTATGGAACTTTTCTTTTTTCTTAAGCAACAAAAGCAAGTTGGATTTCTAGGCATGTAGGAGGCCTCCTAATGTGCTGCATAATCCTCTCTTGATCAGAGCAATTTGTCCATAATCTTGTGCCAAAAGGATTTAGCTTGTACTTGTTGGATTTCTAAATTGACATAAAGTGAACTTTTACCAAAATGGCTAATTCACTTTATCTAAAAATGGATCAATCTTGTGTACAATGCTTGAACTCATGGAACAACACTTTGGCACAATGAACAAGCATTAAATTATGGAGTGTAACTTGGTTGAAGGACCTGTAATCTAGCCTAAAGCATGCTGAGTTCAAATTTGCAAAGTTATGGACATGGAACTTGGTCATGAACAAAGTGGTTTTTTGCTATATTGTGAAATTCGATTCTCTCTAACCATGAGGTTGTTTGAGAAGTTCTTGGACATTTGGGAAAGCTTGGAATGTGTACTACAATCCATATTTGAAATGCAAGTTGAAATTCCAAGTGGAAGGGTATGGAAAATGGCCTTGAAGTGGGGTAGAAAACCTTGTCAAAATAGGTTAAAATTTCACTAAGTTAAAAATAGTTTAGTGCCCTTATTCAAAAAATTGTAACTTGATATACAAGCTTCAAATGACAAAACTTTGTGAATCAAAGTTGTAGATTATGCAACAAGATACAACTTTCATGTTTGGACTTTTGTTTGAATCCAAATGGATCTTGGTGAAAAGATAGGGCAAAGTTGGGAAAAAATTAGGGTTTTTCATAACTTAGAAAAATTCTAAGTTATGAAAAATTCCATTTTAAAACCCTAATTTGCATTTTGTGATTTCTTGGTGAACAAGTTTCATGATTTGGCATGTTTTGATGAAAAATTAATCTTGACCCTTGATTTTGACCAAAAAGTCAAAGTTTGACTTTTCAGTATACAGTCAAAATTGATCAATTGACTGGGAAATTCAACTGTCAATCTTGTGCATTTGGGATCTTTTGAGCTTGATGAATGTGTCAAGACCATTTCATTGAGTCCTTGAGTCCATATGTGAGCTTGATTTGCCATTGGCTAGGTCAAACAATCAAAAATTGCCTTTGTGCAGTCAAAACCCTAAAAATGACCATTTTGCCCTTTTGGTGATCTGATCAATTTTCTTGTGGAATTGTGATCCAAACTTGATCAAATGGTCCATATGAGTTCATAATGTTGATGTGGATTAAATTTCATGAGATTTGACTGTCAATTGGCCACATTTGACTTTTTCCCCAATACAGTTGATTTCTAGGTCAACTGTCCAATTGACTGGGCAAAATTTGGAATCAGGACTTGAAACTTGGTATGGATAAACTTAGGAGGTCAATATGAAGTAAGAAAGTCATCTTGGGCACTTTAGGTCAAAACATCTTTGTGCAAATACAAACCCTAATTTGGGGTTAGCAGTGCAAGGAGGAGTCTTGAGCAGATGAAACCCTAACTGGATCTTGAGCTTCAAGAGCTTTGTGATGAGAAATGTTGAGAAAAAGGGAGGGCAAATTTTGGGGTACAACAGTTGCCCCTGTTCAATCTTCTTGAATCCGAAGAGTTAGATTGGCAGGCTTGCCTTTCGTGACTCGAGGGTAAAAGGAGATTGGACACTAGAGTGCCCGGAAATTTGCACTCATCAAAGCACAGGATGCGGGAATGGGCTTAGAGATGCCATTTAGAGATGGGCTTAATGATGCCATCGGGAGTAGTGACAGAAACTTGTCGGGGATGGGCTTAAAGATGCCATCTGGAAGGGAATATCAGGAAAGTGTCCAAGCTTTGGACCATTTCTGAATTGGGGGTCTGAACAAGCAATAGATTGACATCCGTTGTTGGGAGGAACCTGTAAGCTGTTTTCAGGAAGTTGCTTCTGAACAAGTTGATAGATTAACATCCGTTACTTGGGAAGAATCCATGAACTCTTTTCAGAAGTCTTGAGAAGAATCTGAACAAGTGATAGGTTAACATCCGTTTACTTGGAGAACCCGTGAACTGTTTTCAGAAATCTTGAAGTTGAATAAGCAATAGAGCAGCATCCGTTGTTGGGAAGCTTCCGTAAACTGTCTTCAAAAAGTTGTATCTGAACAAGTTGATAGATTAACATCCGTTACTTGGGAAGAATCCATGAACTGTTTTCAGAAGTCTTGGGAAGAATCTGAACAAGTGATAGGTTAACATCCGTTTACTTGGAGAACCCGTGAACTGTTTTCAGAAATCTTGAAGTTGAATAAGCAATAGAGCAGCATCCGTTGTTGGGAAGCGTCCGTAAACTAAATTCAAAGGTGCATCTGAACAAGCTGATAGATTAACATCCGTTGTTGGGAAGAATCCATGAACTGTTTTCAGAAGTCTTGAGAAGAATCTGAACAAGTGATAGGTTAACATCCGTTTACTTGGAGAACCTGTGAACTGTTTTCAGAAATCTTGAGATTTGAATGATTTTAGTCTGTCGACTGATCTTACCTGAAAAGGCAAAGAGTTAGTTGTATGCAATGCTATGATCCATGATACAATGTATATTATGGCGTTATGAATGTAAATGGATGCGTATGTAAGTTGGAGAGCTGTCTTGCACAGGATAGATGAATCCGGGATAGCGGAAGATAGAAGTATCCTGACTGCTGCCGGGGAAAATAAGTCCTGGGTCGTTACTGGGGAACATGGAGCTTGGGTTGTATACCAATCTTCTGGGGAATTCCTGAAGTCTTCTACTGGGGAGTACCAAACTAGTAGACTTAATGCTGGGGAGGCCGGATTGAGAATCTTCAGCTTGGAGAGAAGTATATCTGGAGATTTCACTGGGGAACTCAAGATTTTTCTTCCTAAAAACTCTGTGGGGAGAAGGTTTAAAAGTCTGACTCCGCTGGGGATTGTCCATTTGAAGCTTTTGATCTGCTGGGGATACTGAAGCTTAAACTCTGAGGGAAAATGATTTCCAGAAGATTCTCTGGCTGGGGATTTTGTAAAGATAAACTCCTCCGGGGATTGTATTGATAAGTTGTTGTTGGGGAATTTTGAGGAACTCCGCTGGGGATGGGAAGAACTTTGGCGAGCGCGATCTTCCGTGGTGGTTAGCTGAGGATAACCCAGTTATAAGCCTTTGTGAGGAATAATTTTGAATAAAACTCGGGAGGGACGTCCGTACTCTGCGGGGAATACCTTTCAGAACCTTACTGGGGATAAGCTTCGAGGGTCTGCTGGAGATAGACCTCAGGGTTTGCCAGGGATGTGCACTACAGATCTTGAGGGATTTCGCTTGTACTTCCACCCTATCAGTAACCCTTTTCTTAGGTTCAATTAGGAAGTGATCATGTTTCAAATGCATATGCCTATTTAACAAAACATTGGACGTTTCTCAAAATAAAACAGATAGTGCAAGAGAGAAAAGACAAAGGGAAATGACACAAATTTCTGGGAAGAGTATTTGTATTGATTTTCTTTGGGTATATTTGTACAAAGGAGACAATCATCTTAGTAAGAGGATCTTGCCGTAAATATTTGAAAAATTTATACAAAATAAAGATGGCTATGTGAAATAATTCCATGGGATTCCATTCTGCTGTAGCTTTCACAACTCTGAACATCTGTCCATTCAATGCTTCGTTTGACGATGGCTGGATTGATCAGAAACCTGGAACCGGTTGATGAAGAGACTGTCTTTGAAGTGATCCGACGAGACATAGTCATACGCTTTAATTCCCTAACTTTTGCCTGAATCGCCCTTTCGGGTTTTCGATCCACCGGGAAACCCCTTTTTGCCCAAGCCGCCCTTTCGGGTTTTCGACTTGCCGGGTGTACAGATTTTTTTTGTTTTTATCCCTAATTTTTGCCTGAACCGCCCTTTCGGGTTTTCGGTTCACCGGGATGCCCATTTTTGCCCAAGCCTCCCTTTCGGGTTTTCGACTTGTCGGGTTATTTTATGCGTAGTATTTTTTGACTATGTCTGCGTTCGCAGGGTGCGGAAAATCGTCGCCGTCCATGGTGGTCAGAATCATTGCACCACCAGAAAATATGCTCTTGATCACAAATGGTCCATCATATGTAGGAGTCCATTTGCCCCTGGGATCACTTTGCGGCAAGATAATCCGCTTGACTACTAGATCTCCGACTTGATACACTTGACGTCTGACTTTCTTATTGAAGGCCTTGATCATCTGTTTTTGATACGTCTGACCATGGCATATAGCCGCAAGTCGCTTTTCGTCGATCAGATTGAGTTGATCAAGTCGGGTCTGCATCCAATCATCCTCATTCAAACCTGCATCCTTCATAATCCTTAGAGACGGGATCTGAACTTCCATAGGCAAAACAGCTTCCATGCCATAGACCAAAGAAAATGGGGTTGCCCCAGTTGAAGTACGTGTCGTCGTACGGTATCCATGCAGAGCAAACGGTAACATCTCATGCCAGTCTTTGTAAGTGACTGTCATTTTATGAATGATCTTCTTAATGTTTTTGTTCGCAGCTTCAACAACACCGTTCATCTTTGGCCGATAGGGAGATGAATTGTGATGATAAATCTTGAACTGTTCGCATAATGCAGTGATCATTGTGTTATTCAGATTTGTACCGTTGTCTGTGATGATCCTGTCTGGAACACCATACCGACATATGAGATTTTGCTTGATAAATCGGGCAACCACATTTTTAGTAACAGAGGCGAAGGAAGCTGCTTCGACCCATTTAGTGAAGTAGTCAATGGAAACCGGGATGAAGCGATGTCTGTTGGAAGCCGTGGGCTTGATCTCTCCAATCATATCAATGCCCCACATTGCAAAGGGCCATGGAGCAGTCAGGACGTTGAGGGGAACCGGAGGGATATGAACTTTGTCAGCATAGATTTGACACTTGTGACAAGTACGGGAATGTTGATGGCAGTCAGCCTCCATGGTAGACCAATAATAGCCTGCCCTTAGGATCTTCTTAGCCATTGTATGCCCGCTCAAGTGAGTGCCGAATGTGCCGCTGTGTATATCAGTCATGATCAACTCTGCTTCAGCCTTATCCACACATCGGAGTAATACACAATCATGGCTTCGTTTGTAAAGGATGTCGTTGCTCAGGAAGAACTTAGCAGCGAATTTCCTTAAGAACTTCTTGTCATTCACGGAAGCTCCTTCAGAATAATCTTGGGTCTCGAGATACCTTTTGATTTCATGGAACCAAGGTTGTTCCACTACTTCTTCGGTATTAATCTCGTGACAATGCGCGGGTTCATCCATTCGCTCGATGGTGATTTGGGGAGCCTCGTTATCCCAGTTGAATTTAAACATTGAGGACATTGTGGCTAGAGCATCTGCTAGCTGATTCTCTTCTCGCGGAAAGTGCTCGAAGGTAATTTGCTCGAAGTGAGGCAACAACGTCAGAACATGTTCTTTGTATGGGATAAGATTAGGATGCTTGGTATCCCAATCTCCTTTGATCTGGCTGATGACCAAAGCCGAGTCCCCGAATACGATCAAAGATTTGATCCCCAAGTCTATAGCAGCCTTGAGACCAAAGATGCAGGCTTCATACTCAGCCATATTGTTTGTGCAGCTGAAGCAAAGTCGGGCCGTGAAAGGAGTGTGGCATCCTTCCGGAGAAATGAGTACTGCGCCAATGCCGTTTCCAAGTGCATTTGAAGCACCATAAAAGTACAGGGTCCATCGGGATCCCTTTTCGGGTCCGTCATACGGTCCGTCACCTTCAATGTTGTACAAATTCATGATGTCCTCGTCTGGGAAGTCAAATCTCATGGGTTGATAGTCTTCGATAGCCTGATGAGCCAGATGGTCAGCTAATACACTCCCTTTTATAGCTTTTTGGGTGGTGTACTGGATGTCATATTTAGTTAAAATCATTTGCCATCTAGCTATCCTTCCAGATAAAGCGGGCTTCTCGAAGATATACTTGATAGGGTCCATTTTGGAAATCAACAAGGTAGTATGAGTCAGCATATACTGTCTTAGTCGGCGAGCAGCCCATACCAAAGCGCAGCAAGTTTTCTCGAGCAGTGAGTAGCGAGTCTCATAGTCGGTAAACTTTTTGCTAAGGTAATAAATAGCATGCTCTTTTCGACCAGACTCGTCATGCTGGCCCAAAACACACCCCATTGAGTTATCCAAGACAGTTAAGTACATGATCAATGGTCTTCCTTCGATGGGTGGCATCAGAATAGGAGGTTCTAGCAAATACTCCTTGATTCTGTCAAAAGCGGCTTGGCAATCGTCGTTCCATTCCACTACCTGATCCTTTTTAAAGAGTTTGAAAATTGGCTCACAGGTAGAAGTCAGATGTGAGATGAATCTGGCAATATAGTTTATGCGCCCCAAGAAACCTCTAACTTCCTTTTCAGTACGGGGAGCAGGCACCTCTCGTATTGCTTTTACTTTTGCCGGATCGACTTCAATGCCTTTGTTGCTTACAATGAATCCCAGGAGTTTACCAGACCTAACTCCAAAAGTGCATTTACTCGGATTCAGCCTGAGCTTGTATTCTTTCAATCTGGCAAACAGCTTTTCCAGATGTTCAAGGTGCTCTTCCTCTGTTTGTGACCGAGCTATCATATCGTCTACGTAAACTTCAATCTCATGATGTATCATGTCATGAAATAAAGCTACCATGGCGCGTTGATAAGTTGCCCCTGCGTTCTTCAGCCCGAACGGCATCACTTTGTAACAGAAAGTTCCCCATTGTGTGACAAAAGTTGTTTTCTCCATATCCTCGGGGGCCATTTTGATTTGATTGTAGCCCGAGAATCCGTCCATGAAGGAAAACACTTTATGCTGAGCTGTATTGTCGATCAAGATGTCAATATGAGGTAGCGCGAAATCGTCCTTAGGGCTGGCCCTATTCAAATCCCGGTAGTCCACACACATTCTGACTTTGCCATCCTTCTTAGGCACTGGCACAATGTTAGCGACCCATTGAGGATAGGACGTAACAGCCAGAAAGCCAGCATTGAACTGCTTCATTACTTCTGCTTTGATTTTTTCGGACATGTCAGGCCTCATTCGGCGAACTTTTTGCTTGATCGGTGGACAGTCTTCTCTTGTGGGGAGATGGTGAACCACGATGTCCGTGTCTAGGCCCGGCATGTCTTCATAGGACCAAGCGAAGATTTCAACATACTCATTCAGTAACTGTACCAAGCGTTCCTTGACATCCGGTTTCAGATTGGCACCCACTTGCACCTCCTTCCGATTCTCTTCGGTTCCCAAGTTAACAGTTTCCAATGGCTCTTCATGCGGTAAGATGGCCCTTTCCTCTTGTTGCAGAAGTCTGGCTAGTTCCTCGGGTACTTCGCAACCTTCGTCATCCTCATACTCGGCTAGATTGACCAGATCTTCAGAGTTATTGAAAGGTATAGCAGAATAGTCACCCATGGAATCCGGAGTGGATGGGTACCTGCATTGGTGAGTGTGGGTGTGTGTAAGGGATATCCATCCTTAAACAAAAATGCAAAAGGAAAGAAAATGAACACAAGCAGTTTATCAAATGAAAAACGTCCAATGAATCATTAAACATGGCATATGAATATGAAAAATAATCAAAACCCTTACAAGTGGACCTACATGCCCCGGGCAAGGCAGGAGGTGAAAAAGATAGTGTACGGATTGTTTGAAAGTAAAATATTACAGACCAAATAGGAAATGTTCGATAGATAAATTACTGAGGAATAAAAGTGATGGGGACAAAGTCTTTTGCCTCCCAATTGCTCAATCCTCCCTCGACAGTTGGATGAATCCATTCTTCAAAGTCGCTTTCTTTGTCTTCATCTCCCAGGGCGTTGATTCGGTAAGGAGAAATTTTGATCGGCGCTCTTTCAATCTTTGACTGGCGCATGGCCTTCTGGCCAGCAGCGGTGAAACCTAATCCAAACTTGTCAGCCTTATGCGGAAAATCGGGTAACTGCCCCCACGCTGAATTCTTCCCTTCTTTAACTGCAGCCCTTGCATCCTCCAGAGAAGCCATCCTGGCCATCTGTCTTGGTGTCTCAGCTGCCAACTTTGCCACTGCTATCTCAGGAAGCACTTCTTCGAAATGTTGAAACGGTGTCTCAATGAACTCCCCTTCAACCTCCACATATCGGAAAGAATTTAAATGGCTAATCATGTACTCTTCTTCGCCGTGGACAGTAATGATCTTTCCCTTCATAGGATATTTCAGCATCTGGTGCAAGGAGGAGGTGACTGCCCCAGCATGGTGTATCCAAGGTCTACCCAGCAGGCAGGAGTATGATGGACGGATGTCCATTACATAGAAAGTGGATTTAAACACCTCAGCACCTATCTTGACAGGAATTTCAACTTCTCCATGGACCATTCTTTTCGACCCATCGAAAGCTCTGACGACAATATCACTCGGCTTCAATTCCAACCCTTCGCAATCTAGCCGGTCCAAGGCCTTCTTAGGCAAAACATTCAGCGATGAACCGGTATCAACCAAAACATGTGCAAGGGTGGTTCCGTGACACTCGATTGAAATATGCAACGCATCATTGTGATTTCGGCCTTTAGGGGTCAGGTCGGCATCAGAAAAACCTAATCCATTGTCTGCAGTCAGACTAGACACGCAATGTTGAAATTGATCTGCAGAGGTTTCCTGGGGCACATGAGCTGCCTTTAGAAACTTAATCAAAGCTTGAGCGTGCGCTTCTGAGCAAAGCAACAGTGTCAGCATGGAGATCTTGGAGGGGGTTTGCCCCAACTGTTCCACCACATTGTAATCACTTCTCTTGATTATCCTCAAAATCTCGTCCATTTCTTTCTTGGAGGCTTCTGGAATCACCAAAGGTTGAGCCCTCATCCTGACGGGCTCATCTTGTATTCCTTTTCCTTTATCGGCAGTGGTAGGGGAGACAACACTAGGAACGAAAATTTCTTCAATCAAAGGAGTTCTAGCGGAGAGTTTTACTGGTGCAGGGAGGACTTCTTTAGCTGGCGAGGGTCCAAAGACTGCTCTTGGAGGAGCAATCTCTGGAGAAATTATTTTCCCGCTCCTGGTGATTTTGCTGGTGCCCGCAATGTTACTAATGCTGGCTTCTTCATCATCTGAATTTTCTTCAATTATCTCAACTTGCTTGATACCATGGTAGTAGATGTCACCACCATAGTTCCAAGGTATCGACTTCTCAGAAACATAGGGAACAGGCCCCGACATTGTTATCTTCAAAGGTATAGACTTTGCAGCTGGTGTAATCTTAACTGGCTTTTTGACGGCCTCGGAAAGATTGGCGTGAATGGTTATGATTGAGACATTTTCAACATTAACTGGAACAGCAGGAACTTTTTCGAACAAAATTTGTCGGCTATCCATGAGGCCTTGGATGCCTTTCTTCAATAGCGGACAATCAAACGGCAGAGAGTGGCAACAGTAGCAGTCTTCTTTACATCCCGGGAAGATCCCGGCCCTTAACAAATTCAACTTGATGGTTAGCAGTGGAGTAGTCAGATCACTAACGTCAGCAACATACAGATCCTCTTCGATAGCATTGATATTCCGACCGTGCTTCGGCATAGGTGCAGATATCACATTGGGTTTTTCTGGGGCGTCAAACTCTACCTCCTTAGCCTCTATCAGGTCCTGGATCTTATGCTTGAGTGCCCAACAATCATTGGTGTCGTGTCCAACACTGTCTGAATGATAGGCGCACTTAGCATTGGCATGATAATGTGGAGAGGATGTATTTACATTCTTTGGCGCCTCCTTGATGGTGGCAAGATTCAACTTCAATAGATGGGGAAGCACCTGCGCTGGAGTCATATTAATACGGGTGAACTGCCGTTGTGGCCTTTCCACCCGTTGCTGATTTGGTCGGGATTGGTTGTAGCGAGGCTGCTCACTTGGAGGGTTTTGAATCATTACGGCCCCCACAGTTGATCGACGCTCCATCTTCCTTGCTCTTCTCTGAGAATATACCATAGCTGTCTCCTTCTTAAACGGCTTCTTCTCAACACTTGCAGTAACACCCTTCTGAATCTTTCCTGACTTGATGCCAGCTTCTATTCTTTCGCCTGTTAAGATTAAATCGGTAAACCCCGCGGAAGAGTTACCAATTAGATGATTGAAAAATGGCCCAGATAGGGTCCCAAGAAACATATCAACAAGCTCACGATCGGTTAAAGGAGGCTGCACCCTGCCAGCCAAATCCCTCCATTTTTGTGCATATTCCTTGAATCCTTCACTTGTTCCTAGTGACATACCCTGAAGTTGGGTACGGGTAGGAGCAAGATCAGAATTATACTGGTATTGTTTGTAAAAAGCGGTGGCCAAATCTTCCTAATTTCTGACACTAGTCCCTTCTAGCTGGTAAAACCACTCCAACTGAGCTCCCGACAGGCTGTCTTGAAAGAAGTGAATCCAGAGGTTTTTATCTGCCGTGTAGGGTTGAATCTTTCTCACATAAGACCTGAGATGCATTTTGGGACAGGACAGCCCATCATACCTTACAAATACTGGCACTTTGAATTTCGGGGGAATCACAATTCCGGCAACCAAGCCCATGTCTTCAAAATCCAAACCCGGTACTCTTTGCAATTCCATGGCAGCCAATCTGTCTTCTAAACCTTTATATTTGTCATCAGCTGGAGGATACTGCTGGTCAGAATAATCTTCGTCCTCTTCAACCTCTTCCTCCTCTGCATCAGACTCGGAAGGCACCGCAACTCGATCTCTTTTACTAGTACCCTCATCAGGAGTGGGAGGAAATTCAAGCACCCTCCGAGCTTCTCTGTCAAACCTTCTCCCCAAAGTAGCCACTCCGACCCTCTTTTTCTTCTTCACTGGGTCCTTATTCTCTAGATGAGCCTTGATATCCTCTTGACTCTTGACCAAGGTCATCAAGAGTTGCTGGAACTGTGCATTCTGGGCTTGTAGGTCTTTGACTGTTTGCTCGAGATCCATCCTACTGAAATAAACAGCAGATAGATAAGGAAACCTGGAGTGAGACCTGCTTATGCACATGATGAATGGTATGCTGATGTATGCAATGCATTCAAGGATTTAGGACACCCAAAATTGTTTTAGACAAAGAAGAACGCACGTCATATTAATAAGAAGAAATTCGTTAGTACATAAATGCCCCATGGGCCAAATGTTACAAAATAAACTTCTCAAGGCAGAAAGACATTGCGCATCCTCTTCGGTGCGATGTAGGTGTTGAGGGCCTCTTGCTCTTGGAGTCGGCGGGTAAGTTCTAGAACCTTCTTTTCACTGGCGTAGTAGCTAGCTTCAAAAGTGTTCCGTTCCTCCTTGATCTGAATCCAACTTTTCTGCATTTCCTCCCACGATGTAGGCATGTCTGGATGCAAGATGGTGTAGGGAACCTCTCCTTCATTGACGGGCTCTATAATCACTGGGAGTACATGAGGATAAGGCATTATCAGACTTTGGGCTCGGGCTCGTACCCACTTGAGATAGGGCTCAAGAGGGATGGAGTTCTTGTGTCCCAGAGTCTTGCTATCAACCTTGTTGAGTTTTCCCCAAGCTCTGATGAATCTTTGGCGAAGTCCTTGCGCATCGTTGTCGAAGTCAAAAACCAGGCTAGGAATCAACATGTCATGAGGGCCATCCCTCCGTGCATATCCAAATTGCCTCAAAGCTAGGCAAGGGTTGTAGGTGATACCCCCTCTAATTCCAAGTAAAGGAACATTAGGAAATTCTCCGCAACGATCGACGATGACGACATTTTCTCTGGACCGAGAACACCAATGCACATCAGAATGAGTAAGAGTCATCAATCGTTGGGACCACCTTGTACCTTGGTCCTTCTTCAAGACAGATTGTGGAAGGTGCGAAATAAACCACCTTGCGAGTATAGGAGTACAGCACATGAGAACACCCCTCTTTCTCATTGTTCGTGTGTAAAATGAGTGAAGGATGTCCCCAAGCAATGTTGGTATCGGATTTCTGGACAAGAAGATTTTGACAGCGTTGACATCTACCAATTGGTCAGGATTTGGGAACAAGACCAACCCATAGATAAGGAGTGCCACAATCTCTTCAAAAGCTTGTAGGTCCAATGAGTTCCAACATTCTTGTGCCTTCTCAAACAAGAATTTTGCTAAGAATCCTTTGACACCGCTTCTGGTTTCCCAATGCCCCCTGATTTTAGATGGTTGTAGATGTAGTGCTCGAGCAACATCTTCAGGCTTTGGTTCCTTCTCCGTACCGTTGAAGGGTAGTTGATTAAGGATAGGGATTCTTAGGAGTTGAGAAAACTCCTCCAAAGTGGGGACCAACTGATAATCAGGGAAAGTAAAGCAGTGGTGAAGAGGGTCAAAGAACTGGAATAGCACTTTCATCATGTCTTCTTCAATGCTGGTGTTGACTAGGCTGAGCAGTCTACCATATCTTTCACTGAAGGATGAATTTTCCGGAATTCTTGAAGTGATCTCCTTGAGTTGAGGAGAGATTCTCACAAGGTTGACTTGAATGGTATTTCTGCGAGGAATTTCCATGTCCTACAAAACAAGAACAAAGATGAAGATCCAAAACCCTTGAAATGGTTAGTGAATGCATATGATGTTTTATGATGTTTATGATGTATGCACAAAACATATGTACAAGCAAATCACATCAAACCCTAGTTTCAGGCTTGCATGGGGTTTCATAGGTAAGTACCCTCTTGAGTGTAGTTGGCTTAAAAACCTGTCCTATAAATAGTAACCGGGTTCTAAGGAGCTCAATATCACTGGATTGTTTTCAATGTTCATTGTTTTGGTTTAGCCACTTAACTAGCGACCAAAATATTCCAAGAAAACAACCCTCAATGAGTGTAGTATCGAGTATCTACCAACTTCGGACTGCACCAAAGCCGGTCATCTCACTACCCCTAATAAAAGGCCAAGATGGTCAAGTAAGGTTCTAGGTCATTAGTGCTTAGTGACATCACTCAGCGGCCCCGTACTCTCCTTGATTGAACTCAAGGGTTATCGGTACTCACAAATATGTCGCACTAATATAGCTATTGCTTAGACCGTGTCGGTATACCCCGCACAGTTTCTACAACGTATTGCTATCTATGAATGTTTCCCAAAATCCGGGTGGAGGATTGTAAACCCAAGCAATAGAGCCAAAGTATAAAGCAAGCAAATCAAACAATTAGTCATGCAAGAGGGTGATCTAAGCCCTAAGGTTTCTCCACTTTAAAAAAATCTCCCCAGCAGAGTCGCCAGTTCTGTGATACGGTGGGAGAACTGACTAGGGTTTTGCGTTTGTTTTCGCAAATGTTTCGGTTGAGCAAGAGTCGCCACCGACTTTTTATTTTATCCTAAGGAAAGGTTTAAAAAGCACAGCAAAAACCTTTGAGATTTTTCTTGGGTTCGGGGAGTAGATTATAGAAGGGGAAGGTATTAGCACCCCTTCTATCCATGGTTATCCATGGGCTCTTAGGTACTTGCTTAGATCAATCTTGCCTTGGTTTTCAATTGTTTGAAATGGTGCTTTGTGTGTGGTTTTGAAAATGTTTTGAAAAGATGCCTTGTGCTAGGCTAACCTTGTAATAATTCTTTACTCGAATGTTTTACAAAAGGTGTTTTATCTTTTAAAAAGATGTTTCAAGGGTTTGAAAAGTTGATTTTGAAAGTGTTTGTGAAGTGGGTTTTGAAATTAGGCAAGTGTTTTCTTTGCAAATTGACAAGTACTTAAGAGTTTGTCTACCCTAAAGCTTTCTCAAAGATTTTTGTCATGTTTTAAGCCCTTTTGACAAATTTGTTCCACCATTGCATTTGGTGGACAATCTTGTCTTAGGAGATGAAAGGGACGGGCGCGGGTCATCGTTTAGACCATAGTTGCAATAGTGTTAAAGGTCTTTGGGCAATTTTCTTTAAGGGACTTGATCATTTGTTTTTGTTTGTTTTGGAAAGTTTTATCGAGGGGCTATGATCATTCAATTTGTTTGTCTTGCCCAAAGAAGTTCAACATGCAATATGGCCCATTTTTGAAAGGCAAACAAAGTGGAATACCCTAGGGGGTGCAAGTGTGAGATGTGTTGTTTATTCTCATGCTCATTTATCTTTGTATTAGGTCAAACTATTTTTTATCGTTTTTCGCGTGCAAACCCTAATTCTAACATGGCATAATTAGAAAGCGTATAAAGTGCGAAATTTAAATTCCTACGCTATTACAACATAATAATATAGGGAGGGGGTACAAATTTACAAATGGGGAATATTTAGACAAGAATTTAAATCTAAATTATTACATCATTTTTGAATATTTGCAAGGTAAATAAATTGCATAATTAAATAGAAATTAAATAAATATGCAAAATGCAAAAAGAAAGTTTTTATATGTATGAAAAAACGTTGTTTATGTAAAATAAAATAAGAAAATAAAAAGGTATTATTTTTGAGTATTTTCATATTTAGGGCAAAAACCCTAATTTTAATCAAAATGTATATTAATTAATTAATTCACATAATATTTATTATTTACATACAAAAATAAAGTAAAATATGGTATATTTATAAAAAGGCCTTTTTTAGTATTAAATATTAAAAAATAAAATATGTACATTATTTGATATTTTATTCTAAGTATATTAACAAATATGTATTTATATTTACATTATTTTAAATATGTATTATGGATAAACAATAATAATAATATTTAATATTTTTTAGAAAATAGTATTTTTTATATGAAATATTTTCAGAGGGTAATATAAAATAAAAAATGAAAATGAGAATGTATTTACACTATTTTTCTATTTATCCTAAATAATAATATATATACATATATGTATAAATCAAAAGAAAATCAAATAAATACCAAATAAAATCAAAAAATGATGAGAAAATTATTTTCAAAATTTTAATATGCTGAGAAAAAATAAACAAGTCAAACAAAAAAAGAAAAAGTCAAAAATATTAAAAAATGAAGCAAATGGGCTCAGGGGTGTGAAACAGAAAAAATGGTGCGGATAGCAAAATGATACAGGCCCAGCCCAATCCACTTCTTCTTCAACCTTTGGCCAAAAACGCGCGCCTTGTCACAGAGATTCAAACATCCAGATTCTTTGAGATTTTGCACAAACTTTCAACACAAAACATGTCAAGCATTGAATCACGATTCCAAATATATAAAAAACTCATCCTAACTCTCAGAAATGAGAGAGAATTTTATCAATCCCAAATCTTGACCTAAACTTTCTGCCATTTTCAAAGCTTAAATTCTCTCAACTCAGGCAAAAGAAATGAAATGTAAAGCTATGTACATGCTCAGGGCTATGAGTAGAACCTTGTTTCTTCACAAACTTAAGACTAAAGATGCATAATAAGAGAGATACGAGTTCAAAATTTTACCTATTCAGTTGAACTTCTATCTGGAGAATGAGGAACTTTCAGTGCAAGGTGATGATTGGAAAAGCTTCCTTGAGGTCTAGGGATGCTATTCCAATGTTTACTTTGCCTTGAAAGCTTCTGAATCAAGCTGTAGAACTTCACCTGCAAGTCAAAGATGTGAAAATGGTGGAAGTGGTTAGAGCAATTACAGATCGTGTCTTAGCTTCTGGATAGCTTGCATAGGTTGTAAGGAAGGTAGAGGAACAAGTTTGGACAAGAATGCTTGAAGGGATTGAGAGATGGCACTCAAACTGCAGGCCTTGCCCTGTTTGAGCAGTTTGATGGTGTTTCTGAGATGGAGAGTGTTTGAGAGGTCAAGGATTCGTGCAAAAGCTTGGTTGGGATCTTTTGAATGTGTCTATGATATTTGCTTTTTTGTTCTAAGGCTGAGATGGAAGTTCTTACAAGTTATGGAACTTTTCTTTTTTCTTAAGCAACAAAAGCAAGTTGGCTTTCTAGGCATGTAGGAGGCCTCCTAATGTGCTGCATAATCCTCTCTTGATCAGAGCAATTTGTCCATAATCTTGCGCCAAAAGGATTTAGCTTGTACTTGTTGGATTTCTAAATTGACATAAAGTGAACTTTTACCAAAATGGCTAATTCACTTTATCTAAAAATGGATCAATCTTGTGTACAATGCTTGAACTCATGGAACAACACTTTGGCACAATGAACAAGCATTAAATTATGGAGTGTAACTTGGTTTAAGGACCTGTAATCTAGCCTAAAGAATGCTGAGTTCAAATTTGCAAAGTTATGGACATGGAACTTGGTCATGAACAAAGTGGTTTTTTGCTATATTGTGAAATTCGATTCTCTCTAACCATGAGGTTGTTTGAGAAGTTCTTGGACATTTTGGAAAGCTTGGAATGTGTACTACAATCCATATTTGAAATGCAAGTTGAAATTCCAAGTGGAAGGGTATGGAAAGTGGCCTTGAAGTGGGGTAGAAAACCTTGTCAAAATAGGTTAAAATTTCACTAAGTTAAAAATGGTTTAGTGCCCTTATTCAAAAAATTGTAACTTGAGATAAAAGCTTCAAATGAGAAAACTTTGTGAATCAAAGTTGTAGATTATGCAACAAGCTACAACTTTCATGTTTTGACTTTTGTTTGAATCCAAATGGATCTTGGTGAAAAGATGGGGCAAAGTTGGGAAAAAATTAGGGTTTTTCATAACTTAGAAAAATTCTAAGTTATGAAAAATTCCATTTTAAAACCCTAATTTGCATTTTGTGATTTCTTGGTGAACAAGTTTCATGATTTGGCATGTTTTGATGAAAAATGAATCTTGACCCTTGATTTTGACCAAAAAGTCAAAGTTTGACTTTTCAGTATACAGTCAAAATTGATCAATTGACTGGGAAATTCAACTGTCAATCTTGTGCATTTGGGATCTTTTGAGCTTGATGAATGTGTCAAGACCATTTCATTGAGTCCTTGAGTCCATATGTGAGCTTGATTTGCCATTGGCTAGGTCAAACAATCAAAAATTGCCTTTGTGTAGTCAAAACCCTAAAAATGACCATTTTGCCCTTTTGGTGATCTGATCAATTTTCTTGTGGAATTGTGATCCAAACTTGATCAAATGGTCCATATGAGTTCATAATTTTGATGTGGATTAAATTTCATGAGATTTGACTGTCAATTGGCCACAGTTGACTTTTTCCCCAATACAGTTGATTTCTAGGTCAACTGTCCAATTGACTGGGCAAAATTTGGAATCAGGACTTGAAACTTGGTATGGATAAACTTAGGAGGTCAATATGAAGTAAGAAAGTCATCTTGGGCACTTTAGGTCAAAACATCTTTGTGCAAATACAAACCCTAATTTGGGGTTAGCAGTGCAAGGAGGAGTCTTGAGCAGATGAAACCCTAACTGGATCTTGAGCTTCAAGAGCTTTGTGATGAGAAATGTTGAGAAAAAGGGAGGGAAAATTTTGGGGTACAACACACGTGTTGACATTAAATATGTACTTCGAAGAAATCACTTTTGAAGATATTCCACGAGAAGAGAATCAATTAGAAGACGCACTAGCTACCATGTCATTTATGTTCAAAGTCGGATGGGATAATGAAGCTCCTCGAATTACCATTGAAAGACTAGACGAACTGACACATTGCAACAAAGTTGATACTGATGGAGTAGAGGAAAATCCTTGGAACCACGAAGTAAAAAGATACCTCGAAACTCAAGAGTATCCTGAAGGAGCATCTATCAATGATACGAAATTTCTAAGGAGGTTCTCTGCCAAGTTCTTTTTGAGTAATGAAATCTTGTACAAGTGCAACCACAATTTGACTTTGTTTGTTATATAGATAAGAAGGAAGCTGAGAAAATTATGGAAGATATGCACGAATGTGTCTTTGGTACTCACTCCGGTGGACATGCAATGGCTAAGAAGATTCTGAGACAAATGCCAGATTTATGCTGACAAAGTACATGTGCCTCCGGTTCCTTTGAATGTCTTGAATTCTCCTTGGATATTTGCAATTTGGGGCAATAATATGATTGGAGAGATTAAGCCTACTACTTCCAATGGACATCGTTTCATCCTTGTCGCTATTGATTACTTCACGAAGTGGGTAGAGGCAACCTCGTTTGCTTCCGTTACCAAGAATGTTGTGGCTCGGTTCATTAAGTATAACCTTATCTGTCAGTATGGCATCCATGAAAGGATCATCATGGAAAATGGTACCAATCTTAACAATACTATGATCACGGAACTCTGCATGCAGTTCAAGATTAAGCATCATAATTCTTCCCCGTACCGACCAAAGATGAATGACACAGTGGAAGACGCCAACAAGAATATCAATAATATCCTACAGAAGATGACAGTGACAATAAAATATTGGCATGAGATGCTACCATTTGCTCTGCATGGTTACCGCACTTCGGTACGTACGTCAGTGGGGGAAACCTCGTTCTCTCTAGTCTACAGTATGGAGGTTGTCTTATCTGTTGAAATCCAGATTCCTTCCATAAGGGTTATGAAAGATGCAGGTTTACATGAAGACGAAAGGATTCAGACTCGACTTGACCAGATAAATTTGATTGATGAAAAAAGGATTGCGGTTGTTTGTCATGGTCATATATATCAGAAATGCATGATTAAGGCCTTTAACAAGAAAGTCAAACATTAGGTGTACCGGGCTGGTGATTTTGTAATAAAGCACATCATCCTATCACAAGTTGATCCTAGGGGAAAATGGACCCCCACATATGAAGGGCCATTTGTGATTAAAAAGATATTTTCTGGCGGTGCTATAATACTTACCACCATGGACGGTGAAGATTTTCTGCACCCTGTGAATGCGAACATAGTCAAAAATACTACGCATAAAAGAGACCCGCTAGGTTGACAGGCCTAGGCAAAAATAAGGGCATCCCAGCAAACCAAAAGGGTTCGGGCAAAAATTAGGGATATATATAAAATTGTACATCCGACAAGTCGAAAACCTGAAAAGGCATCTTGGGTAAAAAGAGATATCCCGATGGACTGAAAACCCGAAAAAGTGGTCCTGGAAAAAGTTAGGGATTAAAGTGTACGACCATGTCCCATTGATCACCTATCTACTTACAACCAGCTTTATTACTAGCATCAATTTCAAACGGTACAGATCAATTCAATCATCTTCTTCCGACAACAAGTGATGAGATACTTGAAGACATAAGGGCAAAAGCAGAGTTGTAACCTGATGGGATCGTTTCCACATAATTGTTTTTCTTTGTTTATCATGTTGTACTCTTTTTTTGCATTTTTTACGATGATTTCCTCTTACTAGGATTTTTGCCTTCTTGTATAAAACTTCCTGCTTATAGGAAAACTTTCAGAATCAATGCAAATATATTTCAAAATCCAAAATTGTTTTTTCTTTCTCTGTTTCGTTTGCAAAAACGTCCAATGATTACATTGAATGAACATATGCATTTGAATATGATTACTGTTTACAAAATATATGCATGAGAACAAGATTAGCATTTACTAAAGACTATAGAAGTTGGGATAAAGTTTAAGTTATCCCTAAATCCCCATAGAACAATCTCCATGGAACAATCTCTACAGAGTTATCTTGACAAGCTCATCCCCAATAGAGATATATTCCCCAACAAGTCTAATATGCCCTCAGACAGAAATTGGGGCATCTTCCAGTAGTTCCCCTCCATATCCCTGATGGATAGCTTGACATGATCATCTTTCCCAATAGGTCCCCTAGTGGATAAAGATGTTGGATTATTCCCCAGCGTACAGTGGAAACTTCCTCAGTGCAATCTATGAATTTCCAATCCCCCTCAGAGATTATTTCCTCAACATAGTCTACATGATTTAATTCAGCAATGGAGTTTATTTCTCCAATACTACAAATTCCCCGATAGAATTATCTTATCTTTCCAGATATCATTCAATGTTGTCCTCCCTATAGCGTTAGAAATGTTGAGACTAAGCCATTGGATTGACTTAACTCGCACAGATCAAATAAAAATCGTCATCGCGCTTTATTGTTTCTAGAGGAATAAGAAAAGAGCTAATAACCCAAAAAAGAGGGGAGAGAATCTAGGTACGGGGATTGGTTATGCAAAAGGAAGGTATCAGCACCTTAAACATCTACGGTACTCCACAGGAACCTCTTTGAAAATTTGTGTATTTTGAATACAAGTGTTGTATAAAAATAGATGGTGGAGGTGGGAAAAGAAATATTTTTTACAATTTTTGCACCTGCCGCGGTTGCGAACCTTTAGTGCCTACGTACCACCTTCCGTGCAATAGGGGATCAGGGTACTCGTAGTTCACCTTTAAAAATTTTAAAACACAAGTGTGTTGGTTATTTTTAAGAGACGAGACATCGTCGTTATATCCGAGTGGAAAACATACTTACTACCCACGATTATGAGAAAGGAGAATTTGCGTCATCTCAAAGTGGAGGATATAGCTTGGTGTCATACGGTGGGAGAATTGACTTTTAGGTTTTACATTTTATTGCAAATGTTGCAGATAGCAAGAGTCGCCACTGACTTTTCTTTTATCCAATAAAGGAAAGGGTGAAAAGAACAGGAAAAACCTTTGAGAATTTTCTGAGTTCGGGGGGTAGGTTATGAAAAGGGAAGGCGTTAGAACCCTTTTCACCCGTAGTTTTCTACGTGCTTTTAATCGCTAGCTCATTTTTGACATGCTTTGTGTTTGTGTATGTTTGAAAATATTTTGAAAATGCCTAAGTGCGGAAATTTTGTAATGATTCTTGTATCGTTGAGAATGTATACAAAATGTTTGTTTTGAAAATATTTGTTAAAGAAAGTGTCGTTGTATGAAAATGTTTCGGAAATACCAACGTACGTAAATTTTGTAATGGTTCTCGTATCGTTGAGAATGTATACAAAATGTTTGTTTTGAAAATTATTTATTGAGAGAAAATGTTGTTTTGTGAAAAGATGTTTTGTTTTAAAAGTTTGTGAGCAAGCGACTACGAGCGTTCTACCTACTCAAAAAGTCTTTATTCTTTTTCTCCTCCTTTAGATAGTGCTACTCTACCATTAGTTAGTAGTAAGCCCTACCATTGAATGTGAGGGACATGTGCGGGTAATCATACCATCATAGAAGGCAACTTGTAGGACACTTTAGCAATTTTTGTAAGGGACTAAGATCGTTTGCTGAAGGCAGCATCGAAGGGTCATCTGGGGACTACGATCTTTTTTAATCGAGGGTCTTTGCTAAAGCGTCCCATGTTCGAGGGACATGACTGTTTAAATCCGAGGCAACAAGTGAGGGTTATCCTAGAGGTGTGCGTGTGCGAAGTGTTTTGATTTCAAGTATTTGTCTTGAGATTAGGTTTTCTAATGTTTGTTCTTTATCTTGCCATACAATCCTATTAAACTAACAGTAAATAAGGAAAGCAGTAAATTGCGGAAATTAAATGTCCTACACTATTACAATGCTTCGGGAATGGGGATACAAATTTATGAATGGGGATGAAAAGTAAAGTAAACCTAATTATCTATTACAGACCGTTAGCAGTTACAATATTGGAAAATACTTATGCGAAAATAAAGTGCGCGAAGGTGGTGAAAACGGGAGAGATGTTTAAGAAACCCTAAAATATTTCTAAGTGTTTTAGAAAATATTTTGTTGTTTTTGTTTAGAAAAATATTTGATAGTGTAAAATAATAACAAAACCTAATTATAATTATTTTACAAATTAATTAACAAAATAAAACAAAGTTATTAAATTAAATTAATTTTTATTTATGAAAATTAAATTAATTAATTAAAATCTAAACCAATTTTTTTTGTGATTTTATTATTTTTTCTAATTAAATAAAAATGATTTAGAAAAGAAAAAGTTAATTAAAATAAAAAAGAAGTAAAATGGGTTTGGGTGTAAACAACTAATAACGGGGGTGATAAGAAGCAAAAAGGTTAGGCCCAAAATAGAGGAGCCCAGGCGCCTGTTCGAGATCCAGTGGGGGTAGCTTTCAGAAGGTGCATCATGGGCCTGACTGTCTAGAGCGTTGTATCTGGAATCTTGAGATCTGATGGACAAGATATGAGGATACATGGTGCACGCATATGCGTGGCTTGCATTGAATCTACAATGAGAATGTTAGAAAATAAAATTCCAGAGGCAAGGATCGAACCCCTGGCCTGGCACACCAACGCCTTACTCACACACACACTTGCCACTTGGGTGGCGGTTACATCTTGTGATAAAACATGTTGCATTAAATATAAAGTAAACTCATTTTTGAAAATTTGAAGACGAACTTCATCTTCTTCGCGCAGACAACACCATCACCAACTTTTTTGAATTTTGTAAAACCTTCATTTCTCAACCATTTTAAAAACTGTAAACACCAAACTTGTTCTAAATTTCACAAGGAATTCAACCATACTATTTATTTTAACTAAAACTCAAAGAATAAAAATAATTTTACTCAGTACCAAAAGTGAACCCTAATTGGTCAGAGCTTCGACTCTTACTCCACAAGCGAAATTAATGAAAACTAATGATATGGTTAGCTTTAGAGGCATGATATCTACATTTTCTTTTTAGAAAGTAAATGCAAATGATGCTTGTATCAAGATATCATAGTTTATAAAACTTACCTCTTGAAGTGAAAACTCAGAACGTGTATGGATGCTTCCAGGTGCAAACAAATGATGCCAAAAGCTTCCTTGGACCTTGGTGAATGTATTGCAATCCTTACTTTTCTTCGAGAGTGGCTGAAATGCTCTGTCCAAGTCAAGTAGCAAAGATGGAAATTGGAAATAGTGAATGATGATAATGTAGTTACAAAAGCTAAATGATGGCTTGGATAGCTTCTATAGGATGTATATGGAGTGTTTGGAAGGTTGGTTTGTAAAGGAATTTAGAGCTTTTGCAAATTCCCAAGTTTGTGACTTTGTGTAAAAATTGAAATTCTGGCTGCAGATACTCAATGTCACGTTCAATGTTATGACACCGTATCTGACTTTCTATAAGACAGTAAATACAAAAACAGTAAAGAACACAATCAATTGTTTACCCAGTTCAGTGTGTAACAACACCTACTCTAGGGGCTACCAAGCCAGGGAGGAAATCCACTATAAGAGATATTAATTCAGGAATAAACCAACAAGTTTATCTCCTTCACTTAAGACCTACCCAATGCAACTTCAATCTAAGTACAACTTAAACCTGAGTTCCTACTCACTCCCCCTCAATCACAGCAGTGATACTTAAAACATTTGACTAATGAATTAATGAAGACACTCTTCAAAACATACACTTGATTATGCTTCACAGCTTTTTAATCAAGAAACACAAACACTCTTGCTTCACAGCTTTGAGTGATACATAAACCTAACTTGACTTTGCTTCAAAGCTTTAGTCAAGAGACACAAAACACTCTTGCTTCAAAGCTTTGAGTGATACAAAACCCTTACAATTAAAACCTATTCCAAGTCACTTATCATAATGATACTTTCTTGGATTACAATAGTTAAAACTATACAGCTCCTAAATGATCTTCTGTCAAAAGGATAAATTCCAAACAACAGCCCTGTTGAATATATAGCAGCTGCTTCTTCAGTTAGGGTTTCCACAAAAAGCTAGGGTTAATTCCGTTTGACCTTAAGACTTGGTCACAGGACTTTATCAACCAGGTTAGGGTTGAGCTAGGTTAACCCCAAGTCCACGAGAGATTCTGTTCTGGAAAGACTGAGTCATTTTCCTGAAAAAACTCAAAATTAACCAAACTGCATAACTGTTAGTTCAAAACAGGATGTCTTAACAATTGTTATGACATCTGAATTCCTGTTTACTGATTTTGGTAAATGTGATCATTTTGCAAAATGCTCAGATACACACTCATAAACATCAGTACCTGTATACCACTATTTTTCTGCAAAGGTACCTAATAAACCAGTACCTAATAAATCAGAATGTTATGACATTAGTCATGACATTCACACACCTGGTTTTACCAAAAATTCATGCCAATACCTAAACAACTACAAACTCCCCCTTTGGCAGATTTTTGGCTAAAGCCCCTAAGCAATCAGAGAATAGATAGAAGGAGAATAAATATGACTGCAGGAAAATATAGTCTAATAATGTCTACCAAAATATATCTCCCCCTCTTTAGCCACAAATGGGCCAAAGATACATGTTCTTAAAAGTTATACAGTCATCCCAAAAGTAGAAAAAAAACAAAAACTAAAATCTGAACACACTTGTAAACTCCACCAGGAAACAGCAGCAACTCCACCAACCTTTAAGCACTGCTATCAGACTCATAAGGTTCGGGCTTCTTCCTTTTCTTATGAGCAATATCAGCATTCTTCTCTTTGTCTGATGTCTCAACATCCTTAGAGACATCTGGATTTGTTTCAGCATTTGAACTTTCTTGATTTAAAGGAACAGAAATGCCAGGAACTAAGTGGTTCTCGTTCAGAATTCTTGTAACAATTTTAGCTATTGCTTGACGAACATAGGCTGACCCTTCCCTATTTGCAATTTCAGAGGGAACAAAAGAAGGAGGATGAGAGGGATTACCAGAGGCAGTAGCTTGGGACCTTCCTGCATGCCTTGTTCTCAGCTCTTTGACCTTGGTGGGGTTAGTTTCCACTTCTCTAAGAGGAGCGATCTCCAGGACTTCAGAATCCAGGCAAGATGAGATTGCCCTAGAATCTTGATCAGAGGAAGAGGATGAAATAGTCGTATTGGATGATGATGGTGTTTGAGACATTTTGATAGTCTTAGAAGACCAATAGCAACTGGAGAGAAAATTATGATTGAGAGACTGGGTTTTGATGCGGAGACGAGAGGGGAAGGAAGAAAATGAGTGTCTATTCAACTTCTTAAAAGAATTGAAGGAAATGGGAAAATATAAGTTTAACCCAATCAGAACAGACTTAACAAGCATAACTCCTTCAACCCTTATTTTAAGCAAAATTAATTGCTACAATTCCTCATGTTGGCAAATACCCAACTTACCCCTCAAGTTTTCAAATTGATTTGCATCAAGTGCCTTGGTAAAAATGTCAGCCAGCTGTAGCTCAGTGGCAACATGTTCCAGTTTAATTGTCTTCTCTTCTACAAGGTCTCTAATAAAGTGATGTCTTATGTCAATATGTTTTGTCCTACTATGCTGAATGGGATTCTTGGAAATGTTGATTGTACTCAGATTGTCACAGTACAATGTCATAACATCTTGTGTGACATTATACTCAGTAAGCATCTGTTTCATCTAGATCATTTGAGAACAGCTACTACCAGCTGCAATGTATTCAGCTTCAGCAGTAGAGAGAGACACATAGTTCTGTTTCTTGCTGAACCAGGAAACCAGATTATTTCCCAAGAAGAAACATCCTCCAGAGGTGCTTTTTCTATCATCAGCACTACCAGCCCAATCAGCATCACAGTAACCAGTCAGAGTTGGTTCACAACCATGAGAATATAGCAAACCATAGTTGTAAGTTCCACTCACATACTTCAAAATTCTCTTCACTTGGTTGATATGACTGACTTTAGGACCAGCTTGGTATCTTTCACAAACTTCAACTGCAAAAGCAATGTCAGGTCTGCTGGCTGTTAAGTACAACAAGCTTCCTATCATGCTTATGTACAGACTTTGATCCACCTTGACCCCACTTGAATCTTTGGAAAGCTTTAAATGAGTAGGAGCAGGAGTCCTTTTGTGACCGGCATTCTCCATACCAAACTTATTTACAATGTTCTTTGCATACTTGCTTTGAGATAAGAAGATTGAGTCCTCCATCTGTGAGACTTGCAGTCCAAGAAAATAAGTCAGTTCTCCCATGAGACTCATTTCGAATTCAGCCTGCATCTGGTCAGCAAAATGTTTAACCATAGGTTCTGACATTCCTCCAAACACTATGTCATCAACATATATTTGGGCTACCATCAACTTCCCTCCTTCAGTTTTGACAAAGAGGGTTTTGTCCAAGCCTCCTTTTCTGTATCCTTTGTCTGAGAGAAATTTTGTTAACCTGTCATACCATGCTCTAGGAGCTTGTTTCAGGCCATATAGAGCTTTTCTCAATTTGTAGACATGATCAGGGTGGTTTGGATCCACAAAGCCTTTAGGTTGTTCCACATAAGCTTCCTCATTCAAGTACCTATTTAGAAAGGCACTTTTCACATCCATCTGAAATAACTTGAACTTCAGAAGACAAGCAATTGACAATAGGAGTCTGATTGATTCCAGCCTGGCTACAGGTGCAAAGGTTTCATCAAAATCAACCCCTTCAACCTGAGTGTATCCTTGAGCAACAAGTATTGCCTTATTCCTGGTGACAACTCCTTCAGCATCTAATTTGTTCTTGAAAATCCATTTTGTGCCAATGATGTTAGTTCCTTCAGGTCTAGGAACTAGTTCCCAAACTTCATGTTGCTTGAATTGGTTCAGTTCATCTTGCATTGCTCCAATCCAGTATTCATCAGTTAAAGCTTCCTTGACATTTCTTGGTTCAATTTTAGACACAAAACAAGAGTTTGAGATGATTTCTCTAGATCTTGTAATGACTCCACTGTTGGGATCTCCTATGATGAGCTCTTTTGGATGATTCTTCTGAATTCTGATGGAAGGGATCTTGCTACCTTCCTTTGATTCAGATTCTGCTGTGGTGGTGTTGGGTAGATCATTCTGTTGAGTTGAAGTCTCAAAGAATGTCTCAACATTACAAGGGACATCTATTTCCTCATGATAATCATCAATTATGACATTTATTGATTCCATCATGGCTTTGGTCCTGGAATTGAATACCCTATAAGCTCTGCTGTTTGAGGAGTATCCTAGAAATATGCCTTCATCACTTTTAGGGTCCAGTTTTCTTCTTTGTTCACGATCTGCCAGAATATAGCATTTGCTGCCAAACACATGGAAGTACTTCACAGTTGGTTTTCTTCCTTTCCAGAGTTCATATATGGTGGATGAGGTTCCCTTTCTCAAGGTGACCCTGTTATGGACATAGCAGGCTGTATTCATAGCTTCAGCCCAAAAATACATAGGAAGTCTTTTGGCATGTATCATTGCTCTGGCAGATTCCTGTATGGTCCTGTTTTTTCTTTCCATAACTCCATTTTGCTGAGGAGTTATAGGAGAAGAAAATTCATGACTAATTCCTTATGAGGAACAGAATTCATCAAACTTGCTGTTTTCAAATTCCTTGCCATGATCACTTCTGATTCTGACAATACACCCTTCCTTTTCTCTTTGAATTCTTTTGCACAATTCTTTAAAAACTTCAAATACATCAGATTTTTCCCTAATGAAGTTAATCCAGGTGTATCTGGAAAAATCATCCACAACCACATAGGCATATCTTTTTCCACCAAGACTCTCCACCTGCATTGGTCCCATCAGATCCATATGAAGAATTTCTAGAACCTTAGAGGTGGTCAGATGTCTTGACTTTGGATGTGACATCCTAGTCTGCTTACCAACCTGACATTCACCACAAACTCTTCCTTCATCAATTTGCAGTCTTGGAATCCCTCTGACTGCCTCCATGGAGATAATCCTTTTCATTCCTCTTAGATGAAGATGGCCAAGTTTCTGGTGCCACAGTTTCACCTCTTTTTCTTCTTTTGCAATGGAACACACAGTGGAGAAATTAGTGTTCTCAGGCTCCCACAAGTAACAGTTGTCTTTAGATCTGACTCCTTTCATTACAACTTCTTGTTTTTCATTAATTACAAGACATTCAGATTTTTAGAAATTGACCTTGAATCCTAGATCACACAATTGACTGATACTAATGAGATTAGCAGTCAGGCCTTTTACCAGTAGTACTTCATTCAGGTTTGGAACTCCAGGGCAGTCCAAATTACCAACTCCTTTGATTTCACCTTTAGCACCATCTCCAAAGGTCACAAAACTAGTGGTGTGAGGTTTAACGTTATTGAGGAGGTTCTTGATTCCAGTCGTGTGCCTAGAACACCCACTGTCAAAGTACCAGTCTTCCTTTGCAGAGACCCTCAGAGAAGTGTGGGCTATCAGGGCAGTAGCTCTTTTCTTCCATTTAGGAGTATGTGGTACCTTTTTAGACTTAGGTTTGACTCCTGAGTTCTGATTAGGGTATCCATGCAATCTGAAGCAGAAAGGCTTTATGTGGCCATACCTCCCACAATGATGACATCTCCATCTTTGGTACCTTTTCTTCATACGTCTCTATTCCTGATGTTGAGAGTTGTGTTGAGACATCTGCTTTGACATTTGCTTATCAGGCCTGATCTTCTTGTCTGTACTAGATTTCTTTGCTTCCACAAATCCTAGTCCAGATTTGTTTCCCACATTTTGTCCAACCTGAAGGATCTCTTCCAATTTGTCTGTTCCATTTGTCAGCATCTTGACAGATTTGGTCATTTGGTTCAGTTGTGAGTTCAACAATTGAACTTCCCCTTCTAGATGACTTATAGTTTCAAGGTCTGCCCTTTTTTCAGCCTCCAGCTTTATGATGAGTTTTGATTGTTTCTCATTCTGCACACAGACTTCAGCACTTCTGATACACAATTTCTTGTAAGTATCAGCCAATTCTTCAAATGTCACTTTTTCATCACTAGTGTCACTTTCAGAGGTACAAACACCAGTTAGAGCAATAACTAGTTTGGCAGATTCTTCTTCAGAATTACTTTCTGAATCACAGTCATACCAAGTAACAGTCATTCCTTTCTTTTGTTTCTTAAGAAAGGTAGGACATTCAGCTCGAATATGCCCATATCCTTCACAACCATGGCATTGAATTCCTCTGCCTTGATTTCCCTTCTCTTCTGACCTTGGTCTTCTGCTGGAACTGTCAATGTCAGAGGGAATGTTATGAACATTAGACCTTGACTTTGGATCTATTCTTTTGATGAGTTTGTTGAATTGTCTTCCAAGCATGGCTATAGCTTCTGAAATATTTTCTTCTTCATCCTCCTTGTTTTCAACATCAGAGTTGGATACAAGTGTTATGCTCTTGTTCTTCTTGTCAACATTTTCAGTGATCCCCATCTCAAAAGTCTGAAGAGACCCAATGAGTTCATCCACTTTCAACTTGCTGATATCCTGGGCTTCCTCTATAGCAGTTACCTTCATTGCAAATCTTTTAGGCAAGGATCTGAGAATCTTTCTCACCAGTTTTTCTTCTGACATCTTTTCTCCCAATGCTCTTGAGGTGTTGGCAATCTCCAAGATGTTCATGTGAAACTCATGAATGGTTTCATCTTCCATCATTTTTAGATTCTCAAACTTGGTAGTCAGCATCTGAAGCCTTGACATTTTTACTTTGGAAGTTCCCTCAAGGGTAGTTTTGAGAGTGTCCCAAACTTCCTTGGCCAGTTCATATTGATGTACTAGTCTGAATATGTTTCTATCAATTCCATTGAACAAGGCATTTAAAGCTTTGGAATTACCCAGGGCTAACTCATCTTCTTCCTTACTCCATTCTTCCTCAGGCTTCAGACTGATTGTCCCATCTTTCTCAGTTATGGTGGGATGGTTCCATCCTTTGTCAGCTGCTCTCCAAGCCTTTTTATCCAGAGATTTTAAGAAGGCAATCATACGAGGTTTCCAGTAGTCATAATTTGTTCCATCCAGAATGGGTGGTCTATTTCCAAAAACTGCTTCTTTGTCCATAGTGCCAGAAAGTGATATCCCTAGATCTCACCCAGTAATACAGGCAGGGTGCCTGCTCTGATACCAATTGAAATTCTGGCTGCAGATACTCAATGTCACATTCAATGTTATGACACCGTATCTGACTTTCTATAAGACAGTAAATACAAAAACAGTAAAGAACACAGTCAATTGTTTACCCAGTTCAGTGTGCAACAACACCTACTCTAGGGGCTACCAAGCCAGGGAGGAAATCCACTATAAGAGATATTAATTCAGGAATAAACCAACCAGTTTATCTCCTTCACTTAAAACCTACCCAATGCAACTTCAATCTAAGTACAACTTAAACCTGAGTTCCTACTCACTCCCCCTCAATCACAGCAGTGATACTTAAAACAATTGACTAATGAATTAATGAAGACACTCTTCAAAACATACACTTGATTATGCTTCACAGCTTTTTAATCAAGCAACACAAACACTCTTGCTTCACAGCTTTGAGTGATACATAAACCTAACTTGACTTTGCTTCAAAGCTTTAGTCAAGAGACACAAAACACTCTTGTTTCAAAGCTTTGAGTGATACAAAACCCTTACAATTAAAACCTATTCCAAGTCACTTATCACAATGATACTTGCTTGGATTACAATAGTTAAAACTATACAGCTCCTAAATGATCTTCTGTCAAAAGGATAAATTCCAAACAGCAGCCTTGTTGAATATATAGCAGCTGCTTCTTCAGTTAGGGTTTCCACAAAAAGCTAGGGTTAATTCTGTTTGACCTTAAGACTTGGTCACAGGAATTTATCAACCAGGTTAGGGTTGAGCTAGGTTAACCCCAAGTCCACGAGAGATTCTGTTCTGGAAAGACTGAGTCATTTTCCTGAAAAAACTCAAAATTAACCAAACTGCATAACTGTTAGTTTAGAACAGGATGTCTTAACATTTGTTATGACATCTGAATTCCTGTTTACTGATTTTGGTAAATGTGATCATTTTGCAAAATGCTCAGATACACGCTCATAAACATCAGTACCTGTATACCACAATTTTTCTACAAAGGTACCTAATAAACCAGTACCTAATAAATCAGAATGTTATGACATTAGTCATAACATTCACACACCTGGTTTTACCAAAAATGCATGCCAATACCTAAACAACTACAAAAATCAAGTTTTGTGTGAGGTAGTGACTTTGAGCATTGAGGTCCCCTTGAATTCAGAAGCAAGACCTTCTATTTATAGGCAAGATTTATGGATTTTTAGAGAAGGAATCAGTTAAAATAGAGTTCTCAAACAAAAGTTGGTTTAGTTGGATTGCAAGTGAAGGTACATGAGAGTTATGGTTCCAATGTGAGCATGGCCTGATTTTAGGGGTGCTTTGCTGATTGTAGATGGTTGCTTCTTAGTGCTGAGATGTTTTGAAGTCAGAAGCAACAATGTATGGGCTCAAGGAGTGGAATTTTGTGATTAAAGAAACTTTATCAAAATGGCAATGTTAACTTTGTGCCAAAAATGGAATGATGTAAGGATCAAGATGGTTATGAGATTTAGTTATGAGTTCATCACAAAAATGACCTATAATTCAAGAATGAAATCCCAACTTCATGTCTTCGATTCTCCTTATTAAAGCATGGCCTTTTTATGCTCTTGGACATTTTGGAAAGCTTGAAACATGATCTTCAACTTTCATGTTAACCATTTTGATTTAATCAAATGGGAACTTGGTGAAAATTTTCCAAGAAGTTGAGATAAAAAACTGATCAAAACTTGTTGAAATTTTTTCTAAGTGTTAGATAAAAATGTCACAACTTCATGGGCCTATATCTCTTAATCCAAGCACTTTTTGGATATCAACCCTCAAGGACAAAGTTGTATAATTCATTAATCCCTACAACTTTCATGTTGAAAGTTTTCCTTGAATCAATTTGTATCTTAGTGAAAAATGGCCATGAAGTTAGGGTTTTTTAAGTACAAAACACTTGAATTTTTCTAAGTGTTTAAAAATCTTCAATTTTGACTTTTGTTGACTTTCTTGATTCTTGATGATCAAGTTTGATAACTTTGAATGTTTTGATGATTCCTGATTTTTGAATTCAATGTTGACCAAAAAGTCAAAGTTTGACTTTTGTGTGACAGTTGACTTTTCATTCGATTGATTCAATTCTTCAAACCATTAATCACTTGTATCTTTGGAGATGTATTGAGACATATAATTAGGTCAAGATGTTTTATTTGAGTCCTTAAGATCATACTTTAAGTGATTAGGTCATGCACTAGGGCAAAAGTCAACAATTAGTCATCTTCAATCAAAACCCTAGTTTTGGAAAATTTTAACCTTTGATGATTTGAGGGATTTCCTTGAGGAATCATGATTAACCCTTGATCAAATTATGAATATCACTTCAAAATGTTGATGTTGACCAAAAATCTTGAAGTTTGACTGTATGTTGACCATAGTTGACTTTTTACCCAATACACTTGACTTTCAATCTTCTGAGCCATTGATTGAACAAACATGTGATGCAAGACTTGAAACTTGATATAAGCATTATTGAGGACTTATGATGAACCATGAAAGTCAATTGAGACCATTGCAAACCAATTTTATTTGAGAACCACCAAACCCTAGTTGAAGACCCTTGCTTAGGAGGTGGTTTTGACCAGTCAACTCTTGAGTAGTTTTGAGCAAATGGGGACCTTATGAGAATGTCTTGAAAAAAATGGGAGGGAAAATTTTGAGATACAACAACTGCCTCTGTTCAATCTTCTTAAATCTGAAGAGTTAGATTGACATGCCCTTTATTCGTAACTTGAAGGTAGAAGATGATTGAATACTTAAGTGCCCAGAAATTTGCACTCGCTGGTGTACGAAGTAACGTTGTTGATTGATTATAATGGGAATGGGCTTAAAGATTCCATTTAGAGAGGTGAAGGAGATTTATCGTAGATGGGATTATATATGCCATCCAAAGTAACTATTGATAGAAATTATACTAATTTTATGCTCGACTTTGACTGGGAGAAGCATCAGAATAAATCTACGCTTGATTTAATCTGAGCTAGAAGATGTCTACGCCTGTCTTTAACTGGGAGAAGTATCAGCATAAATCTACACTCGATTTAATCTGAGCCAGAAGATGTCTACTCATGTCTTTAATCGGGAGAAGTGTCAGAATAAATCTACACTCAATTTAATCTGAACCAGAAGAGGTCCTTTTGTCTTTAACTGGAAGAAGTATCAGAATAAAACTATGCTAGATTTAATCTGAGACAGAAAATGTCTACTGGAAGAAGTATCAGAATAAATCTACACTTGATTTAATCTGAGCCAGAAGATGTCTATGATTTTCTGTAACTGAAAGAAGTATCAGAGTAAATCCACGCTTGATTTAATCTAAGCCAGAACATGTCTACTGGAAGAAGTATCAGAATAAATCTATGCTTTATTTAATCTGAGCCAGAAGATGTTTGCGTCCGTCTTTAACTGGGAGAAGTATCCGAATAATTCTATGGTCGATTTAATTTGAGCCAGAAAAGGTCTTTTTGTCTTTAATTGGAAGAAGTATCAGAATAAATCTACACTCGATTTAATCTGAGCCAGAAGAGGTCTTTTTGTCTTTAACTGGAAGAAGTATAAGAATAAATCTATGGTTGATTTAATCTGAGCTAGAAAATGTCTACTGGAAGAAGTATCAGAATAAATCTATGTTTGATTTAATCTGAGGCAGAAGATGTCTATTTGAGAATGATCCTCTTAGGAAATTGCCGAAATAGCCCTTTGTTAGATGTAGCATTGGAGAAGACTGTCGGGTCATATAAGTAGTTGATAATGTTTGTCTGTTGATTGATCTTTCCTGAAAAGGTAAAGAGTTAGATATGTGCAATGTCATGATGTATGAAATGCATTGCCTAATGATGTTCTCAAAATAAATGAGACTGTGATGTATGCGTTTCGTATGCATAAGCTATGATATTGGTAAATGATGTATGAATGTGAAATTTTGTTGGAAGTGTATCAACAGTTTCGTATGACATCTTTATGGGGAAAATGGATCCCTGACTGGTGTTGGGGATGAAGAACATATGTAATCTTCAACCTTGTCTAGAATGCTCCCACTAGGATTCATGCTTGCTGTTTAAGGAAACTCCGCTAGGGAATACTGACTTCTGTTTGGAGAGAAGAGTTTAGGAAAATTATTCGTTCATCACTCTACTGGGGAATTTAATTCTTATATACTCTGACTGGGGATAAAAGAGATGGATAATCTTTCGACTCGTCTGGGGAGTTTAATTCTTATATACCCTGACTAGGGATAAAAGAGATGGATAACCTTCTGACTTGTCTGGGGAGTTTAATTCTTCTATACCGTGACTGGGGATAAAAGATATGGATGACCTTCTGATTCCTTTGGGGAGTTTAATTATTCTATACCCCGACTGGGGATAAAAGAGATGGATAACCTTCCAACTCGTCTGGGGATAGTGGCGACTTCACTGGTGAAACAACCGGTTGAAAATCATCAAACAATGAAGTTTCCATCGAACATCTTTTATCCCACATGAAGGTAAAGGTAAACATCGAGAAAATCTGAGAAGGGAGAAGTCACGGTCTTGCAAACGAGATATCGGGTAAGGGAGTATGTTACGCGAGGGGAAGATATTAGCACCCCACACGCCCGTAGTACTCTACGGTATCCACTCTTGTTATCTATCCTATGGGTATGTTTAATCTATGCTTAATCTTTATTTCTGAAGAAGAATGCATGCAAAAGAAAGGATAAAAGAATGTAGGATAAATAAAGTTCTACTCGCTTGGGCCCTACCCCAATGCCTACGTATACTTTTTGAGGAATCATAGTTACCATAGTTCGTCTCACATGTTTTTGTTTGTTTTTTATTTTTTATGGACAATGTTAATTCCTCCTTTTGCCGCAGCTCGGCCTTTGGAGACTTACGCGTTGGCACATAAGTAAATTAATCATGTCCTTACTTGAAACAGTTTTCAAGTTATGCCCTCGAGGCAAGATTCCATATTTGATTGGTTTGTATTTTGTTACCTTGAAAAAGGGTTTAAGTATGATTAGCATGTTTTGTGATTTGCTAAAGAAAAGGTTTTAGTTTTAAATGCATATGCAAAAGGGGAAGAAAATAGTCTATGCGGCACTAACCTATTTCTAAATCTAATGTTATCATACAATTGTGGCCCTATGATTTGGATTAACAAAAGGGAAATCTCTACCTAATGTTAGCATGCATAGTTTGCAACCTAAGGTCTAACTCGCATCCGAAGGGAGCAAGCACGTCCTAAGGGAACATGGTATAAACAAGGATAAACAAGCAAGCTCCGAAGAGCACACACATAAAATAATAAGGAAAAGAAGAGAAATGCTTTAGACAAGGGGAGCGTATCACCCGAGACAAACAAGTGGGAGTGAGATGTAAAATAAAAAGTTGATGTCCAAAGCGACTGAACACCTAACCAAGATATAGGAGATCGAGGTAGGCGACAGAAGGCAATATAAATGATCACGGAGTATTATCATCGACCAATGAGAACTCTTGACAAAGCATGGGGGTTCAATTGCGGAACCCTTCTCCACTAGACGACTCTATACACATGAGTAGGCACAACTCCGAAGCTTCGTGGTGCGTCACGAGGTAAGGATGACACAAACGAAATTGTGGGGTTGATTGTGAACCCTCCCTGCTCTCCTCCTTTTGAGGACTTCAATAAAGGATAGAGGAATAATACGGGCACAAAATGTAAACACACCTGCAAAATACCTACACAAAGGTAGGGTTTTAAACAAACCACACACGAGTAGCACACAATGGCAAACAATGCGGAGTTGACCTAAACGGGTCTTTAAATAAACCAGAGGGGTTCCTGACATGATCAGCAATGGAGACCCCCATCATACATCTCTACCCTACTTCTCATGGAATCAGAAAGCAGTAAATCCCTACTTCTCATGATACCTAGAAAATTGGTAAAGAAACGTAGTAAAGTGCGAAGAAGTACGAAGGTAGTAGCAGCGACTACCAAAAGAGATAAAATCGTCAATAGCGGACGAAAGTAATGGAGAAGCAAGGAATACACATCGGGCAAGCGTCACCAAGAAACAAACAAAGCCAGAAATAATATCCAACTAAGATAAATGCAAACGTGTGTTGTGAGTGCGACGCGTAATCAGAAGTTACTACATAAAATACAATTATACAAGATACAGGGCACAAAACAATGGCATGCGTGTTGAACGCAAAGTTAGACCATAAATCAAAAGTCCAAACAAGTTTTCCGATCAAATAATCAAGCAATAATTACATGATCGGAAACTATTCAAATGTACCATGCACAATCAACACACATGTTAAAAATATCAAGGAAAATTAAAGTATAAAAGAGTGGAAAGAAATTTGGAGCAAACAATAGCCAAAGCAAAGCCAAAGAAGCAAAAAAATAATAATGTTGGCAGTTTTAGTCGACTCAAAGATGGGATGAGTCGACTCAAAAAAATGAGTCGACTCAAAGGGTCAGCGTGACAATTCTCGCAAGTGGCCAGAATTGTTTTTTTTTTTCAATTTACGTCGACTCAAAAAGGCTATGCGTCGACTCAACTGAGATTTTTATCAGTTTGCATCGACCGGAGGGTCAGTGCAATAATTCCCGTGTGTGTCCCAAACTGTTTGCATCGACTCAAAAATGATATGCGTTGACTCAACTGCAGTCTTGTTCAATTAAAACTTTGAAGCAACATAACTTTTGCATCGAGTGTCCATTTCGCGCAGGGTTCGAATCATTGGAAAGCTTGAAAATTATAGAATATCCACAGCACGAAACAAAAACCAAAACAACAAAAATTATGCATCAAAATCCCCTTGATCATTGCATGATTGAAGTATGAACTCATAATCCATTTTTTAATGAGTTTCGACATGTTTCGACATGTTTTTATCTGATTAGAAAACCAAATTCACACCAATTATGCAATCATCATAGCATAGAGGATTTATGTGCATTCAAAACTTGGTGATCTCATGCCTTAAGGCCAAGATGTCATGACTAGAGCATTATGTCAAGCACATAATCTACACAAGATTGCACATGGATTTTAATTCACAAATAAAGGCTCTAGTCTATGTCAAATCACATGTAAATTCAGATTTCTCATGAATTTTGAAAAGCAACAATGTTAAACAACATGAATAAACACTTTTCTTGAGAATCAATTAATTTTAAAAGTGATTATTGATCATCCAATTCTGGATCTAAGCATTTTGATCAATCAATTTACAATTCCACCACTAGATTCACAATCACAATTCAATTCTCTATTCAAAACTCACTTCAATGATCAATTCTAGAAAAGTGCTTATTTTAAGAATCAATTATGCAAACATGCTTAAATAAAGAAAATCAACTGGGGAATCAAAGAGGAGGTTGAGGAGAAGAGATTGAAACAATCGAATTCGAGATCGGAGAAGAATTTAGCTTTTTTGACTTTTTGGATCTTGAAAAAGTTGTTGGAAAAGTTGTTGGTGCTCTTGATGAAAATGAGAGAAAGTTGCTCTTTGATCCTTGAACAAGATGAGAGAAAGTTTTTGAATGTTGTAGAGAATTGGTCAATTATGGGAGCCCTCCTTGAAAATTGGAGTGAATAAGAATATATAGTGTGCCCCTTTTTTGAATGAATGAGCCTCCAATAAACATGAGCAAATGTGCAAATTTTCAGTTCAACAGAGTCCTACACCTTAAGGTCAAATTCGAAAGTCTCTCGGCGCGACTTTCAAAGTTGAAATGTGAAACTAAAATGTAGCCAACGCCGAGAACAACATCGTGTCCGAAGATGGGTTCAATCAGATAAATGGTGATTTAGTTATGAGTTTTTGAAGTTTTGTCTCAGATGAAAATATTTCTAGGTTCAGGATTTTCAATGCGTTGCGCGTGTTTTGGACCAAAACGAAGGCCTTCGGGATACCATTCGGATTGGAAAGCTGAAAGCAATATTTAGACAATTTAACTTTTGAAACAATGCCACTGGAACCAACTCAATATGATAAGAATCGACCGAGTTATAATTTTCTGAAGATGAAGCAGGTGAACATTCGTCACAATTTTCCTGTGTGAACATATTTGATAAATTCATACATTCGAAGACTCTCTGAGTTGAACTGGCTTCCGGCTGTGAGATACGAAATGAAGGTGACATCAATATGGAATTTTGGCCACTAGAATGGGTTCAAAACGATAAACGATCTTCGAGTTATTAATTTTTTTAGTGCACCAAAAATGCCCTTTCAGCACCTTCTTCTTTGTATTTTCCACCATATAACTTCCAAAAGAACCGCGTATTCGGAGACTTTCCTTTGATAATTAGCTTCTGGTCTGAACATGAAAATTGAAGAGAACATCGAGACTGTTTTAAAACCTTAAGAATAAAACCAAAACACCATTCCAAGCTGGAGATACACATTTTCAAACTCAAATCAATCAAAACACTGTTTCCAATTCGCACTGTTTAAAATTCACCAAAAACACCCAAATCTTCCACAACTCAAACATGCATTGAAAAATTATGAGGGCTTTATTGTGTCGACCAAATACCTTGAACCCATGCCCAATTATTTGATTAATGATGCATGATGTGTTAAATGACCTGACGGAGGGCATGCAAATGGAATGAGAAGCGCAAAATGCATAAACCAGATAAAAGTGAAAGGGTATGACAAATTTGAGGTATTACAGCTGCCCCTATTTAATAGTCTTAAAACTGAAAGTACAATTGGCGCATGCCTTTCGAAAGTTTGAGTTAGAAGATGATTAAATACCAATGCCAAAAATTTGTTTTTTGAAAGAAAGTGTGAGTATTTATTTATTTTTTTGTGATATCTGTTGGGGGAAATAACTTCTCATTTTCTAGTGAAGAGACGGAGATTGGACTTGTAACATGGCGTGATACCAATACAAGACAAAGGTTGGTACGAAAGGACGGCGGATAAGGTCTACGGGAGACTTATGATCCTAAGGTGAAACATGAGAGTGATTTGTCGGAGAACCTGGCCTATGGGTGATCTCAAGTTATAAGACAAGATCTATAGGAAGAACCTAACTAATAAGCGATATGAGGTTCTAAAATGATCTGAGGAAGAACCTAGCCAACAAGCGATCTCAGGTTCTAAGGCAAGACCTACGGACGATCTGCCAAAATTACTAGGCCTACGAGCGACCTACAAGGAAATCTAGATCTACGGTCGACCTAAGATCCTAAGGTAAGACCTACAAGCGGTCTACCAAAAACTAGGTCTATGGGAGACCTACAAGGAAATCTAGGTCTACGGTCGATCTAAGATCCTAAGGTAAGACCTACAGACCGTCTACCGAAAACTAGGTCTACGGGTGACCTACAAGGGAATCTAAATCTACGGTCGATCTAAGATTCTAAGGTAAGACCTACGGGCGATCTACCAAAATCTAATTCTACGGGCGACCTTGAAGGGAATCAAGATCTACGGTCGATCTAAGATCCTAAGGTAAGACCTACGGACAGTCTACCAAAAACTAGGTCTACGGGCGACATACAAGGGAATCCAGATCTATGGTCGATCTAAGGTCCTAAGGTAAGACCTACGGCCGACCTGCAAAAGTTAATAGGCCCATGAGTGACCTACAAGGGAATCTAGATCTACGATCAATCTAAGCTCCTAAGGTAAGACCTACGGGCGGTCTACCAAAATCTAGGTCTACGAGCGGCCTACAAGGGAATCTAGATCTACGGTTGACCTAAGATCCTAAGGTAAGACCTACAAGCCGTCTACCAAAAACTAGGTCTACGGGCGACCTACAAGGAAATCTAGGTCTACGGTCGATCTAAGATCCTAAGGTAAGACCTACGGACCGTCTACCGAAAACTAGGTCTATGGGTGACCTACAAGGGAATCTAAATCTACAGTCGATTTAAGATTCTAAGGTAAGACCTACGGGCGATCTACCAAAATCTAATTCTACGGGCGACCTACAAGGGAATCCAGATCTACGGTCGATCTAAGATCGTAAGGTAAGACCTACGGGCAGTCTACCGAAAACTAGGTCTACGGGCGACATACAAGGGAATCCAGATCTATGGTCGATCTAAGATCCTAAGGCAAGACCTACGGGCGACCTGCAAAAATTACTAGGCCTATGAGTTACCTACAAGGGAATCTAGATCTACGATCAATCTAAGATCCTAAGGTAAGACCTACGGGCGGTCTACCAAAATCTAGGTCTACGAGCGGCCTACAAGGGAATCTAGATATACGGTCGATCTAAGATCCTAAGGTAAGACCCACGAGTGATCTACCAAAAACTAGGTATACGAGCGACCTACAAGGGGATCTAGATCTACGGTCGATCTAAGATCCTAAGGTAAGACCTACGGGCGATCTACCAAAAACTAGATCTACGGGCGACCTACAAGGGAATCTAGATCTACAGTAAATCTAAGATTCTAAGGTAAGACCTATGGTCGGTTTACCAAAAACTAGGTCTACGGGCGACCTACAAGGGAATCTAGATCTATGGTCGATCTAAGATCCTAAGGTAAGACCTACGAGCGGTTTACTAAAACTAGGTCTATGGTCGATCTAAGATCCTAAGGTAAGACCTACGGTCGGTCTACCAAAACTAGGTCTACGGGCAACCTATAATGGAATCTAGATCTACGGTCGATCTAAGATTCTAAGGTAAGACCTATGGGCGATCTACCAAAATCTAGGTCTATGGGAGACCCACAAGGGAATCTAGATCTACGGTTAATCTAAAATTCTAAGGTAAGATCTACGGGCGATCTACCAAAAGCTAGGTCTACGGGTGACCTACAAGGGAATCTAGATCTACGGTCGATCTAAGATTCTAAGGTAAGACCTACGGGTGATCTACCAAAAGCTTGGTCTACGAGCGACCTACAAAGGAATCTAGATCTATGGTCGATCTAAGCTCCTCAGGTATGACCTACGGGCGGTCTACCAAAAACAGGTCTATGGGCGACCTACAAGGGAATCTAGATCTACGACCGATCTAAGATCCTAAGGTAATGCCTACGGGAGCTCTACCAAAAACTAGGTCTACGGGTGACCTACAAGGGAATCTAGATCTACGGTCGATCTAAGATCCTAAGGTAAGACCTACGGGCGGTCTACCAAAAACTAGGTCTATAGGCGACCTACAAGGGAATCTAGATCTATAGTCGATCTAAGATCCTAAGGTAAGACCTATGGTCGGTCTACCAAAAACAAGGTCTACGGGCGACCTACAAGGGAATCTAGATCTACGATCGATCTAAGATCCTAAGGTAAGACCTACGTGCGGTCTACCAAAAACTAGGTCTACGGGCGACCTACAAGGGAATTAGATCGTCGATCGATATAAGATCCTAAGGTAAGACCTACGAGTGGTCTACCAAAAGCTATGTCTATGGGCGACCTACAATTCTAAAAAGGTGGAAGTATTGGTCACAACATGATGATTGAATATGCGAGAATGACCAAGTTCATTGTATTTGTTGGGATTTGAAGGACAAATAGACCCATACGAACATTTGGAATATTGGCACCAACGAGTCTTTAGAGAATTTGACACAGAAAAGTGTTTAGAGAAACTGACACGGACGAGTGTTTAAGAAACTGACATTGACGAGTGTTTAGAAAACTAACACAAACAAGTGTTTGGTAGGACTGAATTATTTTTCAGACGGGATCTGATTTTAGAATCGACCGTTAGACCTGAACTGACTACCAGACAAGAACCAAGTTTAGAATGATAAGGTGTATTGATTTTGCTGGGAATTATGAAGATGAAGGTCACCAGCTAGGGATTTTGGAAGTGATACCCTCTTGTGGGGATGTATTGTTGTCCTTGAATGATCCAGTTTTTTCGTGTAAGGTACTTGCTCTGGCTTATGCTTCGTATGCATGTTTGAATTTCTTTTGACGCAAAGATCCATTCTGATGGATATGCTACGCGCTTTTGAAGATGCAATTTTATGCAGTGATAACTATATGCAATGAAAAGGAATAGATTTTAAAGGGATAAGAAAAGGCTCATTGGGAGTTGTTTCTCATCACTGGGGATGCCAATACATATCAGCGCTAAAAGCCTGCAAATAATTTGCACTGGGGAGCCCGTGATACCGAAGACTATTGGTTACGCTACTAGAGATCAAATTGCTGATGGAGTGAGTTTTTAGGTACGCCACTGAATTCTGAATTGTATTGTCGGGGAGTAGATAATCTGGCTCGACTTTCCTACACCCTGTACCATTGAGAGGATGGTAGAACTGAATATGTCGAGGAATGGGTATTGAACACCATGTGGATCACTTCGAATACATGCCCCAAATTTACGTCGCACTAGGGAATTACCTTTGCTTAGGGATAAAAGATGGGCATGGACACCTGGGAATGCCTTGGTTTACTCCACTGGGGATGCCCCGGTTTAGCTCTGCGGATGCCCCAGTTTAGCTTTCGGGATATGCACTTGCGCGTGCCAGTCAAATGATAACTCTGGACTTTCTGAATTCACTTGGGGAATCATGTTTGAAATTGTCTGTAGTAGATGAAGGTGGCTTTGCATGCAGGCAGGGTCAGGGTGACCGTTATGATGCTTCTAGCTTGGTTATAGTCGTTTCGTATAACATAATTGGCTCGAGCAGCTTTGCGAGTACGAATACAGCGTGCCTCTGTCTGTGGGATTTCTGAAAAGATCTATACTCAATAGAAGATCGGAATATTTGTGCCACAATATGATATGAGGTGGCCTGCCCCAATCTCTTGAGTCACGAAATAAACTACTCTTGATTACAACTTTCTTGGAGAGATTTATCGAATCTCGACGCAACTGCCCCAGGTTGAATGAATTATGAATAGATTTATCAATGTGATAGCCCCTAATCGATGACAACTTGGAGAAATTTATCGACGTGATATCCTCTGATTGGTTGAGCTTGATGATATTTATGAATAGCTTTGAGGGAATGCCCTAGATTTGGCTGACCTTAGAGAGATTGACTCTCGACTTGATTGCCCCAGATTGGCGGAATCTGCTAACTTCATCTCTAAAGGGTACTCAGACTATGAAGCACCAAGATGCTTTCTCCTGGCATAATCACTGGTTAACATGCCCCATGGATAAGTCATTTCTCTTGTGACAATTTACTTTTGCTTTCAACAGCGTATTCAAGCCTCTCTTCTTTGATAATATTGAGTTCTTTACTGATGCTAATTAGATAAACTTACTTGGTGTCAATCAGTTGCTTTGTATGCAGAAGAATATTTATTATGAGAATGATAATTCTAATGCAACACACATGTAAGTCTTGAAGTTTGAAAAAACTTTGAGTGAAATGATGTCACAACTCTATTGTGAACAAGTCACTCGCTAGAGAGCAACATTTGCAAATTATTTTTTATGAAAGATAATGTAAGTATACGATGCCAACACAAATATTTAAACATACCTCTTAGGAGTCAGTTAAACGCTATCTCGTTGTAGCACGCTTTCAAATTTACCCATGCTTCAGTTAGGACTTTTAAGGGTTGTAACGTGGCCTGGTTCACGGTTTTAGAAAAAAGAAATTATTTGGTGCCCACCCATTCTCCATGATGTTCTCCATTCCTATGTTCAGTTAACCTGACACAAGCGTTCATATCTCGAGAAGAGTTTGCGATGGTTGAGGAACCACTAAGGCCTCTTGGACATGACAGTTACAAACTTCTGATTTTGGTGTCTGATCACAAGACCTTGTTCTTTCGATAAGGATTTTATTGGTAATCCTTTTCTCGCCTTTTAGGCTTTTCAATTTCTTTCTTTCTTTTCCTGGATAAATTCTTTTGAATTTCGATTTGGAAGACCAGCGGGATGCCCCAACTTTTGCCTAAGCGACTTGTTTTCAAGTTTCGACTTAGCGGGGCTTTTTGTTTCTTTCTTATTCATACTTTCCATTTGAACAAGTTGTTGATATTTGTGTTGTTTCTGATTTGTTGGAAGTGACCGTGACTGTCTGAGTCTTTGGTGGATGAAGTATGGCCATTGTTATATCACCATCCGATCTCAGCTTCTTGATTTGCGAGAGATGCCCATTGGGATATCGTTAATTGACGCACGTTGCTGATAGATGAGGGTTAACCATTGTGGTTCTTACTTTCCTTATCCTTTTGATGGATAACCATTGTTGTATCCTTGGATGCACACTCTTGATGAGTTATGAACACTTAATCAGATTAACTGAACACTACCCGCCCCAGGTTTAAAATGAGGGTTTTTTCTAAACAAAAAAGAAACTCCTACTTCGAAGGCTCAGAGGGGTTAACGAGGGTATATCTCCCTTATATATTCGGTGTTTAGGAATAGAAGAAAGTCTTATACATCGTCAGCATGGTCTTACTCAAAAGCATACCAACTAGATATTTTTTGTGTTTTTGGATTATCGTCATCCTCCCTCCAATCTTTACCTAAGCATAAGACTTGAAAATTTGGCATCAATATGCAAGTAAAACATTTAAAGAGTGATAACAAATGGATGAATAAAAATGAAAGGACCACTTCAAGACAATCATACCTATTGCATTAAGATTTTCATTCAAAAATAAACATGTTTCTATATACAAGCAATGTTTAAACAAACAAGCAAGAATGCAAATGAAAGTGCAGTAAAGAAACAAATGATTTCCATCGTTGAGGAGACTTGACTCCGTATGGATTTCTTGATTTTGATGACTTTCTACAGCCTCGATACTTGAATGGACGAGAGAATTCCACTTATTATTTGATGTGAACATAATAACCTCTGATTGATTCCATCTTGGACCTTGTCTCTGGATGACATACTATCTTTAATCGAATAGCCAGGTGCACCAGAATAATAAGCATAGAAGATTCTTTCAGGAGAACGAATGAATGATTTTCCAGGAAACTTGGTATAAACTGTATCAGCAAGCATATTACGCCACAAAGAAATAATACAGTTCGTCTTCTATCAGAACAACATAAACATCCACCTGGTGAGAAAGAGTCTGACAGTTGGCCAATAGGAAATATACTTTTGGAAGAGACGCCAGACATGTGCTGGGATTTATACTTCAACCCCCTTTACAATTTTCAATATCAAAACCGGGTACCCCAGAATAGGGGATACCTCTAGCACGTGCATCAGAATCAGGAGATATGTTTGTGGAAGGAGGACCCCAAAGATCAGAGCTTCTAATTGAACTCCCATTGGGCGAGGAAATAACTGGAAGTAATGCATTGGGATCACATCAACATGCTCATCATGCTTCTTCTGTCTTTTTTTAGAAGCCTAGCCCAATGAGTTCACTTGGGGAACAAAGACTGGCTAATGTTGAACAAATCAGGGAACACAAAGCTGCGGGGAGTGCCCTTGATTGAATAGTCGGATTCCATGGTGTAGTAACCACATATAACGTTGGTATCATGATCTAGAAGGGAATTTTATAGATGGTACCAAAGTACGGGGTCTAACCCACTGAAGCTCGAACAAGTGTGGAGACCAATGAGAATGAAGCACTGATATAAGATCAACTCCTCTTCAGGCATACTCTAATCTTGCTAGTAAAGCAAGTTTTTTGAATCCACATAGTAAATGGGAACTATCTACTTATAATATGTTCCAAGAACTCAATATTGTGTAGCACTCCATAGTTGAAAGTGTTCCCCGAAAGATGGGGAGAAGAGAGAACATGCTGCGGCAGTAAGTGTAAGATTTTTAACATCATCATCAGAGCTTCCATGACCCGGTTCATCCGAGTCTTCAATCAATTATCTTCCTTCTCGAAGAATTCCCGACCATAGGCAAAAGCTTGCATGTATACCACAACTAACCCTCTCAAGATCTTCATATCAGTCAATCCCCCATAGAGTCATCCCATAACGATCTATGTTATGGATGCCATCTTCAAGTACCTGTTATGGATGCATGAATGTGCATGGGGTGCATAAATGGATGCCATGTCATGTTCTGCCATTTCCATTGAATTTATGTGCTTTGATTTTAATTTTACGAAAGTAATAGATGGAAAAGCTCAACACAAGGCTTACAAATATGATTCCTTGGAAATAATAAAACATGTATGTCAAGCACGTGGTTAACCATGTTATGTATGCAAAGACATGGGATCAAAGTTCCATCAGTTCTGAATATGATTATTGCATTGTTCTAAATCATATGAGTATTATCATAATAAAGGTCCGGCATAGCTTCCGCACATACAAGAACCAAATACCCTGTAGATCATAAATTGTACGAGATCAAGGCTTCTAGAACATCAAATATTGTTGAGCCTTTTCTAAACATATTGGGAATACCAAGATCGAAGGCCTGAATGGACCTCCAAATATACAAGTTAGGAACTTAGAAAATAAATCTGAGAACCATAATCACCAACAGAACATAGTCACCATGTGAACATAGTAACCATCAGAATAAGTTACCAACGATACTTATGATAATAATTCCCTCCCCACTCACGGGTGACAACTAGGTCAGGGTAAGGCAAGGGTAACTCGAAAATCACGGGTCCCCTTGAAAGTAAAATCATCACAACACATACGTGCATGATGAAAATACCTCGAATTGAACCTCATCCGAGCATGGTATATGACATGACTGCACTAGTCGGACCACGTCCTATAGCCGTTATCCCCCCACTCCATTCCTAGTATCCTAGTGCACTCTGGCCTGGGTACTGGGCCTTTTACTTCAATAGTAACATCCCAATCCAATCAAGGAGCAGATCCAGTACAACAGTAGTATATGGAAAATAGTAAAATGCAATGCACACATATGCTCAGATATATACAAAATGAATAAGTCATAAAGCATATAAATAAACACCCAACGAGAAGAAGACAATAGCTAAGAGAGAGACTCCAGGATGGACCAGTATTTGGTTGGCCTATCCCCAGTGAAGTCGCCAGCTGAAACAACCGGCTGAAAATCATCAAACAATGAAGTCCCCATCGAACGTCTTTTATCCCACATGAAGGGAAAGGTAAACATCGAGAAAACCTAAGAAGGGAGAAGTCACGGTCTTGCGACCAAGAGATCGGGTAAGGGAGTTTGTTACGCAAGGGGAAGGTATTAGCACCCCACACGCTCGTTGTACTCTATGGTATCCACTCTTGTTATCTATCCTATGAGTGTGTTTAATCTATGCTTACTGTTTATTGCTGAAGAAGAATGCATTCAAAAGAAAGGATAATAGAATGTATGGAAAATAGAGTTGTACTCGCTTGGGCCCTACCCTAATGCCTACGTATCCTTTTTAAGGAATCAGAGTTATCGTAGTTCGACTCACACATTTTTCTTTGTTTTGTATTTTTTATGGACAATGTTAATTCCGCCTTCTGCCGCAGCTCGACCTTTGGAGACTTACACGTTGGTACAGAAGTAAATTAATCATTTCCTTACTTGAAAAAATTTCCGAGTTACGCCCTCGAGGCAAGATGCCACACTTTATTGGTTTGTATTTTGCTACCTTGAAAAAGGGTTTAAGTATGATTAACATGTTTTGTGATTTGCTAAAGAAAAGGTTTTAGTTTTAAATGCATATGAAAAAGGGGAAGAAAATAGTCTATGGGGGACTGACCTATTTCTAAACCTAACATTATCATATAATGATGGCCCTATTCTTTGGATTAATAAAGGGAAATATCTACCTAATGTTAGCATGCATAGTTTGCAACCTAAGGTCTAACTCGTGTCCGAAGGGAGCAAGCATGTCCTAAGGAAACATGGTATGTACAAGGATAAAACAAGCAAGCTCAGAAGAGCACACACATAAAATAATAAGGAAAAGAAGAGAAATGCTTTAGCCAAGGGGAGCGTATCACCCGAGACAAACAAGCGAGAGTGAGATGTAAAACAAAAAGGTGATGTCCAAAGTGACTGAACACCTAACCAAGATATAGGAGATCGAGGTAGGCGATAGAAGGAAATATAAATGATCACGGAGTATCAGCATCGGCCAATGCAAACTCCTGACAAATCGTTAGGGTTCGATTGCAGAACCCTTCCCAACTCGACGACTCTATACACATGAGCAGGCACAACTCCGAAGCTTCATGGTGCATAACGAGATAAGGATGACACGGACGAAATTGTGGGGGTTGATTGCGAACCCTCCATACTCGCCTCCTTTTGAGCACTTCAATAAGGGAAGGAGGAATAATACGGGCATAAAATGTAAACTCACCTGCAAAATACCTACATAAAGGTAGGGTTTTAAATAAACCACACACGAGTGGCACACAATGGCAAACAATGCGGAGTTGCCCTTAACGGGTCTTTAAATAAACCAGAGGGTTCCTTACATGATCAGAAATGGAGACCCCCATCATACATCTCTACCCTACTTCTCATGGCATCAAAAAGCAGTAAATCCCTACTTCTCATGATATCTAGAAAAGCGGTAAAGAAACATAGTAAAGTGCGAAGAAGTACGAAGGTAGTAGCGGCGATTGTGATACGGTGGAAGAACTGACTGTTTAATAATGGTTTGCTTTTTGTATTTGCAAATGTGGGGTAAGAAAGAGTCTCCATCGATTTTTCTTTTATCCAACAAAGGAAAGGGTGAAAAGAACAAAAAAAAGACCTTTTCAAGATGTTTTCTGAGTAAGGGTGGTAGATTATGAAAAGGGAAGGTGTTAGCACCCTTTCCACCCGTGGTTTTCCACGAGATCTTAGAGGTTTGGTCATTTTAAAATACATTTGTGCTTTGTGTGTTTGAAAATGTTCTGAAAAATGCCTTAGTACGGCGAACTTTGTAATGTTTCTCGGGATAGTGGAAAAAATATACAAAGTGTTTTGAAATCGTTTTTGAAAAGCTGTTTTTTGTGTAAGTGAAAAATGTTTGAGCAAACTTCTAATAGCTATCAACTTTATTACTTGAAAAAGGGTCGTTCTTTTTCTCTTTTCCTTTAGACAATGCTATCCTACTATTAGTGAGTAGGTAGCCTTATCGTTGGATGTTGGAGGGACATTCGAAGGGACGTACAATCATAAAGGCAACGTATGGAGACACTTTAGAAATTTTGTTTAAGGGACGAGATCATTTACCAAAAGGCAACGCCGTAGGGTCATCGATGGACTATGATCTTTTTTATTTTACGGGTCTTTGCTAAAGGATCATCATTCTCGAGGGACATGACTGCTTTATTTTCCGAAAGGAAATCGAAGCGGGGATACCCTAGAGGTGAATATATGCATATGTGTTCAATTCATTTATTTTTTGTCTTTTTATTAGGTTAACTAACGTTTTAATTTTCAGTCTTATCATACAATCTTAATTACTAACAGTTAATATTTACAGAAACTTAAAGTGCGGAAAGTTAAAACCTACACTATTACAATGCTTTGGGATAGTTACATAAAAAAGTGCATGAAATAAAGTGCGGAATCTTAAATCTAAAACAATTACATCCATAAGCAGTTACAATATTTATATAAAATGCGAGAATAAAATTAAACGCGCGCGAAATAAATATTACGTCTAAAAAAACCTAAAAAAGGTTCTAAGTAAACAAAAAAATTTATTTTGGTTTTATTAAGAAAACAAATAACTCTAAATTTAATTTTAATTAAGAAAATAAATGTTGGATGAGATAAATCCTAATTCTAATATTTTTTGGTATTTTTTTGTTAAGAAAATAATTTAAATTAAAATGACCTAAGTCTAATTGATTTTAAATTGATAAAATAAAATTAAAATAATTAATTAATTAATTAAACTAATTTTGGAAACCCTAAACCTATTTATAACTTTTTTTTATTTTTATTATTTGTTAAAAGTAAAAATATATATAAAAAAACTAAAAGAAAACTAATAAAAACATAAGATATGGGCCTAGGATAGTAAAAAAAAACAAAAGTGGTGGTGTGCTGTTTGAAAAAAAAGGTTGGGCCTAATGGAGAGCCCAGCTTGCTGTTGGAATCCTGTGCTACTGGCCCTTGAGGGTCCACCATGAGGTGATATCCCCAGGGCATTGGATGTAGCTCTCACAAGGATTTGCTGGGGTAGATCTCAGGAGTATGGTGGACTCCTGGCTGCAAGGAACACTGGATCTATAAGGGCAATGTTAGAAAAACCAAAATGCTGGACCTGGGACTCGAACCCATGTCTTCTCCTTTCACACACACGCTTCCTAACCATCTGTGCTACCATCTCATTCATACATATAATACAAATAATATATTATATACAAAAGAAAGCTAATATTTGGAATTTAAAAAAAACACGCACGCAGTTCAAATTGGCCAATCAGAGGCTGGCACACTTTGTCCTTTACCTCTATCAGTTGTATTAGACAACAAGACCTATAGTGGCAGTTTTATGCTTGCCACTATAGCCTTTGCATCCTGAAACAAACAAAATACGCAATATAAATTGTATATGAGGCTATGGATCAACTGACCTCATTCTCCTGAGCATGACGGTGCCCCTGTTTAAGCCTAATTTTGAATGAATCGACAAACTCCAATTCTAAGGTCCAAACTCTAGAAATGACCAATCACGATTCCTGCACCAAAACTGTAATCCAGCTATACCAAAAGCTTGCAAACACTTAAATGATTAAATATGCATGGATAAAATACATTGATATTACATGAATTGTACATAACAAATTTAAAAAATGGAGCAAACCATGAGAGTTAGTTGACGCGCCTGGCAATTCTTTAAGGCTTGATAATGGCTGGAAATGTGACTGGGAACCTCTAGGAGTGTGTTTTGATCCTTTGTTTGGGTTGAAACAGGCTGGAGTTGTGTTTTTGAGTTTAAAAACTTTGATAGTTTTTTGCAAAATCGTGTGGAGTTTTCAGGCAGTGAATTTGTGTCCTAAGCATGTAAATGTGATGTATTTATAGCGTAGAAGGAAGAGACAAGCTTTCATGGCAAGAATCTTCACCATAATGCCATGCTTTCATGTCAAAATCAAACAAATTTAAAGGCTTCCATATTTGCAAATATTGCCCTTTCCATGCATGAATGAACCTGGTCATTCTTTGTACGAATTTGTGGGCATGAAATTGAATCAAAACAAAAGCCCAATGGTCATGATCCAGTCATTTACTATTTTATATGATTTATCTTGTATTTATGTGAATAAAAAATAAATATGAATAAAATAGATAAAAAATGCAAGGCAAGGTAAGAATGAAATTATAGGTCCTTTATGAGCTTAGGAAGATGTTTGAGGCCTAAGAAAACAAGCCATTGCTTCAAAAGTTCAAATTTTCTCAGTGCACCATTCGTGAAATTTCCAAAATTTTCCCAACTTGGGAAAGCCATAACTTGCTCAATTTTTATCTCATGATGATGATCTTGGACTTTTTGGAAATCCCAAGAAGTCTACTACAATCTGTCTTTTTATCTATTTTGCATTTGAATATTTTATCTTGATGTAAAAGGTCTTGGAAAAAAGTGGCTTTTGTTGACTTTTTGAAAATGACCTGTAATGTCTGAGTTTATATCTTTCAAATGGTGAATCTCTTGAACTTGTGGGCTGAAGAGAAGTTGTAGGGGATTGGATTCTATTCAAAATGAGATTTGGTGGGAAAATTTATAATAAAGTATGAGAAAGTTATGCCTGGTCAAAGTTTGATTGACTTCTCCTATAGAAACCCTAATTTAGCAATTCTTGACTTTTGATGAATTAGGAGCATTTCTTGAGGAATCATGATCAACCCTTGATCAAATGATGGATATCACTTCAAAATGTTAATGTTGACCAAAAATATTGAAGATTGACTGTACATGGGCCACAGTTGACTTTTGACCTAACATAGTTGATTTTCCAATACTTGAGCAATTGAATGAGCAAACTTATAGTGCAACGCATGCAATTTGTCATGGACAATCTTGAAGACATATTAGAACCTTGGAAAGCATTTGAGACCTTTGGAGCTCAACCATATTGATGAAAATTGAAACCCTAGTTGGGGGTTCATTTCCTTAGGAGGAGAATTTGTTGGTCAATTCTTGGTCATCCTTGGGCAGGTTGGGGACCTCAATGGGCATGTGTTGAGTAAAAAGGGAGGGAAAATTTTGGGGTACAACAGCTTCCCCTCTTCAATCTTCTTAAACCTGAGGACTTAGACTGGCTTGTCAGCCTTTCATGATCTGAAGGTAGAAGATGATTGAACATTAGAGTGCCCAGAAATTTGCACTCGTCTGAAGTGATAATGTTGGTGAATAATATCGGGAGTAGGCTTACAGATGCCATTTGGAAAAGATGACAAAAGACTGTCGGAGATGGGATTAAAGATGCCATCCAAGGAATACGACGGAGAGTCGTTAGAGATGGGCTTAGAGATGCCATCCAAAGTAGATACTGACTTTATAAGAAGTCTCTTTGTGGGGATTCTTGTTCCTGCTGTCTAAGGAGGAGTCAGTTGGGGAATGTTTTAGGGGAATAGAGCCTAGGAACTTCAGTTTATCCATTACTCTATTGGGGAGTTATCTCTTGAAAGCAAGCTGTTATCTGGTCGAGATCCAGGCTTCACGGCGACTTGTTAAGGACAATAAGACTGACTGCTATCTGGTCGTATTCCAGGCTTCACAGCGACCTATTTGGGAATATGAAATTAACTAATATCTGGTTAGTTCCAGGCTTCGCAGTAATTGTAGACATTGAACTATTATCTAGTCGTATCCAGGCTTCAGTGGTTTGAAGAAATTAAGTTGTTATTTGGCCGGGTCCAAGCTTCAACTTGAATCTGTGGCATATTGTTATCTGGTCGAGTCCAGGTTTCAGTGTCATAGGTTATACTATCATCTGGTCGGCCAGGCTTCATAGTAATTAATAAACTACTATCTGGTCAGACTCCAGGCTTTACAGTATCTTTAACTAGATAAGAATCAGGAAAATCTTAGTGTCGATTTAACTGAACCAGAGAAGGGTCTCGAGTTAACTTTGACAAAAAAGAATACGTAGTAAATCAATGGTCGATTTGAATTGAACCAACAAAGGTCTTGATTTATCTTTGACTGGATAAGAATCAGAAAAATCTTAGTGTCGATTTAAATAAACCAGAAAAAGGTCTTGGATTGTCTTCAACTGGAATAGAAATCAGGAAAATCTTAGTGTCGATTTAACTGAACCAGAGAAGGGTCTCGAGTTAACTTTGACTGGAATAGAAATCAGAAAAATCTTAGTGTCGATTTAACTGAACCGGAAAATGTCTTGAATTACTTTAACTGGAATGGAAATTAGAAAAATATTAGTGTCGATTTAACTGAACCAGAAAAAAGTCTTGAATTATCTTCAAATGGAATAGAAATCAGAAAAATCTTAGTGTCGATTTAACTGAACTAGAGGAAAGTCTTTTGAGAATAATCTTTCTGAGGAACATGCTGAAATAGCCCTTCGTCTAACGTAGCCTTTGAGAAGACTGTCAGGTTATATAAGTGGTCAACGGTATTTGTTGATTTGATCTTTCTTGAAAAGGTAAAGAGTTAGTCGTATGCAATGCCATGATGTGTGAAATGAATTGTGTAATGATGTTCTCAAAATAAATGAGATTATGCTATATGCGATGTGTATGCGCATGCCATGATGTATGAATATGGAATACTGTTGTGATATCTCCTAGTCTGGGAAAGTAAATCCCTGACTGCCGTTAGAGAGTACTGGGAAGATGAATCCCGGACTGCTGTTTGGTAGATGAGGAAAGTGATTCTTTCATTCCCGCTGGGGATGATGAGCGAAGATGATTTGTCGGGGATTTTTGACTCCTGTTTGAGAATGACTCTGTGGGGAGAAAGATGCTCTGTTGGAAGATTTTACTGGTGTAGAGGAAAAAAATATGTTGGGGGTACCCTTCCGCAGCTATAGATATGAACTCTACCAGGGGATAAGGCTTTATAAACTGCTCGAGATTATAAAAATTCAGCTGGGGATCTTTGAGTTAATCTCATCTGAGGGAACTTTACTGGGGGAGGTAATTCCTGCTTGAGGAAGAAGAGATCAAAATTTTGGTTGTTTATACTCTGTGGGAACATAGACATCACTGGGTCGTATGCTAAGGATGTAGTGGTGACTTCATCTTAAGACATCTCTGCCCCTGTACCTGCCGACAAGAGTAACTGTTGGGACTACAAATGGCTTTTTTAGACTTTGCCCCGTTTCTTAAAGTCATCAGCAACTGTCTTTCTGTTTCTTATGCAATTATTTGTAAACAGTAACCATATTCAAATGCATATGTAAAAAATAATCACTGGATGTTTTTGCAAAACAAAATAGAAAAATAGAAAACAAATAGTTTTGTACTTTCAAAGAAATGATTTGCATTGATTTTGAAGTTTGCATATAACAGGCATTTTTGTACAAAGAGACTGACATTCTAGTAGGAGAACACCTCGTGAAAATGAAAACTATATAAAATAATGTACAAAGAGAAAAAACAGCTATGTGTAATATTTCCATTGAGTTTCAAATCTGCTATTGCCCTTATGTCTCTTAGTGTCTCATCACTTTGCTACTTATCCGATGCTGACTGGATTGATTGGCACCATTTGAGCTTTATAGTTGATACTGAAGTCTGGTCGCAAGGTGACCCAATGGGACATAGTTATACGTTTTAAATCCCTAACTTTTGCCTGGAACGCCCTTTCGGGTTTTCAGTCCACTAGGATACCCTTTTTTTCCCAAGCCGCCTTTTCAGGTTTTCGACTTGTCGGGGGTACATATTTTTTTTGTATTTATCCCTAAATTTTGCTCAAACCCTTTTGGTTCGCCGGGATGCCCTTATTTTTTCCTAGGCCAGTCAACCTAGCGGGTCTTTATTTATGCGTAGTATCTTTTCACTATGTCCACATTAATAGGGTGAGGAAGGTCGTCACCATCCATGGTGGTTAGAATCATGGCTCCACCAGAAAATATGCTTTTGATTACAAATGTCCCTTCATACATGGGAGTCCACTTGCCCCTGGGATCACCTTGTGGCAGTATGATGCGCTTGGTTACTAGATCACCCACTTGATATGCTTGACATTTGACCTTTTTGTTGAAAGCCTTGATCATTCGCTTTTGGTATATCTGACCATGACAGACATCAGCCAGCCTCTTTTCATCAATCAGGTCCAATTGATCAAGTCGAGTCTGGATCAAATCATCTCCGTTCAAACCCGCATCTTTCATGATCCTCAAAGAATGGATTTGGACCTCGATAGGTAAGACAACCTCTATACCATACACCAGAGAATAAGGTGTTGCCCTTGTTGACGTACGTGCTGAGGTGCGGTAACCATGAAGAGCAAATGGTAACATCTCATGCCAGTATTTATATGTCACCATCATATTCTGTATTATTTTCTTAATGTTCTTATTAGCAGCTTCGACAACGCCATTCATCTTCGGTCGGTAGGGAGAAGAGTTATGATGCTGGATCTTGAATTGCTTACAGAGTTCGGTGATCATTGTATTATTGAGATTTGCACCATTATCTGTGATTATTCTCTCTGAGGCACCATACTGACAGATAAGGTTATGCTTGATAAACCACACCACAACATTCTTGGTAACAGTAGCAAAAGAGGCAGCCTCCACCCACTTCGTGAAGTAATCAATTTCCACTAGGATGAAGTGATGCCCATTGGAAGCGGTAGGTCTAATCTCTTCGATCATGTCAATGCCCCACATTGCAAAGGGCCAGGGAGCTGTCAAGACATTCAAGGGAAACACAGGTACATGTACTTTATCAGCATAGATTTGGCACTTGTGACAAGTTCAGGAATGCTGATAACAGTCTACTTCCATAGTGGACCAATAGTATCATGCCCGTAGGATCTTTTTAGCCACGGTGTGTCCACTAGAATGGGTGCCAAAGGTACCATCGTGTAAATCTGCCATGATCCTCTCTGCTTCGCTCTTGTCTACACATTGAAGTAAAGTAGAGTCATGGTTATGCTTGTAGAGGATTCCATTACTGAGGAAGAACTTTGCGGAGAACCTTCTCAGAAACTTCTTATCATTGACAGATGCTCCCTCAGGATATTCTTAAGCATCGAGATACCTTTTCACTTCATGGAACCAAGGTTTGTCTGCTACTTCTTCAGTATCAATCTCATAGCAGTATACTAGTTCATGTGACCTCTCAATATTGATCCTAGGAGCCTCATTGTCCCATCTGACCTTGAACATAGATGACAAAGTGGCTAGCGCGTCCGCTAACTGTTTCTCTTCTCGCGGAAAATGTTCAAAGGCGACTTCTTCAAAGTGTGGAGGTAATGTCAACACATGTTCTCTGTAAGGGATGAGATTAGGGTGCTTCGTGTCCCACTCTCCTTTGATTTGTCTTATTACCAAGGCTAAATTCCCGAAATGCTCAAAAACTTGATCCTTAGGTCAATAGCATCTTTGAGACCCATGATGCATGCTTCATACTCTGCCATATTGTTGGTACAATTGAAACATAATCTGGTGGTGAAAGGAGTATGACATCCTTCGAGAGATATGATTATAGCACCAATACCATTGCTAAGTGCATTGGAGGCTCCATCAAAAACCATAGTCCATCGGGATCCTTCCTCAGGTCCTTTATCCGATCCAGGTTCTTCATAGTCGGTCACTAAAATAATATTCTCATCCGAGAATTCAAAGTTCATGGATTGGTAGTCATCCACAGCCCGATGAGCCAAATGATCAGCTAGTACACTTCCCTTGATTGCTTTCTAGGTCGTGTATTGAATGTCGTATTCGGTTAGGATCATTTTTCATCTTGCTATCCTTCCGGAGAGAGAGGGCTTCTCAAAGATGTACTTGATAGGATCCATCTTAAATATCAACAAAGTAGTGCGGGTCAACATATATTGTCTTAGTTGGCGAGCAGCCCATGGCAAAGCGCAACAAGTTTTATCGAGTAGTGAGTATCTTTTTTCACAGTCGGTAAACATTTTGCTAAGGTAGTATATTGCATGCTCTTTTCGACTGGACTCGTCATGCTGCCATAGCACACACACCATTGAATTATCTAACATTGTTAAGTACATTATCAAAGGTCTTCCTTCAGTCGGCGACATCAGAATTGGAGGCTCTTGAAGGTATTCCTTGATTCTCTCGAAGACAGTCTGGAATTCGTCATTCCACTTTACCACTTGATCTTTCTTCAGGAGTTTAAAGATTGGTTCACAAGTAGCAGTTAGATGGGAGATGAACCTGGCAATGTAATTTAGGCGTCCCAAGAAACCTCTAACTTCCTTATCAGTGCGAGGAGCCGTCATCTCTTGTATAGCTTTTACCTTTGCAGGGTCTACCTGAATACCCTTGTCACTGACAATGAAACCTAGGGGTTTACCAGACCTTACCACGAAAGTGCATTTGTTCGGATTTAACCTCAGCTTGTACGTATTCAACCTATCAAATAGCTTTTGTAGATGATCAAGGTGCTCTTCCTCAGTTTGAGACCTGGCTATCATGTCATCAACATAGACCTCTATCTCATGGTGAATCATGTCATGGAACAAAGCTACCATAGCTCACTGATAGGTTTCCCCCAGCATTTTTCAACCCAAATGGCATCACTTTGTAACAGAAAGTGCCCCATTGTGTCACGAAGGTTGTCTTCTCCATGTCTTCGGGTGCCATATTGATCTAATTATAGCCAGAGAAACCTTCCATGAAGGAAAAGACTTTATGTTGTGCGGTGTTGTCAACCAGAACATGAATGTGGGGAAGTGGGAAGTCATCCTTGGGGCTTGCCCTGTTCAAATCTCTGCAGTCCACACACATCTGTACCTTTCTATCCTTTTTACGCACTGGGACTACGTTAGCAACCCACTGTGGATAAGAGGTGACAACTAAGAACCTAGTGTTGAACTCCTTCATTACTTTTGCTTTGATCTTCTCTGACATTTCAGGACGCATATGACAGACCTTCAGCTTTACTGGAGGGCAGTCTTCTTTAGTCGGGAGACAATGAACCACAATATCTGTGCCTAGACCTGGCATGTCTTCATATGACCAATCAAAAATCTCGACATAATCATGCAACATCTATATCAACCGCTGTTTGACACCAAGCTCCAAGTTTTCACCTATCTTGACTTCTTTTCTATCCTCTTCTGTGGCCAAATTTGTTGTCTCAACTGGCTCTTCATGAGGCTTTATAGCCCTCTCTTCCTGTTGTAACAGCCTGGCAAGTTCTCCGGGTACCTCAATCTTCCTCACCTTCGTCCTCGACTTGGTTGATCAGACTTTCAAAGTAATAACTGGCAATAGCATAACCTTTATCAATGGGATCCATAGTGGATATGGATATGCAGTTTGATACGTGAGTGTGTGTAAGAGGATAGCTGTATTGACAAAGTAAAAAGCAGAAAAGAAAAACAGAGAGTGCAAAATTTGTATGCAAAATTTCCAATGCTTTATTAATGACATATGAAATTGAAACGAATATAACCCTCACAAATAAACCATTGTGTCTCGGGTAAGACACAAGGCCATAGAGTTTATATTGTTCATTTATTACATATCCAGAAAAACAAAAAGACAATTACTCTAGAATAAAAGTAATCGGCACAAAGTCTTTAGTTGTCCAGTTACTGGGCCCACCTTTGGTCGTAGGGAAGATCTAGTTGTCCATGTAATAGCTATTGTCAACATCTTTTATGGAGGAGACAACATCAATAGCATTGATTCCCGGGCCATGCTTGGGCATGGGTGCAGTTATGACATTGGGAGTTTCCGGAGCATCAAATTTAATCTCCTTTTCCTCGACCAGATCCTGCACCTTGTTCTTCAAAGCCCACCAGTTGTTCATGTCATGCCCCAAAGTCTCAGAATGGTAGGCGCATCGAGCATTTGGATTGTAGGGGGGAGAGGCAGTATTAGGATTCTTCGAAGCTTCCCTCAAAGTTACTAGAATGGACTTTAATAAGTGTGGTAAAACTTGAGACAAAGTCATATTAATCCGGGTAAACTGTCTCATAGGCCTTTCTGCTCTAGGCTGGTTGTTCCACTGTTGAGTAACTGCAGGCTTGGATATCATTACAGCCCCTACCGTTGGACGACGCTTGGTTCTGCTCTAATTTCGTTGATTGTAAATAGCATTGACCTCTTTCTTTCCTACGAAAGGTCTCTTTCCCGCACTTGAAGAGGCATCCTTCTGAATTTTTCCACTTTTGATCCCAGCTTCCACTCTTTCTCTTGTCAAAATCAAATCAGTAAAGCCAATTGAGGAGCTTTCAATCAGATGATTGAAAAACGGACCAGATAGGGTACCCAAAAACATATCTAGAAACTCCCTATCAGACAGGGGGGGGGGGGGGGGGTTGGACTCTTCTTGCTAAGTCCCTCCACTTCTGAGTATAGTCTTTAAAACCTTCGCTCGAACCCATAATCATACTTTAGAGTTGTGTACAGGTGGGAGCAAGGTTTGCATTATACTAATACTACTTGTAGATAGCAGCAACCAGGTCTTCCCAATTATGAGTATTCGTCCCTTCCAGCTGATAGAACCACTCTAGCTAAGTCCCAGATAAACTGTCTTGAAAGAAATGGACCCACAAGTCCTTGTCTGCAGTGTGAGGCTGAATCTTTCTCACATAAGATCGGAGATGCATCTTGGGACATGAGACCCTATCATATTTAGCGAACACTGGAACCTTGAACTTCTGTGGGATGACAACCCCATAAACCAAACCCAGCTCTTCAAAATCCATCCCTGGTACCTTATGGATTTCCATTGCATTCAAATGATCCTCCAGTTGTTTATATTTTTCATCAGCAGCAGGATACTGCTCCTCATCATAGTCAAATTCATCCTCGGATTCCTTTAGACTGGAGTCTTCCTCTCTCGTCTCCTCTTCTTGATTGTCTTCTTCTTTTGATGAAGTTACCAGCTTAGAAGCTCACCGCACTGGTCCTCTGATCCTTCTTCCCAAGTTCACCACACCAGCTTGTTTCCTTGGCTTCTTCTTTTTATCTTTTAGTATGAGGGCTTTCATATCTTCTTGCCCTTTAGCTAGAGCTACAATCATTTGCTGGAACTGGGCATTTTGCACCTGGAGATCCTTGATGTTTTGTTCGAGAGCCATTTCTTTACTTACTGAAATAAATAGCGAAGAAGATAAGAACCCTGCTTTGAAACCTGCTTATGCAATGAGATGCATGATATGCTTATGCAATGTTTTCAAGGACCTTATTAGATTTAAACTCTTTTAAACAAAACTAGAAACAAAACCTTTTATTAGCAAGTTTTTTAAAGAAACAAAAAGATTACACAGGGATAAAGATTGAAAGGAAATTCTAAACTCCTAAGTCTCCCATGGGCGCTTCCTCTTTGTGTTAAGATAGGTGTTGAGGTTCCTCTCTTAATGAATCTATTTTGTTAATTCCAACACTTTCTTCTCACTTGTATAGATTTGAGCTTCAAAAGTATCCCGTTCTCCCTTGAGCTGGATCCAAGACTTTTGCAACTCTTCGAAGTTGGTTGGCATATCAGGATGGAGAATAATACGGAACTCGCCCCCTTGAACAACAGGTTCCAAGATCACCAGTAAGATGGAATCGTATGGCATCATAAGATTTTGGGCTCGAGCTCCCATCCATTTGAAGTAAGGTTCCAAAGGGATGGAGTTCTTGCGCCCCAAAGTCCTACTATCAGTCTTCTTAACAATGCCCAAAGCGTGGATGAACCTCTGACGATAATTTTGTAAATCATATGAGTAGTTGAATACAATACCCTAGATGAGTATATCTGGTGGACCATCTCTCCGTGCATAGCCAAATTGATGTAGTGCTAAAGAAGGATTATATGTGATGCCTCCCCTAATGCCCAGGAGTGGCACATTAGAAAATTCTCCGCAGCGATCAATAAAAGAGATGTCTCCTTGAGAGCGAGGACACCAATGGATGTCGGAGTGAGAGAGATACATTAGTCTTTGACTCCACCTTAAGCCTAAATCATTATGCATTACTGATCGAGGAAGGTGCGAAATAAACCACCTATATAGCAGAGGGGTGCAACACATGAGAATTCCTTGCTTCTTCAGAGTACGAGTATAAAGAGAATGTAGGATATCCCCGAGCAATGTAGGAACCAGATTGTGAGTAAGAAAATATTGATGGCATTCACATTTATAAGTTGATATGAATTAGAAAACAGGACCAACCCATGGATCAAGAGGGCTAAGACATCTTCTAAAGCATGATAACTCATAGCATCCAGGAAAATCTGAGCTTTCTTCATCAGAAAATTTGCAAGGAGACCCTTAACTTCACTTCTTTTTTCCCAATTGGACTCAATGTCAAATGGCTTCAAATGCAAAGCTACGCCAACATCTTCAGAAGATGGGTCTTGTTCTAAACTAGTGAAAGGTACTCGCTCCAATATAGGTAAACCAAGTAACTTAGATAATTCCTCCAATGTAGGCACCAGTTGATAATTGGGGAATGTGAAGCAATGGTGCTTAGGATCGAAGAACTGGAATAAGACACTCATCAAACCTTCGTTAAACCCGGTGGTAACCAAACTGAGTAAGTGACCATGTCTTTTACGGAATGATGAATCCTCAGGAAATTTCAAAACTAATTCCTTGAGCTTGGAAGGAACTTCTTTAAAGTGAATCCGGATGGTTTTTCTGCGATCTGAATTCATATCCTACAAAATAACAAAGAGGTAAATCTAAAAGGTCCTTGAAATAATTAGTATGTCATGATGTTTATTGAAATTCTGGCAGTAGATACTTAATGTCACAGTGAATGTTATGACACCGTATCTGACTTTCTTCAAGACAATAAATCTAAAAGCAGTAAAGAACACAATCAATTGTTTACCCAATTCAGTGTGTAACAACACCTACTCTGGGGGCTACCAAGCCATGGAGGAAATTCACTATAAGAGATATTAATTTAGGAATAAACCAACCAGTTTATCTCCTTCACTTAAGACCTACCCAATGCAACTTCAATCTAAGTTCAACTTAAACCTGAGTTCCTACTCACTCCCCCTCAATCACAGCAGTGATACTAAACAATTGACTAATGAAATTATGAAGACACTCTTCAGTACATACACTTGATTTTTCTTCACAGCTTTTAATCAAGTAACACAAACACTCGTGCTTCAAAGCTTTGAGTGATACACAACCCTAACTTGACTTTGCTTCAAAGCTTTAATCAAGTAACACAAACACTCGTGCTTCAAAGCTTTGAGTGATACACAACCCTTACAACCAAGTCCTACTCCAAATCACTTATCACAATGATAATTGATTGGATCACAGTAGTTACAACTATATAGTCCCTTATTAATCTTCTGTCAAAAAGTATCTTTCACCAACAGTCTTTATGAGGAATATATAGCCAGCTATTCTTCTGTTAGGGCTTCCACGAAAATAGCTAGGGTTAATTAGGGTTAACCTCAAGACTTGGTCATAGGACTTTAACAACCAGATTAGGGTTAAGCAAAGTTAACCTAAGTCCACGTGAGAATCTGATCTGGACTGAATAAACCAGATTCCTGAAAATTCTCAGAAATAACAAATCTGCACAAATGTTAGTTCAATACAGGATATCTTAACATTGGTTATGACAACAAGAATCCTGTTTACTGATTTTGGTAGAATGCAATAAATATGATCATTGCATAATGATCAGCTAAACACTCATATTGAGCAGCTCCTGTATGACATTCTTTTTCTGTAGAATGTACCTTGTATCCCAGAATGTTATGACATCAGTCATGACATTCACACAACTGGTTTTACCAAAAAACATGCCAACAACCAAACACTTACAAACTCCCCCTTTAGCAAATTTTTGGCTAAAACCCCTAAACAATCAGAGATTAGAAAGCAGCAGAATTAATAATATCTACCAAGTTTAATTCTACCAAAATTATCACAAAATCTTCTCCCCCTCTTTAGCCATAAATAGGCCAAAGATAATTGTACTTTTAGGTTATACAGTCATCCAAAAGGAATAATAAAAACACAGAGAGAAAAAAATCAAAAGTCATTTGCAGCATCAGGTACCAGCAGCAAACTTTTCAACTGCACTGATCTTCAAGCACTGTCATCTTCAGAGGAGGCACTATCTTCAGCATTAAGCTGGTCTTCAGTAGCATCCTCTTCCCTTCTTTGTCCTTCAATCTCCTCCTGTTCTAGTCTAGAAATCAGGTCCTCAAGAGTCCTTTTCCTTGTATCAAGCTCTTTGCAGGTTTCCTTCAGCACAACTATAACATCAGTTTTCTTGGAATGAGATTTGACATTTGATGTCTCAACTGATGTCATGACAATGTCAGGAACATGTGTTCCCTTAAATAGCTTATAGTGCAACCCAAGAGCAGGGGCTCTTTTGCATACAGTATCTTTTTCAACTAGAATGTCAGGATACTGAGCAAGGACTATACCACATAGGAGAGAGGGAAAGCCAATAGGGCCTTTAATAGAACAGCTTCCAGCATGTTTCAATGTTTGATCAAAGATATACTTGCCATAGTCAAAGTTTGTCCTAGTTCCAACAACATAAATAAATCTTCCCAAGCATGTGGAGATGGTTGATTTATGGTTGGTGGGAACCCAGTTAGCTGCACCAATTTTGTGCAGAATGGCAAATTTCATGCTTAGCTTGCTTGCATTCAGCTTCCTTTTTAAGGGCCAGCTCTTGACTTGATTTGCAGTGATGGTTTGGCACACTTGGTTGTCAGTAACCTCTAGCTCAGGGCAAGCATTATCAGGTCTTCCTAGGAATTTGTTTATTTTAGAGGGAGAGAAATTTACCTTCCTTCCTCTCACATATAGACACTTATAATCAGCTGACTTTCCATCGGCAACCTCATCAGATAAATTCACTATGAATTCTTTGACAAGAACTTCATAGCAGTTGGTAAACTTTACCACAGTATTTATTAGACCAGCAGTTTTTATTAGATCCATGATCTCCTTACAATCCATGGCACTGTTGTTCAATTCTCTTTCTAAGGCGATCCTTTTCAAACATACATACTTCCACCTATTTGCATTCTCAGGATGGTGAAAGGAGATGTTGTCAGTGGAAACTTCAGGGACTTTAGGCATTTTTCTTGAAGAGAGTTTCCTTTTGAGAGGAATGTCTTCAACATCAAACTCAAATTCTAATTCCTCATCAGATTCAGAGGGTTCAGGCTCCTTCCTTTTCTTTGCTATTGGTTGTCTCAAAGGTTTTGAGAGACTACCAGCAGGTACTCGAGTTTTCACCTTCCTTTCTCTTTTGACAATCCAGCCTTCACAGCTTCTACTCCAGTCTTGTTCTCAGACCTGGTTTTCTTATGAACAAAATCAGCAGTCTTCTCTTTGGAGAGGCTTTTGGCAGCATCCTGTTTTCCTTTTCTGTTCATCATCCTTCTAGCTATGCTAGTGTTGAAATTGGAAATTAAGTCATTGTCAGAGTATTCTTCATCAACATCAATAACCGGGGGTTCAACATCCTTCTTAGTAGGGTTCTGGTGGTCATCACGATTTTCAGGAGATTTCCTAATGTTATCATCCGATGTCTCAACATTCTGAGTGACATCTGGATTCATTTCAACATTTGGACTAGCAGATTCTTGATTCAAAGGTACAGAAATGCCAGGTACAGGGTGATTCTCATTTAGAATCCTAGTGATAAGTATAGCTATAGCTTGATGAACATAAACTGAACCTTCCCTATTTGCTATTTCTGGAGGAACAGAAGATGATGGTTGAGAGGGTTTACCAGATGAAGAGGCTTGTGACCTTCTTGCATGTCTGGTTCGCAGCTTCTTGACCTTAGTGGGGTCAGCTGCCAGTTCACGGAGAGGAGTTATCTCCAGAACATCAGAATCCATGCAGTTTGTGATTGCCCTAGGTTCACGATCAGAGGATGTGGAAGAAGAATTCGCCGTTGAAGAGGATGATGACATGGATAGTTGAGACATTTTGAGTGTTTTAGAAAGCAGGTAACAGTGATAGAGAAGTCTTCATTTGAGAGATTGAAGATTATTGCAGAAACGCGAGAGGAGGGAGATATATGAATGTCTATTCAACTTCTTAAAATTTTGGAAAGAAATAGAGAAGCATATGATTAGCCCAATCAGAGTAGACTTAACTAAAATATCTCTCTCGTCCCTTATTTTAAGCAAAATTAATTGCTACATTTCTTCATGTTGGCAAATACCCAGCTTGCCCCTCAAATTTTCAAATTGATTTGCATCAAGTGCCTTGGTAAAAATGTCAGCCAGTTGTAGTTCAGTGGAAACATGTTCCAGTTTAATCGTCTTCTCCTCTACAAGATCTCTGATGAAGTGATGTCTAATGTCAATATGCTTGGTCCTGCTATGCTGAATAGGATTCTTGGAAATGTTGATAGTACTCAGATTGTCACAATACAATGTCATAACATCTTGTGTGAAATTATACTCAGTAAGCATCTGTTTCATCCAGATCATTTGAGAATAGCAACTACCAACTGCTATGTATTCAACTTCAGCAGTAGATAGAGACACATAGTTCTATTTCTTGCTGAACCAGGAGACAAGATTATTTCCTAAGAAGAAACATCCTCCAGAGGTGCTCTTCCTATCATCAGTACTTCCAGCCCAATCAGCATCACAGTAACCAGTCAGAGTTGGTTCACATCCATGAGAGTACAGCAAGCCATAGTTGTAGGTTCCACTCACATACTTCAGAATTCTCTTCACTTGGTTGATATGACTTACTTTGGGTTCAACCTGGTATCTTGCACATACTCCAACTGCAAAAGCAATGTCAGGTCTGCTGGCTGTTAAGTATAGCAGACTTCCTATCATGCTTCTGTACAAGCTTTGGTCCACCTTAACCCCACTTGAATCTTTGGACAACTTTAAGTGAGTAGGTGCAGGCGTCCTTTTGTGACTGGAATTCTCCATCCCAAACTTCTTGACAATGTTCTTTGCATACTTGCTTTGAGACAGAAAAATTGAGTCTTCCATCTGTGTGACTTGCAGTCCAAGAAAGTAGGTCAATTCTCCCATGAGGCTCATTTCAAATTCAGCTTGCATCTGGTCAGCAAATTGTTTAACCATTTTATCTGACATTCCCCCAAACACTATGTCATCAACATATATTTGAGCTACCATTATCTTTCCTCCTTCATTTTTGACAAAAAGAGTTTTATCCAAGCCTCATTTCCTGTATCCTTTGTCAGAGAGGAATTTTGTCAACCTGTCATACCATGCTCTAGGAGCTTGTTTCAGGTCATATAAAGCTTTCCTCAATTTGTAGACATGATCAGGGTAGTTTGGATCCACAAATCCTTTAGGCTGTTCCACATAAACTTCCTCATTTAAGTACCCATTTAGGAAGGCACTCTTTACATCCATCTGAAATAACTTGAACTTAAGGAGACAAGCAATTCCCAATAGGAGTCTGATTAATTTCAGTCTGGCTACAGGAGCAAAAGTCTCATCAAAATCAACCCCTTCAACTTGAGTGTATCCTTGAGCAACAAGTCTTTCCTTATTCCTGGTGACAACTCCTTCAGCATCTGGTTTGTTCTTGTAAATCCATTTTGTGCCAATGATGTTTGTTCCTTCTGGTCTAGGAACTAACTCCCATACTTCATGTTGCTTGAATTGGTTCAATTCATCTTGCATTGCTCCAATCCAGTATTCATCAGTTAAAGCCTCCTTAACATTTCTTGGTTCAATCTTAGATACAAAGCAAGAGTTTGAGATGATTTCTCTAGATCTTGTAATGATTCCACTGTTAGGATCTCCTATGATGAGTTCCTTAGGATGATCTTTCTGAATTCTGATGGAAGGGTCTTTGTTAGCTTCCTTTGATTCAGATTCTGATGAAGTAGTTTTAGGAATATCATCCTTTTGAGTTGAAGTCTCAAAGAATGTCTCAACATCATATGGGACATTTGTTTCCTCATGGTAATCATCAATTATGACATTTATAGATTCCATCATAACTTTGGTCCTGGAATTGAATACCCTATAAGCTCTGCTGTTGGTAGAGTATCCTAGGAATATTCCTTCATCACTTTTAGGGTCCATCTTTCTCCTTTGTTCACGATCTGTCAGAATGTAGCATTTGCTTCCAAATACATGGAAGTACTTCACTGTAGGCTTCCTTCCTTTCCAAATTTCGTAAATGGTGGATGATGTTCCCTTTCTCAAGGTGACCCTGTTATGGACATAACAGGCTGTATTCATATCTTCAGCCCAAAAATGAATAGGAAGTCTTTTGGCATGTATCATTGCTCTGGCAGATTCCTGTATAGTCCTGTTTTTCCTTTCCATAACTCCATTTTGTTGAGGAGTTATGGGTGAAGAGAATTCATGATTAATTCCTTCTGAGGAGCGGAACTCATCAAACTTACTGTTTTCAAATTCCTTGCCATGATCACTTCTGATTCTGACAATGCATCCTTCTTTTTCTCTTTGAATTCTTTTGCACAGTTCCTTAAATACTTCAAATACATCCAACTTTTCCCTAATGAAGTTAATCCAGGTGAATCTGGAAAAATCATCCACAACAACATAGGCATATCTTTTTCCACCAAGACTTTCCACCTGCATTGATCCCATCAGATCCATATGTAAAAGTTCTAACACTTTAGAGGTGGTCAGATGTCTTGACTTTGGATGTGACATTCTAGTCTGCTTTCCAACCTGACATTCACCACAGACTCTCCCTTCATCAATTTGCAGCCTTGGAATCCCTCTGACTGCTTCCATGGATAGAATCCTTTTCATTCCTCTTAGATGTAAATGACCAAGTTTTTGGTGCCACAGTTTCACTTCTTTTTCTTCTTTGGCAATAGAGCACACAGAAGAATAATTAGTGTTCTCAGACTCCCATAAGTAGCATTTGTCTTTAGATCTGACTCCTCTCATTACAACTTCTTGTTTCTCATTAGTTACAAGACATTCAGACTTGGTGAAGTTGACCTTGAATCCTAGATCACATAATTGACTGATACTTATGAGATTAGCAGTCAAGCCTTTTACCAGCAATACTTCATTTAGGTTTGGAACTCCAGGGCAGTCCAAGTTTCTAACTCCTTTTATTTCTCCTCTAGCACCATCTCAAAAAGTCACATAACTAGTAGTGTGAGGTTTAACATTATTGAGAAGATTCTTGATTCCAGTCATGTGTTTAGAGCATCCACTGTCAAAGTACCAGTCTTCCTTGGCAGAGACTCTAAGGGAGGTGTGAGCTATCAGGGCAGTAGCCTTTTTCTTCCACTGTTGAGTATATGGTGCCTTGTTAGACTTAGGTTTGACACCTGGGGTCTGATTAGGATATCCATATAATCTGAAGCAGAATGGCTTTATGTGACCAAACCTCCCACAATGATGACATCTCCATCTTTGATACTTTTTCTTCATATTTCTCTGTTCTCGATGTTGAGTGCTATGTTGTGACATCTGCTTTGACATTTGTTTATTAGGCCTGATCTTCTTCTTGTCTACAATAGATTTCTTTGCTGCCGCAAACCCTAGACCAGACTTGTTTCCCACATTTTGTCCAACCTGAAGGATTTCTTCTAATTTGTCAGTTCCATTTGTCAGCATCTTGACAGATTTGGTCATCTGGTCAAGTTTTGAGTTTATCATTTGAACTTCCCCTTCTAGATGACTTATAGTATCAATGCCTTCCTTCTTCTCAGCCTCCAACTTTACTATGAGTTTTGTTTGTCTCTCATTTTGCTGACAGACTACAGCACTTCTGATACATAACTTCTTGTAGGAGTCAGCTAGTTCTTCAAATGTCACTTCCTCATCACTAGAGTCACTATCAAAGTCACAAATACCAGTTAGCGCAGTAACTAGTTTGGCAGATTCTTCTTCAGAATTACTTTCTGAGTCACAGTCAGACCAAGTATCAGACATTCCTTTCTTTTGTTTCTTAAGAAAGGTAGGACATTCAGCTCGAATGTGCCCATATCCTTCACATCCATGGCATTGAATTCCTTTGCTTTGATTTCCCTTATGTTCAGACTTTGGTCTTCTGCTGGAGTCATAGGTTATGTTAATGTCAGAAGAAATGTTCTTAACATTTGACCTTGACTTTGGGTCCATTCTCTTGATGAGTTTGTTGAACTGTCTTCCAAGCATGGCTATAGCTTCTGAAATATTTTCTTCTTCATCCTCCTTGTTTTCATCTTCAGTATTAGATACAAGTGCTATGATCTTATTTTTCTTGTCGACATGGTCACTGATCCCCATCTCAAAGGTCTGAAGTGACCCAATGAGTTCATCCACCTTCAAGTTGCAAATTTCCTGAGCTTCCTCTATAGCAGTTGTTAGAACAATGTTTGAATCTAGTACCCTATATTTAAGTTTTGATGATAACAAAGTGAAAAGATATAGTAGTTAAATATTTTATGACTGAATTATATGCTGCCTAAAATTACTATGCTCTGACTTGCAGATATGCTGATTAAAATAAGCAAGATCACGTTTTCAGCATCAGAATATGATTTCAAACACCAGCATCAGAAGTTGCTGAATCAGAACGTCAAGATCAGATGATCAACGCTTGCACATGCTGAAGCTTGATGAACAGAACTGCGCGTAAAACACTCTGATACAGAATCAAATCAGTTCATCAGCAGCGAAGCAGAATCAGAATGAGCCAAGCCAGAACGTGCATTGAAGAAGCAACGGTACTGTGCATTGAAAGCTAATCAATACCAACGGCATCATTCTAGACAAGATCTGCTCAAAAAGGAAAGCTTGTTAATAGCATTGAATCAAGAATATTTGCTTCAACGTTCATCTTCTCAAGTGCTATATAAACCAAGCTTCGAAGATTATCACGGCTAATGCTTCCAAACTCTCTACACGCACAAAGCTGAACAATAATCTTCACTCTACAAGTTTTGCTAAACCAACAAACTCTGATACTTTATTAGCGTTTAGCAACCTAGTATTCTAAGCTTCATTTGTGTAAACATCACAGTTGTGATATAGTTTTTGTAGAAAACATTCACACACATTTGCTTATACCTTTGTAAGAAAGTGTTGCCTTGACAAACCGGATTGTGGTTTGAATCAAGAAGGTTTTAGCAGTTGCTAAAGCAGATTTGTATTCAGTTGAATATAGTGAATTAAGACCTCGTTGGAGAGAGGCGAAATCACCTTGACGGGTGGACTGGAGTAGTTTGAGATCAAACGAACTAGGATAAAAATACCTTGTCATTTGCATTAAGATTCCAGTTTTTCAATTCAACCCCCCCTTCTTGTGTTTTTCACCCCTTCAATTGGCATCAGAGCGCCTGGTTCTGAGCTAAAACACTTAACCGTGTCAGTACAAGATCCAGCGTCAGAAAAACACAATGGCAGGAAACAACTCTCATTTCAGCAATGACACCAATGAGGACAGAGACAGATTCAGCGGCAAACCTCCAGTCTTTGATGGAGAAAACTTTGACTACTGGAAAGACAGAATTGAAAGCTTCTTTCTAGCACATGATGCTGATCTGTGGGATATGGTGACAGATGGATACACGCACCCTGTTAATGCAACTGGTCAGAAGATTGATAGAAAATCAATGACTGATCAACAAAAGCGTGATTTCAAGAATCACCATAAGGCCAGAACCATCCTCCTCAGTGTTATCTCCTATACTGAGTATGAGAAGATCTCTAACAGAGACACAACTAAGAACATCTTTGATTCTCTCAGAATGACGCATGAGGGCAACATTCAAGTCAAAGAAACAAAAGCTCTGGCGCTCATTCAGAAGTATGAGGCGTTTAAAATGGAAGAATCTGAATCCATTGAAACTATGTTCTCCAGATTCCAGATTCTGGTAGCTGGTCTCAAAGTTCTGGACAAGGGATACTCTACTGCTGACCATGTCAAGAAGATAATCAGAAGTTTACCCAAGCAGTGGAGGCCTATGGTTACTGCTCTGAAGCTAGCGAAAGATCTCAACAAAATCACTCTGGAGGAACTTATAAGCTCCCTCAGAAGTCATGAGATAGAGCTAGAAGCTGACGAGCCTCAGAAGCAAGGTAAGCCTATAGCTTTAAAATCTAACAGAAAATCTGAATCTAAAGTTTTGCAGGCAGTTGAAGAAACATCTGATGGATCCTCATCAGAAGAAGACGAGCTTTCTCTTCTCTCCAGAAGAGTAAATCAACTGTGGAAGCAAAGACAAAGGAAGTTCAGGAATCCCAGAAGATCTGATCAGAACGAGTCTTCCTCCAGATACAGAAGGACAGATTCTTCCTCTGGATACAGAAGATCTGAAGGCTCCTCAGGTAGCAAGAAGCCAAATACAAAAGACATCATCTGCTACGAGTGCAATGAGCAAGGACACTACAAGAGTGACTGTCCAAAGCTTCAGAGGGAAAAGCCCAAAAAGAAGTTTGGAAGAGAGAAGAAGAAAAGTCTCATGGCCACATGGGATGACTCTGACTCGTCTGAAGCTGACTCAGAATCAGATGATGAAAGGGCGAACATAGCGCTTATGGCTAACATTCCAGATGACAGTGAAGCTTCTGACTCAGACTCAGAATCAGACACAGAAGAGGTATTCCCTAACTTCGCTGTTAATTTTACAAAGGCTGAACTTGCTGAAAGCCTCAATGAAATTCTGGAACGTTATCAGCAGATTAGAGCTAAATTCAGAGACCTGAAAAGGACTCTTGAATCTGACTCCAATAAGTCTGAGAGTCTCAAATTGGAAAACTCTGAGCTGAGAGATAAAATTTTAAAATTAGAAAACTCTTTACAAAACTCTCAGAAGGAACCAATTGCTGAAACTCCCAGCAACGCTGATGAGATCATCAAGGAGTATGATCATAGTTTCCAGAAGTTCCTTGCTAAAAGCATAGATAGAAGCAGAATGGCTTCAATGATCTATGGAGTTAGCAGAAACGGCAGGAAAGGAATAGGATACCTAGGTAAGGTTCCTACACCTAAAAATGTCATGGATTTAACCATTAAACACACTCCTCTAAATTCACACTTTGTGTATGGTCACACACATGACATCAAATATACTAGTAGTAATCACTTTGTGAAACCAAAATTCAATCAGAGTTTTGGTAAAACTAACAAATCAGGACCCAAGAAGATCTGGGTACCTAAGGATAAAATAATACATGTTGCAGATATCTTTAGCAGCAAGTCAGAAACACCAGTCATGGTACCTGGACTCTGGCTGCTCACGTCACATGACGGGAAGAAGGCATATGTTCCAAAGCCTGGAACTTAAGCCTGGAGGCCACGTTGGCTTTGGAGGCAATCAGAGGGGAAAGATAATTGGCTCTGGAACTGTAGGTAACGGAAATCTTCCCTCTATTAATAATGTTCTGCTTGTTGATGTATTGATGCATAACCTGTTATCCATAAGTCAATTAAGTGATAACGGTTATGATATAATCTTTAATCAAAAATCATGTAAAGCTGTTAGTCAGAAAGATGGGACTATCCTATTTAATGGTAAGAGGAAAAACAACATTTACAAAATCAAACTTTCTGAACTAAAGAGTCAGAACGTAAAATGTCTTCTGTCTGTTAACAACGAGCAGTGGATCTGGCACAGAAGATTGGGGCATGTTAGTATGAGAAGAATATCTCAGATTAACAAACTCAATCTGGTCAGAGGACTTCCAAATTTGAAGTTCAATTCAGATGCTCTGTGTGAAGCATGTCAGAAAGGAAAATTTGCAAAACCTTCTTTTAAATCCAAAAATGTTGTTTCTACCTCTAAGCCATTAGAACTTCTGCACATTGACTTATTTGGACCAGTTAAAACTGCTTCTGTCAGTGGCAAGAAGTATGGGTTAGTAATCGTAGATGACTATAGCAGATGGACATGGGTAAAGTTCTTAAGACACAAGGACGAGTCACACTCTGTGTTTGTTACCTTCTGTAACCAAGTTCAGAATGAAAAAGATCTTAGAATCGTTAAAGTCAGAAGTGATCATGGTGGAGAATTTGAAAATAAAGATTTTGAGTCATTCTTTAATGACAAAGGCATTCTGCATGATTTCTCTTGTCCTAGAACTCCCCAACAAAATGGAGTTGTAGAACGAAAGAACAGAACATTGCAAGAAATGGCCAGAACCATGATCAACGAGACAAACGTTGCTAAGATTTTCTGGGCAGAGGCAATAAACACAGCGTGCTACATTCAGAATAGAATCTCAATAAGACCTATTCTGGAAAAGACTCCATATGAATTGTGGAAGAACAGAAAGCCCAACATTTCGTATTTTCATCCATTTGGATGTACTTGCTATATGTTAAATACAAAGAATTATTTGAACAAGTTTGATTCTAAGGCACAGAAGTGTATTATGTTAGGATACTCTGAACGCTCAAGAGGGTACAGAGTATACAATACAGAAACACAGATTGTGGAAGAATCAATCAGTGTTCGTTTTGATGATAAGCTTGACTCTGAAAAGTCAAAGCAGAATGAAAATCTTGCAGGTATAGAAATTGAATTTGCAGGTTCTGAAGACAAGTCATCAGAAGCTCTCAACACAGACATTCCTTCAACGTCTGAAAGAAGCAATGCTAGAAATCCTACAACTGCTGCTGATCAACCTCAGAAGAGATTACCCAGAAGCAGTTTGGATCACCCAGAAGAGACTATCCTAGGAAGAAAGGAAGATCCAATCAGAACAAGAGCAAGCTTCAGAAACTCTGAAGAAACTCTGATGGGACTTGTGTCTCTGATTGAACCTTCTTCTGTTGATGAAGCACTTCTGGACAACGACTGGATTCTGGCAATGCAAGAAGAGCTGAATCAATTCACCAGAAACGACGTATGGGATCTCGTTCCAAGACCAAAAGGATTCAACGTCATTGGAACAAGATGGGTGTTCAGAAACAAGCTTAATGAACAAGGTGAAGTCGTCAGAAACAAGGCACGACTGGTTGCACAAGGTTATAGTCAGCAAGAGGGGATAGACTATACAGAAACCTTTGCCCCAGTCGCCAGGTTAGAATCTATCAGACTTTTAATCTCATTTGCAGTTAATAGAGGCATCACTCTGTATCAGATGGATGTCAAAAGTGCATTCTTAAATGGTTATATAGAAGAAGAAGTGTATGTTCACCAACCCCCAGGTTTTGAAAATACAAAACATCCAGAACATGTTTTCAAACTGAAAAAGTCACTGTATGGTCTGATCAAGCTCCCAGAGCTTGGTATGAAAGGCTAAGTAACTTTCTGCTTGAAAATGAGTTCACCAGAGGGAAAGTGGACACCACTCTATTCTGTAAAACAGTTAAGAGTGACATTTTAGTCTGTCAAATTTATGTTGATGATATAATCTTTGGTTCTACTAATCCTTCTCTTGGAAGAAAATTTGCTAAGTGTATGCAGGCAGAATTTGAGATGAGCCTCATGGGGGAACCGAAGTTCTTTCTAGGAATTCAGATCAATCAAACTCCAGAGGGAACTTACATTCATCAGAGCAAATACATCAGAGATCTTCTGAAGAAATTTGACCTCTCAGAATGTAAGCCATCAAAGATTCCAATGCATCCCACGTGCATTCTGGAAAGAGAAGAGGTAAGCAAAAGCGTAGAACAGAAAGTCTACAGAGGTATGATTGGTTCTCTCCTTTATCTGACTGCTTCAAGACCTGATATTTTATTCAGCGTATGTATTTGTGCTAGATTCCAATCAGATCCTAGAGAATCTCACTTAACAGCTGTTAAGCGAATTTTCAAGTATCTGAAAGGTACTACTAATCTGGGTTTGTTTTATAGAAAATCTAGTGATTACAGTTTAGTAGGCTACTGCGACGCTGATTTTGCTGGAGACAGAGTGGAACGAAAAAGTACTTCTGGAAGCTGCCAGTTTCTGGGAGAAAATCTGATCTCGTGGTCCAGCAAAAGGCAATCAACTATTGCTCTGTCAACAGCAGAAGCTGAGTACATAGCAGCAGCAGGATGTAGCACACAGATGCTCTGGATGAAAAGTCAGCTTGAAGACTTCCAGATTTTTGAGAGTAACATTCCTATTCTTTGTGATAATACTTCTGCTATTTGCTTAAGTAAGAATCCTATTTTACATTCTAGAGCTAAGCATATAGAAATAAAACATCATTTCATTAGGGACTATATTCAGAAAGGAATTTTAAACTTGAAATTTATAGATACAGACCATCAATGGGCTGATATCTTTACTAAACCCCTTTCAGAAGATAGGTTTAATTTCATTCTGAAACATCTCAGCATGAAAGTATGCCCAGAATGAAAATGTTTTAACTCCATATTTTTATCTTTCAGAATGTATTTATATTTCTGTGAACTTCTGATCAATCTTCTTTCAGAAAGTTAGAACATGCAGATTGTATCAGAGGCAAGTCTAAAGATCTGAGAGTCTAATCTCAAAGACAGACGTGCTGATCACTACATCAAACAAGTGTCATCCAATCATCAGCAAATCCCTGAAGTAGAACGCGTGCACGTTTCTGAGAAGGCAAAGCGCTGATTGGGTGCATTGAGACACATGTCTGGTAACCGTTTTTAAGTATCTTTCTCAAATCCCCCAAAATCAGCAAGCATTTAATGCAAAGTAATCACGCTTGTTAATGGCAATCATTATTTTTTTCTCTCTCTTAAAAACGTTTTATTTTTCAAAATAATTTTTGAAAATTCTATTTAAGCACATTACTCTTCATTCTTAATCCTTACGCTTTCTCATAATCTCTTAAGAATTTTTCTGCATATTTCTGAGTTTACCGTCTTCAAACCCTTTTCTCTCAAATCATTCTCAAGCTTTTTGTGTGAGAACAATGGCATCCTCCAGCATTTCTGCAGGAAATCAGAAGAAAGAAACCTCTGAGCAATATCAAGCGCCTACCAGAACTCTTCTCACACCGGTTAAGAATCTTGAGGTTCTCTCTGAGTTAATCATCGATTTCGAAAGTTTGAAGGATAATGGATTTGACCTAACTGAGGAAGTCAAAGCTCAAAAGTGGGAGAGGTACTTTGATAGATTGGTTGGACCAACCTTCCCAGAGCTTGTCAAAGAATTTTGGATTCACGCCAAGATTCATAAACATCTAGTCATCTCTTCTGTCATGGGAAAGAAGATAGTAATTTCTGAAGACCTCATTGCTAGGTTAATAGGTCAAAGTGGTGGTGGAGTCCGTTGTGTGGACATGGCTGATAGATGCCCTGATATAGGTGTGGTAGCCAACTGCATTTTCACTCTTGGTTTTCCCAGCAGCAAAATCAAGGATCTGAAGGATCACTGCAGAGTGTGGGCCAAGATTGTTCTAGGCTGTTTCAATCACAGGAAGCCAACAAGCTCTCCTGACTATATAAATGTGGATCAGCAATTTCTGATCTACTTTATTGATCAGAGGGTGAAGATCAATCTGGCACACTTCCTGTTCAATCATCTGAAGACTAGTGTGAAAGAGACTAGAGAAGAAGAAAGGACCAAAAGGGACTGGATACCGTTTGGGAGGCTCATATCAGATATTCTGACAGAGAATAAGCTGATAGATTATCTGAGCGAAGCTAAAGCACTGGGAAATTTTGAACCAACTGTTGGAAAACCGCTGAATGCTAAGAACCTGAAAAAGATGAAGCTGATAGAAAATATCAGGAAGGAACCCAGAGCTTCTTCAACTGCTGACATCTCCAGAAGAAGAGTGCCTCTGAGTGATTTCCCAGGATTTTCTGAAATGGAATCCCAACCTGATATGTTTATCAAGTATCCAGATTCATACAAGGAAGAAGATGCAGGTTCAAAGCTGAAGATCAAAGATCTGAGTCAAGTTCAACCTGAAGTGATTCAGAAGAAGTCAAAGAAGAGGAAAGCAGAAGGATCATCTCACCAGACTCCAAAGAAACGAGGTAATTCATCTGCTGCTCCTATTTCAATTTCCTCTACTATTCCAACATCTGTTGCTCCTCCTCAAACCTCTCACAGAATATCCATTCCAATCCCCACTATTGATGAAACCATACCAGAAGACCCTTCTGAGGCCTTACAACTCAGAAGAACCAGAATTAAAATTCCCATTAAAATTCCCAAACAACAACCAACTGTTTCAACAACTCCAGCACTTGATAGAGTGCTAGCTGACATTGAGCGTGAACATGCTTCTGTTCAACCTCACTCTGAACCACCAAATATTCCTCCTCCACAACCTGAACCAGAAATTCAACCTGAACCAGAAATACAACCAGAACATCAACCAGAACCAGAACCACAATCTCATCAACCAATCACAGAAGAACCTCTGATCCCTGAGCAATCAGAGATTCCACCTCCTCAACCAGAAAATAATCCTCCCTCACCTCAAACAGAGTTTCACCGCTATGAAACCCCATCTCCTCATCATTCTGATCCCCACTCACCTCAACCCTCACCGCTGGCAATACAGTTGCCATGTGGAACCACCATTGTCAGACCCCAGTTAACATCATCAGAGGAATCAACACCTCCAAAAACTCCAACCACTCCAATAGATATATCCTCTGACTCTGATAACCATCCTCCAAAACAAACAGCACCTCAGCACACCTCTGAAAACCAATCCTCTGAAAACCCCAGCAAAACTTTCATTGACTTAACAAGTCTTGAACGTCTTGCTGACTTAAGACACAAATTGGCCATTCCCAAACCAAAGCAACTAGATGTTGGCTCTGGTATTTTGGACTTTGAAACAGGTATGCTGCAATGGATTGCTTCCTTGAAGCAAGTCTGTCCGGGGATGATCGACCCAGCTGCTTCTGATCAGCTCTGGTCACAGTTCAGAGTATGGGTTCGTGCTGAAGCACTCAAGCTGCAGGACGTAAACTATGAGCAGGCTCAACAGAACTTTAGCAAGCTGCTGAAGGAAGTTGAGAGTCAGCTGCCTCAAGAAGTTGTGCTACCTCTGGACTCTGAATCTTGGTCTGAGAAAGAGCAAGCTGCACAGGTGCAACCTTCAGAAGAAGACAAGACTCTTCAGGAAGAAAATCCAGCAGAAGATGTAGCTGAAAGTTCTGAGAAGCTTCCTCCTGCTGAAAGTTCTCAAGCTGCCTTGGACAGGCAGGCTCTGGAAGAATTAAGGCTGAATGACTTGCGTCTACAGCAGCGGATGGAAGAGAATAATCAGAAGATGGAAGCAAGAATGAATGTCCAGGACAGCAAGATTGATACTGTTGTCACCATGGTTCAGAAGCAGAATGAAACTTCTGAAAAGATTCAAGCAATGCTGCAAAGCCTGTTCTCACGCATGCCCCCACAACCTTGAAATTTTTTTTCATGCATGACATTCTCTATATTTTCTTCATTTTCTGATGTACTTTTGACTATGTTTTGACTATGCTTGTGTAATGTTCTTTGCTCTGAACTATTTTTAATATAATTTGTTTTTCTGATCTAAATTGTTTTAGCACATCACTAACACTTTTTGATTGCTGACAAAAAGGGGGAGAACAAGAATGATATTTAAAATCAATAACGGCTAACTAGACAGAAATTCTCAAACATTCTAACTCTATTACTTGAAATGTTTTTCTGTTTTGTTGTTAAGTCTACAGGCACAAGGAAGCTCCGAACACTATGAAGACTAAGAACTAGAAGCTCTGATCAAAATGTAAAAGCTCATGTTGCTCTGATCAAATATGAAGTTCTGATATATGAAGCTCTGATCGTCCTAACACTCTGATCCGAAGCAAAGCTCTGACAGGAAAAGCTCTGAAGCTCTGCTCTCTGATAAGTCAAAAACTTATAATCTGATGCTCAAAGATAGAAAAAGATCCGACTCTGAAGAACACGCATATCAAAGGGAAGTAACAAACTCAGGGGGAGTATCTCTTAACTCTGACTTCTCTGTACTTCTTATTCTGATACATAGCTCTGATAACTTTTCACGTTATTTTTCATTTAAAATATCTAGTTTGTGTCATCATCAAAAAGGGGGAGATTGTTAGAACAATGTTTGAATCTAGTACCCTATATTTAAGTTTTGATGATAACAAAGTGAAAAGATATAGTAGTTAAATATTTTATGACTGAATTATATGCTGCCTAAAATTACTATGCTCTGACTTGCAGATATGCTGATTAAAATAAGCAAGATCACGTTTTCAGCATCAGAATATGATTTCATACACCAGCATCAGAAGTTGCTGAATCAGAACGTCAAGATCAGATGATCAACGCTTGCACATGCTGAAGCTTGATGAACAGAACTGCGCGTAAAACACTCTGATACAGAATCAAATCAGTTCATCAGCAGCGAAGCAGAATCAGAATGAGCCAAGCCAGAACGTGCATTGAAGAAGCAACGGTACTGTGCATTGAAAGCTAATCAATACCAACGGCATCATTCTAGACAAGATCTGCTCAAAAAGGAAAGCTTGTTAATAGCATTGAATCAAGAATATTTGCTTCAACGTTCATCTTCTCAAGTGCTATATAAACCAAGCTTCGAAGATTATCACGGCTAATGCTTCCAAACTCTCTACACGCACAAAGCTGAACAATAATCTTCACTCTACAAGTTTTGCTAAACCAACAAACTCTGATACTTTATTAGCGTTTAGCAACCTAGTATTCTAAGCTTCATTTGTGTAAACATCACAGTTGTGATATAGTTTTTGTAGAAAACATTCACACACATTTGCTTATACCTTTGTAAGAAAGTGTTGCCTTGACAAACCGGATTGTGGTTTGAATCAAGAAGGTTTTAGCAGTTGCTAAAGCAGATTTGTATTCAGTTGAATATAGTGAATTAAGACCTCGTTGGAGAGAGGCGAAATCACCTTGACGGGTGGACTGGAGTAGTTTGAGATCAAACGAACCAGGATAAAAATACCTTGTCATTTGCATTAAGATTCCAGTTTTTCAATTCAACCCCCCCTTCTTGTGTTTTTCACCCCTTCAACAGTCACCTTCATTGCAAATCTTTTAGGCAAGGATCTGAGAATCTTTCTCACCAGCTTTTCTTCTGACATCTTTTCTCCCAATGCTCCTGAGGTGTTGGCAATTTCCAAGATGTTCATGTGAAACTCATGAATGGTCTCATCTTCCATCATCCTTAGGTTCTCAAATTTGGTAGTCAGCATCTGAAGCCTTGACATTTTTACCTTGGATGTGCCCTCATGGGTAGTTTTGATAGTGTCCCAAACCTCCTTGGCCAGTTCACATTGATGTACTAGTCTGAATATGTTTCTATCAATTCCATTGAACAAGGCATTTAATGCTTTGGAGTTACCCAGGGCTAACTCATCTTCTTCTTTGCTCCATTCTTCCTCAGGTTTCAGACTAGTTGTCCCATCTTTCCCAGTTATGGTGGGATGGTTCATCCTTTGTCAGCAGCTCTCTAAGCCTTTTTGTCCAGTGATTTTAAGAAGGCAATCATACGAGGTTTCCAGTAGTCATAATTTGATCCATCCAGAATGGGTGGTCTGTTTCCAAATCCTCCTTCTTTGTCCATAGCGCCAGAAAATAATATCCCTAGATCTCACCCAGTAAGACAGGCAAGGTGCCTGCTCTGATACCAATTGAAATTCTGGCAGCAGATACTTAATGTCACAGTGAATGTTATGACACCGTATCTGACTTTCTTCATGACAGTAAATCTAAAAGCAGTAAAGAATACAGTCAATTGTTTACCCAGTTCAGTGTGTAACAACACCTACTCTGGGGGCTACCAAGCCAGAGAGGAAATTCACTATAAGAGATATTAATTCAGGAATAAACCAACCAGTTTATCTCCTTCACTTAAGACCTACCCAATGCAACTTCAATCTAAGTTCAACTTAAACCCGAGTTCCTACTCACTCCCCCTCAATCCCATCAGTGATACTAAACAATTGACTAATGAAATTATGAAGACACTCTTCAGTACATACACTTGATTTTGCTTCACAGCTTTTAATCAAGTAACACAAATACTCGTGCTTCAAAGCTTTGAGTGATACACAACCCTAACTTGACTTTGCTTCAAAGCTTTAATCAAGTAACACAAACACTCGTGCTTCAAAGCTTTGAGTGATACACAACCCTTACAACCAAATCCTACTCCAAATCACTTATCACAATGATAATTGATTAGATCACAGTAGTTACAACTATACAGTCCCTTATTGATCTTCTGTCAAAAAGTATCTTTCACCAACAGTCTTCATGAGGAATATATAGCCAGCTATTCTTCTGGTAGGGCTTCCACGAAAATAGCTAGGGTTAATTAAGGATAACCTCAAGACTTGGTCATAGGACTTTAACAACCAGATTAGGGTTAAGCAAAGTTAACCTAAGTCCACGTCAGAATCTGATCTAGACTGAATAAACCAGATTCCTGAAAATTCTCAGAAATAACAAATCTGCACAAATGTTAGTTCAGTACAGGATGTCTTAACATTGGTTATGACAACAAGAATCCTGTTTACTGATTTTGGTAGAATGCAATAAATATGATCATTGCATAATGATCAGCTAAACACTCATATTGAGCAGCTCCTATATGACATTCTTTTTCTGCAGAATGTACCTTGTATCCCAGAATGTTATGACATCAATCATGACATTCACACAACTGGTTTTACCAAAAAACACGCCAACAACCAAACACTTACATTTATGATGTCATTATTATGCTAAAAATCACATATAAACACAAGCAAATCATAGAATAGACCTTAGGTTCAAAGGCTTGCATGAGGTTTTAAGGTAAGTACCCTCTTGAATGTTCAGTTGGCTTAACCTGTCCTATTAATAATAACTGGGTTCTAAGGAGCCTCAATATCACTGACCTTCCCTTTAGAAACTGTTTCAGTTCCGGACCGAAGTATTGCGGCCAAAAAATCCCGAAAGTCCAGCCTCAATGAGTGTAGTATCGAGTATCAACCTATTATCGGTCAGAACAAAAGCCGGTTATCTCACTACTTCCTAATGTCTAGGATGAGTCAATTAAAGGTTATAAAGCTCAGTTAGTGCTTAGTGACACTATGAGGAAGCCTAATGTTATCCTCGACTTACTTAAGGAACATTAGTACAATCCAGAGTATCGCGCTAACTTAGCCACCACTTCGTCCATATCGGTCTACGCTGTACAACCTCCATGATTTATTGCTACTTACCTAATAAGGTGCCCCAGATCCGGGTGTAGGATATTTCAGTAACAACCCAAACAAGCCCTCAAAAGTAAAGCAAACAAAGAACAAAATAAAGCATTTAAAATGATGAACTAAATCTCTAAGGTAACCCCACTTTTTATATCCCCAACAGAGTCGCCAGTTCTGTGATACGGTGGCAGAACCGACTATTTAATACTGGTTTGCATTTTGTATTTTCAAATGTGCAGTAAGCAAGAGTCGCCATCCACTTTTCTTTTATCCAACAAAGGAAAGGCTGAAAAGAACAGAAAAAGACCTTTTCGAGATGTTTTCTGAGTAAGGGGGTAGATTATGGAAAGGGAAGGTGTTAGCACCCTTTCCATCCGTGGTTTTCCACGGGCTCTTAGAGGTTTTCTCATTTTAAAATACCTTTGTGCTTTGTGTTTGAAAATGTTTTGAAAAACGCCTTAGTACGACGAACTTTGTAATGTTTCTCGGGATAGTGGAGAAAGTATACAAAGTGTTTTGAAATCGTTTCGAAAAACAGTTTTTTATGTAAGTGCAAAATGTTTGAGCAAACTTCTAACAACTATCTACTTTATTACTCGAAAAAGGGCCGTTCTTTTCCTCTTTTCCTTTAGACAATGCTATCCTACTATTAGTGAGTAGGTAACCTTATCGTTGGATGTTGGAGGGACATTCGAAGGGATGTAAAGTCATAAAGGCAACATATGGAGATGGTTTAGCAATTTTGTTTAAGGGACAAAATCATTTACCGAAAGGCAACGCCATAGGGTCATCGAGGGACTATGTCTTTTTGATTTACGGGTCTTTCCTAAAGCATCCCCATTCTCGAGGGACATGACTGCTTTATTTTCCGAAAGGCAACCGAAGCAGGGATACCCTAGAGGTGCATATGTGCATATGTGTTCAATTCAGTTATTTTTTTTGTCTTTTTATTAGGTTAGCTAACGTTTTAATTTTCAGTCTTATCATACAATCTTCGTTACTAACAGTTAATATTTACATAAACTTAAAGTGCGAAAAGTTAAAACCTACACTATTACAATGCTTTGGGATAGTTACATAAAAAATGCATGAAATAAAGTGCGGAATCTTAAATCTAAAACTATTACATCCATAAGCAGTTATAATATTTATATAAAATGCGAGAATAAAAATAAACGCGCGCGAAATAAATATTATGTCTAAAAACCTAAAAAAGGTTCTAAGTAAACAAAAAAAATCTTTTTTTTGGTTTTGTTAAGAAAACAAATAACTGTAAATTTAACTTTAATTAAGAAAATAAATGTTATATGAGATAAGTCCTAATTCTGATATTTTTTGGTATTTTTTATTAATAAAATAATTTAAATTAAAATGAACCTATGTCTAATTGATTTTAAATTGATAAAATAAAATTAAAATAAATAATTAATTAATTAAACTAAATTTAGAAAACCTAAATCTATTTATTACTTTTTTTTTACTTTTTTTATTATTTGTTAAAAGTAAAAATATATAAAAAAAACTAAAAGAGAAATAATAAAAACATAAGATATGGGCCAGTGATAGTAAAAAAACAAAAGTGGGGGTGTGTTGTTTGAAAAAAAAACGTTGGGCCCAATGGAGAGCCCAGCTTGCTGTTGGAATCCCGTGCTACTAGCCCTTGAGGGTACACCATGAGGTGATATCCCAGGGGCGTTGGATGTAGCTCTTACAGGGATTTGCTGGCGTAGATCTGAGGAGTATGGTGGACTCCTGGCTGCAAGGAACACTGGATCTATAAGGACAATGTTAGAAAAACCAAAATGCTGGACCTGGGACTCGAACTCAAGTATTCTCCTTTCACACACGCGCTGCCTAACCATCTGTGCTACCATCTCATTCATACATATAATACAAATAATATATTATATACAAAAGAAAGCTAATATTTGGAATTAAAAAAAAACACGCGCATAGTTCAAACTAGCCAATCAGAGGCCACGACACTTCGTCCTCTACCTCCATCCGTTGTATTAGACAACAAGACCTATAGTGATAGTTTTATGCTTGTCACTATAGCCTTTTCATCCTGAAACAAACAAAATACGCAATAAAAATTGTATATCAGGCCATGGATCGACTGGCCTCTTTCTCCTGAGCATGATGGTGCCCATGTTTAAGCCTAATTTTGACTGAATCGACAAACCCCAATTCTAAGGTCCAAACTCTAGAAATGTCCAATCACGATACTTGCACCAAAACTGCAATCCAGATATACCAAAAGCTTGCAAATACTTAAATGATTAAATATGCATGGTTAAAATACATTGATATTACGTGAATTGTACAGAACAAATTTAAAAAATGGAGCAAACTGTGAGAGTTAGTTGACGCGCCTGTCAATGCTTTAAGGCTTGATAATGGCTGGAAATGTGACTGGGAACCTCCAGGTGTGTGTTTTGATCCTTTGTTTGGGTTGAAACAGGCTGGAGCTGTGTTTTTGAGTTTAACAACTTTGATATTTTTTTGCAAAATTGTTAAGAGTTTTCAGGCCGTGAATTCGTGTCCTAAGCATGTAAGCGTGATGTATTTATAGCATAAAAGGAACAAACAAGATTTCATGGCAAGAATCTTCACCATAATGCCATGCTTTCATGTCAAAATCAAACAAATTTAAAGGCTTCCATATTTGCAAATCTTTCCCTTTCCATGCATGAATGAACATGGTCATTCTTTGTACGAATTTGTGGGCCTGAAATTGAATCAAAACAAAAGCCCAATGGTCATGATCCAGTCATTTACTATTTTATATAATTTATCTTGTATTTATGTGATTAAAAACAAAATAAATATGAATAAAATAGCTTAAAAATTTAAGGCGAGGTAAGAATGAAATTAGAGGTCCTTTATGAGATTAGGAAGATGTTTGAGGCCTAAGAAAACAAGCCATTGCTTCAAAAGTTCGAATTTGCTCAATGCACCATTCTTGAAATTTCTAAAATTTTCCTAAATTGGGCAAGCCATAACTTGCTCAATTTTTATCTTATGATGATGATATTTAACTTTTTGGAAAGCCCAAGATTTCTAGTGCAATCTCTATTTTTATCAATTTTGCATTTGAAGATTTTATCTTGATGTAAATTGTCTTGGCAAAAAGTGGATTTTGTTGACTTTTTGAAAATGACCTGTAATGTCTGAGTTTATATATTTCAAATGGTGAATCTCTTGAACTTGTAGACTGAAGAGAAGTTATAGGGGATTGGATTCTATTCAAAATGATATTTGGTGGGAAAATTTCTGATAAATTATGAGAAAGTTATTCCTGGTCAAAGTTTGGTTGACTTCTTCTATAGAAACCTTAATTTAGCAATTCTTGACTTTTGATGAATTAGGAGAATTTCTTGAGGAATCATGATCAATCCTTGATCAAATGATGGATATCACTTCAAAATATTGACGTTGACCAAAAATCTTGAAGTTTGACTGTACATGGGACACAATTGACTTTTGACCTAGCACAGTTGATTTTCTAATACTTGAGCAATTGACTGAGAAAACTTGTAGTGCAAGGCATGCAATTTGTCATGGACAATCTTGAAGGCATATTAGGACCATGGAAAGCATTTGAGACCTTTGGAGCTCTACCATCTTGATGAAAATTGAAACCCTAGTTGGGGGTTCATTGCCTTAGGAGGAGAATTTGTCTGGTCAATTCTTGGTCGTCCTTGGGCAGGTTGGGGACCTCAATGGGCATGTGTTGAGTAAAAAGGGAGGGAAAATTTTGGGGTACAACAACGACTACCAAAAGCGAGAAAATTGTCAAGAGCGGACAAAAGCAATGGAGAATCAGGGAATACGCGTCGAGCAGGCTTCACCAAGAAATAAACAAAGTCAGAAATAATATCCAACTAAGATAAATGCAAATGTGTGTTGCAAGTGCGGCGCGTAATCAGAAGTTCCTGCATAAAATACAATTATACAAGATACGGGGCACAAAACAATGGCATGCATGTTGAATGCAAAGTCGAACCAATAATCGAAAGTCCAAAATAGTTTTCTGATCAAATAATCGAGCAATAATTACATGATCGGAAACTATTCAAATGTACCTTGCAAAATCAACACACATGTTAAAAATATCAAGGAAAATTAAAGTATAAAAGAGTGGAAGGAAATTTGGAGCAAACAATAGCCAAGGAAGAAAAAAAACAATGTTGGCAGTTTGAGTCGACTCAAAGATTTGATGAGTTGGCTCAAAAAAATGAGTTGACTCAAAGGGTCAGCTCGACACTTCCTGCAAGTGGCCAAAATTGTTTTTTTTTCAATTTGCGTCGACTCAAAAAGGCTATGCATCGACTCAACTGGGATTTTTCTCAATTTGCATCGACCGGAGGGTCGACGCAACATTTCCCGTGTGTGGCCCAAACTATTTGCATCGACTCAAAAAGGCTATGCGTCGATTCAACTGCAGTATTGTTCAATTGAAACTTTGAAGCAACATAACTTTTGCATCGAGTGTCCATTTCGCGCATGGTTTGAATCGTTAGAAAGCTTGAAAATCATAGAATATCCATGAAACGAAATGGAAACCAAAAAAACAAAAATTATGCATCAAAATCCCCTTGATCATTGCATGATTGAAGTATGAACTCATAATCCATTTTTATGAGTTTCGACATGTTTCGACATGTTTTCATTGGATTAGAAAACCGAATTCACACCAATTATGCAATCATCATAGCATAGAGGATTTATGTGCATTCAAAAATTGGTGATCTTATGCCTTAAGGCCAAGATGTCATGACTAGAGCATTGTGTTGAGCACATAATCTACACAAGATTGCACATGGATTTTGATTCACAAAGCAAGGCTCTAGTCTATGTCAAATCACATGCAAATTCATATTTCTCATCAATTCTCAAAGGCAACAATGTTAAAAAAGATGAATAAGTACTTTTTGAGAATCAATTAATTGTAAAAGTGATTATTGACCATCCAATTTTGGATATAAGCATTTTTATCATTCAATTTATAATTCCACCACTAGATTCACAATCACAATTCAATTCTATATTCAAAACTCACTTCAATTATCAATTCTAGAAAATTGCTTATTTCAAGAATCATTTATGCAAAAGTGCTTAAATAAAGAAAACCAATCGTGGAATCAAAGAGGAGGTTGAGGAGAAGAGATCTCAACAATCGGATTCCAGATTGAAGAAGAATTGAGCTTCTTTGACTTTTTGGATCTTGAAAAAGTTGTTGGAAAAGTTGTTGGTGTTCTTGATGAAAATGAGAGAAAGTTTCTCTTTGATCCTTGAGCAAGACGAGAGAAAGTTTTTGAGTGTTTTTGAGAATTGATCAATTATGAGAGTCCCCCTTGAAAATTGGAGTGAATAAGAATATATAGTGTTCCCCTTTTTTTGAATGAATGAACCTCCAATAAACATGAGCAAATGTGCAAATTTTCAGTTCATCAGAGTCCGACACCTTAAGGTCAAATTCGCAGGACTCTCGGCGCAACTTTCGAAGTTGAAATGTGAAATTAAAATGTAGCCAACCTCTAGAAAAACATGATGTCCGAAGATGGGCTCAATCGGATAAACGGTGATTTAGTTGTGAATTTTTGAAGTTTCGTCTCAGATGAAAATATTTATAGGTTCAGGATTTTCAATGTGTTGCGCGCGTTTTGGACCAAAAACAAAGGCCTTCAGGATACCGTTCGGATTGGAAAGCTGAAGAAATATTTAGCCAACTCAAATTTTAAACCAATTCCACCGTAACCAACTCAATATGATAAGAATCGACCGAGTTATAATTTTATGAAGATGAATCAGGTGAACATTCGTCACAATTTTCCTGTGCGAACATATTTGATAAATTTATACATTTGAAGAATCTGAGTAGAACTGGCTTCCGACCGTGATATATGAAATGTAGATGACATCAAGATGGAATTTTGGCCACCGGAACGGGTTCAAAATGATAAACATTCTTCGAGTTATGAATTTCTTAGTGCTCCAAAAATGCTCTTTCAGCACCTTCTTCTTTGTATTTTCCACCATATAACTTCCAAAAGAACTGCGTATTCGGAGACTTTCCTTTAAGAATTAGCTTCTGACTTGAACATGAAAATTGAAGAGAACATCGAGACAGTTTCAAAACCTCAAGAATCAAACCAAAACACCATTCCAAGCTGGAGATACAAATTTTCAAACTCAGATAAATTAAAACACCATTTCCAATTCGCCCTGTTTTAAATTCACCTAAAACACCCAAATCTTCCACAACTCAAACATGCGTTGAAAAATTATGAGAGCTTTATTGTGTCGACCAAATACCTTAACCCCATGCCTAATTATTTTATTAATGATGCATGATGTGTTAAATGACCTAATGGAGGGCATGCAAATGGAATGAGAAGCGAAAAATGCATAAACCAGATAAAAGTGAAAGGGTAGGACAAATTTCGGGTATTACAACTGGGAAGAGGAATTTTTCCGATGATTTATTGCCATCTGAGGAATAGACTCAAGCTGGGGAGATTATAATCTGTTAGGGAAATAAACCCTGTTGACAGAGAAATACAATGTTGAGGAAACAAGCCTTGTCGGAGAGAAGAAATTTGCAGAGAGTTTTACAGTTTTGGAGCAATAAACTCAGTCAGGGAAGAGAACTTCCATGAACTATACTGATTAGAACTCTGTAGGTTGGTGATATTATCGTGAAAATAGATCATATTCTTCTATCTGCCAGGGAAATTACGGGGAAGGTATCTTCATTGAAGGTGAATTTGTGAAGATTACTCTGTGAGGATAATCTCATGGAAGTGGCTCTGTGGGGATTTGTGTAGGAATAAGCATTGGGCTATTCTTTCAGATAGAGCTAGCTTCCTGAATATGTACTTGATGGGATCCATTTTAGAAATCAATAAAGTAGTATGAGTTAACATATACTGTCTTAGTCAGAGAGAAGCTCATGCCAAAGCACAACAAGTTTTCTCGAGCAATGAATATCTTGTTTCACAGTCGGTGAACTTTTTGATAAGGTATTATATTGCATGCTCTTTTGGACCAGACTCGTCATGCTGCCCCAGTACACACCCCATTTAGTTCTCGCACTTTTAGGTACATGATTAGAGGTCTTCCTTCAACCGACAGCATCAGAATCCGAGGTTCTTGTATGTATTCTTTAATTTTATCCAAGGCTATTTGACAGTCGTCATTCCATTTTATTGTTAGATCTTTCTTCAACAGCTTAAAGATTGATTTTGGTTTCATCTCAATTAGATCTTCCATGTTCATGTAAGAAGCTTTGACCCAAAAGGTGTTTTTGTTGACTTTTTGAAATGACCTATAATGTCTGAATTCATATATTTTCATGAGTGAATTTATTGAGCTTGAGGGATGAAGATGAGTTGTAGGGAGTTTGATTCTCTTAAAAATGAGCCTTGGATGGAATTTTTTTTATAAAGTATGAGAAAGTTATGCTTGGTCAAAGTTTGGTTGACTTTTCCCGAGAAACCCTAATTTAGAAACTTTTGATTTTTAATGAATTAGGAGCATTCCTTGGGGACTCATGATCAACCCTTGGTCAAATGATGGATATTATTTCCAAATGTTGACGTTGACCAAAAATCTTGAAGTTTGACTGTATGTGGGTCACAATTGACTTTTGACCTAATACAATTGATTTTCAAGCATCTGAGCAGTTGACTGGGCAAACTTCTTGTGCAAGGCATGAAACTTGGCATGGATGGTCTTGAGAACATAGTAGGACTATGAGAGCATATGAGACCTTTGGATCTCACCCATCTTGATAAAAATGGAAACCCTAGTTGGAGGTCATTGCTTTAAGAGAGAGTTTGCCTGGTCAAGTCTTGGGCATCCTTGAGCAAGTTAAGGATCTTAATGAACATATGTTGAGTAAAATGGGAGGGAAAATTTTGGGGTACAACAGCTGCCCCTGTTCAATCTTCTTAAACCTGAGGATGTAGATTCGCTGGTCTGCCTTTCGTGGTCTGAAGGTGGAAGATGATTGAACACTAGAGTGCCCTGAAATTTGCACTCGCATGAAGTAATACTGATTGGTGATATCGGGAATGGGCTTACGATGTCATTTAGGAGTCGACAGAGCATCATTGTAGATGGGCTTAAAGATGCCATCCAAAAAATATATCGGTTGCATAAAAGATTCCTTTGCGAGAATTCCTGTAGCGGCCTTTGAGGAGGACTTCGTCGGGGAGTGTTGATTTACGTCTTGGAAAATAGAGTATAGGAGCTTCGATTATCCACTACTATACCGGGGAATTAACTCCTGATAGAGGAGGTGGGAGTAAACTGCATATCTGGTTAGGGTCCAGGCTGCACAACAACTTACTGGGGAAATGTGAAATCGACCATTTTTGGCTGGATCCAGGTCTTACAGTGTTGTAAACTGTTGTCTGGAGATAAGAGAGAAGGAACCTGGATAGTAGGGTTACGTCGAGATGAAATCCTGGATAGTAGGACTATGAGAAGAAACCTGGATAGTAGGGTTACTTCGAGATGAAAGCCTGGATAGTAGGGCTTATGGGAACGAACCTGGATAGTAGGGTTACTTCGAGATGAAAGCCTGGATAGTAGGGCTATAAGAAGGAACCTGAATAGTAGGGTTACTTCGAGATGAAAGCCTGGATAGTAGGGCTATGAGAAGGAACCTGGATAGTAGGGTTACTTCGATATGAAAGCCTGGATAGTTAGGCTATGAGAAGAAACCTGGATAGTAGCATTACTTTGAGATAAAATCATGGATAGTAGGGCTATGAGAAGGAACCTGGATAGTAGGGTTACTTCGAGATGAAATCCTGGATAGTAGGGCTATGAGAAGGAACCTGGATAGCAGGGTTACTTCGAGATGAAAGCCTGGATAGTAGGGCTATGAGAAGAAACCTGGATAGTAGGGTTACTTCGAGATGAAAGTTTGGATAGTAGGGCTATGAGAAGGAACCTAGATAGTAGGGTTACTTCGAGATGAAAGCCTAGATAATAGGGCAAGAGAAGAAACCTGGATAGTAGGGTTTCTTCGAGATGAAAGCCTGGATAGTAGGGCTATGAGAAGGAACCAGGATAGTAGGGTTACTTCGAGATGAAAGCCTGGATAGTAGGGCTATGAGAAGAAACCTGGATAGTAGGGTTACTCCGAGATAAAAGCCTGGATAGTAGGGCTATGAGAAGGAACCTAGATAGTAGGGTTACTTCGAGATGAAAGCCTGGATAGTAGGGATATGAGAAGAAACTTGGATAGTAGGGTTACTTCGAGATGAAAGCCTGGATAGTAGGGCTATGAGAAGGAACCTGGATAGTAGGATTACTTCGAGATGAAATCCTGGATAGTAGGGATATGAGAAGAAACTAGGATAGTAGGGTTACTTCTAGATGAAAGCCTGGATAATAGGGCTATGAGAAGGAACCTGAATAGTAGGGTTACTTCGAGATGAAAGCCTGGATAGTATGGCTATGAGAAGAAACTTGGATAGTAGGGTTGCTTCGAGATGAAAGCCTGAATAGTAGGGCTATGAGAAGGAAACTGGATAGTAGGGTTACTTCGAGATGAAAGCCTGAATAGTAGGGCTATGAGAAGAATCCTTGATAGTAGGGTTACTTCGAAATGAAATCCTGGATAGTAGGGCTATAAGAAGGAACCTGGGTCATAGGGTTACTTCTCTTGGTTGCGTAGCTTAGTTGACCCGTTCGGTTTCCAGAACTGACTTTTCATTAGCCGTTTGCAGATATGATCTGTATAACTGCTGAAATTGTTGGTGATAATTATCTTTCCTTAAAAGATAACAGGGTTAATTATATGCGATGCATGAAATGCATTGTGAGATGATGTTCTCAAAATAAATGAGATTATGCTTTATGTGATATGTATGCGCATGAACATGAAATGCTATTATGACATGTCCGAGTCTGGGAAAATAAATCCACGACTGCTGCTGGAGAGTATAGCATTCCTAAATATTATAGAGAACTGTGGTTTTTCTGCTTCTGCAGAGGATGGTGAACGAAAATGACTATGCTGGAGATTTACTCCTTGTTGTTTGTGAATATTCTACCAGGGAGATAATCTTGTTTGAGAATAGCTCTACGGGAGAATAATTCTGTTGGAGGATGAACTTCCAAAGCTGAAGGAATAAGCTTTGTTGGGGGTTGAGTTTCTATATTCAGAGAAATCAACTCTGCTTGGGAGACCAATTTTATCACCTGTTTGCGATTATGAGATTCGGCTGGGGGATATAGATGTCAGATTTCTGAAAGACCCTGGCTGGGGAGATTACTTCCTGTTTTGGGAAAGCTGATATCGATGCTTTGACTGTTTTTACTCTATGGGGAGTACAAATGTCACGAGGTCGTATGTATTGAAGACTGCTTCAAAGTTGTCTCTGCCCTAGTACCTGCAGGACATAGTAACTGTCGGGTTTGACATTTCTTGTTTTTGCCCCTGTTTCTTAAGTTATGAGCAATTGTCTTTCCATTTCTTATGTAAATATTTATGAACATAAATCATATTCAAATGCATATGTCAAGAATAAATCATTGGACGTTCTTGCAAAACAAAACAGAAAAGAAACCCATAGTTTGTAAAATGATTTGTATTGATTTTCGAAGTTGGCCTATAACATGCGTTTTTGTACAAGGGAGATGACGCTCTAGTAAGAGAAAGCAGCTATATAAAACAATCCCATTGGGTTCCAATTCTGCTATTTCCCCTATGTCTTCAAGCGTCTCATCACTTTGCTACTTGTCCGAAGCTAATTAGATTGATCAGTGTCGTTGGAGCTTGACAGTTGATACTGAGGTCTGATCGCAAGGTGATCCAATGGGACATAGTGATACGCTTTTCATCCCTAACTTTTTCATGGACTGCCCTTTTGGGTTTTCAGTCCACCGGGATACCCTTTGTTGCCCAAGCCTTCTTTTCAGGTTTTCGACTTGCCGGGTGTACTTTTTTTTTTCATTTTCATCCCTTATTTTTGCCTGAACCCTTTTGGCTCACCGGGAAGCCCTTATTTTTGCCTAGGCTAGTCAACCTAGCGGGCCTTTTATCATGCGTAATATCTTTTCACTATGTTTGCATTGACAGGATGAGGAAGGTCGTCACCGTCCATTGTGGTTAGAATCATGGCTCCACCTGAGAAAATGTTTTTAATCACAAATGACCCTTTGTAGGTGGGAGTCCATTTTCCCCTGGGATCACCTTGTGGCATAATGATGCGCTTGATTACCAGATCTCCGACTTGATACACTTGACGTCTGACTTTTTTGTTGAAAGCCTTGATCATTCGTTTTTGATACGTCTGACCATGACAGACAAAAAAAGTCTCTTCTTGTCGATTAGATTTAGTTGATTAAGTCGAGTCTGGATCCAGTCGTCTTTGTTCAAACCCGCATCTTTCATAATCCTTAAAGAAGGGATCTGGACCTCAATAGGTAGGACTGCCTCCATGCCATATACCAGAGAGTAGGGTGTTCCCCCTGTCGAAGTCCGTGCTGAGGTACGGTACCCATGAAGAGCGAATGGTAGCATCTCATGCCAATATTTGTATGTCACCATCATATTTTGTACAATCTTCTTGATGTTCTTGTTAGCTGCTTCAACAGTGCCATTCATCTTCGACCGGTAGGGAGAAGAGTTATGATGATGTATCTTGAATTGCTTACAAAGTTCGGTGACCATCATGTTATTGAGATTTGTACCATTATCGGTGATAATCTCTCTAGAACACCATACCGACAGACCAGGTTATGCTTGATAGACCGCACCACAACATTCTTGGTAACGGTAGCAAATGAGGCAGCTTCAACCCACTTCGTGAAGTAATCAATGGCCACTAGGATGAATTGATTCCCATTGGAAGCGGTGGGTCTAATTTCTCCGATCATGTCAATGCCCCACATTGAAAAGGGCCAAAGAGTCGTCAATACGTTCAAAGGAACCGGAGGTACATGCACCTTATCAACAAAGATTTGGCACTTATGACAAGTTCGGGAGTTCTGATAACAATATGCTTCCATAGTGGACCAGTAGTATCCTTCCCGTAGGATCTTCTTAGCCATGGTATGTACACTTGAATGGGTTCCTAAGGTAACTTCATGTAGATCTTTCATAATCCTCTCTGCTTCGCTCTTGTCTACACACTGCAGTAAGGTAGAGTCATGGTTGCGCTTGTAGAGAATTCCATTACCGAGGAAGAATTTCGTAGCTAACCTTCTCAGAAACTTCTTATCATTGACAGATACCCCCTCGGGATACTCTTGAGTCTCGAGGTACCTTTTTACTTCATGAAACCAGGGTTTGTCTTCCACCTCTTCAGTATCAATCTCACAACAGTGCGCTAGTTCATCTAACCTTTCAATGGTGATTCGGGGAGCTTCATTGTCCCACCCGACCTTAAACATGGAAGACATGGTAGCTAGTGCATCCGCTAACTGACTCTCCTCTCGTGGGAAATGTTCAAAGGTTACCTCCTCAAAATGTGGGAGCAATGTCAGCAGGTGCTCTTTGTATGGGATGAGATTCGGATGCTTCGTATCCCATTCGCCTTTGATTTACCTTATCACTAAAGCCGAATCTCCGAAGACATTTAAGAACTTGATCCTCAGGTCAATAGCAGCTTTGAGACCCATGATGCATGCTTCATACTCTGCCATGTTGTTGGTGCAGTTGAAACATAGTCGGGTAGTGAAAGGAGTATGACAGACCTCAGGAGATATCATTATGGTGCCAATGCCATTACCGAGTGCATTCGAAGCTCTATCAAAAACCATAGTCCATCGAGATACTTCCCCAGGTCCTTCATCCGATCCAGGTTCTTCGTAGTCAGTCACTAACATAATATTCTCGTCCGGGAACTAAAAATTCATGGACTGGTAGTCATCCACGGCCTGATGGGCCAAATGATCAGCTAATACACTTCCCTTGATTTCTTTCTGGGTTTTATATTGTATATCGTATTTGGTTAAGATCACCTGCCATCTCGCTATTCTTCCGGAGAGAGCGGGCTTCTCGAAGATGTACTTGATTGGGTCCATCTTAGATATCAACAGAGTAGTGTGGGTCATCATATACTGTCTTAGTCAGCGAGCATCACATGCCAAAGCACAGCAAGTTTTCTCGAGCAGTGAGTATCTTGTCTCACAGTCGGTAAACTTTTTGCTAAGGTAGTATATTGCATGCTCTTTTCGACCAAACTCGCCATGCTGCCCCAACACACACCCCATTGAATTGTCTAGCACTGTTAAGTACAATATCAAAGGTTTTCCTTCAACCGGAGGCATCCGAATCGGTGGTTCTTGAAGGTATTCTTTGATTCTTTCAAAAGCATTATGACATTCGTCATTCCACTTTACCACTTGATCTTTCTTCAGAAGCTTGAAGATGGGATCACAAGTAGCAGTTAGATGTGAAATGAACCTGGCGATATAATTTAAGCGTCACAAGAAACCTCTAACCTCTTTCTCTGTACAGGGAGCCAGCATCTCTTGTATGGCCTTTACCTTCGCGAGGTCTACCTGAATACCTTTGTCGCTGATGATGAAACCCAGAAGTTTACCAGACCTTACCCCGAAGGTGCACTTGTTCGGATTCAACCTCAGCTTGTATGTCTTCAACCTGTCGAATAACTTTTTTAGATGATCAAGGTGTTCCTCTTCTGTTTGAGACCTGGATATCATGTCATCAACATAAACCATTATCTCATGGTGAATCATATCGTGGAACAAAGCGACCATGGCTCACTAATTGGTTGCCCCATCATTCTTCAACCCAAAAGGCATCACCTTGTAACAGAAGGTGCCCCACTGTGTAACGAAGGTTATCTTCTCCATGTCTTCAGGAGCCATCTTGATCTGTTTGTAGCCAGAGAAACCATCCATGAAGGAGAATATTTTGTGCTGCGCGGTGTTGTCAACTAGAACATCAATGTGGGGAAGCGGGAAGTCATCTTTGTGGCTCACCCTGTTCAGGTCTCTGTAGTCTACACACATCCATACCTTGCTGTCCTTCTTAGGTACCAGGACGACGTTGGAAACCCACTGCGGATAGGAGGTGATAACTAAGAACCCCACGTCAAACTGCTTCATGACCTCTGCCTTGATCTTATTTGACATTTCAGGGCGCATACAATGAACCTTTTGTTTAACCGGAGGACAATCTTCTTTAGTTGACAGACGATGTACCACAATATCAGTGTCTAAACCAGGCATGTCTTCATATTACTAGGCGAAGATCTCAATGTAGTCATGTAACATTTATATCAACCGCTGTTTGATCTTAGTCTCCAGATTTGTGCCGATCTTGACTTCTTTTCTGTCCACCTCCGTGCCCAAGTTTATCGTCTCAAATGGCTCTTCATGAGGCTGTATAGCCCTCTCTTCCTGCCGTAATAGTCTAGCAAGTTCTCCAGGCACCTCACAATCGTCCTCACCTTCGTCCTCGGCTTAGTTGATCAGATTTTCAAAGTCATGACTGGCAATAGCAGAACTGTTATTAATGGGATCCAGGGTGGATATGGATCTGCAGTTTGATACATGAGTGTGTGTAAGAGCATAGCTGTATTGATAAAGTAAAAACGGAAAAGAAAAGCAGAGAACATAAAATTCGTATGAAAAGAACGTCCAATGTTTTATTGATGACATATGAAATGACATATAATAACCCTCACAGATAGAACCATTGTGCCTCAGGTAAGACACAAGATCATAAAGTTTAAATTGTTTATTACAAACTTGGAAAACAAGTAAGACAATTACCGCGGAATAAAAGAAACTGGTATAAGATCTCTGGCCGTCCAATTACTCGATCCACCGTTGGTAGTCGGGTAGATCCAACTGTCAATATCAGAGTCATCCTCACTGTCTTCAATATCATTGACCCCACGATTGCTGATGCGTAGGGGAGGTCCTCCAGCCCGAGCGCATCGAGTAGCCCTTTGAGCTCCTGAAGTAAAACCCAAACCAAATTTTTCAGTTTTGTGAGTAAAATCAAGGAGCCGTCCCCAGTTGGTACACCTACCTTCTTCGACCACTGCTCTGGCTTCCTTGAGAGAAGCCATCTTCAGAGGAAGTTTGGTGCTGGTGGTAGTTTCGGTTGACGCCAAAATCTGGGGAACCTCTTCAAAGTTTTGACAAGGAGTCTCTATGAATTCCCCGTCCATCTCCACATACCTGAAGGAGTTCAGGTGGCTCACCATATACTCCTTTTTTCCATGCACAGTGACAATCTTCCCCTTGACCGGATATTCCAGCATTTGGTGCAGTGTAGAAGTAACGGCCCCAGCTTTATGGATCCAAGGACGACCCAACAAACAAGAGTATGATGGCCTGATGTCCATCACATAGAAAGTAGACTCAAAAGTCTAAGAGCCTACTTTGACAGGGATGTCCACCTCCCCATGCACCATTCTATTCGACCCATCAAAAGCCCTTACCATAATGTTCTAGGCTTTATGCTCAAGCCTTCACAATCCAGCCAATTAAGGGCCTTCTTGGGCAGAACATTCAGCGAAGACCCAGTATCCACCAGCAATGAGCCATAGTGGTGCCCCTGCATTCGATCGAGACATGAAGAGCATCATTATGCTTCCTCCCTTTCGGTTTCAAGTCGGCATCTGAAAAACCCAGCCCATTGTCAGCAGTCAAGTTGGCCACATAGTCTTTGAATTGATCGACTGAAGTTTCTTGCAGCACATACGCAGTCTTGAGGAATGCAGTCAAGGCCTTCACATGGGCCTCGAAACACAACAACAGAGACAAAATTGATATCTTCGAGGGGGTCTGCCCCAGCTGCTCGACCACATTGTAGTCGCTCTTTTTGATTATTTTTAATATTTCCTCTATCTCTTGCTTAGAGGCTTCTACAACAATCATTCTAGAGGCCTCCGTTTGGGAAGGCTCACCCATAACTTCTTTGCCTCGAGTCCCAGATGACTCAACGGCGGGAGTAACAATTGGAGTAAGAACAGGAGTAGTAGCTGAAGTACTAGCAGGAACTGCAGATGAAATAACAACAGGCTTATTAACAGTTTTCGGGGAGATCTCAGGAGAGAAAACCCTTCCACTTCTGGTAATCTTACTGGTCCAGAAAATATTACTGACATTGGGATCAACCTCTTCATTCTTCAGATCTTGTTTAACACCATGATAGTACACATCAGCGCCATAATGCCAAGGGACAGCTTTGTCCGAGGCATATGGGACAGGACCAGGAAACAATATTATTAACTGAGCGACTCTCGGAGCGGGTGTAATCCTAATAGGTCTTCTCGAGGAGGCCTTGGAAGGATTGGCGGAAATGGTTATAATAGCAATATCTTCAAACGGAACAGTTGGAATCAAGGTATTTTTGAACAAAATTTCTCTGTTGTCCATCAGGCGTTGGACACCTGCTCTTAACAAATTACAACAAGTGGGCAGAGATGAACACATTTGGAAACCTTCACCATATCCCAGAAATAAACCGGCCAGCAACAAATTCTTCTTAACAATTATAAGAGGAGTAGAAACTTCATCAACTGAGGTCACAAACAGATCGGTATCAACTGCATTAACTCCACGGTTGTGCTTAGCCATGGGTGCAGTTATGACATTGGGCTTCTCTGGAGCATCGAACTCAATATCCTTGGCTTCAATCAGATCTTGTACTTTATTTCTCAGAGCCCAGTTGTCATTTGTATCGTAATTAGGACTCTCAGAATGGTAGACACACCGAGAGTTTGGATTATACCGAGGAGATGTGGTATTAGGATTCTTGAGAGCCTATTTCAAGGTTACCAAGTTGGATCTTAGAAGATGGGGTAGAACCTCGGTCAATGTCATGTTAATTCGAGTAAACTGCCTTTGTGGTCTTTCTATCCTTTGCTGATTGTTGCATTGTGGGGAAGCCGTAGGCCTATGTATCATTATAACACTTACCGTTGGACGGTGTTCAGCTCTGCTCTGACCTCTTGGGCTATAGATAGCAATGGCTTCCTTTTTTCCTACGAAAGGCTTTTGTACTGAGCTTGAAGAGGTTTCTTTCTGTATTTGGCCCTCCAGATCCCAGCTTCTACCCTTTCTCCTGTTAATATCAACTCGGTGAAACCAGTTGATGAGATACCAATCAAATGATTAAAGAATGGACCAGACAGCATCCCAAGAAACATGTCAACCAACTCCTTGTCAAATAAAGGGGGTTGGACTCTCCCAGCCAAATCTCTCCACTTCTACGCATAGTCCTTAAAGCCTTCACCTGCACCCATGGACATACTCTGGAGTTGAGTACGAGTAGGGGCAATGTCAGTGTTGTATTGATACTGCTTATAAAAAGCAGAATCCAAATCCTCCCAGTTTTAGACATTGATTCCCTCCAGTTGGTAGAACCATTCAAATTGAGTCCCTGACAGACTGTCTTGAAAGAAGTGAACCCACAAGTTTCTATCAGCGGTGTGGGGTTGGATCTTCCTTACATAGGAACAGAGATGGAGCTTTGGGCAAGACACCCCATCATACTTTCAGAAAATCGGAGCCTTAAACTTTTGTGGGATAACTACTCCAGACACTAATCCCAATTCTTCAAAGTCCAACCCAGGTATTCTCTAGATTTCAATAGCGCTCAGCCGATCCTCTAATTGCTTGTATCTATCCTCAGTGGGAGGATACTGCTCATTATTGTAGTCTGTATCATTGTCAGAAACTTCAGGGCTAGGGTCCTCTTACCTTGTCTCCCTCTCTTGATTCTCCCCTTCTTTAGACGAGGAGGTCAGATCAACTGGTTGCTTTAGCGGCCCCTTGAATCTTCTGCCCATATTAAGGATACCGGCGGGCTTCTTCTTCTTCTTCTTCTTCTTCTTCTCTTTCAGGATGAGTGCCTTCAGATCCTCCTGCCCTTTTGCCAGAGTTATGAACATCGGTTGAAATTGGACATTTTGTGCTTGAAGATCTTTAATGCTTTGTTCAGAAGACATTTTTGCTGAAATAAAGAGCGAAGAAGATGAGAAACCTGTAATGGTACCTGTTTATGCAATACTATGGATGGGATGTGTATGCAATGATTTCAAGGACTTTTAAAGGCTCAAATTTGTTTAACCAAAGAGAAACACACGTTAATTGTATTAAAGAGTTCAAATTGTTACAAAGAATTCCCTTTAGGATTATAATTAAACAAAACAAAACTCAAAGAAAAAGAAACTAGGTCTCACAGGAGCGCATCCTCTTTGGTGCAATGTAGGCGTTTATGTTCCTTTCTTCATGGAGTAGCCTAGTGAGCTCTAGGACTTTCTTCTTGCTGGCATAGAATTGAGCTTTGAATGTATCCTGCTCCTCTTTAAGTTGAACCCGGGACTTCTGTAACTCCTCATGATCAGTTGGCATGTCAGGATAATGAACCAGAGAAGAAGGGTCTCCTTTAGCAATTGGTTCCACAATTATTGGTAGGACAGCAGTGTAAGGCATCATAAGACTTTGGGCACGGGCTCGCACCCATCAGAGATATGGCTCAAGAGGGATGGAATTCTTGTGCCCCAGTGTCTTGCTATCAATTTTATGTACCATGCCCCAAGCTTTTATGAACCTTTTGCGGTAACCCTAAGCATCGTTCTCATAGTTGAAGGTGATTCCTTTGATAAGTGTATCATGAGGACCATACCTTCTCGCGTAACCAAACTGCCGCAGTGCCAAACAAGGGTTACAAGTGACTCCTCCCCTAATGCCTAAGAGAGGGACATTAGGGAATTCACCACAGTAATCGATGATGGTAACGTCTTCCGAGGACCGTGAACACCAATGAATGTCTAAATGTGTAAGGGGCATCAGCCTATGAGACCATTTCATACCCTGCTCATTCTTCAAAATAGACCTAGGTAGGTGCGAAATAAACCACCTAGACAATAGAGGAGTTCAACACTAGAGGGTACCCCTTCTCTTTAGAGTGCGAGTATACAAAGAGTGTAGAATGTACCCAAGTAATTTAGGCACTGGATTATGAGACAGAAATACCTTAATAGTATTCACATCTACGAGCTGGTTCGCATTAGGAAAAAGTACCATCCCGTAGATGAGGAGTGTTAATACCTCCTCAAAAGCTTATAAATCTAGGGTATCCCAAAAATAATAAGCCTTCTCGAATAGAAATTTGATCGGGATTCGTTGGACATTTCCTCTAGTTTTCCAATTTGTCACTATGTCGGACCGTTGTAAAGACAGAGCTCGAGCAATCTCTTCAGGCTTTAGAGGTTCTTTTGTACTATTGAAAGGTAACTGATCAAGAATGGATACCCCTAACAATTGAGAAAATTCCTCCATAGTAGGCACTAGTTGGTAATCCGGGAAGGTGAAGCAATGGTGTACAGGATCAAAGAACTAAAATAGCACTTTTAACAATTCTTCATCATGTTTCGAAGTGACCAAGTTAAAAACCGACCATGCTTTTCAGTGAAGGGAGAGATTTCAGGAATCCTTAATGCCAAGTCCTTTAGTTTGAGAGGCACTTTCACAAGGTTAATCTGGATAGTATTCCTACGGGCGGATGCCATGTCCTACAAAACAAAGCAAAGATGAGCCCTAGAAAGTCCTTGAAATGGTTAGTATGATATGTCGTGCTTATGATGTCATGATTATGCTAGAAAACACATGTATATCAAGCAACAAACAAGTCACACCAAGTCCTTAGGTTTAAGGCTTGTGTGAGTTTTAAGGTCATACCCTCTTGAAGCTGGATTGGTTCAACCTGTCCTATAAATAGTAACCGGGTTCTAAGGGATCTCAATATCACCAATCTTTCCCCCAAGTTTTGTTCAATAGGCGATTGACTCGCAACCGAACAAAACTCAAGAGTCAAACCTCAATGAGTGTAGCATCGAGTATCTATCGACCTTGGGAATACTACAAAGCCGGCCATCTCGCTACGTCCTACTGGCCAAGTTGTACAATTAAAGGTTCTAAGGTTAGTTGATGCTTTATGAAACCACGTGGCGGCCCCGTACTCTCCCTGATTCACTCAAGGGTTACCGATACCAACCAAAGTGCCATATCAACGTAGCTACTGCTTCAACCGTGTCGGTATACCCCGTATAGTTCCCTTACAGTTTATTGCTACTTACCTAAAAGGTGTTCCCAGATCCGGGTGTAGGATCTACATAACCCCAACAAAACCCTTGAATATAAAGCAGGCAAAGCAAAACAAGAAAGAAATTTTAAAAATGACCTAGATCCTAAGGTATACCCCACTAATTAATTCCCCAGCAGAGTCACCAGTTCTGTGATACAGTGGCAGAACCGACTGTTAATACTGGTTTGCATTTTTTGTTCGCAAATGTCGTGGTAAGCAAGAGTCGTCACCGACTTTTATTTCATCCAACTAAGGAAAAGGAAAAAGAACAGAAAAAACCTTTTTCGAGATGTTTCTGAGTACGGGGGGTAGATTATAGATATGGAAGGTCTTAGCACCCTTTCTATCCGTGGTTTTCCACGGGCTCTTAGGTACTTGCTCATTTTCTAAATTGCTTGTGTGTGCTTATTGTGAAAAGTTTTGTTTACTTTGTGATAACCCTTGTATCTGTCCTCAAGAGTGTGACGAAGTTATTTTTAAAACTGTTTTCGAAAACTGCTTGTGTGAAAAGTTTTTGTTTTGAGCAAGTACTTAAGAGTTTTCTACCTACTCGAAAAAAGTCTGTTCATTTTCGTTTCCTTTAGACAGTGCTATCCTACTATTAAGGAGTATGTAGCTCTGTCGTTAGAATTTTAAGAGACGTTCGAAGGGACGAAATGGTCTCTGAAGGCAACAAGTAAGGATACCTTAGCATTTCGAAGGGACTATCGTCATAAGATCAATCTGTAGGCAACTCGAGGGACAAGTAGGGACTATGATATTTTATGACGACTTTGAATCACGGGTCATTGCTAAGGTATCCCTACGTTCGAGGGGCACGACCATTATTTCCGAGGCAACCAAGTGGGGCAAACCCTAGGAGTGAGCATGTGCAAGTGTGTTTTTTCAGTTAATCATTTTTGCACAATTAGGGTTATCTACCTTTTTAATCGTGGATTTATCTTTCGCATACAATCCTAATGTCCACACATCTAGCAGTTTAATGGTTGCAGAAATTAAAAAAATGTGAGAAATTAAAGTCCTAGCTATTACAAGGCTTTTGGGCAGATGCACCAACATTTGACTGAAAATAAAGATGCGGAAATTTGAAATCCTAATTAATCTATTACAAACCCAAAGCCGATACAATAATTCGAAATAAATAAATAGAACGCGCGCGAAGAATTAAGACGAGAATGAAGAAAAGATATTTTTGGATTTCTTTGAGAAAAGCAATTAATATTATAAATTAACCTAATTTCTATTTACTTTTAAATATATAAAAAAAAATTTTAAGTTAACCCTAATTTCTATTGAATTTTAATTACAAAAAAAAGAGGAATTTAGATTAACCTAATTAAAATAATTAATTAATTGCAATTAAATATTTTATAAAAAAAACTAAATCTAATTTTTTAGTGATTTTCTGATTTTATGATTTATTAAAAAAATATTTTTGTGAAAATAATTAAAACAAGAAATTAAGACAAAATAAATAAAGAAATTAGAAAAAAGAATTAAAGGAATTGGTCCTGATGTCATGAGCAGACTGGGGGGTGTGCTGCCAAATTTGTGTTAGGCCCAAAGCTGGTGGCCCAGAGTCTAGGGCCTGATCCAGTGAGACCATCTTTTGAGGGTGCACCATAGACTTTGCCAGCGTGGGACCTTGGATCTGGCTGGAGACAGATCCCAAGGGTGAGATTTGAGGGCGCATGGTTGACCTCTAAGCATGAGACGCATTGAATCCTGCATAGAAGGTTAAGAAAATAACAAAATGTGCACGCCTGGGATCGAACCCAGGTCTTTGGTTTCACATATCCATGCCCTTGCCATCTGCGCTGATTATCAATTTGTTTATACAAACAAGAATAATAACATATATATGAAATAAATGGATTATGATGATGTGTCAAAGCGCGCACTGAGATGGTCCCCTGGGTATTTAAAAATACCAATCACATGATGCTATTCTGCCACACCACCCTGCGTCTGAGTCAACTGATCGGAGGGACGCCAGAGTCAAACTCCGGGATGTCAAAAACGTGAAATCTGCAAAATCAAAAGATCAAGGTTTATAATCAAAGCTAACCCCCCTAAATCAACCCTTATGAATTTGTTTCTGGGGTTCATTCATCCTGAAACTGCCTATATTGTGAGGTATGGTGAAGAACTGATGACACACAAATATGTGATATTTCTGGCTTGATATACACCTAATATTTCTCATACTTTAGTTTGAATTAAATTATTTTATAAGTATTATGCATGTATTTTTCTATTTTTGCAGATATGCACTGAGCCGAACACTTTTGAAGAAATGAAGAAAAAAGGGTGCAAAAAGTAGTAAAAGAGCCTAAGGAGAAGAAAACAGCCCAAAAGCCCATTACAAGTGTGAGCACGTGGCCCACAAGCAACCAAGCCCTGACGACCGTCAAGGGGACGTGACGAACGTCACGCTCCATGAAGACCAAGTGACGATAGTCACTTGCGTGTGACGAACGTCACAGCCTATCACCCCACTTTCTCCTCATCCAACGGACAGAAACACGTTCAAAGGTTAATCCAATGAGTTCCTACATTCTCTCACCCACTCAGTCAAAAGAGAAACGAACGTGACAATTAAATGGCCTATTATTTCTCAAGGAAGAAAAGTGAACCGTTCCTACATTTTCGAGAGCAACGAATCAAGCAAGCACTATAAATAGAGCCTGAGACCACAGTAGAAAGGGTTCTTCTTTTTTGGTGAGAAAGTTTAGAGATTTTATTAAGCAGATATTATTTTCAGCATTATTTCTTTTCAGCATTATTTTCTTTCCCAGTTATTTCTTTCTGGCATTACTCTTTCAGCATTATTTTCTTCTGTACGGTTAAATATATTCTCCGATCGAAGCAAAGCCTAAAATTTGTGCAGGAGTGCTTTTGTCCTCAGAGTTATTACCAGGTTTATGTTTACAAATTCTTATTGCTTATTAATTAATATAATTATGTTTATTTGTGTTTGTCCTTTAAATTATTCTGCGATTTGGTTTAATATTATGCCAGGCTAGAAATCTTATACCAGTATGTAAAGTCAATCAACCGAGGGAACGAGTAACTTAGTCGGGACTATTTTTACTACGAAACTTTCTTTTCTGGCCTAAGTTACTATTTTTCAAATCATTAAATTGTTTTGTTACGGAAGTAAAAAATAGATAGAGGTTAGGGTCAACAAAGCGGAAGTTTGAGATCTTTTAACTGGACAATAGTAATTAGGCATTGGCTTAAAATACAGCGGAAGCACTTTAAAGTTAATTAAGATTTTGTTTAGTTTCCAAAAAGTGTTTTTAACTCCTGCGGGATGGCGGAAGCGTACGTTAGGACTTAACTGCATAGCCTAGATCAACAAAACGATAGTGTGAGACGAGGGTTTTTAAACTAGATATGTTTTACTGAAAACTGTTTTGAAAATATAAAGACGCCCGACAGGTCGCTAGTTCCCGAGGTAAGATTGTTGCATACTGGTAATTAAGCTCATCGATTGTTAAAATACAACTTAATTTAGCGATTAGTTTCCCTACAACCCAAATCAAATATTCATTAGCTTTAGATTTACATAGTAACAATAGAAAACGGTAGATCGATTCATCAGTCTCTGTGGTTTGATATCTTTTAAAACTACTCGAAAAGACTGTGCACTTGCAGTCCGAATCATTAGATACATAAGTACAAATCCCACGATCAAGTTTTTGGCGCCGTTGTCGGGGACTAATTTAAGTCGATATCGCTACTCTTTTGTTACGTAGTAGAGACTAGAGCAAAAACTTCTCTATTTCTTTTCTATCTCTATTTCTTTTCTTATCTTCTCTAATTTTGTATGCCAAATACTCGTTCGCAAGACGAGCCGTTATTCATACAAATCAACGATATTGAGCGTTATCTCAGACTTAGATGCCGCATTCAAGAGTACCATCTCTTGCATAACACTCAACCTCGTCAATCACTCGAACCTCTTATTTCTCCACCAACCGAAGAAATGGCTGCAAATCCTGCTCCGTGCCCACTCAAATCCTATGCCATACCCTCACAAGATGAACCACATAACAGCATTGTTGCCCCTCTGATCGAGGCTAACAACTTTGAACTGAAACCCTCTTTGTTATCCGCTGTGCAACAAAACCAGTTCTCTGGTGGGTCAATGGAAGACCCTAATCTTCATCTATCAATATTTCTACAGTACGCAGATACAATCAAGAACAATGGGGTCAGTCAAGAAGCAATAAGACTTCGTCTCTTCCCTTTCTCTCTAGGAGACAAAGCAAGAGCTTGGCTCCAATCTCTACCCGCATACTCAGTCACTGCATGGGACGAGCTGAAGAAAGTTTTTCTTGCGAGATATTTTCCACCAAGCAAAACAGTTATGCTGAGATCTCAGATAAGCAATTTTAGACAAAAGGAGAACGAATCCCTTTTCGATGCTTGGGAAAGATACAAAGATCTGATGAGACTATGCCCACATCATGGCCTGGAAGAATGGTTGATTATCCACACCTTCTATAATGGTCTCCTATACAATACAAGATTAACAATAGACGTTGCCGCAGGTGGTGCACTTATGGACAAATCCTACACCGCTGCCTATGCTATAATTGAAAGTATGGCCCAAAACCACTATCAGTGGGGAAGTGAAAGAGGACACGCAGACAAGGGTACTACAGAGAAAGCACCAACAAAAGGAGGAATGTATGAGATAAGCGACCTAGACAGTGTCCATGCTAAGGTAGATGCCCTCACCCTAAAGATTGATAATTTGACCGCAATACCTCCAGCCACCGTGGCTGCTATAACTCCCAATTGCGAAATATGCGGAGTACCTGGACATCTAGTCACGGAATGTAAGATCTTGGAAGGAACTCCAGCTGACCAAGTGAATTATGCTCAAGGAAACCCTTACTCAAACACGTACAACCCTGGATGGAAAAATCACCCAAACTTCTCATATAAAAACCCCAATATGTTGTATGCTCCGAACCAAGCACCTGCCGTACCACCTGGATATCAGAAAGCCCCTACAAATGCTCCTAGTGCATCTAAAAAATCAAACTTATAACTGATGATGGAGAACTTCATAGCTACTCAAGCGCAAACAAATGAAGACGTCCAAAATCAAAACATACACACTAATGAGCAGATAAAACAACTAGCAAACAAAATAGATGATTTGGCCACCCACAATAAAATGTTAGAAACCCAAATATCTCAAGTGGCTCAACAATAAGCACCTACAGCCGCACCGGATGATACATTTCCCAGTCAACCACAACCTAACCCAAAGGGGCATGCTCATGCCATCATATTAAGGAGTGGAACCGAGTTAGATGGACCTCCAGACCCAAGACTATCAAATCAAAGTATGTATCAAAAGGCTGAAACGTCAATTGAGAAGGAGAATCAACCAGAGAAACCAGAGGTAGACGAAGAAGATAAAGGAGGAGAGGCCAAAGAAAAAGAAAAACCTTATGTGCCTCCACCGCCTTATAAACCCCAAATCCCTTTTCCTGGTAGATTAGCCAAACCCAAGAATGTAGGGCAATTTAAAAAATTCGTAGAACTTCTGAAACAACTCAATATAACAAATCCTTTCACAGAAGCTATAACTCAAATGCCCTCCTATGCCAAATTCCTCAAGGAAATCTTATCTAACAAGAAAAAGCTAGAAGATAACGAAACAGTAACGCTTACAGCAAAATGTAGCGCGATTATCCAGAACAAGATGCCTCCTAAGCTGAAAGACCCCGGAAGTTTCTCTATTCCATGCCATATAGGTAAGTTTGTCATAGACAAAGCCCTATGTGATCTAGGTGCTAGTATTAGCGTTTTGCCTTTATCCATATGCAACAAACTGGAAATGGGTGAACTAAGACCGACAAAGATGTCAGTTCAATTAGCGAATCGCTCTGTCAAATACCCAGTAGGAATCTTAGAAAATGTTCCCGTACGAATACGTCAATTCTACATCCCTACAGATTTCATAATCATGGATATAAGAGAAGACGAAAGCACACCTATCATCTTAGGAAGACCATTCTTAGCCACAGCTTGAGCTATCATAGATGTAAAAAAGGGAAAACTAACCTTTGAAGTAGGTGAAGAGAAAATCGAATTTATTCTAACACAATTCTTACAAGTGCCCGCCATAGATGACACATGTTAGCTGGTGGACATCGTGGACGAATGCGTAAGAGAAATTGAATGGGAACCAATACCTTGTTCCGAAACCATGAAGATTCCCACACCTCTTATATTCGAAGATAACGAATGGTGTCCTGAATACCGAGACGAAAATCTGAGTGAATGCTTAGCTCTGACACCCGATTACATGCCTTGTCCAAGAAAACCGACATTAGATCTTAAGCCATTACCTAAGACCCTCAGATATGAATTCCTTGACACCGAGTTAAAGCGACCTGTAATTGTTAACGCGGACTTAGGACAAAAAGAAATAGTCAAATTATTACAAGTCTTAAGAAAATATCCCTCCGCCTTAGGATACAACATTACAGATCTCAAAGGAATAAGCCCTTCCATATTCATGCGATGTATTATGCTGGAGAAAGACTGCAAATCTTCTAGAGAACATCAATGAAGAATTAACCCAATATGGAACACCGTAGTTAAAGATGAAGTAAAAAAACTTTTGAACGCTGGAATCATATACCCCATCTCCGATAGTCAATGGGTAAGCCCAGTTCACTGTGTACCAAAGAAAGGCGGTATAACAGTAACAACAAACAAAGCAGGCGAAGCTGTAGCGGAACAAACTATAAGTGGAGCTAGAATGTGTATTGACTATAGGAAGCTAAACAAGGCCACTCGAAAGGACCATTTCCCTCTACCATTCATTGATCAAATGCTTGAACGATTAGCTAAGCACTCACATTACTGTTATCTAGACGGTTACTCCGGATTCTTTCAAATCCCTATTCACCCCGATGACCAAGAGAAAACAACATTCACATGTCCTTATGGAACTTTCGCCTACCGACGAATGCCGTTTGGATTATGCAATGCTCCCGTCACGTTTCAGAGATGCATGATGGCAATCTTTGTTGATTTCATAGACAACATTATGGAGGTCTTTATGGACGACTTCTTTGTATGTGGAGAGAGTTTTGAAGATTGTCTAGTGAATTTGCAGAAAGTTTTGGAGAGATGCGTAAAAGTTAACCTCATTCTGAATTGGGAAAAGTGCCACTTTATGGTCAAACAAGGAATCGTACTAGGACACGTTGTGTCCAAAAAGGGGATTGAAGTCGATAAATCTAAGATCGAAGTCATAGAAAACTTGCAACCCCCAAAACAGTGAGAGAAATACGCAGTTTCTTAGGACACGCCGATTTCTACCGACGATTCATCAAAGATTTCTCGCAAATATAAAAACCTCTAACCACCCTCCTTATGAAAGACGTTGAATTTGATTTTGATGACAAATGCCTAAAAGCATTTAACCAACTAAAAACAGCTCTTGTATCCGCACCAATCATGCAACCACCCGATTGGAGACTTCCATTTGAAATCATGTGTGATGCAAGTGATTACGCCGTAGGTGCAGTCCTGGGACAACAAAGAGATAAGAAGCTTCATGCGATATATTATGCTAGTAGAACCTTGGACCCTGCACAGATGAATTATGCAACAACGGAAAAAGAACTTTTAGCCGTAGTCTTTGCACTAGACAAATTTCGCTCCTACCTCGTAGGTGCAAAAATAATCATCTATACAGACCACGCAGCTATTAGATATCTCTTAACCAAGCAAGACTCAAAGCCGAGACTTTTGAGATGGATTCTGCTTCTACAAGAGTTCGATCTAGAAATTAAAGACAAAAAAGGTACCGAAAACGTGGTAGCCGACCATTTATCTCGAATGGAACAGCTGACACCAGAAGAAGTACCTATTAACGATGACTTCCCGTATGAACGTCTGATGGCTCAGATGGACTTGGGAGATACCAGAAAAGGACCGCCTGAATCAAATCCAAATCAACTGCTCTCAGGACTTGACACACAAGTTGCTAACAGCGATTCACAAGAAAGCCAAGACCAAATAAACAATGCTATACAAGAAGCTGTGGTCTCTATCCAAACCATACCATGGTATGCGGACATAGCAAATTACTTAGCTTCTAAAATCCTACCCCCTGATATGAATTATCAACAGAAGAAGAAATTCTTTCACGATTTGAAACATTACTTTTGAGGTGAACCTTTACTATTCAAGAGGAGTGCATACGGTATTTTCCGAAGATGCATCCTGGAAAACGAAATAGAAAGCATTATTTCTCATTGGCATGATGCCCCTTACGGAGGTCATGCAAACACATCAAAGACATGTGCCAAAATTTTGCAGTCTGGCTTCTACTGGCCAAATTTGTGGAAAGATGTGCACATAGCCATCCTAAACTGCGACCGATGCCAACACACCGGAAATATATCCAGACGCGATGAGATGCCTCAGACTGGCATCCTACAAGTGGAAGTCTTTGATGTATGGGGAATCGACTTCATGGGACCATTTCCATCCTCATTCGGAAACAAATATATACTCGTGGCTGTAGATTACGTTTCAAAATGGATTCAAGCAATAACTTCTCCAACAAATGATACTAGAGTCGTGATTAAACTCTTCAAAACCATTATATTCCCAAGGTTTGGTGTACCCAAACAAGTTATAAGCGACGGTGGCTCCCACTTCATATCACGAATCTTTGAGAAACTCCTAACCAAATATGGGGTGAGGCACCGCGTCGCAACACCATACCACCCCCAAACAAGCGGACAGGTGGAAGTCTCAAATCAAGAAATAAAACAAATACTGGAAAAAACTGTTGCCACTTCAAGAAAGGATTGGTCAGCTAAGTTACCTGACGCATTATGGGCCTACAGGACGGCATTCAAGATACCGATAGGTACAACACCCTTTAAACTCATATATGGAAAATCATGCCACCTGCCAGTGGAAATTGAACACAAAGCTTACTGGGCAATTAAAACTTTAAACCTAAGCTACACTGCGGCGGGAGTGAAAAGGATCCTCGACATAAATGAATTAGAAGAGCTAAGATTAGATGCATATGAAAATGTACGTATCTACAAAGAAAGGACGAAAAAATGGCATGACAAACGTATCTCAAGGAAAGAATTCAATGAAGGAGATGTCGTACTCCTATTCAACTCTCGTCTGAAACTGTTCCCTGGAAAACTCTGTTCACGATGGTCTGGACCATTCGAAGTAACCAAAGTTTTCCCCAGTGGTGCCATAGAAATCAAAGGAAAATCCATGAATCCATTCTTAGTAAACGGCCAACGCCTAAAGCATTATTACAGCTTCGAAAATAAGGATTACACCGCGAGCTTAACGCTATTAGAGTTACCGCACCAATTTGAAAACTAATTCACGTCTAACAACAAATGTCAAGATAACGACATTAAACAAGCGTTGTATGGGAGGCAACCCACAATTTTTTATTTTATTTATTATCTCTAAAATATCTTTATCTTTTATTTTTATTTCTATTTTTTTCATTTCTGCATTCTGATTTTTACTTTCCAATTTTTTCCTTTTCTTTCTTTCTCCCACAACATATTTTACTTATTTGCATTTTTCTTTTCCAAATTTTAGTACCGATTCACAGGAACCTACAAGCTAAAATTCATGGATACTATCATTTTTTCCTCAGAGACTCAGCAGAGACGATATGAGATTCTGGCTCAGTGCCAGATGAGTATGACCATGTATGTGCATGATCCCACCTTGACAGCCTTAGGAATCAGGGAAAGTGTCTACTTCATGTTTAACCAGATAGGATGGGAGGGGTTCCTAGCCCATAAATACCCTAAACACCAACGCCTCACCTTGGAGTTCTTGAGCTCCCTCATCTATAAACCCACACAAGGCTTAGGGCGTAGTAGAGGTCAGATGTCCTTTAGATTGTTCGGTTTCACCCACCAGTTTACAGTTTGCAGTCTAGCTCAGATGCTAGGATTCCCTAGCTCTTTAGACGCCCACATGGAAACTCAGGCGGATGAGTACCTCAACTTTGAGCTTAATCACTTTTGGAGACACATAGCGGGCCAATATCCCGAGGACCCCGACCACCTTGATGCCACCGAGATTCATAACCCTGCTATTAGGTATTTCCATCACATTTTAGCTTTCACATTTTTTGGAAAACCTATTAATCAACTCTCGGTTTCTAGGGATGAGTTGTTAATCATTTACTGTTCTTTTCAGACCAGACCACTCATTGGCGCATCATTCATGATCACCAACATGTCAGCTATAGCTCAGTGTACCCATGGCCCCATCTGTGTCGGTGGGCTAGTCACTATGATATCCGAGGCCCTTTCCCTACGGTCATCTCTGTCGCGCCTTACACCGTACGCCAGATATTATACCATGGACATCCCTTTTTGCTTTAACATTTCTTTGATTGGTAACCTCAGCCCACCTCATTTTCAGCTGCTTGTCCAACATAAACCTGTCTATTGCTTCAAATTGCCTAGCCCCGAGCATACCAGTGTCTATACCAAGATAAATTGGCTATATCCCCTAGAGAAGACAGACGAACACGATCCTGAGAGGGAGGAGAGCGACCCATCTACACCCACAGGTTACCACGATTATACACCTTTGGATTATCCTACACTACCCCTTGTTTCTACAGCTAATGACATACCCATGCCTGACCATGCACATACGATCAAGACTCTGCAGACAGATGTTACCACACTCCAAGGAAAGCTCGACACTGTTAAAGAAAATGTCAGCATACTTCAGTGTGACTTCTTTCATTTCATGGACGTCATCACGGAGCAGTTTGACCATATTTATCAACATCTACACGCTTCTGCACCACCTCCCAGAGGCCCTCATGCTTGATAGTTTTTCTGTACCGCCCCAGTGAGGACACTGTTCGTTCTTAGTATAGGGGATTTTTCATTGTTTTTAATTATTATTATTCTCGAACTCATTATGGTTTTAATTATTTTCGAATAATATATTACTTTTCGGTCCTAAAATTTTATTCATATCCATTTTATTTATTTCTATTTACAAAGTATGCATTCATTTTTATTTTTTTTTTTATTTTTGCAATTTCCATTATTATTTTCATTTGTTCTTAATTTCTATTATTATTATCATGTGTTTTTTTTATTATTTTTGTTACCATATTTATTTGCTTCTTATTTACCATATCATTTTTCCAACTATACAATATGCTACTAATCCCTTGCAATACACTTCTCAAAATTGAAATTAATTAATTACTTTAGTGGAGCAGGCATTCAAAGCAGTCAAAGAGACCAACATGACCTGACTCTGACGAACATCGGTATGCATGTGACGAACGTCGGGGAGTGTCTTTGACTCTGACGAGCATCAGGAAGCGTGTGACGGTCGGCAGGCAATATCCCTCGCGCTTTTCAATCCCGTGACCGTTGATAGCATTGATGCACGAAAAATTTATATTAAAATTCCACCACCCCATTTACTCCACTTACCCATAACCTCCCAAATTTCAAAATTCTCCCATAAACACCATTAAATTTCTTACTCCACAAAACCATCTATATAAACCCTCCCCTTCCATCCTTAGTTTCATCACTACCACTCCCTTTCCATCTCTCTACCACATATACATTTTTTTTCTATCAAGTTTAACACTCATGGCCAACCAACCCGAACCCGACATGCAACATCTCGTGCTCCGACAAGGAGAAGCCGGTGAGCTTCAAAAAGAGAGGTACATAAAATTCCATCACCGAGGGCTAACATCCACACGGTTCATCGACAACACTTGCTTGCAAGAATTAGGCTTGCAACCTCATATGGAAGGCTTGCTGAATAAAGTTGGCCTAAGCTTTATTAGCACGATGAACACACCAACTTACGAAGCTCTCACGTTGGAATTCTTGAGTTCCTATGCATATCGCACTCGAGAAGATGAAGACGCACACCTAACGGGAGCCGCTCATTTTCGGATGTTCAACCGAGAGTACCAACTCAACCATGAAATTTTGAGCGACATATTTCATTTTCCCCGAGGGAATAATGTGCAATACCGTATATCCCCAGAATTGGATTGGAATGGAAGTGCATACGCCCTATGGGAGAGAATAACCGGCGAACCAAATGTCACACCCGAAGCACGGTACGCCTCTCACATCCACAACCCGAACATCTGCTTCTTACACCGTGTTATGGCAAACACAATATTCGGAAGGGCAAACAACAACAAGGTAAACACTAAAGAATTATATGCTCTCCACTGTACCTTTTCGCAAAACATCTGTCTTAATCCCGTCACTTTAATGATGGCCCATATTCAAAACCTCGTTGCAAGAGAAGGGACCACACCTTTTTGCATCGGAGGCATCGTCATCGCCATCGCAGTTCACTTGAACTGGGGGGAAAGGACCCAACTTCTACCTCCGCTGCCAGCAGTCTTTATGGACATTGATAACTGTAGAGCTGGCCGCCTGATTAAAGTACGAGAAGCTGGAGGATACTATCTCATGATTAAGAATGCAAGAGTTCGTAGTGTGATCATTCCAAATCATAATCGTACTTACTTGGGTAATCCGGATAACTGGCTTTACAACCTGAACGCCCCTGAACCCGGAGAAAATGTGCAAGGAAATCAAGGTCAGGCTAACAACGCTGCCGCTGACGAAATCGAAGAAGAATTAGAGCAGCAAGAGCCCCAACCACATCAAGCCAATAATCCCGCCACCATCGACGCAATATATGCCGCAAAAATGCAACAAAACCAGTTGTCCACTCAATGCCACCAAAGCTTTGAGACACGCAAATCGAGATGATGACTCTCATGCAACAAATGCAGAGAGACCAAAATGACTACGCTCTCAGGCACGATCAAAGTATGCTAGAATTCACCACAGGAATAACGGCGGACATGCGAGCCTTAGCACTTTGTGTTGACGACTTGCATAATATTATATCCCAAAGAGATGGCGGCGAATCTTCCAGACATGGCGGGCAAGCACGTCGAAGAGCAAGGATACGTGGCCGATACCAAAGACAAGAGGAGGAAGAATGATTATGTTGTTATCTTTCCCCTGTCCCGCTTATATCAATACATTGAGGACAATGTATGATTCAAGTATGGGGGAGGAAGTATTTCCCTTTTTCTAGTAATTTTTATTTTCTTTGTAATTTCCCTTCTGTTATCTTAAACTCAATAAAAAAAATTTGTTTTCAAGTCATCTATTGCAGCAATTTGTGTTGTTCTTGTAGACTTCCCTTTTTTTTTTTAGCCCATAAAATTTTTTTTTTCTCACTCGACAAGTAAATAGACTGCAAAATCTTTAATGATCAGGAATTGGGGTGAGATTAAGCGAAATTTCTACCGTTTAGACACTCTACAACCCCAGAGTATGATAGATCAGTTCAAGTACCCGTTGTTTCCAACACCCTGAGTTTAGTCTTTATAGTAACCTTGAGTAGTTTATATTAGCAGTCAGCACCGTCTTAAACACAAACTATGCAGGAAGTCGATGAATATAAGTGGATGATAGAATATTTCACCAAAATGTTGCAAGGAAAAACACTGATTAAATTGGACGATCCTCATCCGATCGCCTAATCCAAAGGATGTAAACCTTACAAAGTAACATGAAAATTCATTTGATGAATGGTTCAGGAGCATCTGGTCATAAACTAGGTAGGGAAGATTACGGTCTAATCCCCCGCATCCAACATTTGAATTAAAGGTTGCCACATTACTGTGCCAGAAACCTCTAAAAGTTTAAAAGGATCATAACTACTAACCGACTGTTCTGCTATGTGCGTGTGAAGATAAAGGGCTTAATGTGATTGCGCTAGAATGAAAAAGTCAAAACAAGACAAATACTCGAGGTAGGCTATGATAGGACCTGTAACTAGTTTACGTAAAATGGGATTGTCTAGCCTCACCGACGTAGTTATGGAGCACGAATCAAACCACCGATTTTCTGACAAAAACATAATGCAGCTATATATTAGTCGATCTGAGTCATAACCATGTTTAGAAAAACATCATACTTAGCATTTGCTTGAGGACAAGCAAAGTTTAAGTATGGGGGAGTTCGATGACACACAAATATGTGATATTTCTGGCTTGATATACACCAAATATTTCTCATACTTTAGTTTGAATTAAATTATTTTATAAGTATTATGCAGGTATTTTTCTATTTTTGCAGATATGCACTGAGTCGAACACTTTTGAAGAAATGAAGAAAAAAGGGTGCAAAAAGTAGTAAAAGAGCCTAAGGAGAAGAAACCAGCCCAAAAGCCCATTACAAGTGTGAGCACGTGGCCCATAAGCAACCAAGCCCTAACGACCGTTAAGGGGACGTGAGGAACGTCACGCTCCATGAATACCAAGTGACGATAGTCACTTGCGTGTGACGAACGTCACAGCCTATCACCCCACTTTATCCTCATCCAATGGACAGAAACACGTTCAAAGGTTAATCCAACGAGTTCCTACATTCTCTCACCCACTCAGTCAAAAGAGCAACGAACGTGACAATTAAATGGCCTATTATTTCTCAAGGAGGAAAAGTGAACCGTTCCTACATTTTCGAGAGCAACGAATCAAGCAAGCACTATAAATAGAGCCTGAGACCACAGTAGAAAGGGTTCTTCTTTTTTGGCGAGAAAGTTTAGAGATTTTATTAAGCAGATATTATTTTCAGCAGAATATTATTTTCAGCATTATTTCTTTTCATCATTATTTTCTTTCCCAGTTATTTCTTTCCGGCATTACTCTTTCAGCATTATTTTCTTCTGTACGGTTAAATATATTCTCCGATCGAAGCAAAGCCGACAATTTGTGCAGGAGTGCTTCTGTCTTCAGAGTTATTACCAGGTTTATGTTTACAAATTCTTATTGCTTATTAATTAATATAATTATGTTTATTTGTGTTTGTCCTTTAAATTATTCTGCGATTTGGTTTAATATTATGTCAGGCTAGAAATCTTATAGCAGTATGTAAAGTCAATCAATCGAGGGAACGAGTAATTTAGTTGGGACTATTTTTACTACGAAACTTTCTTTTCTAGCCTAAGTTACTATTTTTCAAATCATTAAATTGTTTTGTTACGGAAGTAAAAAACAGATAGAGGTTAGGGTCAACAAAGCGGAAGTTTGAGATATTTTAACTGGACAATAGTAATTAGGCATTGGCTTAAAATACAGCGGAAGCACTTTAAAGTTAATTAAGATTTTGTTTAGTTTCCAAAAAGTGTTTTTAACTCCTGCGGGATGGCGGAAGCGTACGTTAGGACTTAACTGCATAGCCTAGATCAACAAAACGAAAGTGTGAGACGAGGGTTTTTAAACTAGATAGGTTTTACTGAAAACTGTTTTGAAAATATAAAGACGCCCGACAGGTCGCTAGTTCCCGAAGTAAAATTGTTGCATACTGGTAATTAAGCTCATCGATTATTAAAATACAACTTAATTTAGCGATTAGTTTCCCTATAACCCAAATCAAATATTCATTAGATTTAGATTTACATAGTAACAATAGAAAATGGTAGATCGATTCATCAGCCTCTGTGGTTCGATATCTTTTATAACTACTCGACAAGACTGTGCACTTGCAGTCCGAATCATTGGATACATAAATACAAATCCCATGATCAAGAACACAGATCGTGTCCTAGAAATGTCACGATCTTTTTTTGGCCTCTTTTCTCAAGTATTTCACGTTGGACCTGTCTAATGGGCTACCCTTAACACAAATCAATCATTGAAGGAAGTTAATTTATGATAAAAATAAAAATATGAATTTAAGAAAAAATACCAACGATGAGTGTTTCGGTTTGATGATTCTAGGCGTGAAATTGCTTGAAAAAAGGCCGGTACACGTTCCTGGGAGCTTCTGGGCGTGAATGGGAGGCTTAGGTTGGACTGAAAGAGGCTAGAACCTATTCTTTAGATTTTCACAATTTAAGTGATTTTTTGCAATTTTGGTATGTGCATGCCTAGGGTTGTGTATTTGTTCTGTTGTGCTTCTGAGTGGGCATGCATATATAGTGAATCAAATTTAGGTTAACAAAATTGGAAGAAATCTTTGCTTTCAATGAGAAAATAATTGCTTTCAATAATATGATTTCTTGCATATTTGGACCAACTCAAATCTTGCTCTTTCCACGAGTTTGCCTTGCTATGCTAGCACATCTTACACATTATTTTGATGAGAAAAATATTTGAAATCAAATCTTACATTATTCCTTTTATTCACTTTATTTAATTTTGATTTCTATTGAATAAAATATCAAAATAAATAATATAAATAATAAAATAATGTAAGAGTGAACTCAAAGGTCGTGGGCCATGATACGAAAAAGTTTCAAACTTGAAAAATTAGGCCCATTTGGAAAAAATTCAAATTTGATCAATGTTTGCCTCATGCAGTTATCCTAAAATGACCAACTTTGACATTGTATATCTCTCTCAATTTTGTCCCTAAGAGGGTGTTCTTAGACTTTTTAGAAAGCTTAGGATGTCCCCTAATTTTGTTAAATCTCAATTAGATCTTCCATGTTCATGTAAGAAGCTTTGACCCAAAAGGTGTTTTTGTTGACTTTTTGAAATGACCTATAATGTCTGAATTCATATCTTTTCATGAGTGAATTTTTTGAGCTTGAGGGATGAAGATGAGTTATAGGTAATTGGATTCTCTTAAAAATGATCCTTGGATGGAGAATTTGTGATAAAGTATGAGAAAGTTATGCTTGGTCAAAGTTTGGTTGACTTTTCCCGAGAAACCCTTATTTAGCAACTTTTGAGTTTTGATGAATTAGGATCATTCCTTGGGGAATCATGATCAACCCTTGATCAAATGATGGATATTATTTCAAAATGTTGATGTTGACCAAAAATCTTGAAGTTTGACTGTATGTGGGCCATAATTGACTTTTGACCTAATACAGTGGATTTTTAAGCATTTGAGAAGTTGACTGGGCAAACTTCTTGTGCAAGGAATGAAACATGGCATGGATGGTACTGAAAACATATTAGGACTATGGAGAGCATATGAGACATTTGTAGGTCACCCATCTTGGTGAAAATGGAAACCCTAGTTGGAGGTTCATTGCTTTAGGAGAGAGTTTGCCTGGTCAACTCTTGGGCATCCTTGAGCAAGTTGAGGATCTTAATGAACATATGTTGAGTAAAATGGGAGGGAAAATTTTGGGGTACAACAGGAGTCAATAAATGTTATTATTGATGATAAAAGATGAAATGTTGAAGAAGATGTCTCAGAAGATGTTGGAACAACTTTGTCTGATATTCCAATAGAATTATAGCGGTAGAAATGTTTAAGACTAAAATATTGGATTGACTAGACTTGTACAAATTAAAATAAAAATCACCACCATGCTTTATTTTTTCCAAAGGAATGGGAAAAGAACGAGTAACCCAAAAAGAGGGGGAAAGATTCAAGGTATGGGCGTTGGTTATGCAAAGGGAAGGTATTAGTACCCTAAACATCTACGGTACTCTGCAGGAACTTCTTTGAAAAATCTATATATTTTGGCTGTAAAATGTTGTATAAAAAATAGACGGTGGATGTGAGAGAAGAAGTATATTTTTTATGATTTTTGCACCCGCCGCGGTTGCGAACCATTAGTGCCTACGTACCACCTTTCATGCAATATGGGATCAGGGTACACGTAGTTCCTCTTTTAAAAAATTTAAAACACATGTATATTGGTTAATTTTATGGGATAAGACATCATCGTCATTGTCCATGTGGAAAACATACTTACTACCCACAATCATGAGAAAGGAGAATTCGCATTATCTCAAAGTGAGGGATATAGCTTGGATTTTAAAATCAACAATGCCTCACTCAACACCCAAGTGGAAAATATCTCTCTTCACTACATATTGTAGAAGTATAGTTGTTTGCATCACTACGAGGATTGGCAAGAGTCCAATCTTTTGAGAAAAGTTTTAAAGTAGAAGCCAAAGTGACAAAATAGTTTGAAATGAGATTGATTGACTTTTAGTCTTCTCACAAAAAATGTCAAGGTATTATTAAGTTGATTGAAGTTTATCTATGAAAAGGTTTTGAAAATGCATGGACCTAGGTCCAAGTTTATTATAAAAATGGTTCAAGTTTCAAAATAAGAAGAGTTTTCAAAAGGAGGAAGAAGATTTTTGAAATTAAAGAAGATGGGAGGAGAAGAAAAGACTATCCTAAAGCATAAGGTAAAAGATAGGGATAATAACCATCTAACCAACAAGAAGCCAATTACTTGACATTATGAGTCAAGATAGAATTCCCATTATTTGGATTGAAACCAAGCAAGCAAAGATACTAGACCTCTTGAGAGAACTAAACTTCAAGTGTATTAAGTCTTCACAAAAATTGGGCAGAGTAACGGCTGTATACAAGTGAATTCCAGATTACAAACAAAGTATGTAATCACAATAACCTGCACACAAAACAAACAAACAACCCAATGTCTTGAGGTAAACCTCAAGAACTCCAGACAAAATATCAATTAAGGTCACAAGGTGTCCAACATAGGTCAATGTTTCTAATCCTAAGTCTAAGAAGTCCAATACTCCATAATGCCAAGGATAGTAACCAAATAGTCCAAGTTTCATTAAAGGTTTTTTTAGGCTTCGTGTTGATTATTAGGTGTCTTGAAAAATAAAGAAAGGCTCAAGTGAGCAAAATGAAAATAGAAATAATATAAATGCTCTAGTGAGAAAAATACAAATAACATGAAATGTAATGCTTAAAATGAATGGTACATAAAGCATAAAAAATAAAAGAATAAATTAAAAAAAACAATTTAATAATTAGTGGTTAGTTGGATGACCATTATGAAACTTGCATTTAGAACTCATTAGAAGATTGGTAGAACCAAATCCTCCACACAACAAGTTGCATTTTCTTTTTGTCAAGTATATCATCCATTTGGAATTCTCAAAAATACCATTTAATGATCAATGATGTTTAAGTGATCTACATTGACCAAAAGTCTTGTTGATCTATTAGAGGATTGGTAGAACCAAAGCCTCCACATAATGAATCTCAAGGTTATTGGATCAAAGAGATCAAATTAACATACTTGGGCTTGCAATCGTAAGTGGACTTATATAGAAGTCGCACTCATTTTAAGGCCGGTCAATAGCAATCTATGCACCATTTGTTTTGAGACATGATATATAGATCATGCTCCAATAACACTTAATGCAATAAGAAAGGGATGGGATGAAGAGGGGTGGGAAAGAATATACAAACCACATTTGAATTAAATATTAATCAAACTATTATTAAATTTATTCATCCATTTTTGGGGAGTTAAACTCAACACCATGTATCCAATGATGTTAATAAAGTTCATGATCAAAAACTTAACCCAAGATCAGCCAGAAAATGATCACAAAATAATATTGCATTTAATATATACATTAAAAAAAGGGTTTAAAAATGTTTTAAAATAGAAATAAAAGAGAAAAATATTACCTATGTTCAAATTAATCAAGAAATATTAAGACCATAGAAAAATCAGAAATGAACTCAAATATTTTTATAAAAATTTTGGTAATTTTTAAAAGTCAGAAACTATTTTTAAAATTAAAAGAAATGGGTAAAACAAATCAAAACTGATAAACAATTTCAAAGTCAGAAATAAAAAATAAATGAGGTCACCAATATTTGTCACCATATCATTGGATTATTCCATAATTTTTTCAGAATTTAAAAATGCATTAAAGTATTTTTAAACATTTAAAACAATTCAAATAAAGTGAAAATTTATAAAAAATATCAAAACACAAAATAAAATTGTGAAAAAATAAAAATCAGAAAGAGAAAAATCAAAAATATTTTTCATAATTTTTTCAGATTTTTTGGACAAAAAATAGATTTTCTATGATTTTTTAAAATTTAAAACAATTTAATATAAAAATCAGAAAAGAAAAATAAAGTCAAAAACATGTAGACCATTGGGTGAGAGTCAAAACGCGTTAGTAATCAAATCCAGAGGATCTGGCGCGCTGTGCATATCATGGTCATTAGTGAATAAAGCATAGAATCAAATATAAAATCATATTTAAAAAAAAAACAAGTGGTGCACCATCATTGGATGAAAGATGACAAGTTGGTCATCTTCAACCTCCAGCCAACGTGAATTGCAGGTCTCTCAAACTGTAAAATCAGAAGCTTAGACCTATGCCATTCACTTCGTCTCTTCAAGACGAAGACAACCGCACCTTCGCGATAAATTTATATAAACTGTAGCTCAAGCAATTTGGAAGGAAAGTTTTGAAAAGGGATTTGAAATTTCATTGTCAAAACATGTTTCCAGATAAAAGCAAGTGTTGCAACTAGAACCAGGGAAATGAGAGCTTCACAATGATATCAAAGTTTTGAAGAATTGATGGAGAAATCTACCTATTGAAGTTGAGTTGCAGAGCTCTGAAAATGGACTTCTATGGATCAATATAGAGCACAGTTCTTGAAGGTATTTGTATGGTTAGCTTCAGGGAAGATCAAGGAAGGTGAATTGATAGAGAAATTGGATTGAAAAAGGATTGAACAATGATTTCGAAGTTACAGAAAAATGAGTTGTGGAGAAAGTTTGGCAGGGTGGTTTTGGTTGTTCAAGCTTGAGGAAATGAATGAGGGATGAACTTCTATCTATAGGGAATCAAATGGAATGTTCAAGCGTGTGAAATGATGAAGTTTGGAGGGAAATCGTGTGAACCTGATACACGAGTATGGTGTGATCTATTTTGCATCAAAACTCATCCAATCCTTGCGTTTTAAGGCTCTAATCTACTTTGGCAACTTGGTTAAACATGTTTAAATCACAAGCGCGTGCTAATTTGATGTTTAGAAGCCAAAACATGAATTTCAAATTCTGACTTATGAAGAAACTTCAGTTCTAAATTACCAAGTTCCATCCAATGGCATTCTCAGCTCAAGGGGTCTTAAGGCATGATTCTTGATGCTTTATAAATATGAGATTACAAGCTTTGAAATGGGAAAAGAATGGAATCAAATGGATGCTTGAGCTGAAAGTTGCAATGAGTCAAAGTTGGGGAAAAAGGGTTAACTTTCCATACTTAGAAATATTTCAAATTTTTCTTTAAAAGTGACCTATAATGTTTTGCATCCAAACATGGCCTTCCTCTTGGAATTTTCTCTTGACCAAAAAAGATGGAATGAAATAGACCTCTTGAATGACATTGTGAAACTTGAACCATTCAAAATCTCCAAAAATTGAGAGAGTTATGAATTGTTGAATTTGGAAAAAAATCATGAAATAATCTATAATATTTTGTATCCTTAGGGCATCTTCCATCCATTTTCTCACTTTTCACATAAAAGAAGGAATAAAGTTCACATCCTCAAGATCATTATGGAAAAATAGTGGCCTCAAGGTGATATAAATTGACCAAGTTATGATTATTTAAAGTCACACATAAGAGATTAGGGGTTCATCTGGAGGACTTGTAATCTTTCTTCATCATCAAGTTTCTTCCACATGAAAACTCCTTGAAACTTTTGAAGTTATTTGTTAATAAACCTTTGAAGAGAAGGGTTTCTTTGGAGTCACTCAAAAATACCAAAATATGAGCAAGATATACTTCTTTGAAGTTCAAAACCCTAGCTCCTAGATCAAGAAAATTCTTTGAGGAACTTTGACAATTTTGAACAACCTTCTTGTACCAACTCTTTTTCTTTGTAGATAGAAGTTGTTTAGGATGATAATGAGAACTCATAGCAACCAAAACCACTTCCATATCTTGAGAATTGAGAGAAATATGCACTTGTGACCAATGGGAACAAGACCTTGTCCAACCATGACAACTTCTTCAATCAACCCCTTGTATTTTTGAATCAATCTTGATAACTTTGAAATGTGGTGAACCAAGGTAAACCTCGCCATGCCATTTCTTCCAAAATAACTCCAATGGTGAGGTTTGAACTTCTCAAGATTTATGGACTAGGGCATGGAAATAAACTCATGGACCCATGTATCAACTTGCCAAGCCACATTGCCTTTACCTTCATATTAACAAGTAAGACAAACCAACATTTCATTTTATTAGTTAAAAGGAAAGTCAAAACAAAACATGAATGATCACAAAAGAAAAACAAGTCAAGGTTATTGGTGATTCCTCAAAGAGAAAAGCTAAAGATAGAGAGGAGAACCAAGAGCCCTAATATGATCTTGTTGTGATTGAATCAATATGGTATGATGAAGGGATATTAGAGGGAGAAATTGGGGTACAACAGTTGCCCTTATTTATGTTTCTTCTATTTGGAGACACAAAGGTTAAAAATCTTCATGTCGACGCGATCGAAGATACTTAAATATAAAACAAACCGTATTTTTGGCCCTAAGATGCCATGCAATGCTTATGAATATGAATGCACATTGTTGTACCCCAAAGTTTACCCTCTCACTTATAAATAATTTGCTCACATAGATCTCCTTGGGCTCAAGACTGCACTAGGGTTTGATCAACTCAAGACACCTCCTCATGCACTGATGACCAAAATTAGGGTTTGAGTTTGCACAAGGATTTTTGAACTTCCAATGCCCCATATGACTTTCATGGATCATTATGGACCCCCAAGATTACTCATGTCAAGTTTCAAGCCTTGGATCACATTTTTGATCATTCAATTGAGCAGTTGACCTAAAAATTAGTTGTATTGGGGGAAAAGTCAATCATGGCCAATTTACAGTCAAACTTCATAATTTTTGATCCACGCCAACATTTTAGACTCATATGTATAATTTGATCAAGTTTGGACCATAACTCCTCAAGAAATTTGATCAAATCTCCAAAAGGGCAAAATGGTCAAAATTAGGGTTTTGACTGGGAAAGGGAAAATTTCGATTTTTGACCTAGCAAATGGTCAATTGGTTTAAGTCATGATCTCAAGAGTCCAATTGCACCATTTTTACCTAATGAAATGGTTCAAAACATTGCAAGTCCATTGGATTGACAGATGAATTTTCCCGTCAACTGATCAAAAGTCATTTGTATACTGAAAAGTCAAACTTTGACTTTTTGGTCAAATTCAAGTGCCAAAGATCACAATTCATTAAAACATGTCAAAATATGAAACTTATTCATCAATAAATCAAAAAGTCAACATTTCATTTTGAAAAGTCAAAATTTCTAAACTTAGAAATTTTTCTAAGTGTTGGAAATTTCATGTTTTTTTATAATTTTGAGAAACAATTTCACCATGATAAAAGATGATTCAAGAGAAACTTCCAACATGAAAGTTGTAGATCTCCATGAAATATACAAATTTACTTTACACAACTCCTTCCAAAAGTGCTTGGATCTCAAGTTATAATTTTATGAACATGTGGTCATGAAACTAAACACTTAGTGAAATTTTGCCCTAATTTGGTCAGGATTTTGATCCAACTTCATGGATTTTTTTCATATATTTCCAAGGGGAATATTCAAAAGCAATTCAAATATGGGTTTTAGATCACATTGTAAGCTTTCCAAAATGTCCAAGAACTCCTTGAGATCATTCTTGAGTAGGGAGAATCGAAGAGAGGAAGTTAGGGTTTTGTAACTTGAATTACAAGTCATTTTTGATGAACACATGAACCAAATCCATGCTAGGTTGTATGATCTTTGATTTGAATGCCTCAAACTTGTTTGTCACTCCATAATTAATGTTTTGCACAGCTTCTAGAAGCTTTAATCCAAGCATTCAATGCATTGCCCATGCTTAATACCATTTTAGGAAGAAAGGCAACATTGTCATTTTGGAAAAGTGGCTTTATGCATAAAGTCCACTCTTCTTGAGCCTCTAACTTGTTTGTTCAGAACACACTCAACATACAAAGTCAGATAAACATGTTAAAAGATTTCAACCACTCTAGACAGCCTTGTACTATGCATTGGGACAATGTGTGTCAAGCTTGCTTCAAAAACAAGAAAAGAGCCATAGCGTGTGATTTTTGAATTCTGATAAAGGACAAGTCTCTAAACTTGTTGCTTATAAATAGAGTCACTATTTGTAAGATAGGACACGAGCTTGAAGACCCTGAAATACACCAAAACTCTTTAAAATTAGAAATTTCCCAAAAACTCCATTGTTGCACAATTTCTGACCTTGAACATCAAACTCACATTTCCCCTGTGCGTTTCTTGGCCTTTTAGTTTCTAAAGCTTCCTTACATCAAGTGTAACCTATCCTTGTCCCTGTTTCATTACTGTAACATCATTTACCATATCCTCCTTAACCAAAAAACAGAGCATTGCACATTGACTTCTCCAAGTCATTTCAGCGACTCTCAACTCAAGCAAACCATTACATTAGCTTCCTAGGACCTCAAAGAAGCTAACCTGATCATCACCATCACTTGAAACAAGCTCAAACTCAAAACACGATTTCCAATTTTGAGGTAAGTTTTCTCAACTTGGAACTCTTCATACAGGCATCATCAATAGTTTATTTGTGAATAAAACATGTAGATATCATTGCCTTGAAGCTAACCATGTCCATAGTTTCCATTAATTTTGCTTGAGCTTAGAGAATTTTGAAATTGAAATTTCTGAGATATTTATGGTTCAGATTAGGGCCATAAAAATCCATGCTTATCTTTGATCTATAATTTTAATACTTTACATTTCTTGAATCGTGAGAAACTTTGCTACAAGTTTCATGTTTACAGTTTTCATTTCTGATGAGAAATGAGCAAGTTACAGTTGGTCTGGCTGGAGGTTGAAGATGAAGTCATCAGAGCGCGTTTTGCCTTGTATATTTATTTTTTTGCTTATGTTAACGGATGTATAGTCACTCCAGTGGTACAAGCGCGCGCTTGTAACCTATGGGACCCGGGTTCGAGCCCCAATGGTACCCTTTTCATTTTTCACATTTTCACTTTTCTGATTTTTGGCTTTTTGGCAGGCGCTGGGCCTCTTTGGGCCTGGCTTGTTTTTATTTTTGCTAACCAACCTCCCTGCAGGCTATTGGCACCCCTGGCCCAAGATTTTTTATTTTATTTTTTTTTATTTTCATTTTTATTTTCTTAAATATATTTTCTAAATACTGAAAAAATCATAAAATACAAAAAAAAAAATGATAGATTTATATTTTTGACTTAGTTTATTTTATTTTTCTCACAAAAAAGTATTTTTATTAACTATACTTTATTTATTTTTTTACTTATTATCTTGTAAATATAATTAAAATTAGGTTATTAGTTATTTTCTTTCATACTAATTTAAATATATTATTTTTGATATAAAAAAGACTAAAAATATTTTATAATGCTATGAATATTTTTAAGATAAAAATACCAAAAAATACTTTTCTTAAACTTATTTTCTTTTGATTTATTAATAGAACTAGGGTTTTATTTAAAATCTTTTCTTAATAAAATTCAAATTTAATTAATTATTTTATTTATTTTATTAGGTTAAGACAAAATCCTTTTTTCATGAAAATCAAACAAAGATACATTTTCTTTACATTTTGCATTTTTTGTATATTTACTCATTTTGTACTTTGTATTTATTTATTTCCTTTTACATTGATATCAATTCAATATGGTTGTAATAGACTAATTAGGCATTAAATTCTTGCAATCCCCATTTAATTTATACACCCCTTCCCCACAAATGTTGTAATAGCGTAGTAACTTTAAATTTCGCAATTTATCACTTTTTTATAACATGTAGTAATTAGGGTTTGTATGGAAAGACTAAAACCAATCAATAGAAAACCCTAATCAAAGAAAAATCAAGCATGTAATCAATACACTTGTACACAAGCACCCCTAGGGTTATTCCACTCGGTTGCCTATACAAAATGACCATATTACACATGTAAGATATCATAGCAAAATAAAGCAAATTCAAGATCATAGTCCCTCGATGACGCTATCTAAGTTGCCTTTCAAATGATCTTAGTCCCTAAAAGAGAATGCTAAGATACCTTGCAACATTTCTAATCATGGTTATACGATGACCCATGCCCGTCCCGTTTACATCCAAAGATAGGGTTGCATACCAAATCAATGGTAAGACAACAATGTCAAAGGAAAAGAAAATGAACAAGAAAGACTTTTTGAGTAGGTAGAATGCTCCAAATTACTTGTTCCATTTCAAAATAAAATATCCTTTCTATTTCCAAAACAAACACATACACTTTCAAATATCTTACAAAATTGAAAACATTTTCAAAAGATTAACATCTTTGTATACATTTTTATGAACGAGAATCATTACAAAGATTGCCTAAACAATGGCCTCTTTAAAAAATACTTTTAAAAACCACATAAAGCACAATTTCAAACAAAAGCAAGTGATCTAGAAAGTAACTAAGATCCCATGAAAAACCATGGATGAAAAGGGTGCTAATACCTTCCCTTTTCATAATCTACCCGCCGAACTCAAGAAATAATCTCAAAGGTCTTTCCTGTGCTTTTTCACCTTTCCTTTTGGATAAAAGAAAAGTCGATGGCGACTCTTGCTAACCGCAACATTTACGACCAAACGCAAAACCTTCAAGTCAGTTCTCCCACCGTATCACACACATGAACAACTTCAAAGGGACGCAAAACACCACTGGGGATGTAGCAAAGTAAATAAAGATCAAGAGAGAAACACGACCAGGAAAATAGGTCACTGGTCGATCAAAATGATCTGACTCATAGAGGGTGGTAAAAAGGGTCAGAGGGTACACCAACTTTTACTGAAGGCGAGACTACCAACGTTCACTGAAGGTAGAAAGGGAAAGGAAATAACAAAACCGACATTCACTAACGGTGAGCTTCCAATGTTTACTGAAGGTAGAAAGAAAGAATATATCATAACATCACCGTTCACTGACGATGAACTACCAACGTTCACTGAGGGTAGCAAAAAGATAACAATCACCAACTTTCACTGATGGTGATCTACCAACTTTCACTGAAGGTAGAGAGAAAGAATATATCATAACATCGATGTTCACTGACAATGAACTACCAACGTTCACTGAAGGTAGCAAAAAGATAACAATCACCAACTTTCACTGATGGTGATCTACCAACTTTCACTGAAGGTAGAGAGAAATAATATATCATAACATCACCGTTCACTGACGATGAACTACCAACGTTCACTGAAGGTAGCAAAAAGATAACAATCACCAACTTTCACTGAAGATGATCTACCAACTTTCACTGAAGGTAGAAGGAAAATATATCATAGCACCGCCGTTCACTAACGGTGAACTACCAATGTTCACTGAAGGTAGAAAAAAGATAACAATCACCAACTTTCACTGATGGTGATCTACCAACTTTCACTAAAGGTAGAAGAAAAATATATCATAGCACCGCCGTTCACTGACGATGAACTACCAACATTCACTCGGGGTAGCAAAAAGATAACAATCACTAACTTTCACTGATGGTGATCTACCAACTTTCACTGAAGGTAGAAGGAAAATATATCATAGCACCGCTGTTCACTGACGATGAACTACCAACATTCACTGAGGGTATCAAAAAGATAACAATCACCAACTTTCACTGATGGTGTTCTACCAACTTTCACTAAAGGTAGAAGGAAAATATATCATAGCACTGCCGTTCACTGACGATGAACTACCAACGTTCACTGAAGGTAGCAAAAAGATAACAAGTGTTTCCAAAAATTCCGGTGTTTCACCTAGAACGGGTCTCAACTTCTTCTTTAACCAAGGAATTCTTCCTGGAAAGGGTAATATATAAGTTGTCTCAAATAAAGAGACTACCACTTGCGAAGATTTTCACAATGAATTGTCTCTGCCATATCGAAAGACTTGCCATCCACTGGAGAAATTTGACAATGAACTTCACATTATCCACTCATAGAGAGGATATCAAAAAAGTAACGTCGACTTTTATGGGGAAGTACAAGTTGCTCAAATAAAGAGACCTGCTACTTGCTGTCCTAGAGGATCGTAAAAATGACTCTCTGGGGAGAACAATATGGCTTTATGGGGAATGAATCATGACTTCCTGGGGAGATGCCAATATATTCCTGCTGAGATGATAAAGTCTTCCCGTGCAAAATAAATAAATGCACATATTCAAACCAAGGCTCGAAGCTCGCAGAAATACAAAGTAATAATATTGTTGGGAAACAAAGATTTAAACCAGAAATAAACTGGAATGAAATAGTTAACCAAAATACATCCTTTGAGAAATAAACTCAAGAGGGAAAAGCAAATCCATCCATACAAGGAGTTGTACAGGAAGGCTAAAGTAAAAATCTTCCACGAGAGATAACTCAGTGGGGAAATTGAAAGAATATACACTTTCTGCTTAAGGCTGACGCTCTATTAGAGAGAGGACAACACAAATCTGCAAAAATAGGGTAATATGTCAACAAAATATTAACGAATGTGAATGAATGATGATTTACTAAATTTAACTATGCATGATGTATGTATGAATGTATGAGTGTTATCATGTATATGCTGACAAAACAGACATATAATACTAGGGATAAACAAACAAAACCAACTCGGACACAAACAACACTCGGCTAAATCACATCCAAGATGAACATCCCATAAGAAAAAACAAGCACCAACTGAGGAAACAACATCCTATTTCACGACTTAACTTCACTGGGAAGGAACATAATCTGGAAATAATCAAATCATAACGACAAAACAGTACATATACAGGGATATAACATCTTTCTCTAGGCTTCACCAGGGAATAGCACTCAGACTTCAATGGGAAAACAAATTCTTTCACGGTCCGCACTTCTACTGGGGATTGCAATACTGATTTCGAATAAGGCAGATGGAAACCATATTGTCAAAACGTCAATTGAGGATCTTGAGCTGACTTTATTAGGGAAATAACATACAGACTTCATTAGGGTAGATAACGCCTCATCATCGAGACATCAACTGGGGACCTCCTACTGACTTCATTAGGGAGGCCAACACCACATTGAAGGGAGAAAACCAAAATACATTCTCCACTGGGGAAAATTGAGATACGTTCTTCAATATTGAGAGTAAGTATTGCACCAACTTCTCTGGGGAAAAGTATGAAACCTCATGGGGACAACAACTTGGAGAGTTAAGAAGTCAAACATTATAGCAAGGAATCAATCTTATGGAGATTTTAAATCAAACCCAACACTTGGAGAGTGAAAACCCAAAAAGTTGATAACCAATTCAACACTTCTTATATAAAACACTTCCCTTACCTGATTATTGGGAAATTGAATAAAATGCAAGTACCGCTAAAAGGAGATGCTTCGCAAATGAGTCAAATCTCAGCATGCACGGGGAGAAAAGACTTCTATCAAATAAGCGAGACCTTCAATGGGAAATTTGGGATTGAGTCTTCATATCACACAAACCTATTCCAACAAAAGGTGCCATGGGATAGCCTTCTTGGGGAATCAAGAAGTCAACATATAGAAAGAGGTCAAACTCTTGGGGATTTTAAATCAAACTCCACATTGGGCAGGTGAAAACCCAAAAGTTGACAATTGTCTCAACACTTCTTAGAAAATATACTGCCCTGGTCTAGTTGCCTAGAAAATAAATACCAACAATAATGCCAACACTGCCAAGAAGAGAAACATTTTGCAAATAGTTCCATCATAACACACAAAGGGGACAAGACCATTCATTATATGGGAGACGACTTTGTTGGGGAATCTAGAATAGAGACCTCAGACCAAGAAAACCCAACAATAAAAAAATGAACCAACACTTGATTGGGGACACTGGGATTACAAACCTGATCCTGCATCTTACGCCAATTGGTATTGTCTTCAATATACAATAAACATGCACATATCAGCGAAAACCTTCCCAGGGAAAAAAAAACTTCTCAAATTTACTGGAGTTCGTCCATTCCTAGGATCACCACCTTTGTTTTCCTTTGGAATCACAAAATCTAAAGTAAAAGTGAGTTGTAAATTCTTTTTGAAAAACAATTTTGTTATTTAATCTTTTTGCTTTAAAAATTATTATCAATAATAAATGAAGTCTTTGTAAGCTGAATAAAAATAAGAACTACAAAGAATTGAGTAAAAAGCTCAAATTTTATTGATAGAATGGTAGTCTACGAATGACGAGACTCCATAGATAATACAAAGTTTGGAAAATGGTAATATATAATGAAAAGATACATTGAGATACAATGACCACTATTCCCTCTAACAACTTTGAAATCCTGAGCAGCAGCTTCTGTCAAAGTATGGTGATGATCCAAGAAGATTGTTGCTTCAATGATCAAGTCTCGTATGATGCAGTTACTTTCCAAGGAAGTCCCTAACTTTTGCCTAAGCTTCCCTTGCAGGTTTTCAACTTAGCGGGAAATTTTATTCTGTTTATGTCTCTAATTTTTGCCTATACCGCCCTTTCGGGTTTTCGGTCTACCGAGACACTCCTTTTTGCCTAAGTCGTCCTTTCGGGTTTTCATCTTAGCAATATGTTCTTTTATTTATTTAGGCGAAGTATTTCTTGATTGCATCAGAATTCATGGGACGTGGGAACTCCTCGCCATCCATAGTTTCAAGAATTAATGCATCACCAGAGAAGGCTTTCTTGATAACATATGGGCCTTCAAAATTGGGTGTCCACTTTCCCCTAGAATCAGCGTTAAAAGACATGATCTTCCTGAGCATGAGGTCGCCTTCCCTAAATTCAAGAGGTTTGACTTTCTTATCAAAAGCTTTCTTCATTCTCTTCTGATATAACTGCCCATGACACAAAGTTGTCATTCTCTTCTCTTCGATCAAATTCAATTGCTCAAACTTGTTCTGGACCCATTCAGCCTCTGACAACTTCGCTTCCATTATCACACGTAAAGAGGGAATCTCAACCTCGATTGGGAGCACCGCTTTCATTTCATACACAAGGGAAAACGAGGTTGCTCTTGTTGAAGTGCCGACAGATGTCTGATATCCATGTAAAGCAAAAGGGAGCATTTCATGCTAATCTTTATAAGTAACAACCATCTTCTGAATGATCTTCTTGATATTCTTATTAGCATCTTCAATAGCCTCATTTATCTTCGTCCTATATGGAGATGAATTGTGATGGACAATCTTGAATTCTTCACAAAGTTCTGTCATCATCTTGTTGTTTAGATTCGAGCCATTGTCAGTGATAGTTCTGCTTGGCATACCATACCGACATATGAGATTATTCTTAATGAAGCGCACAACCACCTGCTTAGTAACATTAGCATATGAAGCAACTTCCACCCATTTGGTGAAGTAATCAATTGCTACCAAGATAAAACGGTGTCCATTCGAAGATTTGGGTTCTATGATCCCGATCATGTCAATACCCCACATAGAGAAAGACCACGGGGAAGAAATAACATTTAGAAGTGTCGGAGGCATGTGAATCTTGTCCGCATAAATCTGGCATTTATGGCACTTCTTTTCAAATTTGTAACAGTCCAATTCCATTGTCAGCCAATAGTAACCTGCCCTTAGCATCTTTTTAGCCACCAAATATCCATTGGCATGAGTACCAAATGAACCTTCATGAGTCTCATGCATAAACATGTCTACTTTGTGTCTATCGACGCATCTGAGCAAGACCATGTCATAATTTCTCTTGTACAACACATTTTCACAAAGGAAGAAGTTGCCAGCCAATCTTCTCAATGTCTTTCTATCTTTAATTGAAGCACCAATCGGGTATTCCTGAGTCTCGAGAAAATGCTTGATATCGTAATACCAAGGTCTCTCATCTTCTACCTCTTCTGTTATAAACACATGAGAGAGCCTATCCAGTCATCGAACTATAATTCGAGGTATATCATTCCAAGTATTCACTTGATACATAGAAGCCAGAGTTTCCAGAGCATCCGCCATTTGATTTTCGTCTATGGGGATGTGATGGAATTCAACTTTATTAAAGAAGGGTAACAATCTTCAGCATAATATTTGTAAGGGATCAAGCCGGGGTGACGAGTATCCCACTATCCTTTAATCTGATTTATTACCAAAGTTGAATCGTCATACACATATAGAATTTTAACTCTGAGATCAATAGCTTCCTCGAGACCCATGATGCAAGCCTCATATTCTGCCATATTATTAGTACAATCAAAAGTCAACCTTGCAGTAAAAGGAATGTGTGATCCATGTGGAGTGATAATCACAACACCAATTCCTTTACCATAAGCATTCACAGCTCCATCAAATATCACACTCCAACGAGATTCAAGATCAAGATCTTCCTCGGGAAAAGGTTCATCATAATATTTCACTTTCAGAAACATCACATCCTCATCGGGGAAATCATACTTCATAGACTGATAATCAAAAACTGGTTGGTGAGCAAGATAATCTGCCAACACGCTTCTTTTAATAGCTTTTTTAGTGCAGTATTCTATGTCATATTCAGATAACAGCATCTGCCAGCGGGCAATTCTCACAGTAAGAGCAGGCTTTTCAAAAATTTACTTGATTAGATCCATTTTGGAGAGCAACCAAGTAGTGTGATTCAACATATACTGCCGCAAACGTTTTGCCGCCTAGACCAGAGCACAACATGTCTTTTCCAACATGGAATACCGTGACTCACAATCAGTAAACTTTTTACTGAGATAATAAATGGCGTACTTTTTCTTCCCTGTGTCATCTTGTTGTCCCATAATACAACCCATGGAATTATCTAACACTGTCAGATACATAATCAATGGTCTTCCTTCAACAGGAGGGAGCAAGATAGAAGGTTCAAGCAGATATTCCTTAATACTTTCAAATTCCCTTTGGTAGTCATCTATCCATACACAACCTTGATATTTCTTTAACAACTTAAAGATCGGTTCACATGTTGTAGTCATTTGGGAAATGAATCTGGAAATATAATTCAAACGCCCGAGGAACCCTCTGACTTGCTTTTCAGTTCTCGGCGCTGGCATTTCTTGAATTGCTTTGACTTTATCAGGGTCAACTTCAATCCCTTTCCGGCTAACAATGAAATCCAACAATTTCCTTGACCGAACACCGAAGGTACATTTATTTGGATTCAAGTGGAGACGATGCTTTCTCAAATGCTGAAACAACTTCAAAAAATCTTCTACATGCCCTTCTTCCTTCTGGGATATAGTAATCATATCATCAACATATACCTAAATTTCCTTGTGCATCAGATCATGGAATAGGATTGTCATAGCCCTCTAGTACATTGCACCAGCGTTCTTCAACCCGAAGGGTATCACTCTGTAACAGAATGTTCCCCAGGGTGTGATAAACGTTGTTTTTTCCATGTCCTCAGGCGCCATCCTTATTTTATTATACCTAGAAAATCTGTCCATGAATGAGAAAACTTTGAATTTTGTTGTGCTATCCACTAACATATCAATGTGTGGCAATGGGAAATCATCTTTTGGACTAGATTTATTTAGATCTCAGTAATCTACGCACATGCGAACTTTTCTTTCTTTCTTTGGTAATGGGACAATATTGGAAATCCATTGAGGGTACACTGATGTCACAAGAAAACCGACATTAATATGCTTTAGAACTTCTTCTTTGATTTTTACTGCCATATCTGGGTGAGTTCTTTGCAACTTCTGTTTGATTGGTGGACACTCTGGCTTCAGCGAAAAATGGTGATCTACAATATTTATATCTAGACCAGGAATATCTTGGTAATACCAAGCAAAAATATCCACATATTCTTTCGACATCTCAATCAACCTACTCTTCACGTCAGGATGCAGTAATGCTCCAATCTTGACTTCCTTCGGATCTTCTTCTAAACCCAAACTAATTACTTCCAATGGCTCTTTATATGGATGAATGGAATTATCCTCGCGCTCAAGCAACCTTGAGACCTCTTCTGGAATCTCATCATAGTATTCTTCTTCGTCTCCATACACAGGACATTCAAAGTTGGGAGAGGGTGCAGGGTCATTATATTCAATGGGTTTTTTAATTAATCTGCACATATGATTTATGATTGCTTTTAGAAACTTACACTATTGTACCCCAAAATTTTCCCTCTCATTTATCAAGTATTTTCTCATAAGATCTCCTTTGGTTCAAGACTGCACAAAGGTTGATCAGCTCAAGACACCTCCTCAAGCACTGATGACTGAAATTAGGGTTTGAGATTGCACAAGATTAATTTAACTTTAAATGCCTCATATGACTTTCATGTATCATTATGGACCCTCAAGATTTCTCATGTCAAGTTTCAAGTCTTGGATCACATTTTTGCTTGGTCAATTGATCAGTTGACCTAAAAATCAACTGTATTAGGGAAAAAGTCAATTATGGTCAATTTATAGTCAAATTTCATAATTTTTGATCCACATCAATATTGTGAACTAATATATGTCATTTGATCAAGTTTGGACCACAATTTCTCAAGAAATTTGATCAGATCATCAAAAGGGCAAAATGGTCAAAATTAGGGTATTGACTGGGAAAGGGCAATTTCTGATTTTTGACCTAGCAGATGGTTAATTGGTTTGAGACATGATATCAAGGATTCAATTGCATCATTTTGACCTAATGGCATGACTCAAAACATTTCTCAATATTATTTGATTGATAGTTGATTTTCAGTCAACTGATCAAAAGTCAACTGTACACTAAAAGTCAAACTTTTACTTTTTGGTCAAAATCAAGTGTCAAAGATCACAATTCATCAAAACATATCAAAATATGAAACTTGTTCATCAAGAAATCAAAAATTCAAGATTTTATTTTGAAAAGTCAAAGTTTCCAAACTTAGAAATTTTTCTAAGTGTTGAAAACTTCATATTTTTTCACAACTTTGAGCCAATTTTTCACCATGATGCAAGATGATTCAAAGGAAACTTTCAACATGAAAGTTGTAGATCTCAATGAGATATAAACAATTGATTTACACAAATTCTCCTAGAAATGCATGGATTTCAAGTTATGATTTTGTGAATACATGTTCATGAAACTTGGAAACTTAGTGAAATTTTGCCCTAGTTTAGGCAAGATTTTGACCTAACTTCATGGCAACTTTTCACATAGTTCCAATGGGAATTTTCAAAAGTGATTCAAAGAGTTTTTGTAGAGAACGTTACAAGATTTCTAAAATGTCTAAGAACTCCTTGAGATCATGTTTGAGCAAGGAGAATCGAAGGCATGAAGTTGGCATTTAATTCTTGAATTATAGGTCATTTTCACGATGAACAAGAATTCAAATCCATGCTAGGTTGCACAATCTTTTCTTTTCAGGCCTCAAACTTGTTTGGCACTCCATAATTAAATGTTTGCACAGTTGTTAGAGGCTTCAACTCAAGCATTCAATGCATTGCCCATGCTTAATGCCATTTTGGGAAGAAAGTGTACATTGCCATTTTGGAAAAGTAGCTTTTGTGCACAAAATCAGTTCTTGAGCTTTGCAATTGTTTTCTTCTGATCACACACAACCTATAACCCAAGAGAAACTTGTCTAAAGTCTAAAAACAACTCAGCCCATGCTTGTACTTTGTCTTGAAACTACATTTTCACTTTTCTTCAAAAACAAGCAAAGTCCAAAAAACTTGTACTTGTGTGATTCTGACCCTCTCAAGTACTCTAACCTTTTCCTTACTTATGCACAAGTTGTTTGCATCAAAACACACGAGTTCAAGCACCCTCAAAACCTCACAAGCACCTTGCTGCACACAATTTCCCAAACTTGACAGTTTTGAGCAAAAACTCACCATCTTCATTTCCACTCGTGCATTTTGAAAACTAATCATCCAAACACCTTACATACATCATATCAAAGTAATCCAGACCCTTATTTCCTAACTGTAACTCCTCTATCACCATCCACTATTTTCAAAACTGAAGCTTGCAACTTGACTTGAGTTGGGAGTTTCAGCCATCCTCAAAGCAAAGTAGGAGTTGGAATACACTCAAGGAGGTCCAAGCCAGCTAAACAGATCATTAGGAAACCTCAAAGCTTTCTCAAACTCCATACATGAATCCAGCTTCAAGAGGTAAGTTTTCAAACTTCTATCTCTTCATACAAGCATCATTTGATTCTGATTTGTGAAGATAAAATGTAGATACCATTGCCACGTAGCTGTACATATCCATAGTTTACATTTATATGGCCCGGGCTTAGAGAATTTTAGAGTTGAAGTTTCTGAAATTTTTAGGTTTTAATTTAGGGCCAGAAAAATTCTCACTCATCTTTGACTTTTAGCTTTAGTTATTTATATGTTTGTATTCGTGGAAAGAAATACCACAACTTTCATGTTTGTACTTTCTATTTTTATTGAGAGATGAAGAATTTACAGGTACTCTGGCTGGGCGTGAGGTTGAAGATGAAGTTCAGGCCATGAACTTGATTTGTAATATATATTTATGGTTTGATATAAATGAACAGATGTATAGCCACCCCAGTGGTAAGGCAGCGCGCTGGTAACCAAGAGGGCGTGGGTTCAACACCCAGCACGCTTCCTTTTGTTCTTTTTCACACTTTTTTTTAATACTTTTTTGTCTTCTTTGCAGCGCTTGGGCCCAGCATTGGGCCTTCTCTTTATTTTACTGGCTTCTAACCCCTGGCTTTGCTTCAGCATCCCCCTGGCCCAATTTCATTTTTATTTTCTTTTTTCTTATTATATTTTATTTCTTTTTCCTTGATTATTATTATTATTATTATTATTATTATTATTATTATTAGTATTAGTATTATTATTAATATTATTTTTTATTGTTATTAATAAAAACCCAAAAAATATGTTATTTATTATTTTTACATTTATTTAGTTGACTTTGTTTTATAAAACTAAAAAAACTATAAAAAAATTTCTTAATAAATTAATTTCTTTCTTAATAATTAATATTTAGATAATTAGGTTTAATTATTATATTATATTATTTTCTTGTAAATTAAAATTAATTTAGAACTTAGGTTTATTTTAATTAATTAATTTTTCTATTATTTCTATGATTTAAAACCCTTTTCATAAAGAAACCCTAGAAAACCATTTTTAACTTATTTTTCTTTGTTAATTAATTTAGGTTTTTAGTTTTATTTAATTTTTAATTAATCTTTTTCTAATTAGGGTTAGGTTAAAATCCTTTCATAAAAATCAAATAAAAATCCATTTCCTTTGTCCATTTATATTCTTGAATATTTATTCATTTTTTTGGGTACAATATTCAATATGGTTGTAATAATTATTTAGATTTAATTTTCTTGTAATTTCCTCATTTGTAAATTTGTACACCCCCTCTCCTATTGATGTAATAGCTTAGTATTTTTATTTTCTGCAATTTAACGCTTTATATATAAATGCTAGTAAATTAGGGTTTGTATGGAAAGATAAAATCAAAGCTTAGAAAACCCTAATTCAAAGACAAAACAAGCATGAAATGCAATACATTTGCACACTTTACACCCTTAAGGTAAATCCACTTTGTTGCCTTATGAAAATGGTCATAATATGCATGTAAGATGTCTTAGCAAAAACAAACAAAATACAAGATCATAATCCCTCGATGACGCTACAAATGTTGCCTTAAGAATGATCTTAGTCCCTCAAATAAAATTCTAAGATATCTTACAACACTTTTATTCATGACTATACGATGACCCTTGCCCTTCCCTTTAACATCTAAAGATAGGTTTTCTTACCAAATTAATGGTAAGATAACAATGTCAAAGGAAAGAGGAAATAAACATGAAATACTTTTGAATAGGTTGAATGTTCCTAGTTGCTTGCTCATTTTCAAACCAAAAACATCCTTGCTATTTTCAAAACAAACACCAACACTTTCAAAACACCTTTCAAACTTGAAACATTTACAAAATATCAACACTTTGTATACATTCTTACAAACGAGAATCATTACAAACTTTGCCTAAACGATGGGGCCTTTTCAAAAAACTTTCAAAAACCACACAAAGCACATTTTCAAACAAAAGCAAGTCATCTAGCAAGTAACTAAGAGCCCGTAGATAACTAAGGATGGAAAGGGTACTAATACCTTCCCTTTTCATAATCTACCCCCCGACTCAAGAAAACATCTCTAAAGGTCTTTCCTGTTCTTTTCAACCTTTCCTTTTGGATAAAAGAAAAGTCGGTGGCGACTCTTGCTATCTACAACATTTGCGATCAAACGTAAAATAACCAAGTCAGTTCTCCCACCGTGTTACAGACACATATAACAAGTGATCATGCAGATTGTATTTCAGTTATTATTTATTTTGAAAGGTTTTTTCTGATTACCATTTTCCAAGAAAAAGCAGAAAATAATGACACAATTTGGGAAACAAAGACAACTTTTATTATTGATTTTAAAAATCACAGCAAACAGATAAGCCCATACAATATTATTACTTTTCACCTTGGGCAGAGTGAAAGCTTTTCAAAAAGATTAACAAAACAAATTACTTTGAAACATGTATGCAAGAGGGAACATCAATGGTGATCCAGTTCTGAACCCTAACTCCATGCGTCACATAATTTGGCATTTCTGGCTCTACTTCATCTTCCACAATGGCATTAATCCCGAAAATAGTTGGATGCAGATAACCTCCACTACGAAAGATATCTTGATACTTTCCTGCAGCAGTCTTCGACTTCATGCTCTTACCCTTATCATTCTTCACAGAAAACCCCAAGCCAGCTCTATTCTTGTTTACAGGTGGATCAACAATCTATCCCCATACTTCACTATGGCCATTACGCATAACCTGTTGCACATCCTTGAACGAAGCCATAGAGTTCTCATTTCCTCTTACATTATCAATGGATAAAGCTTGGAACTGGGTTCCAACAGCAGCTTCATTTACCTCTACAGTGCTGAAAGAGGACAAATGAGATATCAATAATGTTTGTTCTCCATTTATAATTACCACTCTTCCTTCATGTACAAACTTCAACTTCTGGTGTAAATTCGAAGTGACAGCCCCTGCCTCATGTATCCACGACCTTCCTAGCAAGCAGCTATAAGCGGGTACAATATCCATAACCTGGAAAGTAATCTGAAACAAATGAGGGCCTATATGGCAAGTCCACTTCACCAATAACAAATTTCCTTGATCCATCAAATGCTTTCACAATAATGCCACTTGGGCGCATGGGCGTTCCTTGATATTTCAACTTCATAAGTTTTCTCCTCGGTATAACACTCAAATCGGATCCATTATCAATCATCACATTGGATAATGAATCATTCTTGCAGTTCATAGAGATGTGGAGGGCCAGGTTGTGATTCCTTCCTTCATCGGGAAGTTCGTCGTCGCAGAAACTCAGGTTATTACATAAAGTGATGTTCCCTACTACACTTTTGAATTGGTCTACAAGCATGTCAATCTCCATGAAGGCTTGGTCCAATACCCTTATCAAAGATTCTATGTGAGAAGAGGAGTTCATCATTAATACCAAAATAGATATTTTTGAAGGAGTCTGTAGTAGCTGATCTACAATTTTGTAGTCGCTCATCTTGATTATCTTCAAAATATCATCCACCTCTTTTTATAGCGTAGCCCCTCTAGATTCACCCGTAGCCTTCTTGGGTTCAACATTTTCAATAACTTTCTTTCCAGTACTAATGTCTCCAGGAACAATTGGTGTAAATACACGGCCGCTGCGGGTCACTCTGCTAGTCTCAGCAATATTTCCAACATCAGGCATTGGTTGGATGGGAATTTCCACACCATCCTCCAAAATTGTAGTATTATATTTGTAGGGTACCACCTTATTTGACTTGTAGGGGACTGGACTCGGAAAACTAATCACTAATGGAATAATAGCTGGCTTGCCATGATATTCAACTTCAAAAGGGGTAGGCGCGCCAAAATAAGGCACAATAACATTTACTCCCTCTTCAATACATTCAGTCATTACAGAGTCATCTCTGGAAAACAAATCCTCATATGAGGTGAAGAACTCATCTGCAGAGGCATACTCTTCATCTGACTCTTCTTCATCTAAATAAACCTCAATCACATCAACTTCATGGTAATTATCCCTTTGACCTGTAACCTTGATAGTTCCATTATCCAACAATAACTGAACACCTTTCATTACAATCGAACATCCTCGGGAGTCCCGATAGCAAATTCAGCAAGATTCATACTGATGTTCCACCTGACCAACCATGTGGCAGAAAGTAGCATGCAATTGTACAAGATCCTCATTCGTATGTTCCACATTAAAGATTCTGAACTCTCCAAGACATCCAGAAACCATGTTTACTTCCTCTTCATTCTCTTCCCTAGGCCTGATTATGTGGATGAGACCTCATCCATCATCTCTTGCAAATCAGCCTTTATCTTGTCGCAACCATGTATATATGTATTAAAAATAGCACAACCAGAATGGTCATGCGTATAGTATCTAAATTCACAGAGGTCTGCATGCATTTCCACCAAATCTCCTCTAACCAAATTAACATCAAAAATCTAGAAGTCACTTGGACAACCGGCCACCATGTTCACAGCATTTGCTCCTCCATGCTTTGGTAGAGGATTATCTTTCACATTAGGGCCCACATCCTTGAAAGATAAGATACCATACTTCACCAATTTATGTACTTCATTTTTCAAAGGATAGCAGTTCTCAACATTGTTCTCCGGTGCTCCCTGATGAAAAGCACATGTTTGGTCCGCCTTGTAATACCAAGGCAATGGTGATGGTACAACAGGAGGTGGTCTAGTCTGAACCAACTTTTTCTTAATTAACGTCGGGAGTAATTCTATATAGCTCATAGGAATATGGTCATAACTCTCCCTTCTTTGATTATACCCTTGATTACCCTAATAGGATGGTCTCTGATAAGCAACGGTAGTTGGAGCTATGCCAACAACTGGAGTAACTGAGGCGACTTGCTAAGGACGCTGATAATTTCTTCTAGGAGGACTAAACCTCCTCTCTTGCATAACAGCGTTTGTATATCCTTCCTTCTTTTTGGAAAACCCATAGGATGGCTTCTTCGCACTTCCGAAACTTTTACTTTTCGTTAGGTGGCCTTCTCTTACAGCCTCTTCTAAGCGGATACCCATGCCTACCATTTCAGTAAAGTCACTTAGCGCACTTGCTACCATCCTTTCATAGTAGAAAGTCCCTAGAGTTTTCAAGAAAATCTTAGTCATCTCCTTCTCTTCCATGGGAGGAATGACTTGGGTGGCTACCCCACGCCATCTCTGTGCATATTCTTTGAATGATTCCCTGTCTTTATGGACCACGGCCCTGAGTTGATCATGGTCGGGCGCCATGTCCATGTTGTACTTGTATTGTCTGATAAATTCTTCTCCCAAGTCATTGAAAGTATGGATATTGACTCTGTCCAAACTCATATACCACTTTAGCGCAGCACCAGTCAAACTATCCTGAAAAAAGTGAATCAGCGGACGATGATCATCAGTATGGGTAAACATTCTTCTTATATACATCACAAGATGAGCACGAGGACAAGTGTTTCCCTTGTACTTCTCAAACTCTAGGACTTTAAACTTTGCAGGTATCTTGACATTTGGGACCAAGCATAAATCATTCACATTCTGCCCAAACAATTCCTTTCCCCTGAGGGCCTTCATATCCCTCTACATCTTGTCAAACTGTTCTTGAAAATCATCCATTCTATCATGGAGACCCAAGTCTTCACTTGGTGGAGGAAAAGGACGAAACATATCATCATTAGCAAATGGGACCATATTCACCGAAGGAGGTGCAACAGGAGAAACATGCACCGCAGGAGGTGTAGGAGTAACAGTAGTCTGAACAACTGGAGTATCTTGAGGACCAAGATTGAAACCTTCAGGCACACAGTTCTCTGGCATTCCCCATGGATAACCTTGAGGCATGCGATTCTGAACAATAGTTGGAGCTTCAGTAGTGACCCTTGTTGGTTGAGATTGAACACTCGGTGGCTGATTCTGAGCAGCCACCAGAGATTCCATCACAGTAGTAAGATTGGCCATGCCGGCCTTCAGAGCAGAAACTTCCTCACATAGCTCGCGATTCTCTTGTTCTGAGTTGTCCATCTTCCTTATCAAATTAGCTTGAGTGTTGTAGTGGTGAGACAACTTGCTGAATGAAGTAAAGAAGCTTGGTAAGACACCTGGATATGCATAACAAATGCAAGAAATATGTGCAATATGATGCATGATATGCAGTGCGCATGATTTATTTTATTAATATTTCAAGTGACTTAAAGATTTATAGACATATTGCAAATATCAAAGTAATAACATATTTGAAATACTGAAATTTTTTATTATAATAACTTCAAAATGGATTACAAGTTTCAATAATCCCAAGTACAAGATTAAAATAAAGTCTAAAACCCTAAGAAGTAAAGCTGATGGAGATCACTCTATACGCTGACGCTTCCCTGTAAGCCTGGAAATCTGAGCCTTCAACCTCTGGTTTTCTTCCGCATACCTGGTGGCAACCCCCTTCCAATCACCTGAATCAGGAAGTGAACAACTAGCAACTAACTGAAGTTTAGGAGAAAATAAATCCCCTTGCTTCTCCATGGTCTCTATAGCCCGACTCTCAAGAATCTCAATCAAGTCGTCTTTCTCCTTCAAATTTTCTCAATAGGAAATCTCTAAAGTTTAGCACTTATTCTTCCAAGCATCTTTTTCCTGTTGCATCCTGACAAAAGCAATCTTTAGCTCTTCTATATGATATGTGATGCGGTGGGAGAACTGACTTCAGGGTTTTGCGTTTGATTGCAAATTTTGCGGTTAGCAAGAGTCGCAACCGATTTTTCTTTTATCCAAAAGGAAAGGTGAAAAAGCACAGGAAAGACCTTTGGGATTGTTTCTTGAGTTCGGGGGGTAGATTATGAAAAGGGAAGGTATTAGCACCCTTTTCATCCTTAGTTTTCCATGGGCTCTTAGTTACTTGCTAGATCACTTGCTTTTTGTTTTGAAATTATGCTTTGTGTGGTTTTTGAAAGTATTTTGTAAAAGAGGTCATTGTTTAGGCAATCTTTGTAATGATTCTCATTCGTAAGAATGTATACAAAGATGTTTATCTTTTTTGAAAATGTTTTCAATGTTTGTAAAATGTTTAGAAATGTGTGTGTTTGTTTTGAAAATAACAAGGATAATTGTTTGAAAATAGAGCAAGTAACTAGGAGTAATCTACCTACTCAAATGTCTTTCTTGTTCATTTTCTATTACTTTGACCTTGTTGTCTTACCATTGATTTGGTAAGCAACCCTATCTTTGGAAGTAAATGGGACGGGCGTGGGTCATCGTATAACCATGATTAGCAATGTTGCAAAGTATCTTAGCGTTTTTGAGGGACCAAGATCATTTTTTAAGGCAACTTTGAATAGCGTCATCGAGGGACTATGATCTTATACTTGTTTGTTTTGCCAAGATACTTCGCATGCGTAATAAGGAAAAAAAATTAAATAAGGAAACCAAGTGGAGAAACCCTAAGGATGCTTGTGTGCAAGTGTGTTATTTTCATGCTTGATTTTGTCTTGGATTAAGGTTTTCTATTTGATTTGTTTTTATCTTGCCATGCAAACCCTAATTACTAGCATGGTAGGTAAAAGCGGTAAATTGCGTAATTTAAAGATTACTACGCTATTACAATATTTTATGGGAGGAGGGGATACAAATTATGAATGGGGATTTGCAATAATGTAAATCTAATTAAGCTATTACAACCAAATCGAATTTGCACAAATATTTGAATCAATAAGATACAATGTGCAATATTATGTATATGCAAGGAAAAGAAATTGTTTTATTTTTATGTGAAAAAGAGTTTTAACCTAATCCTAAAAATATTTAAAAAAGGAAATTATTTCTTGAGAAAAATGGTTAACCCTAATTTCTAATTAAAGGGAAAATAAATTTCTTTAAGTATTATTTTTGTGCATTCTTTGTATTAACATAATAAATAATATTTGATGAAAATATTTAGTCCTTTTATATATTAAAATAAATGTTTACAAGTATATATATATAAAAAAGGATAAGAATATATCTAAGTTTAATTTATTTTTACAAATTTATTTAAGGAAGATAGTTAGTATATATTTAAAATATATTTTTTATGTGAAAATAAAATAAAATAAAATAAAAATGCAATATTGATTATATTTATATTTTTCATGATTTTTATGTGTTAAAGAAAATATTTAATAAAATAAATATGAAAATAAAATAAATAATAAAAATATTGGGCCAGGGGTGCTGCAAGCAAACAGGGGATAGTGTGTTAGAAAAAAAAATAGAAGGCCCAAGAACCAAGCCCATACTGCCAAAAAATGCCAAAACTGAAGCTGAAAAAATGAGAAAAATATAAAAGGTAGCGCCAAGGTTCGAACCCATGACCTGGGCATTGCCAGCGCGCTACCTTACCACTGGGGTGGCTGTATATCCGTTAGTTTATATGAAACAATAAAAACATAACGTAAAAAGCTTCCTTGCCATGTATTTTATCTTCTTCCTCAAGCTGGCCATAAGCTTTGTATCTTTCTCATCTCTCCATGAAAATGGAAACTTCCAACATGAAAATGGAAACTTCCAACATGAAAATGATAGTATTCTTTCCCACGATTTCAGACATTTAACTTATGGAAACTAACAATCAAAGATTAAAACAAATTTTGAAAGCCCTAATTTTAAACCTAATTTTTACAGAAACTTGAACTCCAAAATTCTCTACACATAATGAACAGAAATGGAATCTATGCACATGGTTGGCTTCAGCACTATAATATCTACATTTTTCTTTCACAAATCGTGGCCAATGGATGCCCGTATGAAGAGATAAAAGTTGGAATTCTTACCTCTTTCAGCTGAGATCGTGAATGGAGTTTGAGTGAGATTTATGAAAGCCTGAAGATTCCTTTAGCTTGCTTGAACCTCCTTAAGTGTGTTCCAATCCTTACCTTGCTTTCAAAGTGTCTGAAACTCTCTATCCAAGTCAACCTGCAAGCTTGAAAAACAAAAATGGAAGATGGAGAATAAGGTGTTACAGTGGAGGGATGATGGTCTGGAACGCTTAGATATGAGGTAGGTAAAGTGTTTGAGTGATTAAAACTTGAAACGCACGAGCAAATTTGTGGATTGCTATGCTTGGACACAAACTGCAAGTTTTTGACAGGTTTTTAGTGAGAGGGAGTTTTGGAGTATTTCTGGCCTTGAGCAATCCTGTTCTCAGTTGTAATGGGTTTGTGTATTAGTATATAGAAAGTTTTTTGTCAACTCCATAACAGATTTTTCAGTTGTAGGCTTTTTGCATACTTTCTTGCTTTTGAAGCAAAGTGAAGAGACAAGTCTCCTCATGCTTGTACTTGCCTTCTTGGAGTTGGTACAAGTCCTAGAAAACTTGTATTTGGTTTATAGGACTTGTGTGTGCAGAGAAAACAGGTCCAATGCTCAAGAAATGAAAAGTTGCAAAAGTTATGCTTTTCCAAAATGGCAATGGCAACTTTGTGCCATTTATGGAATTAAACTTGGACAAAGACTATTGGGCATGGATTAAGGCTTTATCATCTGTGTAAGCCTTAAATTATGAAGTGAGAAACAAGTTTGAGACCTGTAAAGCAAAGATTAGGCAGCATAGGTTCTAATTTGAATTTTGTTCTCCATGAAATGGCTTGAGTTCAAAGTGGGAAATTGCCAACTTCATCTCTTCGATTCTCCCTACTCAAAAATGATCTTCAAGAGTTCTTGGACATTTTGGAAAGCTTGCAATGTTCTCTATAACTAATCTTTAAATTGAATTTCAAGATACCTCTTGGAACTAGGTGAAAAATTTCCATGAAGTTTGGTCAAAAACCTGCCTAAATTAGGGCAAAATTTTACTAAGTTATTTTAGTTCATGGGCATGTATTCACAAAATTATATCTGGAGATCCAAGCATCTTTAGGGAAAAATGTATGTAGAAAATTTGTATATTTCATGGATATCTACAACTTTCATGTTGGGAATTTCCTTTGAATCACCTTGTATCATGGTGAAAAAATGGCTTAAAGTTGAGAAAAAATAAGAAATTTTCTATACTTAAAAAAATTTCTAAGTTAAGAAAATTTCAAATTTTAAAACCAAATATTCAATCTTTGATTCCTTGATGAACAAGTTTCACATTTTGACATGTTTTGATGAATTATGATCCTTGGCACTTGATGTTGACCAAAAAGTCAAAGTTTGACTTTTCAGTATACAGTTGATTTTTGATCATTTGACTACAAATTTCATCAGTCTATCCAATGGATTTGCAATGTTTTGAATCATGTAATTAGGTCAAGATGATACAAATGAACCCTTGAAATCATGCTTCAAACCAATTGGTCATTTGTTAGGTCAAAAATCCAAAATTGCCCTTTCTCAGTCAAAACCCTAATTTTGACCATTTTGCCCTTTTGATGATTTGATCAAATTTCTTGAAGAATTATGGTCCAAACTTGATTAAATGATACATGTGAGTCTAAAATGTTGATGTGGATCAAAAATTATGAAGTTTTGACTGTAAATTGGCCATGGTTGACTTTTTCCCCAATACAGTTGTTTTTTAGGTCAACTGTCCAATTGACTGATCAAAAATGTGGTTCAAGGCTTGAAACTTGTCATGAGTAATCTTAGGGGTCCATAATGATGTTTGAAAGTCATATGAAGCATTGATAGAAATCCTTGGGCAAACTCAAAACCTAATTTTTGGTTATCAGTGCAAGATGAGATGTCTTGAGCTGATCAAACCCTAATCCAGTCTTGAGTCAAAGAAATCTTGTAAGAATAATCATGATAAATGAGATGGAAAATTTTGGGGTACAACAGCTGCCCCTGTTCAATCTTCTTAAACCTGAAGAGTTATATTGGCGAGCTTTGCCATTCGTGGCTCGAAGGTGAGAGAATGATTGGACACTGTAGTGCCCAGAAATTTGCACTCGATGACGTGTAGTTTGAGGGAATTAGCTTATAGATGACATTTGGAGAAGTGATAGAATCTTGTTGGAGATGGGCTTGTAGATGCCATCCGAAAATGTTTATTGAATTGTAAGTTGTAAGCTGAAAGAATGAGTATCAGAACGGAGTCTGTGTCTGAACTATATCTGAAAGTTGATTTTGACTAAGTATCAAAATGGCATCCATATCTGGAGCGTATCCGTACTGCATTTGAAAATTTAAATCTGAATGAGTATCAGAACGGTATCCGTGTTTGGAGCGTATCTGAATTGTATCTGAAAGTTGAATCTGAATGAGTATCAGAATGGCATCCGTGTCTGGAGCGTATCTAAATTGTATCTGAACTTGAAATCTGAATGAGTATTAGAATGGTATCCGTGCCTGGATCGTATCTGAACTATATCATGAACTTGAAATCTGAATGAGTATCAGAATGACATCCGTGTCTGGAGCGTATCTGAACTGTATTATGAACTTGAAATCTGAATGAGTATCAGAATGGCATTCGTGTCTGGAGCGTATCTGAATTGTATTTGAAAGTTGAATCTGAATGAGTATCAGAATGGCATCCGTGTCTAGAGAGTATATGAACTGTATCATGATTGCATATTGCTAATGGTAGTTGTTAATCTTATCTTGAAAAGGGTAAAATGTTAGTTGAAACATAAAGTTATGTTGCATGAAATGTGTGATGCAATGTATTTGCTTCATCAGTGTTTATGATATGTGGATGTAATGTATGTGCATGTAAGCTGATTTGCTGTATTGCTGTTTGATTAAGGAAAATAAATCCTTGAATGCTGCTGAGGATATGTTGGAATTTCGTGTCTTGAAGTTGAAACACTGACGAATTCTTGTTTGAGAGAAGTAAATTCCGTTGTGAGGGCAATGCCATGTACTGCTTTTAAGATATGCTTGGGGAATCCTGAGAAATTTGACGATTTCTACTGGGGATTAATAATTTAAAGTTTAGTTCCGCTGGGGATTCAAATGACATACTGTGGGGATTACTTATGGAATAGCCTAGAGACGTTTTCCTGTCCTTTCAACCTATCAGTAATTGTCTTTCTCATTTCGTTTATTTGTAAATGGTAATTATGTTCAAATGCATATGTTCATCAATGAATCATTGGACGTTTTTGCAAACAAAACCCAAGAGTAAAGAAAAAGATAAATAGTTTTTTGTACTTTCATAGAGATATCTTTGTATTGACTTTGAATAAGTATTTTGTACAAAGGAGACAAACATTCTAGTAAGAGAATGGTGCCATAAAACAAGAAAAGTTTATACAAAGGAAGATAGCTATGTGTAATAATCCCATGGGGTTCCCATTCGTCTATAGCCTTCATATATCCGAATATCTTATCTATCTTTTGCTTCATCCGAAGATGATTGAATTGATTAGAAACTCCGAGTTTGTTAGTGGAGGTCAAAGGTTGTCCGCAAAGTGATCCGACGGGACATAGTCATACGCTTTAATTCCATAACTTTTGCCTGGACCGCCCTTTCAGGTTTTCAGTCCAACGGGAAACCCTTTTTTTCCTAAGTCGCCCTTTCGGGTTTTCAACTTGCCGGGTGTACAGATTTTTTATTTTATCCCTAGTTTTTTCCCGAACCTTTTTGGTTCGTCGGGATGCCCTTTTTTGCCTAGGTGTGACAACCTAGCAGGTCTCTTATGCGTAGTATCTTTTGACTATGTCCGCGTTTGCAGGGTGTGGCGGGTCGTCGCAATCCATGGTGGTCAAGATCATCGCCCCACCGAAGAATATGTTCTTGATTACAAATGGTCCTTCATATGTAGGAGTCCATTTGCCCTTGGGATCACTTTATGGAAAGATGATACGTTTGATCACTAGATCCCCAACTTGATATACTTGGCGCCTGACTTTCTTGTTGAAAGCCATGATCATTCGTTTTTGATACATCTGACCATGACAAACAGCAGTAAGTCTCTTTTCATCAATTAATTTCAGTTGATCAAGTCGAGCCTGGATCCAATCGTCTTCATTCAAACCTACATCCCTCATTATCCTTAGAGAGGGGATTTGGACCTCGATAGGCAAAAAATCCTCCATGCCATAAACCAAAGAATAGGGTGTTTCCCCGGTTGATGTGCGAGCCATGGTACGGTACCTGTGGAGAGAGAATGGTAACATCTCATGCCAATATTTGTACGTGACTGTCATCTTTTGTATGATCTTCTTAATGTTTTTATTTGCAGCTTCGACAACACCATTCATGTTTGGACGATAGGGAGAAGAATTGCGATGCTGAATCTTGAATTTATCGCACAAGGCGGTGATTATAGTGTTGTTAAGATTTGTACCATTGTTAGTGATGATCCTTTCCGGGATACTGTACCGGAAAATAAGGTTTTTCTTGATGAAGCGGTGTCCATTGGAGGTTGTAGGCTTGATCTCTCCAATCATATCAATTCCCCACATAGAAAAGGGCCAAGGAGCCGTCAAGACATTCAGAGGAACTGGAGGTACGTGCACCTTGTCTGCATAAATTTGACACTTATGACAGGTCCAAGAGTGTTGATGGAAATCTGCTTCCATGGTAGACTAATAATATCCCGCCCGTAGGATTTTCTTCGCCATCGTAAGCCCACTGGAGTGGGTGCCAAAAGTGCCTCCATGTAATTCAGCCATGATCTTTTCTGCTTCAACCTTATCCACACACCGAAGCAGAATGGAGTCATGATTACGTTTGTACAGGATTCCATTACTAAGAAAGGATTTAGCAGGTAATCTCCTTAAGAACTTCTTATCATTGATTGAAGCTCCTTCTGGATATTCTTGAGCCTCGAGATACCTCTTGGTTTCATGAAACCAAGGTTGGTCCATTACCTCTTCAGTATTGATCTCGTGACAGTGTGTCGGTTCGTCCATTCGTTCGATGGTGATCCGGGGAGCCCCGTTATCCCAATTAAGTTTAAACATAGATGACATTGTAGCTAGAGCGTCTGCTAGCTGATTTTCTTCTCGCGGGAAATGCTCAAAGGTAATCTTCTCAAAATGTGGTAGCAATGTCAAAACATGTTCTTTGTAAGGGATAAGATTTGGGTGTTTAGTGTCCCATTCCCATTTGATATGACTGATGACCAAAGCTGAATCTCCAAACACATCTAAAGATTTGATTCCCAAGTCTATGGCAGCTCTGAGACCAAAGATGCATGCTTCGTATTCCGCCATGTTGTTCGTACAGTTGAAGCAAAGTCTGGAAGTAAAGGGAGTATGACACCCTTCTGTAGATATGAGTACATCATCGATACCATTACCAAGTGCATTGGATTCCCCCATCAAAAACAGGGTCCATCGGGATCCTTGTTCAAGTCCGTCATATGGTCTTATTTCTTCACAGTTGTTTAATGACATGATGTCTTCATCCGGGAATTCAAACTTCATGGACTGATAGTCTTCTACAACTTGATGAGAAAGATGATCAGCCAGCACACTGCCCTTTATAGCTTTCTGGGTAGTATATTGTATATCGTATTCTGTCAGGATCATCTTCCACCTAGCTATTCTCCCAGATAGAGCAGGCTTCTCGAAGATGTATTTTATCGGATCCATCTTAGATATCAACAAGGTAGTATGAGTCAGCATATACTGTCTTAGCAGGCGAGAAGCCCATTCCAGAGTGCAGCAAGTTTTCTCAAGTAGTGAATATCTGGTTTCACAGTCGGTAAACTTTTTGCTCAGGTAATAAATAGCGTGCTCTTTTCGGCCAGACTCGTCATGCTTCCCAAATACACACCCCATTGAGTTTTCTAAAACAGTCAGATACATGATCAGTGGTCTTCCCTCGACTGGTGCCATCAACACAGGAGGCTCTTGTAAGTACTCTTTGATTTTGTCAAAAGCAATCTGGCATTCATTATTCCATTTGACTACTTGATCTTTCTTCAGTAGCTTGAAGATTGGCTCACAAGTATATGTTAGGTGAGAAATGAATCTGGCAATATAGTTCAAGCGTCCCAAGAATCCTCTGACTTCCTTCTTAGTACAAGGAGCAGACATCTCTTGTATTACTTTAACCTTGGCAGGATCGACCTCAATACCTTTGTTACTGACAACAAATCCTAAGAGTTTACCGGACCGTACTCTGAATGTGCACTTTCTTGGGTTCAACCTTAACTTGTACTCCTTTAATCTCTCAAACAGCTTTTGCAAATGATCAAGGTGCTCTTCCTCCGTTTGTGATCTGGCTATCATATCGTCTACATAGACCTCTATTTCATGATGTATCATGTCGTGAAATAAAGCTACCATGGCGCGTTGATAGGTTGCCCTAGCATTCTTCAGTCCGAATGGAATCACCTTGTAGCAGAATGTGCCCCACTGTGTGACAAATGTTGTTTTCTCCATGTCCTCAGGTGCTGTTTTGATTTGGTTGTAACCTGAGAATCCGTCCATGAAGGAAAACACTTTGTGTTGGGCCGTATTTTCAACCACGATATCGATGTGAGGAAGTGGAAAATCATCTTTAGGGCATACCCTACTCAAATCTCTATAGTCCACACACATTCGTACTTTGTCGTCTTTTTTAGGTACGGGAACAATGTTGGAAACCCATTGAGGATAGGAAGTGACAACCAAGAATCCAGCATTGAATTTCTTCATGACCTCCACTTTAATCATCTCTGACATATCTGGTCGCATGCGACAGACCTTTTGTTTTACTGGTGGGCAATCTTCTCTTGTCGGCAGATGATGTACCATGATGTCCATATCAAGTCCCGGCATATCTTCATATGACCAAGCAAAGATCTCAACATAATCATGCAACAGCTGAATCAAACGCTCCTTGACACTGGGCTCCATATTGGCACCCACCTTCACCTCTTTTTTATCCTCCTTGGTACCCATATTGATTGTATCCACAGGTTCCTCGTGAAGCTGAATGGCTCTTCCTCTTGTTGTAGTAGTCTGGCCAGTTCCCCTGGTACTTCACAATCTTCCTCACCTTCGTATTCGGCTTGGTAGATTAGATCTTCAGAGTCACAAAAGGCCATAGAAGTATCGTTACACATGGGATCTAGAACAGAGGGGTACCTGCATTTGTGAGTGTGGGTGTGTGTAAGGGTATAGCCATCTTTTAAAAAATAAAATGTAAAAGAAAAACAATGAGCACAAAAGTTTGTATGTAAAAAACGTCCATGATTCATTGAATGTCATATGAAGATGAAATAATAACCCTTACAAATGGACCATTGTGCCTCGGGCAAGACATAAGGTTTTAAATGTGCGAATTGTTTGTGAATATTACAAGTCCAACAGAAATGTAAAGATAAATTACTGAGGGATGAAAGTTATTGGGACAAAGTCTATGGCCTCCCAATTGCGAAGTCCTCCATTGATAGTAGGAAATATCCAATCCTCCAAGCTGCAATCTTCTTCACCATCTTCTGCTGCATTGACCTCTCGGTTGCTAATCTTTAAGGGTGTCCCTCCAGCACGGGCACGACGGACAGCCTTCTGAGCACTTGAAGTGAACCATAAACCAAACTTGTCAGATTTATACGGAATATCCGGAAGTTTCCCCTAGATGGTGCATCCACCCTCCTCTACTACTGCTTTGGAGTCCTTCAGAGATGACATCTGGAGCAGAGGTCTTGTAATCTTGGGAATGTGGGACGCAGTCTTGGTCACTTCTACCTCTTGGGAAACCTCTTCGAAATGTTGAAAAGGAGTTTCAATGAACTCGCCGTCCAATTCCACATACCGAAAGGAATTGAGGTGGCTAATCATATATTCTTCCTCTCCGTGGACAGTGATAATCTTTCCCGAGACCGAATATTTCAGCATCTGGTGCAGTGTAGAGGTGACAGCACCGACATTATGGATCCACGGCCGTCCTAGCAGATAGGAGTAAGAGGGGCGGATGTCCATTATATAGAAGGTTGAGTTGAAAGTTTGAGTCCCTACCTTTATGGGGATATCCACCTCCCCGTGCACCATCCTATTTGAGCCATCAAATGCTCTCACGACTATGTTACTGGGTTTTAATGTCAGTCCTTCGCAGTCTAGTCTGTCGAGAGCTTTCTTCGGTAAAACATTCAAAGACAAACCAGTGTCCACCAAGACATGGGCCAGAGTTGTTCCTCTACATTCCACAGAGACATACAATGCCTCGTTGTGCTTTCTTCCCCTTGGTGTCAGATCAGCATCTGAGAAGCCTAGGCCGTTATCTGCCGTCAAGCTGGCCACGCAATCTTGAAATTGGTCAGCAGATGTCTCCTAAGGCACATGGGTTGTCTTTAGAAACTTCACTAGGGCTTCCGCATGTGCCTCGGAGCACAGTAACAATGCCAGCATGGAGATTTTGGAGAGAGTTTTCCCCAATTGTTCGACTACGTCATAGTCTCTCTTCTTTATTGTTCTCAGGATCTCCTCCATTTCCTTCTTGGAGGTTTCGGGGATAGTCAGTGGTTGAGCCTTCGTCCGGACAGGCTCTTCTTGAATACTTTTTCCTTGAGTTTCAGCAGGAGGAGTGTTGGTAGGGATAACAGCTGGGGTTGTGTCGTATTTGTCAATAGGAGCACTTACAGATATGATTATTGGTACAGAGGTAACCTTTGGAGCAGCCACGGGTCCAAAAACTGTCTTTGGGGGGGGGGGGAATTTCTGGAGAGAATATTCTACCGCTTCGGGTAATCTTACTGGTTCCGGCAATATTGCTAATGTCAGGGACTTCTTCTTCGGAGCTCATCTCTTCGGCGGCCAGCCCATCTTGTTTGAAGCCATGGTAGTAGATGTCCCCACCGTAATTCCACGGCACAGTTTTGTCTGATTCATACGGGACTGGCCCAGGCATTGTGATTATAAGAGGAGTAGTTTTTGGAACCGATGTAATCCTAACGGGTCTTTTGAGGACCCTGGAAGAATTGGCGGAGATGGTGATGATTGACACGTCTTCAACAAGAACAGGTGAAACAGGAGTACTTTCAAACATAATCTCTTTGTTGTCTATCAAGCGTTGAATGCCTGTTTTCAACAAAGGGCAAACAGTTGGTGAGGATAAGCAAAGGCGGAAGTCTTCATTATAACCCGGGAATACACCGGCTTTCAACAAGTTTATCTTAATAATTGGGAGTGGAGTCAAGAGTTCATCAATTGTGGTAATAAACAAATCTTTTTCAACAACATTGGTATGGTGACCATGTCTAAGCATAGGAGCAGAAATGACGTTTGGCTTCTCGGGCGCATCAAACTCAATCTCTTTTGCCTCTATAAGGTCTTGAATTTTGTTTTTCAATTTCCAACAGTTGTTAGTGTCGTGACCCGGACTTTCAGAATGATATGCGCAACGGGCATTTGGGTGATAATGAGGGGACAATGTGTTGGGGTTCTTTGGAGCTTCCTTCAGAGTTGTCAAATTGGATTTCAGAAGATGTGGTAAAACCTGGGCTAGAGTCTTATTGATTCTGGTGAATTTCTGGACTGGGCTTTCCACCCTTGGTTGGTTACTTCTTGGTTGATCAGATGTAGGCTTTGGGATCATAACAGCTCCTACCATTGGTCGGCGTTCAGCTCTCCCTTGGTTTCTTTATGGATAAACAGTAGATACCTCTTTCTTCCCAATGAAAGGCTTCCTCATAGCTGTAGAGACAGATGAATCCTTCTGAATTTTTCCACTTTTTATGCCAGCTTCTACCCTCTCTCCGGTCAGTATTAACTCAGTAAATCCAGCAGATGAGCTCTCAATCAAATGGTTGAAGAAAGGGCCCGATAGAGTGCCTAAGAACATGTCCACCAATTCCCTTTCAGACATAGGGGGTTGTACTCTCCCAGCTAGATCTCTCCACTTCTGTGTGTAATCCTTGAAACCCTCATTGGAATCCATAGCCATACTCTGAAGCTGAGTACGGGTAGGCGCCAAATCAGCATTATATTGGTATTGCTTATAGGAAGTTGTGGCAAGATCTTCCCAGTTATGGACATTGACACTTTCCAATTGGTAGAACCAGTCGAGTTTTGTTCTAGATAGGCTATCTTGGAAAAAATATACCCACAAGTCTTTATCATCGGAGTGCGGCTGGATCTTTCTCACATATGATCGGAGGTGCATCTTAGGACATGACACCCCATCATATTTTGCAAACAAAGGCACTTTGAATTTTGGGGGAATCACAATCCCCGACACTAGTCCCAATTCTTCAAAATCTAGGCCCGGCACCTTTTGTATTCCCATAGCGCTTAAATGCTCTTCTAGATGTCTGTACTTATCATCTGCTGGAGGATACTGTTCCTTAGAGTAATCTTCCTCTTCTTCCTCCTCTTTAGAGTCTGACGGAACCGTTGTTTCCTTTCCTTTCCCTTCTCCTTCCTCGGAAGTGGTTGCAAAATTCAAGGTTCTTCTAGTCTGTCCCTAAAATCTTCTCCCCATGTTTAAAGCCCCAGTGGCCTTCTTTGTTTTCTTCTTTCTTTCTTCAGCTAACAGAGTCTTCAACTCTTCTTGCCCCTTGGCTAGGGTCATGAGTAACTGTTGAAATTGCGTGTTTTGAACTTGATGATCTTTGACCGTCTGTTCGAGATCCATCTTACTGAAATAAATACTAGAGAGATGAGGAAACTCGTTGCAAAAGACCTGTTTATGTTATGATGAATGATATGTGCATATGTAATGTTTTCAAGGATTTTTAAAGATTCAAGTTCGTTTTAGACAAATAGAAACACATGTTATATTAATTAGATAGAGTTTGAGTACATCAATACCCCTTGGGCAAAATAATACAACATTCTAAGATAAAAAGTAGTGCGCATCCTCTTTGGTGCAATGTAGGCATTTAGAGTCTGCTCCTCATGAAGTATCCTAATGAGTTCCAAAACCTTCTTCTCGCTTGCGTAGAATTAGGCTTAGAAAGTATCTCGCTCTCCTTTTAGTTGTATCCAATCCCTTTGTAGGTCTTCAAGAGATGTGGGCATGTCAGGATGTAGGATAGTGTATGGAACTTCTCCCTCCTTAACAGGCTCAATGATCACCGGAAGGATGGAAGGATAAGGCATCATAAGACTTTGAGCGCGGGTTCGTACCCACTTGAGGTAAGGCTCAAGAGGGATGGAATTCTTGTGTCCCAAAGTCTTTCTATCCACCTTGTTTGGCATCCTCCAAGCTCGGATGAATCTCTGGTGAAGACCTTGATCGTCGTTGTCGTAGTCGAATACCAAACCCTGAATCAACATCTCGTGCGGGCCATCCCTTCGGGCGTAACCAAACTGTCTTAAAGCCAAGCATGGGTTGTAGGTGATGCCTCCCCTAATGCCAAGTAGAGGGACATTAGGGAATTCCCCACAACGGTCAACAATGATAACATTCTCTTTGGATCGAGAGCACCAATGAATATTTGAATGTTTGAGCGTCATTAACCTTTGTGACCACCTTAATCCTTGCTCATTCTTTAAGACTAATTGGGAAGATGAGAAATAAACCATCTTGCTAGGAGAGGAGTGCAACACATAAGGACACCTCTTTTCCTCATTGTGCGAGTGTGAAAAGAGTGCAGGATATCCCCTAGCAATGTAGGCACCATATTGCGTGACATGAAGATTTTAACGGCACTCACATCTATGAGTTGGTCAGGATTGGGGAACAAGACCATCCCATAGATAAGAAGAGCCACAATTTCCTCAAAGGCTTGTAAATCTAAGGAATTCCAACAGCTTTGGGCTTTCTCAAACAAAAACTTTGCTAAGAAGCCTTTGACACCACTCCTAGTTTCCCAATGAGTTGTGACATCAGATGAGTGCAAGTGTAGAGCTTGAGCAATCTCTTCTGGCTTTGGGTCTCTTTCCGTACCGTTGAAAGGTAGTTGATTGAGAATGGGAATCCTCAAGAGTTGAGAGAATTCTTCCAAAGTGGGCACAAGCTGATAGTCGGGAAACGTGAAGCAATGGTGCAAAGGGTCAAAGAACTGGAAGAACACCTTCATCATATCCTCATTTGTATTGGAGGTGACCAAGCTGAGTAGACGACCATGTCTCTCGGTGAATGGAGAGTTCTTAGGGATCCTTGAAGCTAGCTCCTTAAGTTGTGGATGAATTCTTACAAGGTTGACTTGGATAGTTTTCCTGCGAAGTGAATCCATATCCTACAAAACAAGAACAAAGATGAATCTCCAAAACCCTTGAAATGGTTAGTGAATTCATATGATGTTCATGATGTCCATTATGTTATGACAAGTATGTATATACAAGTAAAGCAAACAAGTTCTTAGTTTAGGCTTGCGTGGGGTTTTATAGGTAAGTACCCTTTTGAAGTTTAGTTGGCTTAAACTTGTCCTAATAATAGTAACCGGGTTCTAAGGAGCTCAATATCACCGGATTGTTTCCTTGGTCATTGTTTCAGCTCAAGCCTCTTTAATGGCGACCGAAATATCCAAAGAAACCAACCCTTAATAAGTGTAGTATTGAGTATCTACCAACTTTGGACTGCACCAAAGTCGGTCATCTCACTATATCCTAAAGGCCATGTTGGTCAAGTAGAGGGTTCTAGAAGTTCATTAATACTTCATGACATCACTCAGCAGCCCCGTATTCTCTTTGATTGAATCAAAGGCTATCGGTACCCACAAATATGTCACACTTACATAGCTATTGCTTAGACCATGTCGATATACCCCGCACAATTTCCACAACGTATTGCTATTTACCTATAATGCATCCCAAATCCGGGTAGAGGATTTCAAACCCAAAGAAAGAACCATAATGTAAATCATGCAAATCAAACAATGTAAGCAAATAAATGTGATCTAGCCCTAAGGTAACCACACTTTCTTTTGAATCCCCAGTAGAGTCGCCAGTTCTGTGATGCGGTGGGAGAACTGACTTGAGGGTTTTGCATTTGATTGCAAATGTTGCTGTTAGCAAGAGTCGCCATTGACTTTTCTTTTATCCAAAAGGAAAGGTGAAAAAGCACAGGAAACACCTTTGAGATTGTTTCTTGAGTTGGGGGGGGTAGATTATGAAAAAGGAAGGTATTATCACCCTTTTCATCCATGGTTTTCCATGGGCTCTTAGTTACTTGCTAGATCACTTGCTTTTTGTTTTGAAATTGTGCTTTGTGTGGTTTTTGAAAGTATTTTGTAAAAGAGGTCATTATTTAGACAATCTTTGTAATGATTCTCGTTCGTAAGAATGTATACAAAGATGTTTGTATTTTTTGAAAATTTTTTCAATGTTTGTAAAATGTTTGGAAGTGTGTGTGTTTGTTTTGAAAATAGCAAGGATAGTTGTTTGAAAATAGAGCAAGTAACTAGGAGTAATCTACCTACTCAAATGTCTTTCTTGTTCATTTTCTATTCCTTTGACCTTGTTGTCTTACCATTGATTTGGTAAGCAACCCTATATTTGGATGTAAATGGGACGGGCGTGGGTCATCGTATAACAATGATTAGCAATGTTGCAAAGTATCTTAGCGTTTTTGAGGGACCAAGATCATTTTTGTAAGGCAACTTTGAATACCGTCATCGAGGGACTATGATCTTATACTTGTTTGTTTTGCCAAGATACTTCGCATGCGTAATATGGTCATTTTTATATAAGGCAACCAAGTGGAGAAACCCTAAGGATGCTTATGTGCAAGTGTGTTATTTTCATGCTTGATTTTGTCTTGGATTAAGGTTTTCTATTTGATTTGTTTTTATCTTGCCATGCAAACCCTAATTACTAGCATGGTAGGTAAAAGCGGTAAATTATGTAATTTAAAGATTACTACGCTATTACAATATTTTATGGGAGGAGGGGATACAAATTGTGAATGGGGATTTGTAATAATGTAAATCTAATTAAGCTATTACAACCAAATCGAATTTGTACAAATATTTGAATCAATAAGATACAATGTAAATTAAATGTGCAATATTATGTATATGCAAGGAAAATAAATTGTTTTATTTTTATGTGAAAGGGAGTTTTAACCTAATCCTAAAAATATTAAAAAAAGGAAATTATTTCTTGAGAAAAACGGTTAACCCTAATTTCTAATTAAAGGGAAAATAAAGTTCTTTAAGTATTATTTTTGTGCATTCTTTGTATTAACATAATAAATAATATTTGGTGAAAATATTTAGTCCTTTTATATATTAAAGTAAATGCTTACAAGTATATATATATATATATATATATATATATATATATATATATATATATATATATATATATATATATATATATATATATATATATATATATATATATATATATATATATATATATATATATATAAGGATAAGAATATATCTAAATTTAATTTATTTTTACAAATTTATTTAAGGAAGATAGTTAGTATATATTTAAAATATATTTTTTATGTGAAAATAAAATAAAATAAAATAAAAATGCAATATTTATTATATTTATATTTTTCATGATTTTTATGTGTTAAAGAAAATATTTACTAAAACAAATATGAAAATAAAATAAATAATAAAAAGATTGGGCCAGGGGTGCTGCAAGCAAACAGGGGGTAGTGTGTTAGGAAAAAAAATAGAAGGCCCAAGAACCAAGCCCATACTGCCAAAAAATGCCAAAACTGAAGCTAAAAAAATGAGATAAATGTAAATGGTAGCGCCAAGGTTCGAACCCATGACCTGGGCATTGCCAGCGCGCTACCTTGCCACTGGGGTGGCTGTACATCCACTAGTTTATATGAAACAATAAAACATAACGTAAAAAACTTCCTTGTCCTGTATTTCATCTTCTTCCTCAAGCTGGCCAAAAGCTCTGTATCTTTCTCATCTCTCCATGAAAATGGAAACTTCCAACATGAAAATGATAGTATTCTTTCCCCCGATTTCAGACATGTAACTTATGGAAACTAACAATCAAAGATTAAAACGAATTTTGAAAGCCCTAATTCTAAACATAATTTTTACAGAAACTTGAACTCCAAAATTCTCTACACATAATGAACAGAAATGGAATCTATGCACATGGTTGGCTTCAGCACTATAATATCTACATTTTTCTTTCACAAATCGTGGCCAATGGATGCATGTATAAAAAGATAAAAGTTGGAATTCTTACCTCTTTCAGCTGAGATCGTGAGTGGAGTTTGAGTGAGATTTATGAAGGCCTGAAGATTCCTTTAGCTTGCTTGAACCTCCCCGAGTGTGTTCCAATCCTTACCTTGCTTTGAAAGTGTCTGGAACTCTCTATCCAAGTCAACCTGCAAGCTTGAAAAACAAAAATGGCATATGGAGAAGAAGGTGTTACAGTGGAGGGATGATGGTCTAGAACACTTAGATATGAGGTAGGTAAAGTTTTTGAGTGATTAAAACTTGAAACGCACGAGCAAATTTGTGGATTGCTATGCTTGGACACAAACTGCAAGTTTTTAATAGGTTTTTGGTGAGAGGGAGTTTTAGAGTATTTTTGGCCTTGAGCAATCATGTTCTCAGTTGTAATGGGTTTGTGTATTAGTATATAGAAAGTTTTTTGTCAACTCCACAACAGATTTTTCAGTTGTAGGCTTTTTGCATACTTTCTTGCTTTTGAAGCAAAGTGAAGAGACAAGTCTCCTCATGCTTGTACTGGCCTTCTTGGAGTTGGTACAAGTCCTAGACAACTTGCATTTGGTTTATAGGACTTGTGTGTGCAGAGAAAACAGGTCCAATGCTCAAGAAATGAAAAATTGCAAAAGTTATGGTTTTCCAAAATGGCAATGGCAACTTTGTGCCATTTATGGAATTAAAGCTTGGACAAAGACTCTTGGGCTTGGATTAAGGCTTTATCATCTGTGTAAGCATTAAATTATGAAGTGAGAAACAATTTTGAGACCTGTAAAGCAAGGATTAGGCAGCATAGGTTCTGATTTGAATTTTGTTCTTCATGAAATGACTTGAATTCAAAGTGAGAAATTGCCAACTTCATCTCTTCGATTCTCCCTACTCAAAAATGATCTTCAGGAGTTCTTTGACATTTTGGAAATCTTGCAATGTTCTCTATAACTCGTCTTTGAAATTCATTTCAAGATACCTCTTGGAACTAGGTGAAAAATTGCCATGAAGTTAAGTCAAAAATCTGCCTAAATTAGGGCAAAATTTCACTAAGTTATTTTAGTTCATGGGCATGTATTCACAAAATTATATCTTGAGATACAAGCATCTTTAGGGAAAAATGAGTGAAGCAAAGTTTTAAATTTCATGGATATCTACAACTTTCATGTTGGGAATTTCCTTTGAATCACCTTGTATTATGGTGAAAAAATGTCTTAAAATTGAGAAAAAATAAGAAATTTTCCATACTTAGAAAAATTTCTAAGTTAAGAAAATTTCAAATTTTAAAACCAAATCTTCAATCTTTGATTCCTTGATGAACAAGTTTCACATTTTGACATGTTTTGATGAATTATGATTCTTGGCACTTAATTTTGACCAAAAAGTCAAAGTTTGACTTTTCAGTATACAGTTGATTTTTGATCAGTTGACTGCAAATTTCATCTGTCTATCCAATGGATTTGCAATGTTTTGAACCATGTAATTAGGTAAAGATGATACAAACGAACCCTTGAAATCATGCTTCAAACCAATTGGTCATTTTTTAGGTCAAAAATCATAAATTTCTCTTTCTCAGTCAAAACCCTATTTTTGACCATTTTGCCCTTTTGATGATTTGATCAAATTTCTTAAGGAATTGTGGTCCAAACTTGATCAAATGATACATTTGAGTCTAAAATGTTGATTTGGATAAAAAATTATGAAGTTTTGACTGTAAATTGGCCATGGTTGACTTTTCCCCAATACAGCTGATTTTTAGGTCAACTGTCCAATTGACTGATCAAAAATGTGGTTCAAGGCTTGAAACTTGTCATGAGTAACCTTAGGGGTCCATAACGATGTTTGAAAGTCTTATGAAGCATTGATAGTCCAAAAATCCTTGGGAAAACTCAAACCCTAATTTTGGGTTATCAGTTCAAGATGAGATGTCTTGAGCTGACCAAACCCTAATCCAGTCTTGAGTCAAAGAAATCTTGTGAGAATAATCTTGATAAATGAGAGGGAAAATTTTGGGGTACAACATCATCCAATAAGGGAGGAGTGGTATTCAGGAACAAATCAGGCATAGGTGCTTCCCGGGAATACGACATCTTCAACTGAATAGCTCTCGCTTGGACCTACTGAAGATATGGCTCCAAAGAAACAGCCCCCCTAGGTCCCAAGTCTTTCCTACTCTTCCTATGAATGTGACGCCAGGCCTTCACAATCTGCTCCTTAGCTTCCTTATGGTCTTCTCCCTCCTTCGGAAAGAAACTACTCAAATGAATACTATTTGGTTTATCCCTCATCGAATAACCAAGTTGTCGTCGTGCAAGAGCAGAGTTATAGTTAATTCCTCCCTTTGTACCAAGAAGAGGCACATTTGGGAAACTACCACAACTGTCAACAATCTCTACATCCTGGTAAGCTCGATGATACCAATCAATATCCGAGTGAGTAAGTTCCATGATCTTAGGAGCCCAACGAGGTTCCTTCCTGACATCCCAGAAAGCACCAGACTGAGGCATATGAGAAATAAACCACCAGTACAACAGAGGCGTGCAACAGATAATCATCCCCCCATGATAAGAACTCAGAAGATAAATAGAGTAATAAGCATAACCCAATAATGTGTGAAATGGGTTTCTAATCATGAATATCCTGATAGCATTAATGTCAACAAACTTGTCCATATTAGGAAATAAAAACAACCCGTAAGCAAGCAGAGCAAAGATGTCCTCAAAAGCGACTGTACTCTTCATCCTGGCAAAGTAACGAGCTTTCTCCAATAAGAAGTGAGCTGGTAATACTCTAATCCCTCCTTTAGTAGTCATATAGGCTTCAACCTCAGACTTCCCCAGATGGATCAAAGCAGCAATCTCATGTGGTTTTGGCTCACCCTCTAAACCAGTAAAAGGAACACGATCGGTAACAGGTAAATCCAACAAATAATAATACTCCTCTACTGTAGGCATCAACTGATAGTCGGGGAAAGTAAAGAAATGATACATCGGATCATAGAACTAGACCAAGGTCGAAAGCATACCCTCCTTCATCCTAAGCTTTATGAGAGGAATGATGGATCCATACTTCTTTCGAAAATCTACATAACACTCAATCTCAGGAATTAGACCGATCAACTCATCTATCTTGGGATCTTTGAAACTGTATTTTCCGGTCTTTCATTTTCCATAATCCATGGTCAAAAGGTACCTGAGATATTCATAAATGGTCAACTTTCAAGTCCCTTGAAATGAAATTTCTTCAAAAGATGATATTTAATGCATGGATGCATGATGTAACAATCGCACACAAGATCACAAACATATGGTTCATAGGTTCAACGTCACGAGCATAAGGTCAAAGGTACTACCCATAAGGTATGGTCTAAAATCATCACCTCCCAAAAAAGGTTCTAGAGGTTCCCAGAGTCTACATCCTTCCTTCGGATATTACCAACTTCCTGATTAACTCGGTAATTAGTAATATTCTCAAGAAAAACTTGTCTGAATGTAGTATCGCATGACAACTATTTCCAAATTACTCCTCCATAGCTTCCGCACTACACCAAAAAGGCCAAGATGGGTTAGGTAATCTACGGTCCTCAGCTTCAGCAGGCTCCTAGGTCGAAAGCAGTATGTCTTCTTGATTACTCGGTAAACGACACTATAATCAAAGGGGCCTCCACTGAGTGGGGGATTTCATGTCTCCTTTTTTGGGATTACTCCCTCAAAGTTAACATGACTATACCTCATGTCCTATCTTAAAGTTTGCCCAAGTCCGGGTATAGGACTTATGAGAAATTACCAAATACCCTAAAAACCAGGAAAATCCAGATAAACATATATACAACATATAACACATAAACAACAATAGCACATATACAGATATAAACAAAGACAGACTCAACCCACTTAGGGATGAACCAGTAAGAGGTCAATCTTTCCCTAGTGAAGTCGCCTTTTTTTTCTGTAGCGGTAGAAATGTTTAAGACTAAGCCATTGGATTGACTAGACTTGTACAGATCAAAATAAAAATTGCCGCCGCGCTTTATTGTTTCCAAAGGAATGGGAAAAGAACGAGTAACCCAAAAAGCGGGGAAAGATTCAAGGTAAGGGGGTTGGTTATGCAAAGGGAAGGTATTATCACCCTAAACATCTACGGTACTCCACGGGAACTTCTTTGAAAAATATGTATATTTTGGCTATAAAATGTTGTATAAAAAATAGATGGTGGAGGTGAGAGAAGAAGTTTAATTTTTATGATTTTTGCACCCGCCGCGGTTGCGAACCTTTAGTGCCTACGTACCACCTTTCGTGCAATAGGGGATCAGGGTACACGTAGTTCCTCTTTTAAAAAATTTAAAACACAAGTATGTTGGTTAATTTTATAAGATAAGACATCATTGTCATTGTCCGTGTGGAAAACATACTTACTACCCACAATCATGAGAAAGGAGAATTCACATCATCTTAAAGTGGAGGATATGGCTTGGATTTTAAAATCAACAATGCCTCACTCAACAACCAAGTGGAAAATATATCTCTTCAATACATACTGTAAAAGTATAGTTGTTTGCATCACTATAAGGATTGACAAGAGTCCAATCTTTTGAGAAAAGTTTTAAAGTAGAAGCCAAAGTGGCAAAATAGTTTGAAATGAGATTGATTGAATTTTAGTCTTCTCACAAAAAATGTCAAGGTATTATTAAGTTGATTGAAGTTTATTTATGAAAAGGTTTTGAAAATGCATGGACCTAGGTCCAAGTTTATTATAAAAATGGTTCAAGTTTCAAAACAAGAAGAGTTTTCAAAAGGAGGAAGAAGATTTTTGAAATTAAAGAAGATGGGAGGAGAAGAAAAGACTATCCTAAAGAATAAGGTAAAAGATAGGGATAAGAACCATTTAACCAGCAAGAAGCCAATTACTTGACATTATGAGTCAAGATAGAATTATCATTCTTTGGATTGAAACCAAGCAAGCAAAGATACTAGACCTCTTGAGAGAATTAAACTTCAAGTGTATTAAGTTTTCACAAAAATTGGGCAGAGTAACGGCTGTATACAGGTGAATTCCATATTACAAACAAAGTATGTAATCACAATAAGCTGCACACAAAACAAACAAACAACTCAATATCTTGAGGTAAACCTCAAGAACTCCAGACAAAATATCAATTAAGATCACAAGGTCTACAACATAGGCCAAGGTTTTTAATCCTAAGTCCAAGAAGTCCAATACTCCATAATGCCAAGGATAGTAACCAAATAGTCCAAGTTTCATTAAAGGTTTTTTTAGGGTTTGTGTTGATTATTAGTTGTCTTGAAAAAGAAAATAAAGGCTCAATTGAGCAAAATGAAAATAACAAGAATATAAATGCTCAAGTTAGCAAAATACAAATAACATGAAATGTAATGCTTAAAATAAATGGTACATAAAGCATAAAAAATAAAAGCATAAAGTAAAAAAAAAATTAATAATTAGTGGTTAGTTGGATGACCATCTTGAAACTTGCATTTGGAACTCATTAGAGGATTGGTAGAACCAAATCCTCCACACAACAAGTTGCATTTGCTTTTTGTCAAGTATATCATCCATTTAGAATTCTCAAAGATACCATTTAATGATCAAGGATGTTTAAGTGATCCACATTGACAAAAAGTGTTGTAGATCCATTAGAGGATTGGTAGAACCAAATCCTCCACACAATGAATCTCAAGGTTATTTGATCAAAGAGATCAAATTAACATACTTGGGTTTGCCATTATAAGTTTGGGCCACGAATGATCATTTATTCGAATTGGGACAAAATTTAGCGCTATGTTAAGCAATCGTAAGTGGACTTATATATAAGTCTCACCTATTTTGAGGCCGGTCAATAGCAATCTATGCACCATTTGTTTTGAGACATGATATAGAGATGATGCTCCAATAACACTTAGTGCAATAAGAAAGGGATGAGATTAAGAGGGATGGGAAGGAATATACAAACCACATTTGAATTAAATTTTAATCAAACTATTATTAAAATCATTCAACCATTTTTGTGGAGTTAAACTCAACACCATGGATCCAATGATGTTAATAAAGTTCATGATAAAAAATTTAACCCAAGATCAGCCAGAAAATAATCACAAAATAATATTTCTGATTGTTGAAGAATCTATCAAAGTCAGATTTGATGATAAGCTTGGCCAGCAAAAGCCAAAGCAAAATGAAAATTCTACAAGTACAGAATATCATCTCACAAACTCTGAAGAGTCAGAAGAAAAAGACAACTCAGAAGATCCTCCTATTGAAAATGCTTTGGAAAATCTAATAATTTATGAACAAACCTCACAAATTAAATTCCCCAGAATCACATCAGCACATCCATAAAATGTGATTATAGGAAAGAAAGAAGATCCCATCAGAACAAGACCCTCCTTCATAAACAATGAAGAATCTCTGTTTGGATTGGTATCTCTGATTGAGCCAACTTCAATAGAGGAAGCTCTGCAAGATAATGATTGGATCCTAGCTATGCAAGAAGAATTAAATCAATTTTCCAGAAATGATGTGTGGGACCTAGTTCGAAAACCTAAAGGATTCAATATCATAGGAACTAAATGGGTCTTCAGAAACAAGTTAAATAAGCAAGGAGAGGTTGTCTGAAACAAGGCACGACTGGTTGCTCAGGGTTATAGTCAACAAGAAGGAATTGATTATAATGAAACCTTTTCCCCAGTCGCCAGGTTAGAATCAATTAGATTGTTAATTTCTTTTGTTGTTCAACACAACATCTCATTATATCAAATGGATGTTAAAAGTGCTTTTTTAAATGGTTACATAGAAGAAGAAGTTTATGTCCACCAACCTCCGGGTTTTGATGACTCAAAATTTCCAGAACATGTTTTTAAACTGAAAAAGTCTCTGTACGGTCTGAAACAAGCTCCCAGAGCTTGGTATGAACGTCTGAGTAATTTTCTTTTAGAAAAGAACTTTACCAGACGAAAAATGGACACAACTTTATTCAGAAAAACATTTAAAAATGACATTTTAATCTGTCAAATATATGTTGATGATATTATTTTTGGAACTTCTAATGTCTCTCTTGGAAGAGAATTTGCTGAATTTATGCAGGCTGAATTTGAGATGAGCATGATGGGAGAACTAAAATTCTTTTTGGGAATTCAAATAAATCAGACTCCAGAAGGTACTTACATACATCAGACAAAGTATGTCAAAGAACTTATGAAGAAATTCCAGCTATCAGAAAGTAAAGAAGCAAAGACCCCAATGCATCCTACATGCATTCTGGGAAAATATGAGGTAAGTAAGAAGGTAGATCAGAAACTCTACAGAGTTATGATTGAATCTCTTCTCTATCTGACTGCATATAGACCATATATTTTATTCAGTGTATGCTTATGTGCAAGATTCCAATCAGATCCTAGAGAATCTCACTTAATTGTTGTCAAGCGAATTCTGAGGTATCTGAAAGGTACTACTAACCTTGGACTGTGTTACAGAAGATCCAAAGATTTTAAACTAGTAGGTTACTGTGATGCTGACTTTGCTGGAGATAGAATGGAACGCAAAAGCACCTTTGGAAGCTGTCAATTTCTGGGTGATAACGTTATCTCATGGTATAGCAAGAAGCAAGCTACTATTGCACTATCAACCACTGAAGCCGAATATATATCTGCTGCTGGATGTAGCACTCAGATGATCTGGATGAAGATCCAGTTGGAAGATTATCATCTATATGAAAGTAAGATTCCTATCTTCTGTGATAATACCTCTGCTATTTGTCTTTCAAAAAATCCCATCTTACATTCTAAGGCAAAACATATAGAAATTAAACATCATTTCATAAGGGACTACATTCATAAGGGTATTTTAAACTTAAATTTTATAGACACGGACCATCAATGAACTGACATTTTTACAAAATCCCTCTCTGAAGATAGATTCAAATTCATTCTGAAAAACATCAGCATGAAATTTTATCCTGAATGAAAACAATTTTTCCTTCTATATGTGTTTCCAGAATGTTCTGAAATGAATGTTCTGATTGACTGCTCTTCAAAAGTTAGAAGAGGAGTTACATCAGAAGCCATTCATCATGTTCTAAAATGTGTCTAACGTTTAATTACTAGAATGGTTATAAGTTCATTATATTAAACCAGCTGTCTCACGCTACCCTCAGAAGTTGAACGTGTGTTTCAATTCTGAAAGGTCACACATGCGTGCACGGCTATTGAGTCGTCGTTCCTAGGTAACTGTTCAGATTTGATCAAAACCACGCATCCCCTTAATGTCAAATCTCATTAATTGTTAGTAATTATTATATTTTAAATCGTTCTAAATTCTTTAACTTCTCATTAATTTAAAAATTAAAAAAAAAATTAAAAAGCTATAAATACCCTTGCAATAACAGTTCAGATTTGATCAAAACCACGCATCCCCTTAATGTCAAATCTCATTAATTGTTTGTAATTATTATATTTTAAATCGTTCTAAATTCTTTAACTTCTCATTAATTTAAAAATTAAAAAAAAAATTAAAAAGCTATAAATACCCTTGCAAAATCCCTTTTTTGTTCTTTACTCTCTCTCGAACTTCAATCGCTTCTGCATTTTGTGAAAACTCTCTCAAACTTTTTCAAAATCCTAAACATAAACGTTCCATATGGCTTCATCTTCATCCACTTCCTCAAGCATTCATGTATCCTCAAGCAGCGCTCAACACGCAGAAAGATATGTCGTCCTGAAAGAACAACGCGGATACCTGTTGATAGCTTGGAAGTGGTGACTAAACTTATGGTAGATTTTGATAATATGAAGGAAAATGGGTTTGACTTGTTCCCAGCTGTGGATTTCCAAGGGTGGAAAAACTTATTTGATCGTCTTGTTGGACCAGTATTCCCTCATCTAGTTAAGGAATTCTAGATTCATGCCATTGCTTCCCCAAAGGTCATCCTTTCATTTGTCATGGGCAAAGAGATTTTCGTTATCGAGAATCTCATAGGGAAACTTCTAGGTTTTGAAGGAAATGGTGTTACTGGAATCTCTAATGGACGAATGGATATGTACAAGGTTTATGCTGAAATCTTTACTACTGGGCAAGCTTCAAACAAGGTCAGAGACTTGAAGAACTATTATAAAATCTGAGCAAGAATCATTCATGGTTGCATTCATCACAGGAAGGAAACTAGCTCTCCTGACTACATTAATGCTGACCAACAATACCTTATGTTCTGCCTTGGAACAAATGTGAAGATTGATCTGCCATACCTTTTGTTAAACCATCTCTAGACGCATGTGAAGGAAACTAGGGAAGCTGAAAGGGTCAGAAACCCTAAATCAAATAGAAACTGGATCCCTCTGGGAAGACTAATCTCAGACATTCTGACGGAGAATGGTCTCGTAGCTCACTTAGAAGATGCAAACTTGCTTGGAGATTTGGAGCCTACGTGTGGAAAAGCTCTGACTGGGAAGAACCTGCTGAAAAGGAAGCTGATAGACAAACTTCTGGGGGAACCTACACCACACGTATCAGTAACAGTCACCAGAAGGAGAATCCCCATTGCAGGTTTTCCTCTATTTAACTTTGGTGATCATCCAGAGATCATTCTGCACTTCATTGAAGTGTGCAAAGAAAGTGGCATCCCCATTGACCCCGCTTGGCTTCAAGGAAGAAATATACCTGCTCCAGATTTTTTCCTCCAGAAGAAGAAAAGGAAAGCTGGAGAAGGCCCCTTTGCTCGACCTCATAAGAAGAAGAAGAAATATGCAGGTACATCCTCTGAAACCATTTTTATTAATGATTCTGTGCGCATGGAAACATCCGCTAAACCTCAAACCCTAGAAGATATGGAAGTTGACATAGACCTAACACAATCCTCTGAGCCCCTAGATAACAACCCTGAAATTGATCAAGTATTATCTGACATAGATAATTTTGCTGTTGAAGTACCTCAACAAACTCAACCTCAACCTGACATGCCTCCTTCTGCTCCCCACAATCAGAATCCAAATAACCCTGCTGAAAACCCTATTCCAACATCCCCCATCATACCTTTATCACCAAGACCCTCTGAGTGGTATGATGGTTCTTAGAGACTACCTGGAAGAAATGTTCCTCTGGCTACACAACCTCCATCCTTCATCCTACCCTATGAAAACATTTTTTCCTTAAATGTATCACCAGCACCTTCTCCTCCTTCCTTACCTCAAACCATAATCATCATCTCTCATGACGTCACACCACCTTCTTCACCAGAAATTACCTCACCTTCATCACCAGAACCCTCTTCACCTCTCTCTCTAGAACCAACCCTTAGTCCATCCTCATCAGAACCTCCTGAACCCTCTGCCCCTTCTGATTTTCTGAGGACTGTAGTTGATCTTGAATCACTACGTTATCTACAAATAAAATCCACCAAAAAGGCCTTCCCCAAACCTACCCTAAAACCTGATCAATCAGATGTTCTTGTACGTTGTCCGAATTTTGTAACAGAAATACAGACGTGGATTGACATGCTGAAGGAAGACAGTGCCAGCAACCTGAATCCACCAGCATGTGATTTTATATGGGAAGCATTCAGAAGGAAACTCAATGATGAAACCTTCAATTTATAAGATCTGTGCTACTCTCAGGTTCTTAAGAATTTCTCCAAGTATCTGAATGCCTTCTTAACAGAAGTGGTAAACATCTAGGATCAAAAGTCTCCACTGCAGATTATCGGTGCTCCATTACCACTTGCTGACCCATGGAGTTATCAGAAGATGAATCTGAAGATGGCGCTGAGTCGGAACCAAATCCTTTAGCCACGACTCTGTATCACCAACATTCTACTGAAGCTGCCTCTGAAAAAGTGCCTATTCTTTTGATCGATCCTAGCACCTTTCTCTCAAATGTTGTCAACTCAGGCTCTACTACTTCTGCTCCAAAGGTTGTCTCCTCTGAAGTTGCGTCAACTTCTGCTCCAACTTATCTAGTGTTGGACACTCTGAATGAACTGAAGAAGGACAATGAGGCCATCCATGAACGTTTGGATAAATAGAATGAAACCAACAAGGAAGTCAGATCTTGGATGATGAAACAAGAGGATTCCTCAAATGAAATCAAGAATCTTCTGCTTTCTCTTGTTTCTCGTCACTCTTAGATTTTATCTCTCAATTTTTTTTCTTGTTGTTTTTTGTTTTGTCACTCTGTTCTCTTTTGAATCTTCAATATATGACAATTTTGAATTTCTTTATTTCTTATTTTTTTAATCTTTGATTATGACAAAAAGGGGGAGAAATAAGATTTTGATCTGATCCATGAAAACAACTATGGAACTATGTCTCAAACATTTCTAATGAAATACAATGTTCTTTTCTGTTTAAGAGATATGCAGGAACTCAAGAAACTCTAAAAGACTAAGCTCTGAACATCATCAGGAAAAGAATTTCTAAAGAAACTCTAAAAGAAAAAGTCTAAAAGCTATGAAGAAAAAATCTCAGGAAGTTTCCCTTATGCTTTTAAACACTTTAATTATTCTTTATCTCAGAAGAAGAAATATCAATCTCAGGGTGAGATTATCTATCTCAGGGGGAGATCCTCATACTTGCACAAATTTTTTTTCAAAATCTGAATTGTTTTGTCTTCATCAAAAAGGGGGAGATTGTTAGGACAAAGTTTGGTTCTATTCATATCTTATAGTTTTGATGATAACAATGAAATAAATTTTGTGATATATTTTATACTCTGACTTGTATGTTCTCTAAGTTCAGATGATGTTCTGACTTATGCATCTTAGAAAGAAACAGCATTCTATGCAAGTATAAAGAAAACTCAGAAGGAAGCACTCTAAAGCAAACTCTAATGAATAGCTATCCTAAGCAACCTATGATAAAGCTAGATGAAGAAAAGATATGATAGAAGCACGCTAAAAGCAACATCTGATAAATGCAAGATTAAAGCAAACTCTGATCAACACATATTGAAGAATACTCTGATAGAAGAAAAGATCAAGTAAACTCTGAAAAATAGCAACACTGCAAGTAAACACTTCAACTTCCAGAGACAAGCTCTGACAGTATCGTTGGTTATTAAATGCTAAGACGGCTAACACACTCAAGTGTACTACGCGCACGAGCGTTGGAAATGTAAAGACCAAGCCTACACGCTACATGCAACATGCATCATTGCAAACACGCTTCATTAAATGCATGCACTATCATCAAGGCATTAACCGTCAAGAATTAGAAGCTATATATAGAAGACCTTTTGTTTCAAAGAAAGGTTACTGACATACGTAAAACATACTTACGCTCACTATTTTCATACTTGTAATCTAATATTGTATAGTGAGTAGATCTTAAGTATTGGGCAACAATCTTAGTGATAAATCACAGTTGTGATAAAGCTTTTTAGAAGCAAATCTGTTTCACTACTATTAAGAGATAATTTTGTAAGTGTTCCTTGAGAGACCAGTTGGGTCATATTTCTCAAGAGGGCTAGGACTAGTTTGAGTCTTAGAGGTGTTAGTCACTTGCAGTTGGCTTGTGCATTGTATTGTTAGTCACACCAGTTGGTTGTGTATTTGTAATCAGTTTGATTATAATGGATTAAGTCCTCGTTGAGAGAGGCGAAATCACCTTGGCAGTGAAGAAGTGAAAAACACAAGAATGGGGGGTTGAATTGTAAACTGAAAATCAATGCAATGAACAAGATATTTTTATCCTGGTTCGTTTGATCTCAAACTACTCCAGTCCACCCGTCAAGGTGATTTCGCCTCTCTCCAACGAGGTTTTAATCCACTATATTCAACTGAATATTACAAACTGCTTTGACAACTGCTAAAGCCTTCTTGATGCAAACCACAACCCGGTTTGTCAAGGAAACACTTTCTTACAAAGAAGATAAATCTAGGTGTGTGAATGTTTTCTATAAAACTGTATCACAACTGTGATGTATACACAACTTAAGCTTATGAAACTGGATTGCTAAACAATGATTGAGTAAGAAGATATGTAGCGTTTAGCAAACTGAGAGAAGGAAGATTATGATTAGATTTTAGGCGTGTAAAATGTTGGAGAGCATTAGCCAATTCAATCTTCATAGTCTTGTTTATATAGCACTGAGATTCTTGAACGTTGGAGCAATATTCTTGATTCAATGCTAATAACAAACTTTCCTTATTGAGCAGATCTTGTCTGGAATGAGGCCGTTGGTAATAATTTGCTTTCAATGCACAGTACCGTTGCTTACTTAATGCATGTTCTGGCTTGGCTCATTCTGACTCTGCTTAACTGCTCATGAACTGTTGTTTTATTTATCAGAGTGTTGAGCGCAGTTCTGTTCATCAAGCTTCAGCATACACGTGAGTTAATCTTCTGATTCTGGTATTCTGATAACGCAACTTCTGATGCTGATTTCAAGAACCAATATTCTGATGCTGATTTAAGTGTGCTCTTGCTTATACCTATCAGAGTTTCTGCAAGGCAGAGCGTAATATTTTTAGGTAACAAATAGTTCATACATGAATCATATAAATAATATATCTTTTCATTTTGTTATCATCAAAACTTAAACATAGGGTAGTAGATTCAAACTTTGTTCTAACAATCTCCCCCTTTTTGATGATGACAAAAACCAGATATTTTTAATTGAAATTAACGTGAAAAAGTATCAGAGGTAACTAAGTGATAAGATGTATCAGAATAAGAAGTTATCAAAGATAAGGGATCAGAGTTGAGAGATACTCCCCTTGAGTTTATTACTTCCCTTTTTGATTCCAAGAGTTCTTCAGGATCAGATCTTTTTGCCTTTCTTTGAACATCAGAGTATCAGAGTCTTTGACTATCAGAAGCTTTAGGTCAGCATATCAGAGCAGAGCTTCAAATCAGCGTATCAGAGCTTTTCTTGTCAGAGCTTTGCTTTGGGTCAGAGTATCAGAGCGGGTCAGAGTTTCAGAGCTTTAGTCTTCAGAGTATCATGGAGCTTTCTTGTACCTGTAGACTTAAGCAAAACAGAAAACATATTCAAGTATATCAGAGTTAGAATGTTCGAGAATTTCTGTCTTAGTAATCCGTTATTATTTAAAATATCATTCTTGTTCTCCCCCTTTTTGTCAGCAATCAAAAAGTGTAAGTGATGTGCTAAAACATTTAAGGCAGAAAAACTTGTCATATTAAAAGGTTCAGAATCAAATAAAACAGTACAACAGATAATCAAAGAAAACATGAAAATGACATGAATGAAAAACTAAGGTTGGGGAGGAAAGCGTGTGAACAGGTTCTCCAGCATGGCTTTGATCTGATCAGTAATCTCATTCTGCTTGTGTACCATGCTGACAACTGTGTTTATCTTGCTATCCTGCACATCCATCCTTTCTTTCATCTTCTGGTCGTTTTCATCCATCCTTTGCTGCAGACGCATGTCATTCAGCTTCAGTTCTTCCAGAGTCTGCATGTCCAAGTCAGCTTGAGAAACATCAGAAGCATGGAGCTTCTGAGAGCTTTCTACAACATCTTCTACTTGACTTGCTTCAGCTTGAATAGTCTTGTCTGCTTCTGGTTGCACCTTAGAAGCTAGCTGTTTCTCAGACCATGGCTCACTATCCAGAGGGAGCACGTCTTCCTGTGGCAGCTGACTTTCAACTTCCTTCAGCAGCTTGCTGAAGTTCTGTTGTGCCTGCTCATAGTTGATATCCTGCAACTTGAGGGCTTCAGCACGTACCCAAATTCTGAATTGTGACCAGAGCTGGTCAGAGGCAGCTGGGTCAATCATTCCAGGACAGACTTGCTTCAGAGAAGCAATCCACTGCTGCAAACCTGTTTCAAAATTCATAATACTAGAGCCGACATCTTGTTGTTTTGGTTTTGGAATGGCTATTTTATGTTTCAGATCAGCAAGACGGTCAAGGATTGTTAAGTCTATGAAGGTCCTGCTGGGGTTTTCAGTGGTTTGCTTGGGAGTTGTTTGTTTTGGAGATGGAGTGGGAGAATCAGAAATAATGATTGGATTGTTTGGTGTTTTAGGAGTATTTGGTGGTGTAGATTCTGATGAGGATGGCAGCTGGGCCATTGTGACTGTTGTTCCACATGGCAGCTGGATTGCCAGAGGTGATGGTTGAGGTGAGTGAGGTTCAGAAGGTGGAGGAGTTGGAGTTTCAGAGTGATGAAACTCAAGTTGAGGTGATGGTGGATGAATTTCTGATTGAGGAGAGGGAAACGGAATTGCTGGTTGTGGAGCAGTTGTTGGAATTTCTGGTTATTCAGGGATAAGAGGTTCTTCTGGAATGGATGAGAGAGGTTGTTGTTGTTCTGGTTCTTCAGCAGATTGTTGTTGTTCTGGTTGTGGAGAAGGGACAATTTGTGGTTCATAGTTTGGATTGATGGAGGAGTGATCAGAAGTGTGTTGATCAATGTCAGACAGCACTTTGTCAATTGCTGATGTTGTTGATATTGTTGGTTTTGGATGTTTGGTTTGGGGTCTTCTAAGTTGTAATGCCTCAGAAGGGTCATCTTCTGGTTCAGTTTCATCTATTGTTGGGATGGGGATTGAGATTCTATGAGAGGTTGGAGGTGGAATTGATGCTGGAATAGTAGAAGAATTTAAAACAGAAGTAGTAGATAAATTACCTCTTTTCTTGGGTGTCTGCTGGGATGATCCTTCTGAAGGTGCCTTCTTTTTCTTCGTCTTCTTCAGAGTCACTTCTGGTTGAGGTTGGTGCAGATCTTTGATCTTCAGATTTGGATCTGTACCATCAGCTTTGCACGCGTCCATATATCTGAGAACTACCACTGGCTTGGATTCTATCTCAGAAAATAAAGGAAAGTCACTCAGTGGGACTCTTCTGCTGGTGATATCAGCAATAGGAGTAGCGCTGGGTTCCTTTTTGATATTCTCTATCAACTTCATTTTCTTCAAGTACTTCGCGTTTAGAGGCTTCCCAACTGTTTGTTCAATGATGCTTAACTCTTGAGCTTCTATCAGATGCTCTATCAGCCTATTCTCAGTCAGAATATCTGATATCAACCTTCCAAAGGGTATCCAATCCCTCTTTGTTCTTTCTTCTTCCCTGGTTTCCTTCACGCTTATTCTGAGGTGGTTAAACAGAAGATGAGCCAAGTTGATTTTTACCTTCTGATTGATAAAGTAGATCAGAAACTGCTGATCTACATTTATGTAATCAGGGGAACTAGTTGGCTTCCTATGGTTAAAACACCCCAGAATTATCTTCGCCCAAACTCTGTGATGATCCTTCAGATCTTTGATCTTGCTGCTGGGCACCCTATGGGTGAAAATCCTTTCTACTATGACGCCCACGTCAGCACATCTCTCAGCCATATCAATACAGCGGACGCCACCGCCACTGTAACCAATTAACCTTGCTATGTGATCCTCAGTGATCACAATCTTCTTCCCCATAATGTAGGAGGTGACTTGATGCGTTGAAGCCGTCGCATGAATCCAGAACTCCTTGACTAACATAGGGAATGTTGGTCCAACCAACCTGTCAAAATACCTTTCCCATTTTTGTGCCCTAACTTCTTCTGTTAAATCAAAACCGTTTTCCTTCAGGCTTCCAAAATCAATGATCAATTCAGATAACACTTCAAGATTCTTCACAGGAGTGAGGAGTGTTCTGAATGGCACTTGATACTGTTCAGATGATGCTTTCTTCTGAGAACCTGCAGAAGCACTGCTGGAGGTTGCCATGTTCACACTTAGGGATTTTGAGAAAAACTGAGAAAAACAGTTTGAGAGAGATGAACACAGAAAAATGCAGAGAATGCTTGAGAAATAGTGAGAAACTGTAAAAGATTAAAGTGAGAGGTTAACGTGTTTAAATAGGGTTCATAATATTTTGAAAGAGTAAACGTTTTTAAGAAAGAGAAATAAAATCATGATTACATTTTAAAAACATGATTACTTTCATTTAATGCTTGCTGATTTTGGGGGATTTGAGAAAGATACTTAAAAAAATGGTTACCAGACATGTGTCTCAATGCACCCAATCAGCGTTTTGCCTTCTCAAAAGCGTGCACGCGTTCTGCTTCAAAGATTTGCTGATGATTGGATGACACTTGTTTGATGTAGTGATCAGCACGTCTGTCTTTGAGCTTAGACTCTCTGATCTTTAGACTTGCATCTGATACAATCTGCATGTTCTATCTTTCTGAAAAGAGATTGATCAGAAGTTCACAGTAAAACAAATACATTCTGAAGATAAATATATGGAATTAAAACATTTTCACTCTGGGCAGATTTTCATGCTGAGATGTTTCAGAATGAAATTAAACCTATCTTCAGAAAGGGGTTTAGTGAAGATATCAGCCCATTGATGGTCTGTATCTATAAATTTTAAATTCAAAATTCCTTTCTGAATATAGTCCCTAATGAAGTGATGTTTTATTTCTATATGCTTAGCTCTATAGTGTAAAATTGGATTCTTACTTAAGCAAATAGCAGAAGTATTATTACAGAGTATAGGAATGTTACTCTCAAAAATCTGGAAGTCTTCAAGCTGACTTTTCATCCAGAGCATTTATGTGCTACATCCTGCTGCTGCTATGTACTCAGCTTCTGCTGTTGATAGCGCAATTGTTGATTGCCTTTTGATGAACCAAGAGATCAGATTTTCTCCCAGAAACTGGCAGCTTCCAGAAGTACTTTTACGCTCCACTCTGTCTCCAGCAAAGTCAGCATCGCAGTAGCCTACTAAACTGTAATCACTAGATTTTCTATAAAACAAACCCAGATTAGTAGTACCTTTCAAATACTTGAAAATTCGTTTAACAGCTGTTAAGTGAGATTCTCTAGGATCTGATTGGAATCTAGCACAAATACAAACGTTGAATAATATATCAGGTCTTAAAGCAGTCAGATAAAGGAGAGAACCAATCATACATCTGTAGACTTTCTGTTCTACATTTTTGCTTACCTCTTCTCTTTCAAGAATGCACGTGGGATGCATTGGAATCTTTGATGGCTTACATTCTGAGAGGTCAAATTTCTTCAGAAGATCTCTGATGTATTTGCTCTGATGAATGTAAGTTCCCTCTGGAGTTTGATTGATCTGAATTCCTAGAAAGAATTTCAGTTCCCCCATGAGGCTCATCTCAAATTCTGCCTGCATACACTTAGCAAATTTTCTTCCAAGAGAAGGATTAGTAGAACCAAAAATAATATCATCAACGTAAATTTGACAGACTAAGATGTCATTCTTAACTGATTTACAGAATAAGGTAGTGTCCACCTTCCCTCTGGTGAATTCATTTTCTAACAGAAAGTTACTTAGCCTTTCATACCAAGCTCTGGGAGCTTGTTTCAGACCATATAGTGACTTCTTTAGTTTGAAAACATGTTCTGGATGTTTTGTATTTTCAAAACCAGGGGGTTGGTGTACATAAACCTCTTCTTCTATATAACCATTTAAGAATGCCCTTTTGACATCCATCTGATACAGAGTGATGCCTCTATTAATAGCAAATGAAATTAAAAGTATGATAGATTCTAACCTGGCGACTGGGGCAAAGGTTTATGTATAGTCTATCCCCTCTTGCTGACTATAACCTTGTGCAACCAGTCGTGCCTTGTTTCTGATGACTTCACCTTGTTCATTTAGCTTGTTTTTGAAGACCCATCTTGTTCCAATGACGTTGAATCCTTTTGGTCCGGGAACAAGATCCCATACGTCATTTCTGGTGAATTGATTCAGCTCTTCTTGCATTGCCAGAATCCAGTCATTATCCAGAAGTGCTTCATCAATAGAAGAAGGTTCAATCAGAGACACAAGTCCCATGAGTGTTTCTTGAGAGTTTCTGAAGCTTGCTCTTGTTCTGATTGGATCTTCCTTTCTTCCTAAGATAGTCTCTTCTGGGTGATCCAAGCTGCTTCTAGGTAATCTCTTCTGAGGTTGATCGGCAGCTGTTGTAGGATTTCTAGCAGTGCTCCTTTTAGACGTTGAAGGAGTGTCTGTGTTGAGAGCTTCTGATGACTTGTCTTCAGAACCTGTAAATTCAATTTCCATACCTGCAAAAACTTCATTCTGCTTTGACTTTTCAGAGTCAAGCTTATCATCAAAACGAACACTGATTGATTCTTCCACAATCTGTGTTTCTGTATTGTATACTATGTACCCTCTTGAGCATTCAGAGTATCCTAACATAATACACTTCTGTGCTTTAGAGTCAAACTTGTTCAAATAATTCTTTGTATTTAACATAAAACAGGTACATCCAAATGGATGAAAATATGAAATGTTGGGCTTTCTGTTCTTCCACAATTCATATGGAGTCTTTTCCAGAATAGGTCTTATTGAGATTCTATTCTGAATGTAGCACGATGTGTTTATTGCCTCTGCCCAGAAGATCTTAGCAACGTTTGTCTCATTGATCATGGTTCTGGCCATTTCTTGCAATGTTCTGTTCTTTCGTTCTACAACTCCATTTTGTTGGGGAGTTCTAGGACAAGAGAAATCATGCAGAATGCCTCTGTCATTAAAGAATGACTCAAAATCTTTGTTTTCAAATTCTCCACCATGATCACTTCTGACTTTAACGATTCTAAGATCCTTTTCATTCTGAACTTGGTTACAGAAGGTAACAAACACAGAGTGTGACTCGTCCTTGTGTCTTAAGAACTTTACCCATGTCCATCTGCTATAGTCATCTACAATTACTAACCCATACTTCTTGCCACTGACTGAAGCAGTTTTAACTGGTCCAAATAAGTCAATGTGCAGAAGGTTTTGCAAACTTGCCTTTCTGACATGCTTCACACAGAGCATCTGAATTGAACTTCAAATTAGGAAGTCCTCTGACCAGATTGAGTTTGTTAATCTGAGATATTCTTCTCATACTAACATGCCCCAATCTTCTGTGCCAGATCCACTGCTCGTTGTTAACAGACAGAAGGCACTTTACATTCTGACTTTTTAGTTCAGAAAGTTTGATTTTGTAAATGTTGTTTTTCCTCTTACCATTAAACAGGATAGTCCCATCTTTCTGACTAACAGCTTTACATGATTTTTGATTAAAGATTATATCATAACCGTTATCACTTAATTGACTTATGGATAACAGATTATGCATTAATCCATCTACTAGCAGAACATTATTAATAGAGGGAAGATTTCCATTACCTACAGTTCCAGAGCCAATTATCTTTCCCCTCTGATTGCCTCCAAAGCCAATGTGGCCTCCAGGCTTAAGTTCCAGGCTTTGGAACATATGCCTTCTTCCCGTCATGTGTCGCGAGCAGCCAGAGTCCAGGTACCATGACTGGTGTTTCTGACTTGCTGCTAAAGATATCTGCAACATGTATTATTTTATCCTTAGGTACCCAGATTTTCTTGGGTCCTGATTTGTTAGTTTTACCAAAACTCTGGTTGAATTTTGGTTTCACAGAGTACTTACTGCAAGTGTATTTAATATCATGTGTGTGACCATACACAAAATGTGAATTCAGAGGAGTGTATTTAATGGTTAAGTCCATGACATTCTTTGGTGTAGGAAACTTACCTTGGTATCCTATTCCTTTCCTGCCGTTTCTGCTAACTCCATAGATCATTGAAGCCATTTTGCTTCTATCTATGCTTTTAGCAAGGAACTTCTGGAAACTGTGATCATACTCCTTGATGATCTCATCAGCGTTGCTGGGAGTTTCAGAAATTGGTTCCTTCTGAGAGTTTTGTAAAGTATTTTCTAATTTTGAAATCTTATTTCTCAGCTCAGAATTCTCCAATTTGAGACTCTCAGTCTTATTAGAGTCAGATTCAAGATTCCTTTTCAGGTCTCTGAATTTAACTCTAATTTGCTGATACCTTTCTAGAATTTCATTAAGGCTTTCAGCAAGTTCAGCCTTGGTAAAATTAACAGCAAAGTTAGGAAATACCTCTTCAGTATCTGATTCTGAGTCTGATTCAGAAGCTTCACTATCTTCTGAGATGTTAGCCATGGGAGCTATGTTTGCCCTCTCATCATCTGATTCTGAGTCAGCTTCGGACGAGTCAGAGTCATCCCATGTAGCCATGAGACTTTTCTTCTTTTCTCTCCCAAACTTCTTTTTGGGCTTTTCCCTCTGAAGCTTTGGACAGTCACTCTTGTAGTGTCCTTGCTCATTGCACTCATAGTAGATGATGTCCTTGGTGTTTGGCTTTTTGCTACTTGAGGAGCCTTCAGATCTTCTGTATCCAGAGGAAGAGTCTGTCCTTCTGTATCTGGAAGAGGACTCGTTCTGATCAGATCTTCTGGGATTCCTGAACTTCCTTTGCCTCTGCTTCCACAGTTGATTTACTCTTCTGGAGAGGAGGGAGAGTTCGTCTTCTTCTGATGAGGATCCATCAGATGTTTCTTCAACTGCCTACAAAACTTTAGACTCAGATTTTTTGTTAGATTTTAATGCTAAAGGCTTACCTTGCTTCTGAGGCTCGTCAGCTTCTAGCTCTATCTCATGACTTCTGAGGGAGTTGATAAGTTCCTCCAGAGTGATTTTGTTGAGATCTTTTGCTAGCTTCAGAGCTGTAACCATTGGTCTCCACTGCTTGGGTAAACTTCTGATGATTTTCTTGACATGGTCAGCAGTAGAGTATCCTTTGTCCAGAACCTTGAGACCAGCTACCAGAATCTGGAATCTTGAGAACATTGTTTCAATGGATTCAGATTCTTCCATTTTGAACGCCTCATACTTCTGAATGAGCGCCACAGCTTTAGTTTCTTTGACCTGAACGTTGCCCTCATGCGTCATTCTGAGTGAGTCAAAAATGTTCTTTGCTGTGTCTCTGTTGGAGATCTTTTCATATTCAGTATAGGAGATGGCGCTGAGAAGGATGGTTCTGGCCTTGTGGTGATTCTTGAAGTCACGCTTTTGTTGGTCAGACATTGTTTTTCTATCAATCTTCTGACCGCTTGCATTCACAGGGTGCGTGTATCCATATGTCACCATATCCCACAGATCAGCATCATGTGCCAGAAAGAAGCTTTCAATTCTGTCTTTCCAGTAATCAAAGTTTTCTCCATCAAAGACTGGAGGTTTGCCGCTGAATCTGTCTCTGTCCTTATGGTTGTCATTGCTGGTGTGAGAATAAGTTCCTGCCATTGTGTTTTTCTGACGCTGGATCTTGTACTGACACGGTTAAGTGTTTTAGCTCAGAACCAGGCGCTCTGATGCCAATTGAAGAAGTGAAAAACACAAGAAGGGGGGGTTGAATTGTAAACTGAAAATCAATGCAATGAACAAGATATTTTTATCCTGGTTCGTTTGATCTCAAACTACTCCAGTCCACCCGTCAAGGTGATTTCGCCTCTCTCCAACGAGGTCTTAATCCACTATATTCAACTGAATATTACAAACTGCTTTAACAACTGCTAAAGCCTTCTTGATGCAAACCACAACCCGGTTTGTCAAGGAAACACTTTCTTACAAAGAAGATAAATCTAGGTGTGTGAATGTTTTCTATAAAACTGTATCACAACTGTGATGTATACACAACTTAAGCTTATGAAACTAGATTGCTAAACAATGATTGAGTAAGAAGATATGTAGCGTTTAGCAAACTGAGAGAAGGAAGATTATGATTATCTTTTAGGCGTGTAAAATGTTAGAGAGCATTAGCCAATTTAATCTTCATAGTCTTGTTTATATAGCACTGAGATTCTTGAACGTTGGAGCAATATTCTTGATTCAATGCTAATAACAAACTTTCCTTATTGAGCAGATCTTGTCTGGAATGAGGCCGTTGGTAATAATTTGCTTTCAATGCACAGTACCGTTGCTTACTTAATGCATGTTCTGGCTTGGCTCATTCTGACTCTGCTTAACTGCTGATGAACTGTTGTTTTATTTATCAGAGTGTTGAGCACAGTTCTGTTCATCAAGCTTCAGCATGCACGTGAGTTAATCTTCTGATTCTGGTATTCTGATAACGCAACTTCTGATGCTGGTGTCAAGAACCAATATTCTGATGCTGATTTAAGTGTGCTCTTGCTTATACCTATCAGAGTTTCTGCAAGGCAGAGCGTAATATTTTTAGGTAGCAAATAGTTCATACATGAATCATATAAATAATATATCTTTTCATTTTGTTATCATCAAAACTTAAACATAGGGTAGTAGATTCAAACTTTGTTCTAACAGGCAGGTGGACTGGAGTAGTTTGAGTTTCAAACGAACCAGGATAAAAATACCCGTATCCTTCCATTAGTATTGCGCAAGAAAAAGGAAAAACTTATTCACCCCCCCCCCCCTTCTAAGTATTTTCTCACCCTTCAATAAGGAAATCGAACTTGAGGATATGCAGGAGCTTTCCCTTGGTTGATTGTGACAGCACTAGTCTCACCCTCTTTTTTCTTGACAAAACCAGAAAACGGCTTCCTACCAATGCCAATATTGTTGTTGGTATTATTAGGGACACCTTGGATCGTTCCAGCTTTAATACAAGTTTAAACACGCTCTCCAATAATAACCATATCAGAGAAAGAAGTAGAGGTACTATTGAGCATGTGTTGGAGATAAGGACCTCGTAAAGTACCCATAAACAAAACAATCAATTCACGATCCAATAGAGGAGGTTGGGCCCTTGCAGCCAGTTCACGCCACCTTTGAGCGTACTCCTTTGATGACTCTTCATATTTTTTTATGATCCCTTGAAGCTGAGTACCGCTAGGAGCCATGGAAGTATTATAATGGTAATGTTTCAAAAAGGAATCAACATGTTCTCCCCAAGTATTGACATGAGTTCTTTCTAGTTGCATATACCAGTCTAACGGTGCCCTGATCAAGCTATCTTGAAAGAAGTGCATGAGTAACAATTCATTTTCAGCATAGGCTATCATCTTGCGATGGTAGGAACGAAGATGAGTCTCTGGACAAGAGGTGCCTTTGTATTTGTCTAACTCAAAAACCTTAAACTTCAGAGGGATAACTACCCCGGGCACGAGACCTATTGCAGCAGCATTGAAACCTGGAGTCTTGATACCCTGCATGGACTTGAGACGCTCTTCAAGAGCATGTTACATCTTTGCAGTTTCAGCCACTCCAGTGGCAAGATTCATGTGGGGTTCATCAAGATCAATGACATCGTGATGATCATCAACATCATTCCGAGGAGCTCCAGTAGGGGTCTTCACATTTGCATTACCATTCCTTCCATTTGCAGAAGTGGAGGTGGCAGCAGTAGCAAGCTTGGAAACACTTTGATGTAGCTCTTCTTGACCCTTGATGACAGCATGAAGAGTTTCCATATACTGATCCATGCGAGTGCCCATGGTGTCCATATCTCGGCGGAGAGCATTCTGATTCTCTTCAAAAAGATCCATAAGTCTTCATTGGTTGCTTCTGGTATGGTAGGGATGTGGAGAGGTTGTCTTTGTTGTTCACTGAATTCTGATGGAAAAGGGACCCCAATAAGTTTATGTTGTGAATAATGAATGCATGATAGTATGAATGAATGTTTTATCTTCATTTCTGAGGAAATCCAAAGACTCGTCTGTCCCTTTTTAAAAAAAATTCATTTTTAAAGAGCTCGACCAACGAGACTTGTCTTTGGAATTCCTTAGATATGAGATGTATATACATGATGGTATGATGTCATGGTAAGCTACAACATGAGATTTCAGCTCCATATATTCTGGATAACCACTGTGTAGTCCTTTGCATAAACTGAATGTAACAGGATCAAAATTCTGACGTCACAAGCATGGAGTTAAAGTAACCATCCATAAGGTATGTACTAGGGGTTTATCACCTACTGGACAAGGTTCCATGGAAACCTCAGAGTCTACACTCTTCCTTTGGATATTATCGACGTCCCAATTACTCCGTAATCAGTAATATTCATATGAAAAACTCGTCCTAGTGCAGCATCGCGTGACAACTATTTCTAGATCACTCTGTTATAGTCTATGCACTACACCTAAAAAAGGCCAGGATGGGTTGAGGGTTCTACGGCTCTCAGCTTCTCTGGTTCCCAGGTCGAAAGCAACAATGTCTTCCCAATTACTCGGTAAACAACGCTACTTTCAAGGGGACCTCCACTGAGTAGAAGATTTTCATGCCTCCTTCTTCGGGATTACTCCCTCAAAGTTAGCATGACTATACTGCCCGTCCTAATCCTAAGTGTAACCTAAGTCCGGGTATAGGACTTATCAAATCTAATCACCCAACCCAACATCACAGCATATCCAGAATAAGTGAGTAGCAACAAAAATATATACAAAAGAATACAATAAAGCAATAAAGAAATAAAACAGTAAATAAAAATAAAGAAATAAATAAACACCCAAAGAGAAAAATAAACAAAACTATGAGAGACTCGCAAAAGAACTCCCCGACAGAGTCGCCATCTGAAGCTACCGGCAGAAAACATAGAGCCGCCACCGAACTTTATTTATCCCGAAGGAAGGGGAAATATCGATAAAACCACAAGAGGATGGATAAGATGGTCTCGCGACCAAGAGAAAGGGTAAGGGAGTCTGTTATGCAAGGAGAAAGGTATTATCACCCCTCACGTTTGTTGTACTCAACATGATCCATTTTTCTTATTTGCTTTTAAGGCATGTTTATCTATAACTATACTTGCTTAAGGGGAAAGAAAATGGTTTTATTAGTGCGTTCGTGAGTGTCTCGCAACCCTTTTCCTACGTATTTAGTGAAGGAATCAAAACACCGTAGTTCCTCTAGAAAATGGTTGGCTTGTTGGTGTTTTTAGTGGACGACATTAACGCATGCATTCTAGTAATAGGCACGACCTATATCGCGGTAGAACGGAGATAACATGCCCTTTGGGGGAAGTTTGGATTTGTTGAGTGTTTTGAGAATTTTAGATGAATAATGATTAAATGTTTTTAGATTATTGATTTGTGAAATGATAATTTTTAATCTTAATTACAAAAGAAAAGTCAAAGGGGAAAGTCTACCCTAATTTTGTCATGCATGGGTTCCAACCTAAGGTCTAATTAGTTTGCATCTTGAAGAAGAGGAAACTATCATCCTAAGGGAGCATGTTATAAACATAAAGTAAGGGAGACAATATTTGTGAAGAGTGATCATGCATGGTGATCATAGAAAAAGCGACGACAAAATGAGTATTACCATGAAAGGTGTAAATGGAATGCTTGGTGTACAAGAATTGAATCGGGTTATGATTAACCAAGGGGTTCACTTGATTAATCTCGTGAGAGTAGGTTCTCCTACCCTTAACCATGAGACCCTTTATGCATGGAAACAATTGGTATATGGACCAAAGTGGTTGATTCAAGTTATGGTTAACCAATGGAAAGACTTGATTAACCTCGTAAGAATGGCCATGCCCAAACTCAACTATGAGACCCTTTAGGAAGATGCTTGGTATGTAAACCAAGGGGAGAAAAGTTGATTCAATGTATAAGATGAAAATCAAAATCCCATACAAGGTGGTCATGTGCATGCTTCTAGAAAGTGGGAATAGCGTGGCACTAGTATTCTAAATGACCAATTGAAACAATCAATCGAATAGTTATCACTGTAAGAAAGCTCGGGACCAACCTATGAAATGTGTGCAAGTGTGCATTAATAAGTGTATACCTTTTCATTAATGATGATCCCAAGAGGAGGTCGTTGTTTACCTAGGTATTTGGTAAACAACCGCTGATCCTCCAAATGGTTACTTATTTGGTTACTCGCAGGATCGATCAGATTGATCCTAGGACATAGGTTGATTTTGAAGTTTGATTAAATTGGATAAGGCTTTGAATAAAAAAGGCTTTAAATAAAATAAAGAGGCTTCAAGTAAATTGCATGAAGGAAAGACTTGGTAAAATAAACAAGGCTTAAAGTAAAAGGCTTCGACAGGAATGTAAAAGGAAAGCAAGTAAATTTCTGGAAAAAGTAAATGACTTTGATTAATAAAGTTGGTGTTTCACACATACATTTCTCAACAATTCTTTCTCACACGCTGGGTACTCGAATCTATATGAGTGACTTTGTATAGAATTGTGAACACACGCGAGAACTTACATGACTACTACTATTTATACTAAAACATCCCAAGTAACCGTCGGGCAGTTACACTGCTTCGAGATCATTCCACTTGGCACGTTCTCAACGTTCGACGCTCCAGATCTTTGCACGTTGTACGTGGTAACTGCTGGAAACCGTTTTCCCTCCAAACGCTTGAATTTCAAACTGCTCCACTCTGAACCATCGAACACTTTCGTCGAGAGACATCTTCGACGAGAAACTCCTTCGACGTCGAAGGCAACCAACTTCTCCCTTGGAAGAAATCTTCTAAGTACTTTGCCATCTTTCGACGGGCATTTCGACAGACTTAGCCAGTCGAAAACATCCTTCAGCTTTAATGGCTGACATTAATAAAACAAGGGTGTCAAATTTAGGAGCCAACAAATTGCCCCCCAAGAATGCCTTATTTCGACTCTGAAAGAAAAAGGCATTCTTTGAAACGCCATTCGACACCTGTCTTTTCACGCTTAGTCACAAATTAACTTGTGCACTTTTTGTTGTTTTCTACCAACCATTGGCAATCCCAAGAAAACCATCATTTATCCGTACCTAGGACGTCACTTTCAGTACGGCGTGCAGTACCAAACGTCATTTCAGAATTTGTCATTATGACAATTCCCAAAAATGAGGACGCACGCTGCGTCCCTCTATTTCTGCAGAACGGCTAAAACAACAGGGAGCTGCCACGCGTCCCACTAGCTCCTGCAATAATTAAATGGCATTTAATGTCCTCGGTTTTGGGGATTTTCCCCCACTACTATAAATAGCAGTAAGTACCCCATTGTGGGACTTTTTACGCCATCTAGCTTTCAAACTTCTCTGTTTTCATACAACTTGTCATCTTTGCAAAAACATTTCCTCCTTCACTTCGTCTTCAACCTCACTTCAACCTCAACACTAACAATGGCATCTGCTTCCAATGCTCCTAGCGCTACTGTACCATCTGAAAACGCCAAACCTAAGGTTTTCGTCACTGCTCCAGTAGTAACTTCTGCAGGCAAACGAAGGGTCCCTGAACCCTTGGACATCGCCGTTCGCGATGCCTACTCACGCCACCTTATGATCCCGGTTGGATACTCCAACCAGATCTTTGCTATGTCTGGCCCCATGTATCCAAGTATTTCTAAGGCTATGAAGATCAAGAGTTATTTTCCGGTAGTTGAGAAACTCAAACCGGTTGCATGCGCCAAGAAAGACGCAGAAGACAATGAAGACCCTGCGCATGAAAAAATCGACCTCCGCTTCTTCAACAGAGGTGTTAGGGCCTTCAGGTCTGGCCCTAGCCTTACTCCTGATTACGTTGCTTGGTTGGAAAAGATGGAAAAGCACCAAGCTTCAATCTGGAAGGATATGGGGATTTTCGACCTGGTGATGCTGTCGAAGACAGGTTTGAACTATTCTCCGGAGATGTTGATAGCTTCTCTGCTGTTTTGGGACTACTCCCACTTTACTTTCCACCTTCCCTGTGGGATGTTGACTCCTACACTCTTCGATGTGGCCGCTATCACCGGCCTTCGACCCACCGGGGACTACTTCGATCCGGAGGAGATGTCGGAGGACCAAATTGGATTCTCTGACACCAAACCAACATACACCACTTTCATCAACCACTATCACGACAGGTCGACAGATGCTGTGTCGGATGTCGAACACATAGCGTTTCTAGCCTTATGGCTGACTCGCTTTGTATTTTGCTCGAAGTCTTTACAGGTGACCAAAAAGATGGTCACTCTCGCTACTCAACTGCATCATCGCCAAAACATCTGTTTGGCAGAACTGATTCTGGCTAGCCTCTATGATTCGATCAGCAATGGGGCAACTCTTCTAAAAATTATCGAGAACAGGGCCAGTTTGCTACTTGCTGGGCCTTTTTGGCTGCTCCAACTGTGGCTCAATGCCACATTCGAATCTTTCTTGCCTAAGAAGGTTCAAATAAATGAGCAAGCTCCAGAGATAGTGAACAGATGCGTCGAAGGAACCAGACTGGCTCTGTTGACGCCTATGGAAGATGGATTGGAGTTTCAGCAAACCTTCACCAACTTCGTTCTGATGTTTGCTCGAAGGAAAGAGTTTGTTTCAACTATGGCTCCATTTGCTCGACGGCAGGTAGGCCCAGCATGGTTCACAAGGCCACATCCAAGGACGTCGAGTGGTCCTAATGTTGACGAACACACAATACTGTGGGAGGCGTTCCACACACCAAGGATCATGCCTCTTCGATTCAGGAGCTCTAAGACTCACTTGAGTCTGATTGCATACCAACCAAACCTGGTATCTCGCCAGTTTGGTATTATCCAAACCCTACCTTCTCCGATTTTTCCAAGAGAGAAGTCAATGTTGTACTTCTGCAATGATTACACCGAAGAAGCTGCCATCAAGCATATCGGAAGATATGCTGGTCGAACAGTTCTCTCGTTGTTTGACTACCAGCTCAATTTTCTTTGCTCACCATCCTTCGAGGAGTGGTGGAAAAGCTATTATGCTGAGGAGTTCTTCGACGAGAAGGACTTCATGGATGAGCTTCAGAAGTCTTTTGTCCTTGTGTTGGACAAAATAAAGAAATGTAAGTTCATCCTCTCACATTACTTTGTCTTTCTCTTTCGACTGCTGGCCTATTAACCTTTTATTTGCTTTCAGTTGTTCGAAAGCCTGTAGCCAAGAAGGCTACAGAAGGCCAACAAGGAGGACGCCCTTCAACAAAACCTCCACCGCCGGCGAAGACTACAGCGCCGGCGAAGACTATAACCAACCAACAGGGGGAAGGTTCCTCGAAGAAACCTTCTGTATCGGTAACCAGACTTTCATTATTTTCTTCTGGCTTTCGATTTTTGACATTCGATGTAATTGCTAAATCGAATTCCCATTGGTTTTCTAGGCACCTTCGCCCAAGAAACGGCCAGCACTGGTGGTCGAATCTGGGAGCGATGAAGAAAGTGATTCTCCTCCTGCCCCTCTAAAAAGGCGAAAGTTGACGAAGGACGCTCCTGTTCCTGCTCCTGCTCCTGAAGGTCGAACCATCAGAATAAAGGTTGCTGGGAGAAAGCCTAGGCCACCTCCAGTGATCATTGAGGAGCCAACGGAGGAGGAACTAAACGTTCTTCTCAACAAGCCTGTCGAAAGCGACAATTCCAGCCCTGGGGCTGAAGCTAATTTACAGGTAATCTCTTAGACCCTTTTATAACTTAGGTATAGATACCCATATTCGACTGTGTCTCTTTCGATCTCTGAAGATTCTTCTTCTTTCCTTTTTCAGGACACCACTGAAAGTTCTCCGCCAAGGACCTCTGAAACGCTGGAATCTGCTGAACTCAGCAGGCCACAAGAAAAAGGTTTGGAAACTGACGAAGCCCATACCGAAATAAATGATGCCAATGCTGAGATGGTAGAAAAACCAGCAGAAGATCCTCAAACGGAAGAACAACAGCCAACAGAGGTTCAGGTGGTGGACCTGTCGGAAGAGAATCATGAAGAAGGGGATCAAGGCAATGCTGGCGAAGAAAATCAAGGTGCTGCTGACGAAGAGAACCAAGGTGACACTGGCGAAGGGCACCAAGGTGACGCTAGCGAAGAGCACCAAGAAGACGCTGGTACTGCCCCAGTCCGAGTCGAAGGGGAACAAGTCGATACACCTAACACTCAACAGCCTCAAACCCAAGACAATGCTGTTGCAAGGGTTACCTCAACGAAGCACAGGTCGAAAGAGGACTTAGAACTCTTAAAACAAACTGACCCTGTTAGCTATCTCAACGCAATCATCGAGAGTAAGAGTTCGTCTGACGCTAGTCAGGAGGTTCCTACCCTGTCGGGGAAGTCCACTGAAACCTCTCCTCTTGATGAAGCTTTGGCGAAGGTTAAGGCCCAGTTTTTCAAGAAGGACTTGATGAAGGCTTTATAGGGGGACCCCACTGCTCCATCATACTTGAGGGATGTTTTAAATGCTGTCGACTTGTTGGCTGTAGCTCCAGAAGTTTCAGGCTTGATCATGGAGTTACACTCTATGATTGATCAAGTCTCAGCAGACTACAGGAGCCAAAGGGGATTTAATAGTCAGCTCGAGGTGTTGTATGGCAAAAGCTCCTCTGCGTGGACTGCTGTTTCGGATACGACTTCCCGAATTGCGGAGTTGTCGAAGCAAAAAGCGTCTGCGCAGGAAGAAGTCGATGCCATTGATCGAGAGAATGCTTCCTTCAGGGCACAAATCCAAGAAATAGAGGCGAAGATAAATGCCAACACTATACGCAAGGAGGAACTTCTTTCGACCATCCCAGACACCGAGAGTCAAACTGAAATCAAACAAGGCCTGGAATTTGCTGAGAAGGCCCAAGGCTTCGACGCTCAGATTGCCAAGATTGTGCAGGAGAACGCCTGGTGCAAGAAAAGGTTGGAGCTGCAGCAAGCCAAGTACCTTCGACTCAAGGACTCTATTCCCTTTTAATTGATTCAGCTTTTGTAACCATATTTTGTAATCTATATTCGAAAACATTGCCATCTTGGCTGAAATTTCTGAAATTTATAAAATTTCCATTTTGGCATTTTTATGGTTAATTTAGTCTTGTTCTTTTATTATTTTATTTTTATCTCTTGAAGTGTAGGTTTGTATTTTTTCAAATATTTACCATTTACTCTCAAGAGCCTTTTATCTTCACCTAACTCTTCGACTTCATAGGCTCCACCAGAAAAAGTTTGGATAACTCTGAATGGTCCTTCCCATTTGGGTGACCATTTCCCCATGCTTCGATCCCTTCGATCCATGGGAAGAATTACCTTCCAAACTAGTTCTTCAGGTAAAAATACCTTAGGTTTTACCTTTTTATTATAAGAGTCTTCTATTCTTTTCTTCTGAAGCCTGAGTAGGTCGAGAGCGCGCAATCTCTCTTTGTCTAAATCCACCAGTTCGTCTAGCATCATGTTCCAATAAATTTCAGAGGGGATATCATAATGCCTCTGAACCCTTGCAGATTGAAGACAAATTTCTGCTGGCAACACTGCATCATGGCCAAAAGTTAGCCTATACGGTGTTGTACCAGTGGCTTCTTTTGGGGACGTTCGACAAGCCCACAGAATCTGGTCTAACGTCTTATGCCAATTCTTTGGTTTCTTCCCAACATGTTTCTTTATCAAGCCAATCACCACTTTGTTAGCTGCTTCGACTTGACCATTCGCCTGTGCATAATAAGGCGTTGATGTTAGGAGTTTGAAACCTGTTTCCTGAGCAAATTCCTGCATCTTTCGACCAGTGAAAACTGATCCTTGATCAGTTGTTATTGTCTCAGGGATTCCATACCTAAAGATAATGTTCTTTTGAATAAATTCAATGACATTTTCCTGGTCTACATTGACTAAAGGGATAGCTTCGATCCACTTAGTAAAGTAATCAATGCCTACCAGTATGTATTTCTGGCTCTTTGATGATGCTGGTCGAATCTCTCCAATGAGGTCCAACGCCCCTCCTCTAAAGGGCCAAGGCTTCACTATCGAGTGAAGTTCGCTTGCTGGTACATGTTGGATGCCTGTATGAACTTGACACTCCTGACAACCTTTGGCGAACTCGACACAATCTTTTAGCATAGTGGGCCAGTATAGTCCTTGTCGAAACAACAACCATTTCATTTTATGGCCCGCTTGGTGAGCCCCACATGCTCCAGCATGCGTAGTCGAAAGGGCTATGTATGCCTCAGTTTCACTTAAGCACTTTAGCAATACCCCTTCAGGCGTTTTCTTGAATAACTCATTACCCATGAGTACATAACTCAACGCCCTGTACTTTGTTTTTCGTTCTGTCGAAGCTCCTGGATTTTGAAGATAGTCCACAATGGGTTTCCTCCAATCTTGCTCTGACAAATTATCTATGAACGAAATTTTGAAGTTACTTTGATCAGCATATCCTAGTCTCGTCGATTCCAAGTCTGTTGGTGATAGACAAGTTGCTTTTATCTTTTCTCGAACTTCGATTGCTCTTTGCAGTCTCGTTTTTGAAATCTTATACCCAGATGCAATCTGTGCCAAGTCGTTGGCTATTTGATTTTCGACTCTGGGTATGTGTCGAATATTAACCGTTTCAAATTTTTTCAATAAACGATTTGCTATCACAAAGTACATAATGAGATTCTCTCTTATGCATTTATATTCCTTTGTGACTTGCTTAATGACTAACTCTGAGTCTCCCATTATTTCGACTCGAGTTGCCCCCAATTCCAACAATATTTCAAGGCCAGTAATTAAAGCTTCATACTCAGCCTCATTGTTCGAACAAGAACCTGATATTTTGTACTTGAATGTTGTTGGAATTTTATCTGGAGAAATAATCAAGACTCCTACCCCTGTTCCATCTTTATGGCTGGAACCATCGAAGTAGAATTTCCAAGGCTCTATCTCCACATAATTAATATCCTCGACTTGAATTGAGTGGTCGACTATGAAGTCTGCAACCACTTGTCCTTTTACTGCCTTAAGAGGCATAAAGGTCAAGGAGTATTCAGTTAAGGCTAATGCCCACTTGCCAATTCGACTGTGCAAGATAGGTTTCGACAACATATATTTGAAAACATCAAAATGAGACGAAACATACACATCAACTGGTTTTATATATTGCTTGAGTTTTGTACAAGAGAAATACAGACATAGACACAATTTTTCAACTTCACTATATCTAGTTTCTGCATCGTTCAAAACTCTACTGAGATAATAAATGGGTCTTTCGACTCCATTCTCATCCTCTTGGGCTAACATGCTTCCCAGAGTTTTGTCGGATGCAGCTATGTACAATCTCATACTCCTATTGCTACAAGGAGGCACCAGAATAGGTGGCTTAGTGAGGTACCCTTTGATTTTGTCGAAGGCTTCTTGTTGCTCTTGCCCCCATTCGAACCCCTCTTTATTCAGTCGAAGTAAGGGTGAAAAGGCCTGAGCTTTCCCACTTAGATTAGATATAAACCTCCTTAAGAAATTTATCTTGCCTAAGAGAGATTGCAGTTCCTTCTTATTCGACGGCGCTTTCGCTTCCAAAATTGCCTTCGTCTTGTTCTGGTTGATTTCGATTCCTTTCTTGTGGACAACGAAGCCCAAGAAATCTCCAGCTTTCACACAGAACGCACACTTCAAAGGGTTCATCTTCAGACCATGTTCTCTCATTCTTTCGAATGATCGTCGAAGGTGGTCAATATGATTCTTCCTGGAAACAGATTTTATAACAATATCATCAATATATACTTGCATAAAAGTGTTAATAAAATCATGGAAGATAGTATTCATTGCTCGCTGGTACGTTGCCCCAGTGTTCTTTAGGCCAAAAGGCATCACTACCCATTCGTAAGTGCCTAAGGCCCCAGGGCATCGAAAAGCTGTTTTCGACACATCCTCTTCAGCAATGAATATTTGATTATATCCTGAATAACCATCGAGCATACTCAGGTATTCATAGCCAGCGGCAGAATCGACTAGCATTTCCGCCACAGGCATAGGATATTCATCTTTGGGTGTAGCAGCATTCAAATCTCTGAAATCTATGCACACCCTTAACGTACCATTTTTCTTAATTACTGGCACAATGTTTGCAATCCATTCGACATACCTTGTAACACGGATGAATTTGCATTTCAGAAGTCTTTCGACCTCCGTTTTGATCTTCGACAGTATTTCTGGAGCGAAGCGCCTTGGATTTTGCTTGATTGGCTTCTTCCAAGGCTTGATTGGCAACTGAAGTTCTACCAATCCTCTGTCGAGACCAGGCATTTCGTCATAATCCCATGCAAAACAGTCTTTAAACTCTTTCAGCAATTGGACTACTTCCAACCTAAGTTCTGGATCGATTTTGGCGCTGATGTAAGTTGGCCTT